>JACMZG010001893.1:22149829-22489829 GCA_018340805.1 Microvelia longipes | reverse complement strand
TCTAAAATAAAATTATTATCCAGAAAATAATTCGTTTATGGCGTCATTAACCAGCAATAATTGCTTAGCAAAAATTTCGAAAATTCATAAAGCGCGGAAAAATGGTGTGATAGATTTAAAATTTAGCACGGATGTAGATTGTAGATATATCTAAGATTAACATATATGCTAAGTTTCATTGTATTATCAGCATTAGTTCAATTTTTGCGAACGAATGACTTGCATACGTTTTTTTAAAATTGGAAAAATCGAAAAGTAATCCAATTTGGCAGAAATTTGGTTCAATTATATCCTTAGTATACTAAGTTTCGTTTCAATACGTGAATACAGAGGCCAGTGCCTGGAGGGATAACCGATAGGAATTAAACGGATGCATTCTCTATCTAATCGAACCCGAGTGCAGTTGGAGTGAATCGAGCGAAGCGAAACGTGTTGCGCTATAAATTTAGTGATTTTTATACTCTGAGGACCAGCGAAGAGTATAAAAAATTTTTCACAAGTGAAAAATTTTTAACAATTTTTTTTGTACTTGTATAAATTTAAAACACTTTAGAAGTATTGTATAAATAAAATACTTGTAAAAATATTTTTATAAGGGAAGTTGCTTTTTATTTCTATAAGAACCACGCGATGTCTCTAATAAATAAAAACGCTCTAGAATAAAATATTATTTTAACATAAAAACTGTCAATAATCATGTCGGTGCAGTTCAGTATGCTCGATGTACAAAGAGGCACGCAATGCCTTTATTGAATGGATAAAAGGGGTTTAGTAAAAATCATTAATATAAGCATACGCTTCAGTAGTTCACACTCTTGAAGCGTCAAAATAAAAAAGGATTGCTCCTTAGCTTAGTTTCCTTAGCGTTCAGCCTAGGGAAAAAATGTGGAATTTGAGATTTTATGTACGAATTACGAATACACATGGGTATAGAATGAATCAAAAGAGCTCTCATACATTTGAATAGGTTCAGTAGTTTAGGCTATATGTTAGTCAATGTATAAATGTACACAGTACATACGGTTCGTATGTTTATGTATTTTTATCTTTCGCTAGCTTACGAATTTTTAGGAATATTGAATTTGTGATTTTATTACGTACGAATGCACATGGACATATGACTAATCCGAAAAGCCCTTACACAAATAATCCTTTTAAAAGTATGCGACTTTGCTGACGAAGTTTTAGGCTGCCGGTGCCGTAAAATAAAGGAAAAATTATAATACGAGCAAGAATAAGAACTCAAAACTGCCATTTTCAACCCTATTTTTCCCATTTCTACTTGACCAATTTAGACAATTTTTTTTATTTGTTTACAAGACACCCAAATATATTTTTATTTATCTGCTTTTAGCCGTTTTCACGCTGCAAACCCTCAAAACCCGACTTAGTTAGGTACACTATATATACACTGGCAGCGTTTGTAATATTTTGACTTTTCTTTTTGACTTGGTGGGGCGGAACTCTTCTGCATTGCTAAATTTTTATCCTCAATAAAATTCAAAATAAACATTTTGTGGTCTAATTTTTGTTGAACACGTTCTATAACACAGTTCCCTCTACCCCTTCTCTAACCTTCTCTAAGGGATACGCAAAGGTCCAGTATCCCAAAACAGTAGAACACCTGTTTGAGATAATGTTCTTATAATTTTTTTAGAGACAAGGCGCCATCTAAATTTGACAAGTAGGTAAAAGGACTGAAAACCACAATTTTTTTCTCCGAAAGGTGGGTCGTAAAGTTGTCATGTTGTTTAGGTTACAAGTGCTATGTCGCATCCCATGGACTAAATGTTCAAAACATGTTACTGTACATAGACATTTATCAAAAAATGATTTTTTCCTCCATGTTATCCCAAGTTTACGCTAGTTCCGATCTAATAAGCCTTTTTCTTTTTCTTCTATACCTTTAAGTTTTTATTAGTAGTAATAATTTAGTACATTATACATTAATACATCACATTAACATATTTTATATTAAAAATACCAAATAGCGGGTACCTCGGAACTTTTCCTCATCACATCGGATTCGCTAGGCTCATCCTAACTACTTTATTAAGTAGGGAGGACCATCCTCAATACATTAATAATTTATTACGTAAAGAAATACAGTATCAATTGATTTTGTACAATTTATTAAAAACATTTACAAGTCATTCGATAAAATTGAACCAAAGCTGATATAATGAGATAAGACGTGACGGATTTTTTTTATTTATTTATATAACTAATAGGTACAATAAGCGGGTGTCATCTAATATATATGACAACACATATGTGCTAAATATCAAATCGATCAAAACAATTTTCTGCGTTTTATGATTTTTTGGAAATTTTTTTTCGATCTATCATTGCGCCTTTATAATAACGTGAAAAAAAAAATCTGGAACGCACAATTAGACATATGGATTGATTTTTGTTCTAAGTTTCAACTCTGTAGCATAAATAAATTGGGAGCTGCGATAATAACAGTGAAAAATACATATACATACGCATAAAGACAGACAAATTTGTACTAAAACTACTCAGGAAGTCTAATATTCACCTGAAATTCCGGTATCGGATTTTTAATGCAAACACAATTCTTTTTCTATATATCTAGGGTATAATTATGGAAAAGTAAAAATATGCATATATAACCTATATATATATATATATATATATATATATATATTATATATATTATATATATATATATATATATATATATATATATAATATATATATATATATATATATATATATATATATATATATGTATGTTGTATGTATATATGTAGTTATTTGATTTTCTTACGTAGAATAAAATCAACAATATATTAAAGTAATAATATACTTAAAACTGTTAAAACTAAATCGGTTGACTAGAGACTAAACGAAACAGACTATGTTGAGTTTGTAAACATAGTTAGTTTTTTATGCTGTCTAGTTATAGATAAGACTATATGAGTATGTAAAACAGAATCCCAACATAATGTAACATATTATCTTAAAACATTTTTTATGTTGTCTTTTCATCTTTGCCGACAGAGGCAAAGATATAAGAAGAAGATGGCATAAGTAGTCAAGTGACTTTAGCAGAAGCTAGAGTACCTGTACAACCGCAGTAAATACAACTAAATACATCAAATATTTAATTGACTCTAGTAGTATAGCTAGAGTACCTGTACAACCGCAGTAAATACAACTAAATACATCAAATATTTAATTGACTCTAGTAGTATAGCTAGAGTACCTGTACAACCGCAGTAAATACAACTAATACATCAAATAAATTGACTCTAGTACTAGAGTACCTGTACAAACCGCAGTAAATACAACTAAATACATCAAATATTTAATTGACTCTAGTAGTAGCTAGAGTACATGTAAAATAATAACAAAAATAAAATTTTACAAACAGACAAAAGTTCAATAAAAGTATATTAAAGAAAAGAAAACTAAAATCGGGTACGGGGTACCTCGGAACTTTTTCTTATCACATCGGATTCGCTATACTCACCCTCTTTACTTCGGACTCGCTTCCTCGTCCTCAGAATATAAAGTCGTTACATGCAAACTGCAACACGTCTTCGGACTTGCATCGCTCGTCCTCAGATAGTAAATACATCCGTTTCATTACCAGAGGTCACCTATCCAGGCACTGACCACGTTCAATACTGCTTAACTTCTATGCTCCAACAAAAATCACGGATTTACTTGTCGTATTGAAACAAACTTAGTGTACTTATATTTACGTAAAGGAATACACTTTTACCAAATTTCAACTCAATTGGATTGTTTTCTGATTTTTTACAATTTTTTAAAAACGTACACAAGTCATTTGATATAAGTTAAACTAATGCTGATAATGAGATGAAACTTGTCAGATATGTTAATCTTATATATGGCTACATAGGTGCCAAATCTCGATCTGATCGCATCATTTTTCCGCGTTTTATGATTTTACAGAGTCATTATAACAAGTTAATGACATCATAAATATTATTTTCCGGATAGCACAACTACACCTATAGACTGATTTTTGTTCAAGTTTCAACTCTCTAGCATAAATAAACTGGGAGGTACGATGATAATAGAAACACACACATAGACAATTTTGTGAAAACCACTTAGGAGGCCCTAGAAACGCTTAAAACCTTAGAATAATACTTTATATAGAAGGAGCACTGCTGATAACACGAAAGCCAATTGACTGGTGCAACTAAGTAATGCTGCCAACCTAACAAAATAAAATGTTTTTTTTAACAAAGTTGGCAATATTTCCGGTTGTTGAAGTATTTAATTAAATTATTTATTAATGCTTCATTACTTATTAATTCTAAATGTATAAAATGGTTAAATATAATATTTTAGGTATAAAAAAATGTATTTGAACGATTATAACATGAAAAATTTTAATTATGCAGTATCGAGATGGCCGATAGTTTGATGCGTCTTGTGTTTACTTAAAATAATGCAAGTCATTTACAGAGGGAATATTTTTCATTATTTTACGACTATTTCTTTCTCGTGTTTATGAAAAAATATAGTTTGTTTTAGATCCCTGTTTACCCACGTATGTAATTGAAACAAACTTATTTAGTTTACGAAATAAATAACAATGTGTATCATTGTGTTCAAAAAATAGTATACGAGACTATTGTATGACGTCAGAACTGGATACTTGCATTGTTACTGTATTGCTATCATACAATATTTAAATTTATAATAGTGGGGGAGTCAAAATATTTAAATACGACAGGACTAATAGAAAATTTAAATAATGGCGGCTAGCACACGAACTATGTAAGGATGGCAACATAAGCAAAAAAAATTGTTGTTGTCAGGTTGGCAGCATTACTATAGTTGCACCAGTCAACCGGCTTTCGTGTTATCAGTGGAATTACATTGTGTTTACGGTCCTGTGCTCCTTCTATATATAGTATATTCTAAGCTTAAAACAAGATAATTCAGGTGACATACCGGTTTCGATTTTTTTCGCAAACTATACATTTCCTATATATACCTACGGTATAAATGAGGAAATGAAAAAAGTAGAGGCTCTAATTGTGAGCCTTGGGGAACTTCTGAAGTTGAAATACATTCATAAGAACTGTGGCCAATACTAAATTTTACAATTAGTATTCTATTTACTAGATAATTATTACTTCGTTCACACGCGGGGTTTGGCAGGGGGTTCAACTCTAACTGTTTACACGTACTTTTAACTTTGAAAAATGAGTTTCAGAATTGAACCCCGTGTTCAATCACGGTCACAAGACAACTGCCAGAGGTGTTAAACACTCTATGAGGTTGAACACAGGGTGGACCCTCTGCCAAACCCCGTGTCTGAAAACTTAAAAAGATTTAAGTTTATTTAAACGAATTGAGATATTAAGTTTATCAAAAGATTTACTTCAGAGCCATATAAGATCGGTGTAACATGATATTTTTTCGTTACTCTAAGTGTTCGTGTCGACTCTGGAACTTCAAAGACACACAGATAGTCCTTTTTCTCCATAAAAAAATAACTTTAATTTGACTGATTTTTAAAAATGTTGCTGATTCATCAAAACTCTATCCTTGATATAATCATGGTTATATGGGTATTCTAGAGAAGAGATAATAAAATCTAAATTCTAGCCAACGTTAAAGTACCAATATAACCATAATATACTTATCATGATTATATTGGTATTCGGTATTTTATTTAGCCCTAATCTAAGCTAAAAAGCACCAGACTAGAGTCTATAACTATAACTAGACTAAAACCAACGATGTTTAAACTTTGAACAATCTCGGATATAAACGAATCTGGGTTTTTTGAACTTGTGTTATCACACCACTCCCTCTCCGCTCCCACCGCTCGGGCTTCCGGTTTTATCAACTATTTAAAATTTAAATTCAATTTACAAGAAATTGATATTAAATTTAAGGAACACCCATTAAAAATATATTTCCATTAAGATTGCTCTGTCTTTATTCATAGTTTAATTAACATTATTTTATTGTTAATCAATTAGGTTCAATTCAATTTAAGTCGGAATTAATGCGATGCAAATTATGTAATATTTGAATAATTATAAAAACAAGAATCCCACAATTATATTTCTTAGTAACTGGTAATTAGTTCAGTGTAAGTGTGGCGAGGTACTTTAATTTTTTAAGAACTGTGAGCTCTCAGCATTTTGTCAGGTAAATATTTATCAATTTCTTTGCGATTTGTTTCTTAGTATAGTAAAAAGAATCAACAAGTGGTTTGACTCGTTTTTATTGAATCTATTGAAGAAAGGATATCAAAATTCACAGATATCCTAGTGAGCTAGCAAAAATTGTTATCACATATATGTCTGTCAATTTGTTAAGACATACTTGTAAATACTTCTTGTCTAAATAATCGCTATTACAACTTCTGCATGAGTGACCCAATCTGGTTTAAACTGAATCACATCATTTGGGAACTCCTCCATTAAATTATATAAAAGAGACAGGAGGAAAATGCAAGACCTTCATGATTTTTACAGCAAAAGAAAGCTTGGAAAACAAACAAATTGATTAATCGCATGGCTGATTACATAGAGATATTATAACTAGAGGGACCCTATTGATTGAATTTTGAAACATCGTAAAAGTAACCTGACCACCTTCGCTTATCAAAGTAATAAAGTAAAAAGAACAAATTTCCATTTACTTTTATACGAAAACATTTAAAATACAAATCAAAACACAAAAACTGTGCAAGAAGCAAAACAATTGATTTATTATAACCTTATCTGACTCTGGGGGAAGTTATACAGACCCCCTGAGAGCCCCTAAATGATGTTTCATGACTCATAATATATTGACATAGGCTATGCCCCCTCTAGTAATATATCTCTATGGCTGCTTATGGAGACATTTATCTTAAATAACATTGATGTCTCTCAGTATCTTTGTATGAATGAAGTTAAATTAAAAATAAATTGTTGATCCTTGAATTTAACCACAAGGATGTGCAGATTAATTAAATAATATGCTATGTACAAGACAAATTTATTTAAGGGAACAAAATTGAGTATTCTGCATATTTACATATGTATTATGATGTAAAATATCAATATTAGGACCAACATACTTATCATTCCACTGCAGTTTCCAATTACGATTTTTTTTAAAGAAGTCTCCAATCATATTTCTTACACCACTCTATACTTTTAGTTCATAATGTATTATTTAGTTTGTTCCATGATGGTTGTTAATAAATAATTATGTGTTACAGAATGTCTGAGAATTCTTTATTAGTTAATATATTAGCCTGTTCTGCATCTGTAGCTAATAAAGCAGGACAAATTATTAGGGATATCATGCACAAAGGAGAACTTGGAATCATTTCAAAAGTGAGTTAAAAATAATGTTTGAAATTGTGCTAAAACCATTTAAATGTAATTATATCTTCCACTTAGCAAAATATCTTAACTTTGTGACAACGCTTATCTTCTAATTTTAATTCTGCTTTAGCCCTACACTATTGCTATAGGGCCTAAAGTTATGATGAGAATTAGTTTAGCGCACAGAAGAGACTAAGGCCCGTATTCAAAGACATCTTCCTAACATTTTCCTAACATTCTCCTTAAGGAACAAGGAGAATGTTAGGAAGATGTCTATGAATACGGGCCCTAGATTTCATTACATTAAATAAACTATATTTCACTACTTACAAGTAACATACTCATGTTAAATGCTAAAACATAAAAAAATAAATCAATCCATAATCATGCTACTGAAATATAAATATTAATGGTATAAGAGTAGAAAATTATAACTAGAAGAGAAATACTTACAAGCTAATTAATGCAAAGAAAATTCTATACGTAACGTCAATTAGAATTATTTCACGTTGTTTAGTGAAATAGTTGTAGATTTATTTACAAGTCAAAATTTAAAAAAAAAAAATGAATTTGCTGTGGAATACTTGTAAAAATATAATTTAAACCTAGAAAAACTTAAGTATTACAGAGAAAATTAAATAAATAAACAGTTGTTCATTGAAAATTATTGTTAATAGTTAACAAATAACATTATAGTTAATTAATTATAGTTAATCAAGTTCATTAAATTATATTTAAGTTGTTATTTAAATATACGTTTTATTTATTTAAATCTGATGATGACGTCATAGTTGAAATATATTGCTGTTTTTAAGAAATCAATTTGTAGAATTTAAGTCAATATTTTAAATATCATAATTATGGAGTTCTACATATAAAGTATAAGAACACTTAGCAACCTGTTGATCTGTTTTTATTGTTAATCATTAGATTTAACAAAATCTAATAAAATTATTTTTTAAATTAAATTAATTTGCTTTCAGGGTAAGAATGATTTACAAACAGAAGCAGATAGAAGTGCCCAGCAGTGCATTGTGGCTTCACTGATCCGAAAATTCCCTGGTATAACTGTCATTGGTGAGGAGGGTCAGCATGTTGAATCCAATGTTGACAATGATTGGATTGTTAGTACACTAGATTCAGATATTCTAAAAGCAACTGCTACTGGCACTATTCCATCTGCTGATATGAGTGATGTAAGTTACAATTATTTATGTTTTTATTTTTTTTTTTCTTTAAAAAGTGAGGCAAAAACAACTTTTTTTTATAATTTTTTCTCATAATTTTTTGAAAACCCTAAAATAAGTTAATTCATCGCACCAATTAATAATTAATTTTGTGTGAAAAAATCAANTTCAAAATGGGAAGTTATCTTCTTACATAAAATGTATAATAAAGGAATTAAGAAATTAAAAAGAATCTTATCAAAATATAAGAATCCAGCCCTTTTTTACACATTAATATCACAGCAATCTAGCAAGCGAGCGAGCCCTTTTTAATTAATGGTTATTTTCTGACATGAGTTCTTGATGCACTCGATTACTTCAGTGTGGTATTGTTTAGTTTTAAAAATCTTGACAGGGTCAGTTTAGACACACTGGATTCTAAGAAAAAAAATCCCTGCAAGAAGGGAACGGGGAAAAAACTTTGTAAACAATCAGGTATTTTTACCCGTATTTTGCTTGGCGATGTTTTTTTTTTTTACTTTCTTTTGTGTAGTTTTATTTTAAACTTCATTTTAAGATTAATTTGAAAGTTTTCAAAACGATTCTTGTAATCAAAAGAAGAACCACAATCAAGTGAGCGATTGCTAGGAAGAAGGTGTTTTTCCCTACAGTGGGCTTTAGCCTGTAACTAATGTCAGCATTAGCCACTTGGGTGCTCTGGGGACCTCTCTATGGCTGCTTTGAGGCTACATTGTTGGTGTTATGTATTATCGGTCCCTTATTGTGTCACCTTGTATTTAGTTTATTTTTTTTACCGCTTTGTGACTGGCTAATTATTATATAAATAATGTTATTCATATTGTTGCAGGTTGTTATATGGGTTGACCCACTGGATGGAACTTCAGAATATACACAAGGTTTATTTCATCATGTTACAGTCCTTATTGGGATTGCAGTCAAAGGTGTAGCTGTAGGTGGAATTATTCATCAACCCTATTACAAAGAAACCGATACATCAGAATCTATAGGAAGAACAATATGGGGTTTAGAAGGATTAGGTATTGGTGGTTTTAAGGCTTGTAAACCCCCTCCTGATCAGTTTATTATTACTACCACCAGGTCTCATTCTAACCCTGTTGTGGAATCAACTTTACAAAGTTTAAAGCCTGATCAAGTTCTAAGGGTTGGTGGTGCTGGTTATAAAGTAAGTCTTTACAAGAAAACTAATTTTAGGGTTTGTTTTAGAAATAATATTTAAATTGAATTAAGACTAAAGTTTGTCTGAAACTAACACCTGTCAAGAGTAAAATCTATTTTAGAGAGAAGTTTAAACTTAACTCTAAAATTAAGCTTGTCCATGTTTTGAATTTTCAAGGGTTAGATTGATTTCAGAGAAGTTCATATTAAACCTCAGCCCTAATTTATTTAAAACCCAACACTTTTCATTTTTCAAATTGGATCAGGTAGGTGTTTTAGCTCAAATTAGTTGAAGGCTAACTTTTTAGTCTAAGCTTTAAAGAAATAAATCTGAATGTAAGGTACACATTAAGGGTTCATAGCTCTTAACGAGCTGTTTTATTTTAACAAATAATAATATTTTCCTAAAGTATGATATTTCTGGTGATCATTCGTGATCAATGTTAGTCAGAAGATATACTTAATTATAAATTGGGCTCTATTCATATTCTGAAGACGAAGCAAGTCTGAAGGGAAGAGGTACAGCAAAGCAATTCTATGAGGATAGAATAAGTTCCAAAGTACTAAATTTTTACACTTATTTCTAGTTACTGTTAATTATTTTTGTTTCTTTTGTTACTTAGGTAGTACTACTTCTTGAAGGAAAAGCACATGCTTATGTTTTTGCAAGTCCAGGTTGTAAAAAATGGGATACCTGTGCACCTGAAGGGGTACTCAAATGTGCTGGAGGTATCCTTACTGACATCTATGGACAGCATTATGGGTACGATAAGGACGTAGCCTTTCCTAATGCTAAAGGTGTTCTAGCTGCAGCATCTACCCAAGAGCATGAAAGATGTAAACTTGCTATAAAGAACAACAATGTTGTATTGTAAATTTGTGATAATTTGTTATTTGTTATAAATTAATTAAATTTTATATTGTTAGTTTTAATTCCTGTGTTTTTTTATCTAGTAAAATTATCACTTTTTAAATGAGTTTTATTTAATTTTTTAAATAAAAAAGAAAATTAATTTAAAAAAAGAAAGAAATCTAGAACCTATGTCTATTTTGTTATAAGACATAAAAGTTTGCATACACAAAAGTCAAAACACACCGGAGGTCTGTCAAAGTCAGTCATTAAGAGTTCTGAAAGAAAATAGAACAACATACAATAAAGAGACCTGGCTCTGGTACCTGTGTTTAAAAACTTTAACCGTCCCCTAATGGTTGGTATGATATGTTATGAATAATATGATACACAAACTAAAATAAAATCTAAAAGGAGCAAAAAGTAAAATTTTACCTTTAAATTTCAACAATAGAGTATTTGCACAATTTTTTTATTGCATTATCTTTAAGTACGTCATCTAAAAAGAACACCCTGTAAAATATTAGAATGAAAAATATTATACTTTTGATGATACAGAAAAAAATGAAAAATATATTTAAATGTATATATTTTTTCAAATATATATTGAAAAATATATATTAAATGTATATTTAAATATATTTTTCATTTAAAAATGAAAAATATATGAATATGTTTTGGCGGGAAAACAGCCTTGACTGCTTGAGTGACGTCAGACATATGAATTGTACAATATTCACTAGAGCAAAACTCATAAGAGTATATTCTATACTATTAACATGATGATACAGATAGCTGTAGTCATCACGTTCCTTAGGCTTTGTATTACCTGGATCATGGGATTGTTTCGTTTCAGTCATCTTTACATTCTATTGAACTGTAAGCAACTGTTGACCTCACAATATTTTTAACTAAAGCTCCCGTCAGTACCTTAAACTACTCAACCTTTAGGGTGAGAACCTTCGTTCTCACCCATTCCCCCTCTTCTCTTCTTTAAATGCTTATTTCGACTATTTAAAAATAAATAAAAAAAATTTTACACCTTAATATATTTTTTAAACACATTTAATCATTTTATGAGCAAAAAAATGTTGGAGAAATTCAAATGCTCTATTCAGTCATTGACACAATATAATTGTGCAAAACTCGGTAGTATCAAATGATATAAATTCAGTCAAACCAAGCAAGTATCTGACTGTTAGTGATTTTAACAGTTCTGCCCTCCCCCTTTTTTGTCAAATTTTGGTACTGTTTTTATTATACTTTCTTTGGTTAATAATCATCTATATCTGTAGTATAAAAAATGTCCATCTTTAACCTAAAAATACATGCTATAGTGGGCTTATAAAAAGCAGACCTTTTAAACTTGACAATACTATAATAGTACACATGGTTATGATCAGTTGACAGTGTGGGAAAATAATGCTAGGGGGCCAATGACGTTAGTCCTGGATGTAGTCAATTTCATATTAGGCCAACTTTATTGGTTCCTCAACCATAATTTTCCATACTGTCAACATATTATGATGGTGTGGAATACTGTAATTGACACACTGAACCAGCTACATCATGGGGTTCCCAACCCATGGAAGCCCACAGACCACTTTTAACTTCAGACAAATAATTATCCTCCGTCACTCAATTTTGGCATTTCAAGAGCTTTTAGAGAATTTTTGAAGGCTTTGTCCAAGAAGATATTTTGAATGTAGAAATACTTTTGCATCTAGGTATAAATTAAATATTGACTACTAATGTTAAAGTAATCTTTACTGTTAGGGAGTCATTTTAACCTTACTACCAACATAATAGTAAAAATTCCCAAAACTGTTATGTTGTTGCTATGACTAATACATTTACCATCCATGCAGGCGCAGATACAGGGGAGAGGGGGGTGAACCCCCCTCATGATCCAAAAAATTAAGGAAAAATTAAAGATAAACAAAGTAGCTTAGGCGGTGACAGTTAATGTTTTTAAATTTAGATAAAAAATCAATTAAAAAGAGCAAAATTTTCTTAAGCTCGCTTTGCTTGCATGATTTTTTTATTCATTAATTTAAAAAATTGTTCATTTTGTATAATTAGGACTGAAAATATTTAATGAATTTGCTCCTACCGCAATGGGGCACCTCAGAAAAGAAATGTTACATACTCACTCCTGTTACAAGATACGCAAAAATTTAGCTCTATGGTAGATGGCCCCCTTAGCTGGAGTTTTGAGAACCCCTGACGTAAATTATTTTGACATAATGCCATTTAAGTGTTTAGTAGAGCTAAGGGGTTGATCGACCCTGGAAGGAGTTTCACAACTTGCTATCCATGTCGGAAATAGGTCGACCCATAGCAGCTTCGCCCCCTCAGAGTTGCTTCTGGTCGAAGGCCGCTTCGTGGCCATGTTGTTTTGAATTATTTATTGTTTTATTATTTTTTGTTAATGTTTTTGTAACATGTAAATAATGTTGCCATGTATTTAGCGAATTTTCACTGCCTTGCTATGGCCTTTCAAGTCCACAACATCATTGTTTTAGTATTACACACACACATATATATATATATATACATACACACATATTTTTTGGACATACATACCCCCTAAAATTCCGTTATCCAATTAACCTCATAAGCGTCATTTCCATTAATGGAATTCACTAACTCTTTTTTAGCTGGCTTCACTTGCATATTTGATACTTTTTTGAATGCAACTACTGTAAGTATAAATATCTCAAGTTATACAAAGCCCTCATTAAAGTAACTGCACCCTCATGCAAAATTAATTGAGTTATAGTAAACCCTCAATAATCCCCCGTCCCAAGAATTTGGCCGCGCCACATGTTTTTCTTTGGGTCCAAAAAATCCACTTCCATTCTAGCAAATATATTGTTTAGCCAATTTAAGGAGCCCTAATGAAAAAGTTTATTATGGATTTAAAAAGTCAGTCTACATTTCCTTATGTTAATGCAAGCTATAGCCTCTTTTTCTAATGACGGAACAATACAACCACCCATCTAAGTATGCATAGTGCATCTAGTGTGGCATAGTGCTCCTACACATGCCACATTTAAATATTTTGGGACAAATGGTAAACAAATACAAAAAAAACTAATCACTATCATTTATATTAACAATTTAACTAATTTTTGACGCCAACCCAATACAAAACACACATTTATTACATTTATTCATCTTATATTTAATAGTTAATAAAAAGTTACAAAATACAACCTATAAAAATTAATTAATCAATGAAAAATTATAAAAAGGAGGTAAGCTATGGACAACAATAGACACAGAACACTTTGTAGAGGAAACAATAGTTTTTTATAGTCAAATAAAATGTGACTATAATTACTCAAAAAATTAAACATTTTAACATAGAGTTGTCCATATTTTACCTGTTTAAATGTTAGAAACAAACTTAACATAAACCTACTAATACATCAGTCTTGCACATTGCATTTATCAGGACTTAGTCCTCTAAAATTAAGATCAATAATAATAATTAAACAATTAACAAAGTTTAAATACTGGCAAATTTTATATTGTTGTGGAGGTCTTATTAAAAAAATATTTATAGTAATTAAATTACCAAGGGAGAATAGTAGTTCTTGCTCACAGAGAAGTAAAGTTGGTTCCTAAAGCTAGAGGTATTTGATATTTAAATTTGAGGCATTCAGAGGGATATATTTAGTTGGTTTCCGAGGCTAGCTGAGGGAACCCATTTGGTTAGGTTAGAATATATTTTTATTAGCTAGAAACATTAGCAATATAATTTGAAACAGTGATTTCAATGCGAAGCCGAGGAAGTTAATTACTGCTTGACTGTTAATTGAGCAATGACTTGTTTCTCCCTTGGTGGTAAGTTTAAGGTATTAATTACTTCCATGAGGAAGAAAATAATATAAGTGAAACACCAAATTTTATAATTTCAGTATGATGTAAAGCACTTTTTTTAACTAGTATGTCTTATTAAACTGGGGTTTTGGGCAATAAATAATTTCTAACATGGTATGCCTCCTCAGTTAAATTTAAAAGCTCATCGATATCTACAACGTTATCCACAGTTAATATACAGTTTTCTTTAAAATTACTCCTTTAAGAAAGCAATTGAACTTATAAATTTAATAACAAAACTAGGTTTGAAGATTTAGGTCTTCCGGTGGTGACCGCGTCAGTGTAGATGAAGAATCCGACGTTTTGCTAACAAACACTAAACGTCGTTTCGTAATGTTTAGCCGTTAAAACTATGTTTAACAGCTACTGGCTCACAAAGCAGTACACTTAGGCTAGCTTGACACTTTGGGTAGCTAGGTGTAGCTTGACACTACAAAGCAGTAAAGTAGGCATTTTTCACGTTTTCATTTTAATCTAAACCATTATTCTGATGCTTACAACCAAATGTTTACACTAAGACTTGTTATTATCTAATAAACTTTAATTAATGTTATTTTAATTATTTATGTTAACTATTTTATTTGTTTTACTAACAAAAATATTGCAAGTCATTCATGAAAATTATTCATTAGTTTTTCAAACTCTTAGAAATTATGAACTTATATTTGAGAGCTCAATATGCTACTTTAAATAAATAAACTGTTTTAATTACTATTATTGTTACAATAATAATTATTAATTGTAACAATAATTATTTTTAATTACAATAACTATTACAATTAAAGTGGGAGTTAATTAGTTGCTAGGGGGACCAAATATATTTTACCTTGCTAGATACTTTTCTCTCTTTAAATTCAGACTGGGAGTTACTTGTCTCCTTGTAAAACGTGCACTTTTCCTCTCTTCTGATGGTAAAGTAAATAAATAATCATACTCTAATAAACAAATTAGTTATTATGGCAAATTTACGGTTCATTTAATACATTGAAAACAATTACAATGACCTATGGCTAAGTTAGCTAGAATACAAAAAAATACACAAGACAAAAACCAACCAATACATTATTCATATTAAAACAATTTGATATTCTTGGTTGGTTGGTGCAGGTTGTCATTAAAATAAAAGAGTATTTAAACTGAAAAATTGCAACAAGAATATTAAAAGAAAGGATTAACTTTAAAGTAAATAAGTAGTCAACAAAACAAACAAATAAAATTAAGTACAAAAATCAACAAAACAAATAAATTGAGCTAATAAACCCAAATCAGGTTATTTGCCTATTTATTTTAAAAACTTTGGAATTTCTTTAAAGAAATCGAGAAGAATTTAAAAATACTGTTAATAATGCTTACATTAAAATAGTTAGTATTTTTATTAAGTACATCAAGTCTAATTAGCATAAGAAACACTGTACAAAGTGAAACTGAGTAAGATATGAACCAAGTCATGAATCAAACTTAAGAAAACTTTTTAGCCCTAGAACACTCCTCTATAACAAAACACCCATCATTGCCGATCATATATCCCCATCATAAGGAGGGGGGCACTTTTCAAATAAAAGTGTATCAAATTGAAGTAGATAAGCGTTCTATGAGTATGGAAATAAAAATTTCCAATAACTCATTTATCTTCTCCCAACAATTAAATGCAAAACAGAGCAGCAATTGCCCCAAAACAAACAGGCCTCATCAGACCCTTTTGGTTAACTTCGAAGATAGATATGACAGTGGTCTACTTATGAAAGGTCAAATTTTATTTTGAATATAAATCTGGATAAATTATTATTTAATTTCACAGCTCAGACCAAATCTTATCAGTTAGTCAAATTTCTGTCTTAATTAAAACATTCAGTTTGTACCTAAATAATTAATTTATTGAGTTAAGTTCAAACATTGTTCAGTTCATATCTTACCTAGCAAAACTATTAACATTTTTCAGTCATTACTTTTTTAGTTTTACTTTTATTTATGGAATAAAGGTTAGTCTAGGTAGCTTAAAACACAAAGACATATTAGATAGGACTTATTAACCACATACTATTTTATCTGGAATTACAAGAGAAACCCTACCATCACTAAGCAAAAAATTAGAGTGTCATAAGTGAAATCACAGAATTAGATTTAGGATAAGCTAGTCCTAGAACTTATTACCTTCAATTTAGTAACTAACAATTACATCATTCACAAGTGGGATTTGGCAGGGGGTTCAACCCCAACTGTTCACACGGTATTTTTTAACCATGAAAAATGAGTTTCAGGGTTGAAACCTATGTTCAGTCCCATTCACACGAAACTGGCAGGGGGGGGGTTCCCCTAGGAGGTTAAGCACGCAGTTGAATCCTCTGCCAAACTCAACGTCTGAACAAAGTAAATAATGACATAATGAACTATTATATTTACATAAATAAAGAAAAAATGTATTGAATACATTTTTGTACTTTTTAAAGATACATATAATGACTGTTAAAGCTTCAACAGAGAAATTTGACTATATATAGTTAATACAGAAAAGTATGTACAAATCTACAATCGTACATTATAGAATTAATGCTAAGGGATAGTAGTTGGGGGCAGACAGGACAAGGAGCAAACAAAACTTATCACAAATTTATGTTATACATCTGTTTATTTAAATCCTTTGTTAATATTAGCATATCTATAGCCTGTTACTAAAAACTAGAAATCTCATATTTTTTTAAAGAAATTATTAGAATATAGATTTAGTAGTATTTATTTTATTGCATATTTCTAACACATTATATCAAACTACAAAGTTTCTTACAATTATAAGATTCTGATAGCAATTAGAAACAGACCCCTGATCATAAAAACCTTCTATACTCAGAAAACATATTACATAGATTTATTCTTTTTAATATTGTGGAAGTAATTTATTATTTTGTACCGAGACAAGTATTATTTATGTTGAAAATAAAATAAATGTTTAACTAAAACAACATTGGAAATTCACTATAATGTAAACAGTTAAATAAGAACTCAGAAACATAACAATAATTACCCAGTATGTTAATATTATATATATATATATATATATATAATATATATACATTGGATTTGGAACTTTAGTGCCCCTAGTTTGGTAATCTAAGGGGATTCTTTTTTATTTTCTTCATTTTTTTTATTTTGACAGGCTTCTCTTTGAAAAAAAAAATGTCAAACCCAGTATTGATTCCTCCTGAGCATGGGGTTGTTTCCCCCTTTAGAGTAGGCAGCATCAGAGGAGTCCACAGAGCTCCATTCCCATCACATAAGGATAATGAAATTTAACTCTGATTCTGAGGAAGCAACTAGACCTTCTCTTTTATTTATGTCATTTGACACAGGTGTCAGGGGTTCTTTCTTTGGAGTCATGTCATAAGGTGTAGTAGACATTAGTTCCTCGCAAGGTTTAGGTAAAGGATCGGGTAACTCTGCTTTGTAAGGCATATTGCGTAACGATTGTTTGGTCCCGCAACGAGCGAACCCTACGATCAAAAGAGCCAGAGCGATAATACTGGTAACCATAGAAACACCTAATAAGTAGTCGTCACTCATATTAGGAGATGCCATGTGGACTCCTCCGTGCCCTATAGGAGAGTTCAAGCCGGGCAAAGATGTGTTGGGAGGTTTGAAAGTAGTCGTAGATTCACCGCTGATTTTGAATTTAATCTCACCTATAGCTGGCTGGACAGAGTCAGCTGTGAGTAAGAAAGGAAATCTATCTTCCAAAGTATCACTAGTTTTCTTACCAATGAAATAGATTATTCCATTCATAAGTTCTAAATGTGAAAATTTCATTATGTCTTTCTCTCTTGTTATCTTTTTATGGCCGGTTGTATAAATTATTTTCTTTATTTTTCCATACTTAGGTTTCTTTAAAATATTGTACACAGGATTTGAATTAGTAAGCTTAGCTAACAAGGTAGTGTCAAGAACAGTCAAGTCAAGTTTAGTCTTGGCACCTGATATTGGATGAAAATTACCATACCTGATAAGTGGTTCTACACTCATATTAAGCCACAAACCTGTAAATATGGGACCATCTCTAACACCCAGGATAAATGCACTTACTTGAAAAGTGTCACTTGGAACACTCAAATCTGTTTGCTTGTAAAATACATTAGAAAACAAGACATCTTTATGATGGAAAGATTCAACAGGGTTGTTATTGATACAAACAGTTCCGTGCTGGGGCAGGCTAGTTATGTTGTAGACAATGTTTTCGTTCTCAGCATTTGTAGTTATATTGAATATATCACTCTTGATTAATCCGGAATTGGTGCCTTGAGAAATAAATATAGGATGGTTTATTTTTATTTTCAAAAATAATTTAATAACGTGAACCGTGAAAACTGTATAAATTGGAGGAAAATGTCCATCACTGACTCTGAAGTAGAATGAAGTAGACTGGAGTGGGCCAGAGTGCTGGAAATACACATTCAAACTATTTACTTCTTCTTGATTAAATTTTATAACCGGGACTCCATTGACAATAATACTTCCTGTATCAGGTCCGTTAATTATTTCGTAAATTATGTCTCTTGGGTCAGTGTCCAAATCTTCTGTGTACAGGTCATTAGGGCTAATCAAAACTTTCTGACCTTGTGCGATGTTAATAAAGGGATTTTCAGTTACTAATTTAAACGGTTGATCGTTGACTGGTTTCACAGTGATTATAAAACTAATATTACACAGCACAACATCGTGTGGGCTCAGTATAATAGATAAAACAAAAAAATCACTGGCTGTATCAGAATGATCATGAGTATAAAACATTTTGCCTGATATCAGCGAGTCAGCACTAACAGAAGACACATTACATTTTGCATTGGAACAAATGTGTCCATTCTTAGGATAAATAGCAGTTTCAACAGACAGTTTAGGTTTCTCTAGACCCACTTCAAAAGTGAGAAAATCAATTATTCTGGTTAAATTGACATAGACTGGGATTTTCTCTCCTTCCGTCACAAATAAACTGAAAGTAGATTCATTAAGAAACTGATCTAAATCTAATCCAGACAGCACAGTCACATCAATAAAGAATTCCTGCAAAAAATTACCAGAAATTTTTGAAATAAAAATAAAGAGCCAGTCCAAAGTATAACAACCACATTAAGGGGTTTTAAGGGAATCCACCCCTAAGTTTAGGTATTAGTTATTGTGCTCAGCCAAAATAAAATAGGTAGACAGCCCTCATTAGCTCATTTTTATGACTGCAATTAATATAAAATTATTATTTGCAGGCTTAGAGTCCATAGCCTTCCTGATTTAATGGCATAGCTGGATGATGATTTTACAAGTAAACATCTTTACCTGTGGAGCTAAAATATATGGTTTATGAAAAATGTCATCACCAGGTATAAATAAATATCATATTCTTAGCTAAATAACAAAATTTTTGATTAATAATAATAATACTCGTTTAGAGCCTTGCGGCCCATCAGGGATGTCCCTGCGGTAACCACCTCTAGTGGTTTGGCAACCTTTACGCAAAAGTGTAATCTAAAGTTGGCGATAAGTTATTTGAACAATAATCTTATATTAATTGACCTGGGATGCGAACCCAGACCTCCATGGGTCAAAGGTCAGTTTAATAACTGACGCCTTAAACCTCGACCACAGAGGCGGCTAAAATATATGGTTTATGAAAAATGTCATCACCAGGTATAATTAAATGTCATATTCTTAGCTAAATAACAAATTTTTTTGATTAGAATAGAATAGAATAGAATAGAATAGAATAACCATTTATTGCTTTTTTTAGAGATTAATACAATACATAATAATGTAACATAATTATAACATGCAAATCAGTCATGGACTGTGGTTGCCCAGTAGGGCTTTAAGAATTTCAAGCACATATTTAATTTATTTACTTTTTTTATATAATTAATTAATTTAAATACATGCAATTCTCAATCACAAACAATTATAACTTTATTGTTATTTCTTTTACTAATATAACTAATATATACTATATCATTTATTTATTTTCTTTTAGTTTGATCTATTTAATTTATTTTAATTTGCCAAATTTCTACTTTTTTGTTTTCTTTAATTATTTATTTGTTTTTAATTTATTAGTTTTATTTGTTTTAAAAATTTTCATGCAAAAAAAAAAATTTTTTTTGATTATTTAACAAATAAATATCAGTAATTTAACTTACATTATTTCTGATAATATCAGTATATGGGGCAGATAGGTCGAACGTGAAAGAGTCCGTATCTAGTTGTTCATTAGAAAAAGTAGTATGCTGGTACCAAATCCAACCCCTGTCAATATCGTGCTGTGAGAAATACTTAATGTTCTGTTCAATCTCGCCATCATTATTTTTTATTAATTTTCCTTTGGAAGGAGCTACAGATATATTGTAATACACTTGTCTTGCACTATCGCTGCACAATGCCATCAAATGATTTTTAGAAATACGCTTGCTTAAGTGAGGAAAAACTTTAAGTCTCTTATTATTATTAAGATTAATAGAAGGCTCAAGGAGTTTAGATGTAATAGGTA
This sequence comes from Microvelia longipes, assembly GCA_018340805.1. Taxonomy (NCBI): domain Eukaryota; kingdom Metazoa; phylum Arthropoda; class Insecta; order Hemiptera; family Veliidae; genus Microvelia; species Microvelia longipes. The sequence continues at coordinate 22,468,868 of JACMZG010001893.1, read as the reverse complement.
CAGGCCCAATTTTATTGATACCATCAGCTATTTCAACAACAAGGGACAATTTTTGACTGCCACCTAAAACAAACAAAGAAAATTTTTAAAAGCAATATTTTTACTATTGACAACTAGGCACAAAACCAAAAATTAACGAGAGAAAGATATCTATTAATGCATACTGATCCCTTCCAAAAATAGATCAGAATAAACCAATAGAATCCTTCCAACAAATTCCAACTCTAGTGTTCCAGGCTATCGTCTGATTAAAATTATCACTGTAGGCATTTATTCATCCGATATTTTTTTACAACATATGTTTTTTTAAATTTTTAATTAACTAAAATATAAACTAAAAAATAAACAAATAAATGACAAAATTTCATTATAACTGATGATGTTTTACATAGCAAGTTTTTAAAATGGAAACGAGTCAAAAATTTTAATATAATTTTTAATTGACATAAATTAAGAAAATAAATAAGTTGAGACAGTATAAGTATATTGTTACTCAAAATTAATGAATATGACACAGTAAAATAATTCAGGAATACGTTTTATTTTATCACCCATAAAGGCGAATGAACATAATACTTTTATAATCATCCCCAGTAAAAGATAACTTACATTTACATTCAAAATAAATGTCTATATTCACACACTTTACAAGTTAGTTAAAACTGATTGGGGGGTTGACCTTCTTCACAGAAATTTTGTCATGACTAAGATTTCTATGTCCCCTCAAGCCAACGTCAGATACACAGACTATACACAAGCAATTTAACTTATTAGCCGAAGGAAGACTAAGCAAAATTTAAAATGAAAGAAAATGTACAAAGTTAAAATATAAAGTACAAGAATCACAAACCATCATGTATCAGAACAATAAGTCCTAGGTTTAGTTCAAGCTGGGTGAAATTCTGTATAGATACTGCTTTATTGTCCAAGCGTGCTACAAATCCACCAGATATATGTTTGATAATGAATGTTATATTTTCTGGTGGAGTATCCTGATCTATAACACCTAGCAAACAAACAAAATTCAAAAGTTATTCTAAATGATAGTAAGAACTAAACATATTCAGTAATTGGAGATTGAGTCTTATCACATTCACTTAATCTCACAGACCTCAAACATTGATGAAAAAGAAGAAGTTATAAAAATTAAACACAGAAAAGGGCATCAAATTCAAATTTTAACAATGCATTGAAATGATTGAAAACCACAAAACATACAAAACTATACCGTTTAGCATTAAACTTAATGATCTTTTTTCTGTCAGTAAATTAACTTCTGTATGAATATTATTGACATTATGTACCTTGTTAAAACCTCACAGTTTAGTGTTCACAACACTGTCAACTTTTTCTGTTAAATGAACTTCCGTACGAAAATGATTGAAAATCGAGTACCATAGTAATAGTAGTGACAGTAATTAGGGAGAGGTGATAGATAACCCAGCAAGTAGGCCTCGTTTTTGGGCCCTTTTTGCTAACTCCCTTAAATAGAAAATAGTATTTCACCTTATAATTCCTAGTGTAGGCATTTTGAGTCTAATCCACAGAAGAGCCGTTACTTTTAAATTTCTATAGCTTTCACTAGAAACAACACGTGCCCCACTGCCAGACCAAGCTTTCCTGCTTTCAAAATCATACGGCAGAAGCATATATATTTAATATAAAATACTATTGAGGGTCCTAAATGTTGCCTAAACCCAGGTTCATTTAGGGTTAGGGATCTTTTACGAGTACCTGACATCGCACAGGCTTGGAACCACAGACTTAACATCCCTTTCGAAGGATGGTGTGTGAAAGGATTTCCATCCCTTGCATGTAAATCCTAGAGGCCCCTACCCAAATCGAACCCAGATTGCTAACCATAACACCCCAATCGAGTACCGTCTCAAAGTCATACGGTTTAGTGTTTATAATTGACAAACATAGGTGTCAACTTTTTTCAAATAGTAAATTAACTTAATGAAAACGTTAAGGAATACCTAAATGTGCAGGGGTTATAATGACATTTCCCCCTCTCCATATCTGAATATCAGTTCTGTTAACAACAATGGGTGCAATATCATTGACCGGTGAAATGGAGACAAAGATGGTCAAAGGTTGACTTGGTTTGTCACCAGCATGAGCTATTACTGTGAATTCATCTCTGCTTGTCTCACTGCCATCATGAATATACTGAAATATTTACACTTCATATTAGAAACAACTAATTTTCTAAAAGCTTACATTTCTATCTCAATTTTACTCAGATTTCTATCAAAATTTTGTAGCAATGCATTTTTCATATCTTAGACAGCTGTACTAATGTTTTGAAGGTAAAAGCCATGAGTGATGGTAAGGCTGATCATGCCTCTCTAATTTGCCTAAAACTATATAAAGGCTTTGACAAAAAGATAAATCATTTCAATTATTAGTTAGTTAAATTAAATGTTCGTTCATTAATTTCAATAGAAGTCAGTGCTAAATTGTTTTTGTTAATAAAAGACAGTTTAGGGTATTGAGAAACGTTTTTGTAGCAGGAAATCTTTCTTCTGAGTTTAGCAGCAGGTTAATCTCGTTCAGCTGTCAATTTAATTTTTATCATATCTAATTTCTTTTGGAAACTTGTTCTTAAGTTTTACTATTTAAGTTTTTCATATCAGGGTTTACCTTTCGAATGTTTAAATCAATTTTGTAATCAATGTGGTGTCTTACTGTCATAGGGAGTTGATTAATTGAACAAGCGGATCTTATCACACCTTTAATCCAACTAAACTATTTCCTAGACTGGTAGAACATAAGTATAAAGAAAAAAATAGAAACTACCAAAAATATGTTATTGAACAATTTTAAGGTGCTCGTCTAGTTTAGTCATTTAAATTATAAAAAAACATCAATGGCATTACTAACATTGTTAGCAATTATCAAAATTGCATACCTTCAGATGATTAAGTTGCATATGCTGAACAGTCCACTTATGCACTTTTTTATTATTATTTGTCAAAACCAGTTGGCCATGTTTAGGATTTTCTTGTACAACAAAATCAGTTATTTTATCTTGATAGTATGCTATAGGTGAATAAATTAAATCTGATGGTAATATCACAGAACTTCCTTCTGCAACTGTTAGGTTGGTACTTACTAGAGTAATTTTAGATGGAACAACTTCAAATTTTATCTGAAAATTATAAACAAATAAAATAAACACTGATGTCGCAAGATTTATATTTTGGAATGAAGTAACTTGACAGGTCTGCAACCCAATATACTTTTAATTAGACTTGTAGAGTCTAATTAAATGATGCCAGACCAAATGAGCCACGCATCTATCTAACTGTATTATGCACTTGTTTTAGAACTAAACATCCAAAACTAAATCCAAGTAATTGGTTAAATCTAATATACTCTGAAAATATGAAGTAAAAATATAGGGGTGTTAATGAATTGAAAATAGTAAAATTTGTTGTACTACTTATTATATTTTGATTATTTGAAAAATGTTGGACATATGTTTGTATTTATAAACAAACATAAAAAAAGAAAAACGTTTTTTTTTTGTGTTTATAAATCACAATCGGAAATATGTTTAAATCAAAATAAAGCACATAATTGTCTGCCCACCAGACAATCTATACTTGTTGTCCCCAGTTACAGACAAAATAACTAGGTGTATAGTCACTGCTGTTGCGTGACTAGACACAAAATATCAAGGTTTTATTCTTAGAGGATTAGTAAAAAATACAAACAGTGTTGGCCTACATGTTAGGTGATCTATCAATCTCCCAATATTATTATATTGGGACTACATATAATAACTCACACAACTTTGCTATTTTCACAACTGCTGCCAATTTTCAATGTGAATGCTATAATAGAAACCTTCACTTGGGTCTTTAGCTGGATTCAGATTAACAATCTTTGGGGGAAAAATTTTTCTGAAGATGGACATTTAAAAATTCTAGATGATCCCTTAATGAAGAGTATGCCTTATTTTATCATCACATCCGACAGACCAGGCTTATTTTTTCTTATGCATAATCTCATTACGCATTTTTTTTACAAAAATTACCTACTCAATGTAAAACTAATTGTGGTCTCATTGTCAACTCAACATGAGTGGGATCTATTTTGAAACCACATTATTCTAGAGCTCGCTTCGCTCGCCTTTCTGTTTATGTTTATCAGTACCTAATTTTAGAACAAAGAAAAAACATAACATAATTAACATTCTAGGGCTCGCTTCCCTCGCTTGTATGTGTTTCTTTATTACAAGCTAATTTTACAGCATAGAGACCCTTTTATTCAAGCTATTATTGAGGATTTAAAAAAAATTGGGGTTACTCTTCATGGATTAGTTGGGGGAAGGGGGGGATAACAATTTTTCTTGGTTTTTGATATTTTTGACGGGTGTAATCGTCACCACTTTGAAAACGCGATGCATATTTGAGTTCTACCAATCGATACCTACAATTTGATACCCCACACTAATTTTTCAAAAATATTTATTTTTTGTTGTTGTTTTTGTTTATTTTGTATTTTTGTTATGTCTTTATTTATTATGACCAAAACCTCATAACTCTTTTCTGTTATGTATGTTTTGAGCATAAGTGCAATTTTGAAATTGCTAAATTATGCGCAATATTATTATAATTATTATTATTATTATATTAAAATTAACTTTGAAACTTTTAATGGCTCGTATAGAGCTATTATACAGCATTTTTTAAATATTTTTAGGACTGCTCCTTATGGGTTAGATGGGGGGGGGGGGGGGTCAACAATTTATTAGGTGGTTGTTGATATTTTAGACGTGTGTATTGGTCACTATTTTGAAAAAGATATGCATATTTGTGTTCTACCCATAGATACCTACAATTTGATACCCCACACGATTTTTAAAAATATGTTTATTTTTTTGCAATTGTGAGCATTCACGCACACAATCGACAAAGCAACAAAAGAGTATGCTAAACATTTGGCATATTTTTACTATTGTCAGATAAAATGGTTACACATGTGTACTAAATTTCAACTGCCTAGTTATTGCAGTTCTGAAGATGTGAAATCGGACAGACAGACACTCAACAGAAAGTATAAGGGTTTAGAAGATTATTTTTGAAACCCCAATAAAAAGATAAAGCTTAAATTTAAGGAAGCAATTATAAAATTTAAAATAATAAACATTATAATAGTTAATAGTATCAAATACTACTTCTGATTACACTCAGTCCTCATCATTAGTAGTAAGATATTACTTAACTTACAATTAAAGAATGAAGCCAAGTGATTCCATTAGTTACATCTACTGTAATATTATCGGATGTTCTGTTAAAGCTTGTTTGTACATAATAAAGTTTTCCGTTGTCAATTGTAGCTTGATCAAATGCTCTTATTCCACCTCTTTCTTCATCATCAAGCAATGATTCCTCTTCACTGCCATCTATCTCTAGATAACCTCCACTAGGTCCCACGATAACAAGATAAGTGATATCAGAAGGAGCAACGTCAACTTGTTTGATCTAAAAAAAAATTAAAATAATTACGGTGTTAGATTTAGGGATTTTATTAATAGGTTGGACTCATAAGAGTAAATTTATGTCATTGAAAAAAATTGCCCCTTAACATAATGGATGGGGAATTGGTTAGGGGATTAGATTTAGTGAAAACTTGGTTGAAAACTAGTTTTAACAATCAACCTAATAAGTTTCTAGATGAAAATAAGAGGATATAAAAATTTAATAAATCACCTACCTTATTGCTAATAATTCAACTTAGCTGAGTTTTATAATTTATGTAAAACTATCTATATATGGCAAATAAGGTTAGCATATGGGCCTGCCCCCAGACAGGTGGAGCCCAACTCCTATACATCACAGCAATGCTAATCGTGATGAATCAATCATGACCATGTGGTTTCAAGATCAAGCATTGTCTGACAATCCATTAAAAAATAAGATCATTTATGGTATCAATTAAAGAAAATTTTGTTTAATAAAGGTATAGGGTCTGTTTATTATATTATATTTAATATTACCTTATATTATATTTATTACCTTATATAATTGAGTTATATTATATTTTTGATTGCCTCTTAGAAGTTAAAATATAGGGAATTTTGTCTTTTCTAAGTTAAAGGTACTTTTTAAGTTTTTTAGGCTCGGAGAGTAATTAATGTTATTTATGAATTTTACTGTAGTTATTAGGAGCCTTATTTTTTCTGGTTTTCATGTATCTCATCTTTTTGATATATTTTTGATCTTTCTATCATGTATTTTGGGTATTCTAAAATAATGTGTTTCACGATATCTAGTTCTGAGGGGTATGTGAATCATATTAGGGAATGCAGTTATTAATTTGTAATAAATGATTTTAAATAAATAATTATAGCACGTATCATCAATTTTCTTCACTTACTAACATCGGTATTTAGGTAAAATACTGAGTTCATCAATTAAATGCAACTATAATTCTTGAATTACTCACTGTAAGGTGGTCCCTGAGTATAGATACACTGGTGAATTCTTCAACTTCAACTGTTTTATTTGCAATTATTTTAAATGGACCCCAATATGAAGGAGGAAATATGCGGATACCAAGAGAGCCTTCAGCTGACACACCGTCTGCTAAAACCTAAAGTAATACAGTATCTCTAAGTACTAATTAGTATAATAATAATAATAATAATAATAATTATAATTATAATTATTATAAGTAAAGTTTTTATTATTTAACGTGACTATTTCATTAAATACTCAAACAAACCAAATTAAACAAACTAAAACATCAACATAGACAACAAAAAAATAAGATAAAACCTGAAATACCTTGGTTTACCCGGCTTTCAGGTACCCTGATGAAAATCAAGAATAGGAACATAAATAATAATAATAATAAGTAAGGCTTTCAGGTACGCTGATGAAAATCGAAAATAGGAACATAAACAATAATATTAATAAGTAAATCAATTTTTTTTGTAATGCTAATAGTAAATCAGTTCCAAAAATTTAATTGATTTGCAAAATAAATTAAATCAATCAAGAGTTAAGAATCAAATAAATCAATCAAGAGTTGAGAGCAAAGCACTATAAAGCAAGCTACCAAATAAGAAACTTAGCCTAGCGTAATATTATTAGGCAGACATTATTATTTCTTAGTATTTAAAAATTTATTTAGTATTTAATTATTATTTATTTATTAATTAGCAAACACCTTGTGAATGTGTTTAAAATTACTAAATAGGTTCAAGTGTTATCACAATAATTAAAATCTAAAAATGAGCAAACTTCAATAAGAACTCTTTAAAGAGGAACCACCATTTTTACATAATACAATTTTTACGTTTCCTCTTTTATACCGTAGATATATAGGGAAAGTATTGTGTTCGCAAAAAATCCAAAACCAGGACGTCATCGGAAATATTTGTTTCAGGGGTTTTTAAGACCTCCGGAGTGGTTTTCACAAAGTTGTCTGTGTGTGTGAGTCTGTTATCATCATAGCTCTTAGTGTATTTATGCTAGAGAGTTAAAACTTTGTACAAAAATAAGTCTATAGGTGTAGTTGTGTTATTCGGAATATAATTTTTTATGACTTCAATATAATTTTTTAACCCGCAATAATGAATTAGCAATAGTTTTGAAAAATCATAAAACGTAGAAAAATGTTGCAATTAATTTGAGATTCGGCATGTATGTAGCCATGTTTAAGACTAACATATGTACCAAAATTCATATTATTATCAGCACTAGTTTAATTTTTATTGAATGACTTGTGTACGTTTTTAAAAAATTGTAAAAAAAACGGAAAATAATCTAATTGAGTTGAAATTTGGTACAAGTATAGACCTTTAGATATTAAATAAGTACTCTGTTTCAATACAACAAGTACATCTATAATTTTTGTTGGATCATAAAAGTTGAGCATTATTGAGCGTGCTCAGTACTGTATGGCTGACCGCTGAGAATGAAACAGATGAATGTACTATCTAAGGTTGAACGAAGCGAGTTTAGAAGACGTGAGGCAGTATACATTTGGCAAATTATACATTCTGAAGAAGAGCGAAGGGAGTCTGAAGTAGGAAGGATGAGCATTGCGCTTCCAATGTGATAAGGAAATGTTCTGAGGTACCCTGTACCAGATTGTTTACAAGTCATGTTCAACTGATTTAAAGGTTAATAAATTAAATAAAAAAATAATGTAAATATTGAAGCCAATAGCAGCAATAAAATGGTATTGTATTGTGAAGCATTTAAAAGTAATAACTTTAAAGTGTAAACGATTTAAGTCTATAATCTTATCTTTTTTAACAAAACAAGATACAATGTTTTGAACTAAAAATGAAAAAGTCCAACCAGGAGTCGAAATCTACTGATAGCATGTAGTTCTTACTTTTAGCTGTATTCTATCCTGAGATAAAAGGGATGATGAGGAATGCTTGTAGTAAAGCAAATTTCTTTCAATTTGTCCCTGTGTGAAACCCGTTGGCATTGGGTTTCCAGCAAGAAACAGCTTTCCTTGACTTGGCCCCGTCATTATTTCATATCTATCATCAAATCAGAATAAGAATCAATAATATAAATATTTAAGATTTAAAATAAAGGTTAATTTATTTCTATAAACATAATTTGACAATCCTTTGTCAAAATTATCTCCCCAATAGTTTTACAAAGGGTGTATGGACTTTTCTGTATAAATAAGAGGGAGTATAACCCAATAAATTATTGCCATAAGGGACCTAATATACTCTATTGATAATCGGTAACATTTGATAAGAAATGTTTCAAAAAATTAGTGCCTAGCTAGCAAGATGTGACCTTGGTGCCCTATTACAGCATCCAAACTAGCAGGATGGTTTGCAAAACTTAGCTATACAACTATAGAGTATACTTATTCCTATATTGCATAAATAGGAATCAGATACCTCTCCAACAGATTTACCTAAATTTCACCTGAATTATCCCTTTAAGGTGTTTTTTTTTTTATATAATTATACGATCATAGTAAATCCAATTAATTTAAACATTTCAATGTCTGGCAAGAAAAGTGTTACAATTTCAATATGAAACAGAATTAAAAAAATGGAATAATGACAGAATAAAACAATACTGAAAAATTATAATTAGTAATCTGCATATTTTAGTACTATAACCAGGGTTACAGTATTTGTTTATACAATAAATAAAACACTATATTTTTTAAAGAAAAACTAGTTTCAATTATACTTGGTCTAATATCACAATAAAATACAATATATCAGACGCGTTTCAGGAAGTGTACATATAAACTGATGGAGTTTAAATATACACTGATGGTGCTTCCGGAAACGCGTCTGATTTATTGTGATAAAAGACCAAGTATAATTACAACAATTTTTTTAAATTATAGTGTTTTATTTATTATATAAAATATGCAATTATCATAAAATCTCAGTCAAAACAACAAACTTTGTCATTAGGGGTTGGTTAAAAAAGCATATTCTAAGCCTATCACTGAAATTATATAGGGGAATGTTAATTATTTTATTGGGCAAGCTTAATTATTTCTATGAAATCAATAAACCTTACCTAATATTCTCAGGGTTAATATCAACATTTGTATCTGAATATAAATTACTGGAAGTAACGTTTGCCTGGCCGCCCTTAGAAACAATCAGATGAGAATTGTTCGTTATTTCTATGAAAGGGGGAGATGGTCTAATATCAAGTATTCCTTGGGTCATGTGGGTTCCGTCAGTAATCCACAGCAGCACTTGATTTCCACAGTGACCGTTCTCTATCACAACTACTTTGAAATTCACAAGATCCCCCTGGAATTAGTACAAGAAGATTAATTAATGAAAGTGATGAGAATTTAAATTTAGCTGCACCAGGACCAATTGAAGACTCAGCTGCCTTTGATACTTACTGTTGGATATGAACACCCCTGGACTGGTTTCGGTTCATTATCAGCAGGTGCGACAACGCTTGAGCTCTCAACTTATAAAGTTATATCAGTTAATAAATTCTAGTCACAATGAGCATGGCAAGCCCTCTGAAGATATTGTTGAGTCTATCCCTTACAGAGCTAATTGGAACTAGAAATTTTACACTGATATAACTTTATAAGTAGAGAGCTAGAGCATTGCCCCTCCTTCTGATAATAGCATTCAGCCAAAACCGGTCTAGGAATATTTATATCCAACAGTAGCTACAAGTATCAACAGTAGCTGATTTTTCAATTGCTTCTTTAACTTATGGTAAATATAATCTCTTTAATTTTTACGTCAGGACCCTCCAGTGTTCTTAGTAAACAATGCCTCAATTCTTGTTTGTTTAGGTCATCTTCCTCCAAACTTAAGTGCTTTAGAATAGTACTAGGATAAAAAGAGCATTACTGAAAACAGAGAAGTTGATCTAGAGACAAGTTGATAACCCACCTAGCAAACTGAAAACCATTTAGAAGATTGGGATTTTACAAACTTATGTTCAGGTTATTGTAAGTTAAATTTAACTATTTCATTACTCACAAAAAAAAATCAAAAAGAAATCTAAAGAAAGATTCAAAATTCTAAGTCATAAATTTTAATTGAAGTGTGTAAAGGGGTTGTGAAGTGAATGCTTGTTTTCTTTAAATTACCCTGTTATATGCTAAATAGTTTTAAGAGTAAATACACATAGAAATACATAATTTAGATTTGTTAGGTTGGCAGCGACTGGTTTCCAATCTAACATCTAAACTATCAGTGGATAACATGAGGTATGCCCCATCTAAACTAGTATTATTTTAAGCTTGGCGCACTGCCCGTGTTGATTTTTACTGCTCTAGGGAGTTGGTTCATTGATTTAACAAGTGGTTCGAATCGCTCCAGTAAATCTTGATACAAATCCTAAAAGGCTATTTCCTGGACTCTGCTAAAACACAAATGTATTAAGAGCAGAGAATAAACAACCAAGGGTAATATATTTATGAATATTTTCTAAAAGGTTATTGTCTTCAAAAGATGGCCAATGAATAAAAATCAATGTTAAACGGTCTTAAAACAATATTTAAAGTTGATTTATTAAAAGAGAAGAAGTGATAGATAGGGATATCAATGGCTAACTTACCATTTAATAAAATAAATCTATTTTTTTAGTAAATGTAAAAAGAAATTTAAACAGACCTGAGTGAATTGAGTAAGAGGTTTGTGATTTACTGAAGAACAAATGACAGTGCAATTTTTCACAATGTAAAGTAAACTATCTGAGTTGAAGTCGATATCACTATCTTTGTATTTGAGATTTCTTGTAGTCAACAACCGCTTTCCACCGGTAACAATTCTGAACACTGAATGAACGACCCTTTCTGGCGGATTATCATTGATCAGAGTAACAATCACTTTAACAGATCCAGAAAGCTAAAAACATAATATTTTTGTTTTTAAAAATATATTAATATTTTAATGTAAGAAAGGAAGGACAAAGGACACATTACAACTTTCTATGAAAATCAATAAAAAAGTACCTGATATTAAGGACAGACTTCCCAATCTTACACATCAAAAAGAAATTTAAAAAAAAAGATAAAGTCATGGCTCAAAAATATTGGAATTCTGTTAACACTTTTATGGAAAGGAAGTTTTTTTAATACTTGCAAATTACACTGTATAATTATTTTGAGAATATCCCACCCTAAAAACTGGTTAAATCTTTTTCCATTTGTCAGGTAAATAAAGTCAGCTTAAACAGGAAAAAACTAACTTTTGTAACCTGGTAAGAGGGGGAAAATACCCAATCAGCTAGAGAATGGCTTAGTAACAAAGTAGGAGGTGTTAGATCAAAGATTAAGATTGTTGTCTCAAACATCGTTCCAGTACGTAAAAAAGTTATTTAGAACATTAACTCTTCTCAACAAAATTAATTTTGAGATGTCCATTCCTAAAATTTATTAATTCTATAAAAAGCTCTTTTATGTACTTTCTCTAATCTTGCTTTTGAAGGTGTTCAAAATCACTTAAATCTTTAACTTGAATAGGTAGATACAGAACAATTTAATGCCTAGACAACTGATACCCACACTTGATTGGCTCAGTCTATGCTTGGGTATTTTTAACAAATCGTTATGTTTGTCCTACAGGGTTGAACATTTTAAATACATCATCCCCACTAACTCCACATCTACCCCCACTAAGTCAATCACCAGGAGCTTGAATAAGCAATTATTTTTTGGCAATCGTCTTCCTATAATCTGTCTGAGTGTGTGTGTGTCTGTTATCATCATAGCTCCTAGTAATTTTATGCTAGAGATTTGAAACTTTGTACGAAAATCAGTCTATAGGTGTAGTATTACTATTCAGATTTTTTTATGATGCCATTAACCTGCAATAATGACTCACCAAAAATCATAAAAAAATGTTGTAATAAATTAGAGATTTGGCACCCATATAGCCGTGTATAAGACTAACGCATATGCCAAAATTTATCTCATTATAATAATAATAATAATAATAAATTGTTTATTTACACATTATAAATTAACACATTATCAGCATTAGTTTAATTTTTATCAGATGACTTGAATATGTTTTTTTAAAATTGAACAAAATCAGAAAATAATCGAATCGCGTTGAAATTTGGTACAAGTCTATGCCTTAATTTAATAAATAAGAACACTAAGTTTCGTTCCAATAAGAATCTATATCTATGGTTTTTGTAGGATCATAAAAGTTAAGCAGCATCAAGCCTGCTCAGCGCCTGGATGGGTGACCGGGGGGGAATAAAAAAATGAATGAATTTACTATTTAGGATGAGTGAAGTGAATCTAATTTTACCGAGTACAAGGTACCCTGTACCCATTTTTTTGCTGTAATTTTTTTCTGTATATTTTGTTCTTGTGTAATTTTTTCTAAGCCTTTTTTCCATTTACTTATTTTCCGTGTATTTTTTTCTGTGTTTTTTTCCTGTATACTGTTTCTGTATTTTCCTAGATGATTATTTAAGCTCCAGGTAGTCAACTTAGTGGAGAAAGATAATAATTTTTTAGTAATAGCTCCAATATAAGCAGAGTAATGTGATGTATTTGAAATGTAACACCAGCATAATTATGTAGGGGTGCATTAACTTAAATACATCAAAGAATATTATAAATAAATTAAGAGCTTATCTTGGCTACTTCTCCACCTACACTTTATACCATACAGAGTTCTTTAAATATATTTTAACCCCGCAATAAAATATCCTGGAGAACATAACAATAAAAAACCCACTTAACTTATCTTTTCCAAGTACTTTAATATTCATGTGACTATCATTTTTCCATACTGGATAGTAATAATCCTTTAAGACTGTGTAAAAACAATAAATGATACGAAGACCTAGAAGCGAGTAAATAAAATAAAGAACAAGGTAGAGATGCTTTTACTCAAGGGGAGTTCACCAGTAAGTTACATAAGATTAACTAGTGATATCAACGGTCCCTGAAGGTATTTTTTTCTCAAAAGTGGTTACCTGCTATTCTTATTAAAACAGGAGATAATTAATTGAAGAAACCCACGCAAGAGAGGTATAGTCAGTGAGGTGAGGAAGTTTTATAAAATTTATAATTATAATAAGATAGGTACCATAAAATCATCCTCAACATTTGATAAAGCAATGAAATAAATCATATCTTGAGTGGTTTCAGAGTCGTCATGAGAGTAGAATATCCTGCCAGATGAGATTTGAGATGGTGTGAAATGCGTCACATTAGTCAGTGTTAAATTTTGAACCGGATCTATTAAATTTAAAACTCCGTGAAAAGGACCAGCAATTATTTCGTAAACTATAGTTTTAATTCCTTCAACTTCTACATTTAATTCAAATGGAGAAATAGACGTTGATCCACCTTCCATAACCTAAAAATAAAACCAAATTTTTTTTATTATACTAAAAAATTAAGAATTTAAAATAAATTATAATTCTTCATCATTTTATTAAATTTTGATTAAATATTTAGCTTTAAACTTCAATTAGCTAGCAGTAATAATTATTAGTCAGTACAATAATGGCTAGCAAGGGAATAATAATTGTTGTGGGCCAAGAGAAAGATAAGTAATAATTAAGTAGATACAAGATAAAGGAACAGATGAACTGAAGGTCCGTAAGTTCCGCGGAGGAGAGGGGAACCTTGTCCAGAAACCAAAGCCAGCTTATAATGTGTGTAAAATAATTATAAAATAATTATAAAATAATTACGAAAGAAAAGACGATAAAACAAGTGAGATAAAGAGATATATGAGGAAAGGGATTAAAAGGGGGTCCCCCTTATAAATTTATAGTATACCAATACTAAAAAAAATGGAATAATACCCGCCCCTATTAAGATTTGGGGGCTCTAGCCCCAATTATAGGAAACAATTTTCAATTTCATATTATATTCTTGAATACCATCTTAAATAGCATTAAGTTACCTTAATAGGATTAAGAGTAGTAGTGAATTTATGAGGTAGATAATCAGGAGGAGTGTACATAAAGTAGATTTCAACAAAAACTTTATCCAGGCACAGCTCTGTAGAGACTTCCAATACGATCTTATCTCTGACCTGATTGTAACCAGTTCGGTGCATCTTATACTTGATCAGTCCCATATTAACATCCAGCTGAGTAAAGTTATCACTCATCAAAACCCTGTTTTCAATAAACAATAAACTACCGAAACTTGGTAATTTTTGAACAGTAAAAATTATTTTGCTAGTATCTGTAGCTACTGGAGTAGTACTTAATAGAATATTATCTGAATTTATTAAAAGCTCATCAGATCCGTTTAACGTAACATTGTTTATATTCAAAATTTGTAATTTTAATTCTTTAAATGTTATCCTAAATTCATAAGCTTCAGATATTTCAGTTTTTATAACAGTCACAGTGAACTGGAAACAAACAAATAAATAAAATAAATTAATGAAAAGTGATGAAGAAAAACATTTTAAGTATTAAGTAGATAAGTAAAGTTTAAAATATTAAGATAAACCAATATTCAGAGATGTTTATAGGTTTTATTCATAAGGAATTCTTCAGACACATTAAACCTTAAAGATTGCTTAATGTTTTCATATCAAAAATAATATCTTAAACAGAGCTCAGATAAAGTAGTATTACATAAAGTATTTAGTCTATTTTTCACTTAGGATACAATATTTTAATAATAATCTGAATTTATAAAAGAAAACTTGCTGATTCTGCCCTAAGAGTTCAAATATAATAATACATTGGATCTACAGCATTTAGCCTCTAGCAGGTTTAAGGAGGTTGATTTGATAACTTTTATCCTTTTCCTCATTCATACCGAAGGTATATAGGAAAATTATTGTGTTCTCAAAAAATCTGAACCCGGGATTTCACCTTAATTATCCGTTTCAGGTTTTTAAGACCTCCTGACTGTAAAATTTGTCAATTGGTTTGAGATTGGGCACGCATGTAGTCATATATAAGAACAACATATTTGCCCTCATTATCAGCATAAGATCAATTTTTATTCCTTGAATATTTTTTTTAAATTGAAAAATAATCTAAATGCGTTGAAATTTGGTACAAGTGTGTATCTCTAAAGAGCAAGGTCAGTGCCAGGGAGGGTGACCACAAGGAAATAAACTAATTTATTTGATTATCAACAGTGCATGTTGATTTATATATTTTGAGGACAAACAAAGTGAGTCTGAAGTAATGAGGATGAGCACAGCAAATCCTATGGGGCGAGGAAAAGTTCAGAGGTACCCCAAACACGATTTTTGAATTTACAATACTAAGAATTAAATTATTTCATTTTAATCCGTAGACATATAGGAAAAGTACAATATTTGCACTAAAAATCTGAAATGGAGATTTCACTTGAATAATCCGTTTCAGGTGTTTTAAGACGTCCTGAGTAGTTTACAAAGTTTTCGGTATGTCTGTACATGTGTGTGTGTGTTACCATTGCAGCTACCAGTGTGCTTAAGCTAGGAAACTTAATACAAAAATCAATGTTTGACAATGACGACCACATTACTTTATTAAACAGACCTCAGAGTTCAACACAGTGCTACCAAGTATTTCAACATTAATTGCAGATGTTGAGGAATCATCCTTATCATATATCATGCGATACCACCTCCTACTTTTAGTTTTGCATTAGCATTGATTTTATACATTTTTAAAGAGATAATTTTTTAAACAAAAAAATAAGAACAAAAAGAGATATTAATGGACTGTAAAAAATTTAACTAGTGAAAGGTTTATAAAAGACATATTTGACATTATTATTATTTGACATTATTATTATTTGACATTATAAAACTGATGACGACCATGATCCCTGGTTGAAAGTTTGGTAGTTGTATTTGGACTGCTGCCTTCTTTTATAAACCTTTCACTAGTTAAAAAGAATAAGGCTCTTATTAAAAAATCTTAAAAATCTACAATATAACCTGTCAATTCAATGTTGCTGAGTTTAGAATAGATTTTTTTTGTCTTCAAAAATGGATTGGCAATCCTACAATTCTTTCGACTTCAATAAGGTACCACCCTAAACCACTCACTGAGTGTACTTTTATGACTATTTTCAAGACCAAAAATAATTACAATATAAGTTTAGTGCTGATATTCTCTGAATACTTACTTTAAACATATCTTGCAAAGGGTTGCCTAAGACGTGTCTGTATCTAATTCGTTGTGCAATTATATCATTGTTAGTAAAATTCTTACAAGTACTCCAGGTAATATTATCAAGCAATTCGTTGGCTCTTTCTAAAACTCCAAATTCAGGATTGTGGGTCACCTGCAAGTTTTAGAACACAGAAAGTTGATCAGAATATTATAAGTCTAAAACTTAATATTTCAAGGGGCTTAAGCCACTTGACATGCCTGGTGGGTCTAGTCACAGATAAATAATAATCTGTGGGTGTTTTAGGTTAGTTAGTAGGTAAAAATAACAAAACAAGGGGTATGGAAAAAGTTACAACATAGGAAGAGGGGGGAGGGGGTCAATCAAAAACATAGGCATTAGTTGAGGGTCAATTAATACTTACAACAGGGGTCTCCAAACTTTGTGGAGCACTGTTCCTTATATTATTAAATAATAAAAATAAATTAAATTAAATATTGAAAATGAGAAAATAATCTAATTGAATTGAAATTAGGTACAAGTATATTCCTTTATGTAATAAATAAGTACACTAAGTTTCGTTTTAAAATGACAAGTATATCTACGAATTTTGTTGGATCATAAAAGTTAAGCACCACTGAGCAAGATTAGTGCCTGGATGGGTGACCGCTGGGAATAAAACTAATTTATCTCCAGATGGTGTATAATGTAAGCAAAGTAGTGTATGGCAAGATACACCAGATGGTGTATAAGCAAAGTAGTGAGGATGAGTGTAGCGAATCCATTGTAGTGAGGAAAAGTTCCGATGAACCCTATACCCCATTTTTGTATGCTTTACGTTTCTCAATATCTTTTTGACCTATTTTTATATTTTTGAAAATACAATTTTTATTAGCCAACAGGCAGTGGCGAACTGAGCCAAAAAGGCCCGAGGAGGATTTGGCCTAAAAGGGCCCAAACCTATCAAGGGGCCTAATGGGGGGGGGGGAGTTCCTATTTCGCTTCTCAGAGGGGTATACTTTTAATCATAGTAGTATTCATGATTATAGTATGCTTAATTATATTTATTTACCTTTAATTTCATATTTAATAAAATTAAATCAAATGTATTATTTTATTAAAATAAACTTAAGTAAATAAAATAAATAAGTAAGAATAAAATATACTTAAGTAAAACTTAAGTTTACTCATTTAAATTAAATTTTTAACTAAACTATTTTATGTTAAATCTTATGGTCCATTTTGTACCAATCTAGGGCCCTGATCAAGTATGTCAAAGGCCCCTTAAGGCCTTAGTCTTCCGCTTGGGACTTCTAAAGGCCCAAGTATAAAGAAAGACCTAAATTTAGGTTATAAATTGAAAATATGTTTAAAACCATTAGTGTATGTTTAAAACATTTGTCTCTAGAACCTTCTTAGGCCCTACCTTAGAGTATTGGGCCCTGTGACTCTATTGTTATGAATATATCAAATATTAAATACGTTATTTTTTAATATTAAAAGATATTAAATATAATATTTTTAATTTTCGTTATTTTTTCTTAAAGTTTATTCTTGGCTGAGGGGCCCAAGGAGGGCTGCTGCCCTCCCCCTCAATGGCCAGTCCGCTCTTGCCAACAGGTATTGAAACCACATTAAGACAAAGTAAAATATTAGCTTATTAATTGTACAAGTAAAGCCAAGTAACATTACTGATTGGTTTTGCTTTTGTGTTTACTAGGTGAAGTGTTAAAAATAATTGAGGAGTACAAAAAAAATCCCGTTTCAGGGCCTTTTGGCCCACCAGGGTATTCACCCTTAGCCTGAAGTAATGTGAATAACGGTTCCAGGCTAGGTTTAAGGGGTTTCGCGGAGTGAGTTTTAGTTGGTATGAGGCAGACCCTGAGTCCAACACTGTTGACAGACCGCTGTCTTCGTGCGTAAATGCATTTCTCTCTCTTTTTTGGTAACATTTTTCCCGCAAAAAAATTTTCAAAAAAAAAAAAAAAAAGGGTATTCACCCTGTGGGAACCACCTCAGGAGGGTTGCATCTACTATACTCTAAGGATTAATTAAAGTTTGCGAAATCTTTTTAATACAAATACAATTAATATAATCTTAGAGCATAGCTCTGGCTGTGAACCCCAGCCCTTCCAGAATCATGGCCACGGAGACAGATGAGGAGTACAAGAAAGAATGGAAATAAATACTTATTTATTTATTATTATTTATATTTATAGTATTATTGTACAATAATACAAACCTTGTACAATATAGAGATGGTAGTATCATCTGAATTGACAGTGACAGAGAGATTACTACTGCTCAGTAAGATAGAAGATCTTAGTGTTGAAATAACACCAGTATTAATAATCTGTTTTATAGACAGAGGAGAAATATGGACTTGAAGTGATGAAGCAGAACTGCTTGAAACACCATCACTAACCTGCAAGTAAAAAAAGACAATACAAATAAATAAATCATTCATTTGTGAGAAGCCGTTAATGGCAGCATCAAAAATATCAGCAAAACAGGATTTTACAGCTAAGGCTGTAAAACTACACTAGTGAGCAAAACTGGACACTAATTAGCCTTTAAAATAGCAGGAAGTTCTTACTATGTAAAGGCCTATCACTGTTAAAACTGTAAAGGGGACACTTATTAGCCTGCAAATTATGTGGAAAGTAAGATATCATTGCTAAAGCTGTAAAGTAAACACATGTCAGCCAGTACATTAATTTATCATTACTTAAAGAATACATGTTTCAAAACAAGAATTTGGGGCTAAACCTAGGACATTCCCTAGTATCATAGACTCATTTTTAGGTTAATGAAGTTATAAAAATTTTATTTTCTGGATAGCAACACTAGACATAAAGATTGATTTTTGTAAGAAGTTTCAACTCTCTATCCTAAATATACTGGGAGATCCGATGATAACAGACACACACACTAAGGAGGTCTTCAAATTCAAAACCGAAACACCGGTTTCAGATTTTTTCAAAGACAATACTTTATATACATTTATATGTTAAATGTTATTCCTAAGGTGTATAGTTAAAATTTCATAGCTTTAAAAATTTAAACAAAGTACATTTTTAACTAAAAACATGTCCATAAAAAGTCATTTACCTGGAAAACAATCTTACTAAATCCCTGGGCTGATTCATTGCAATACATAATGATATTACCATTATCAACATCTCTTTGAGTGAATGTAGTAATAGAGACTCCAGGCGAGGATGAGTATTCAAGTATACCAATATTGTTTCTAGCAAGTACAGTGTACTTGAGATCATCTCTGAAGCTATCTGCATCAGATGCATTAAGAAAGGATGAACTTAAAGTTTTTCTAGTTCCCTGAAACATTGTAAAAATGTAAAATGCTAATAAGATTAGAATGAAACATGTACACTGTAAAATTTTAACACTTTAAATTTTAAAGCTTACATATATTTTTTTAAAAAATTTTATAATTACTAGTATTAAAATAATTAAGATTTTAATTATCTTTTCCCAGAATGGTCACACCAAAAATTAATAAATAGAGAGGACTCTGTTTTAGTTGTGGCATAAGCTAATGGAATAGCACTAATTTAACTTTGTCTCCAGATGGTTTTTGTTTGTTTTTGCAGAGAAAAAGTTAGATTAACAAAAGATTCATAGAGTAAAGTAAGTAACTTTGTAACTATTTTGATAAATAAAAGAATAACACTCAATGAGCTCTCGAGTTGGAGTACATACTATTATGTCAAATAAAATACAATTTTACTGGCTTTTATACCTGAGCAGTCCTAAAAACTTTATTGTTAGAGATGATTAATGCAGGTGGATCATTTACAGGAGTAATTTTAACATGGAGAATAAATCTATGCTGTCCTTGTAGATAACCAGGTAGAACATAACCTACAGTCGGAGAAAATTCTAAATCTAAGACTATTAAATCCTCCACACTTTCAGACCCGTCATGTACATACCGAACCTGTAAAAATACACAATTTCCACAATTGTACTAAAATACAGGTAAATTTATTATTAAAGAAATTGCAATTTTAATTAAATCTGAATAAATTTTAATTAATATTGCAATTTTAATTTAATTAAATATGTCATCTAAACGTTCATCAAGGTATTTAATTCCTGGTTGAACAAAGGAGAAGAAGGTTTCAGGGGGTTGTTTTTATTATTATATTTAGCGTCTTGTTCAACAGTTATATTATCCAAGATGCACTTACTACATCCAGGACAGTATGTAAATTAAATACATACAAATAACATAAATTACTAGAAATCACATCAGGTTAATGTATGAACAACCTATTTAAAAAAAAAACCGAATGGAAAGATAAAGAGCAATATTAGGTATATTGAAAAAAGTAATTATGTTTTAGGGCTTAGGTGATCATTTTAATAAATATCAAGAGATGGTATAACAAAAGGGATTTTTTAGTCTTATTTCTTTAAAAATGTATATGTAAATAAAAGTCCTTGGTCCTAAATAGATTAAAAAATACAATAAGAGGCTTATAGTTGTTTTAAGCTCAAGAAATTAAACTTACTTTATTCTTCATTAGATCTAAAACGGTGAATGTTAAAACATGTCCAGGTTTTTTCCATACTTCAACAATAAGACTTCCATGCTTGGGCAGCATTGTTGGTACAGTAGAAAACAAAACTCCAGAATCTCTGATTCCATACTTGGCGTAGTCTAAAACTATGTTGAGATTTGTGGTGGAAACTACACTGTTTTCACCCTCAAGGATAGTTAAAGGAACTAAGTCAACAAGTTGTAACTGTGAAACTTTACTGTACACCTGAAATAGTAAAAAAAATATAAAAAACATTTTTTCGGAAGAGTTTATAAAAATGCAGATTGTAATTTAAATCAGAATGAATCATTTTTAGAGAAAAATCAGGTAAGGAGTACCTTGGAACTTTTCCTCATCACATCAGATTCGCTACACTCATCCTCCCTGCTTCGGGCTCGCTTCGCTCGTCCACAGAATATACAATTCCCTAAATTTAAACTGTAACATGTTTTTAGAGTCGCATTGCTCGTTCTCAGAGAGTAAATGTATTGGTTTCATTCTCAGTGGTCACCCATACAGCACTGACCACGCTCCATGCTGCTTAACTTTTATGATCCAACAAAAATTGTGGATGTACTTGTTGCATTGAAATGAAACTTGGTGTACTTATTTATTAAGTAAAGGTTTACGCTGGTACTAAATTTCAACTCAATTGAATCATTTTCTGATTTTCTATAATTTTTAAAAAAACGTACATAAGTGATTCCACAAAAATTGAACTGATGCTGATAATAAGATGAAACTTAATACACATGTCAGTCTTAGACATGGCTACATGGGAGCCTAATTTCAATCAGATTGCATATTTTTTCTGTGTTTTATGATTTTTTCAAAATTTTTACTGAGTTATTATTCCAGGTTAATGACGTCATAAAAAAAATTCCGAATAGCACAACTACAGCGGTAGATTGATTTTTCTACAAAGTTTTCATTCTCTAGCATAAATACACTAGGAGCTACGATGATAACAGATGCACACACATACAGACAGACAACTTTGAGAAACCCACTCAGGAGGCCTTTAAAACACCTAATACTGATAATACCGGTTTTATCCCGGTTTAAGAATTTTTGCAAACACAATACTTATCCTATATACCTACAGTATAAATGAGGAAAAGTAAAAATATTGACAGAAATAGAAAATTATAGCAAAGTTGTCAATATTTGAAGGTATCACTTCTAAAAATTTTAACTATTTTCTTTCTATTTTGTGTATTTATTGTGGTATTATTGCTGTTATTATTACTTACTGAATAAGATTCTTGAAAATTAAAGCGTACACAATGAGGGCTATCACATAAGCACATAAATGAGTTGACTCCTTTAGGTATACAAGATGCATTAGCAACACACGGGCTGTTCAAACATGGGTAAGACCAAACACAGTGGGTTAAGAGCCCTTGACTGACCTGAAATTTGAACAAAACCAATAACTATTCTCATAAAATAACAATATGAAACCATTACTTTGGTAATAAATTAATATAAAACTTGCACAAGTTTTTCCCACAACTACCAAAACTGCACAATTGCCATTATTTATACAGCTATTTTGTAGGATCAGTATGTCACAAAGGCAAAAACTGCCATCAATAGTAAAAATCAGTACTATGATTAAGCACTTTTCCTTTTAAATAAAGACAGTAAAAACTATGAGCAGAAACATTATTACTGACTTTTTAACATAAAAAACTAGTAATGCGTTGCAACAAAAACTCATTCCAGAAAAATAAATCAAACAAAAATATTTATAAATAAACTCTCTTTGCTTGCTAGATAGACAGCAAAAAAGAAAAAAAAGTGAAATCATTCGTTCACTGGGTATATTTAGAATTTTCCAAACTGAAAAATTCTAAAAAGGACTCGCTTAGTTCACTAGATTAGGTATATTAATTATAATTATAGCAAAGAAGGGCTTGCTTCGCTCAAAAATATTTAGAATTAACATTAGAATTTAGAATTACAAGGGGCTCGCTTTGCTCGCTAAATTACCTAGATAAAATTGCTTAGATTACAAGTTATTAATATAAAAAATTAATTAAAATTTGTATTACAATAATAAAAATAAAAAATAACTCCCTTCACTCAGTTGATTAGTTATACTAATAATAATGATAGTAAGAAAGGGCTCGCTTTGCTCGCTAAATTGCATGTACTGATAATTCTGTAATAAAAATGTAGGCTCGCTTCACTTGCTAAATTGTGTATATTTATAACGTTACATTATAAAAAGGGGGCTTGCTTCCCTCGCTAGACTACTAAGATTACGCAACATTACAAGTATTAATAATAAAAATAAATAAGGGCTTGCTTCATTCAGGTATATTAATAATAATGCTAGAAAGAAAGGGTTCACTTCACTCGATAGATTGGGTGAACTAATAATTCTGTAATAAAGTCTATAGGCTTGCTAAATTTTGTGTAATTATAATTTTAAACTATGAAAAGGGGCTTGCTTTGTTCACTTGATTGTTTATATTATTAAAAAATAAAAAGAATAGGCTCGCTAGACCGTGTATATATATATATATATATTATATATATATATATATAATATAAATATATATATATATATATAATATATAATATATATGATTGTGTGTGTGTGTGTGTGTGTTTTGTATGTAAATATACTCGTAGTAAAATAAGGCTCCCTTCGTAGAACTAATCTCATGGGCTCCCTCGCATTAATTTCCCACACTGTTAACAGATTAAAACCATGTTTTATACTATAGGTGTCACTCGCACAATTTTGTTGTGTAGACTATTATTCCAACTAAAAGTGAGTACATAGTTACTTTTTTGCCTAATCCATAAGAACCATGAAACATTGACCTATTTTTTTTTTCAAAGAAAATTGTATATTAAAAATTACTTTATTATTATGAATAATAACATATTAATAGTTTATTAGAATTTATACTTATAGGAATATGTAAAGAGGGGGAGATATATTGAACAAATAATATAAATAGAACATAAAGCCATTTTACTGAATAAAATCAATAATACCTTAGCATGGGGAAGTCCAATAGGTTTGGACGAAATAAATAAATTACGAATGCAACCTTTAAGACTATAGTCAGCATTTTTTAACCCCTGAACAAGAGCTCTCGCACGTTTGTTCAGTTCGATGCCTCCAACAAATATCTGAAATTAAAAGGAATAAGGATGTAAAATTTTATAAAATAATAGAAATACATTTCACTCATTATTTAAGTCGTAGGTAAAGTTTAATACACAACAGGGATTGAAGAATTTCACCTCTCGTATTATGGCCTCGGGAGTCAATTTTTGTTATCTCTCACGGCAAACTCTCGGGAGCTAACTTGTTTACCTCCCTCGGCCTTACAGCCTCGGGTGATAATGAAGTTTTCACCTGCGGCTTTGCCTTTTGTGAAAAATTGGCCTTGAGCTGTAAAACTTTCTTCTCCCACTTGCTGTGTAAGTAACTATTTTAAAATTTAAGAAATTTTAATTAATCTTATTTCCTTTAACTCGCAGACCATGCAGCTATTAATGCAGTATATTAACTTTATTGAGTTTTGAGAAATTGGTTCATCAGCTTGTTATCTCTCTCTGATTTTTGGTATCCAAAATAAGAGCATTATAATTTCATAAAATGAGAAACCTCTAAAAAAATATTATGAAACAATGTTGTAAAACCAACACCATGAGAAGAGCTACTAAAACCAGCGATGTGTTAATGCACTGCTGGTTTAGCCAAATCTTCTGTTTTTAGGCTTCACTTCAAGGTTATGTAAAATAAACATTTTTAGCTGATTATTATGGATCCTTTAAGTGAAAACTATTTTTGCCGTCTTTGACTACTGACTTTATAAGCCAATTTTTTTGTTTTAAAAGAAAAATATATCTTAAAAATAAATTTAATATTAACAATACTGAGAAAAAAATATTAGTAGTTTAAAAAATATAAATAAAAATTTTGATACAAATATTTTATCGCCATGCAGGTGTGTTATTAAAGCATAAGTTCTGTGAAGTAGCAAAAAAATGTCAAAATTATAATAATTATAGCTCAAGCAATTCGAAGGTAAATCTAATTATAGGGACACAAGGTGTTTTAATAGAAGAAACTAGGAAGAAAAATAAAAGGATTAATTCACTTGGTAGTTTTTACTTTTCCTCATATATAACGTAGGTATATAGGAAAAGTATTGTGTTTGCAAAAAAATCCGAAACCAGGATAAAACCGGCATTATCCGTTTTAGGTATTTTAAAGGCCTCCTGAGTGGTTTTCTCAAAGATGTCTGTATGTGTATGTGTGTGTCTGATATTATTGTAGCTCCCTATAGATAACTGTGTTAAAGAGTTGGACATTTGTACAAAAATCAGTCCATATGTGTTGTACTATCCAAAAAATATTTTTGCGACGCCATTAATCCACAATAATGACTCAACAAAAATTCCAAAAAAATCATAAAACGTGGAAAAATGTTACTATCAATTTGACATTTGGCACCCATGTAGCCATGTATAAGACTAACATTTGTGCCAAGTTTCATCTACTGTTGCATTAATTCAATTTGTATTGAATAACTTGTGTTGTTAAAAAATTGCAAATAATGGATAATAAATAATCCAATTGAGTTGAAATTTGGTACAAGTCTAAACCTTTGAGTAATAACTAAGTACACTAAGTTTCATTTCAATACGTCAAGTAAATCATAAATGTCAAGCAGCATCGAGTGTTTCAGTGCCTGGATGGGTGACAGCTAGGAATGAAACGGATTTATTTACTGTCTGAGTGAAGCGAGTCTGAAGTAGGGAGGATGAGGGTAGCGAATCGGATGTGATAAGGAAAAGTTCCGAAATATCCCTTAACCAATTTATTATTTAAATAAAAAGGAACAATGGCCATATAAACAAATTTTTTTCAATCTTGCATTTTCAAGAGGACAATTTATTGTCTTATTCTATAATCAATGGTGTATTTTAAGTATAACTAAGCTATTGTTGATCAATAAAAAATAATTAGAAAAATTATTAACTAATGTTTAGTAAAAAAATAAAAATAAATAAATAGTGGAATAATAACTTTAAAAGGAAATGAAGAACATGTTCATGCCAGTTTGTAGCTCAAAAACTTACTGTATCATCAAGATCAAAGAATCTTGTAGTAGTGTGAGCAATTTTAACAGAAGCTGTGGTTTGATCAACTGTTATTTGGGCAACAGTAGGATTAAAATTGACAATAACTTTATGCCACTGACCATCAGATACCGTCACATCATTAATAACCTCAACAGGCCCACCACCTTTATCAAAAAGTATTTTAATTTTACCAGATATAATCTCTACTCCTACAAAGTCAGAGTGGGTACCACCAGCGCTTGAGTATAGAAGGACGCCATCAGAAGATCCTGTTTTAACGTTAAGTTCCCATCTATCAACAAATAATTTTAAAAATGTTAATTTATTAGGAGGTAGTCTGCTTGAAACAAAAGAGAAAAATATGCTTCAAGAATAAGTTCTATTTTCTTTTTATAATGTTTCTTTATTCTTTACTCATCAAGTTATCAATAAACAAATTTTTAAAAGAGGTGTTGAATTGTCGGAAGACAGCTAACTTTAGGCAGTAATATATTGAATACAAAAACATATTACACATCTCATAGAGTAATATATGAGAAAACATGTTTAAGCATTTAGTTCAACAAACACATGTAAAGTAAATGTGAATAATTTTAAAATTAGTTCATCAATGAACATAAAATTCCTTTATAAATCAGTATTTTTGTAAATACAAAATCTTTTCTACCTCAACTTTTTAATTTGTTCTTACCTAACCTATAACTACCATTCGCTTAAGTATACTCACTTTGAACCATTTCTTTGTATATAATTAGGTATTGACATATAAGC
This sequence comes from Microvelia longipes, assembly GCA_018340805.1. Taxonomy (NCBI): domain Eukaryota; kingdom Metazoa; phylum Arthropoda; class Insecta; order Hemiptera; family Veliidae; genus Microvelia; species Microvelia longipes. The sequence continues at coordinate 22,441,863 of JACMZG010001893.1, read as the reverse complement.
ACTATCTTCAACAAAACTAATCTCAGTGGAAGTAGAAGCTTGAAATTCTTGGGCACAATTCCATGAAATCTTATGTGCTCGGGATCCACCAAGACGTTGGCGGGCTCGACTTAAAGGATATATGTTGTTGTATTTTAAATGTGATATACATCCTCTAAGCCAATCAGTATGACCCAGAAATATTTCTGATAAATCACCTTGACCACCAATAAATAAACCATAGTGAATATTTAACTCAAAAAACCTGCCAGGCAGTTTCTCTCTGAAACAAAAATAAACAGTTTTATATTAAATAAAGGCAAAACATGAGTTTTATATTTGTGGTGAAATTTTGCCATTCCTGTTATTGCCATGTTGTAGACAGTTTATTTTCTTGTGTTAAAAGAAACCCTCTCTCCACCTTCAAATGTGTAAAGAGAAAATTAATTTTATTAATATAAAAAATCGGGTACAGGGTACCCGATTTCCGAGTACCTCAGAAACTTTTCCTTATCACACCGAATTCGCTACGCTCAACTTCCCAACTCAACACTCCTCCTCAGAATATACAATTTGCCAAATGTATTCTGCAGCATTCTTCGGACTCACTTCGCTTGTCCTCAGATAGTAAATGCATCTGTTTCATTCTCAGTGGTCACCCATACAGCACTGACCATGCTCAAGGCTGCTTAATTTTTATGATCCAACAAAAATCATGGATATACTTGTCGTATTGAAACAAAACGTATCTGCCTCTGTAGCCGTGGTCGTATAGTACTGGACTTTGGCACCGGGGGTCCGGGGTTCACAGCCCAGGCTATGCTCTCAGTTTTTATATGAATAGAATTTGATGTAAAAAGATTTCGCCAACTTTAGCTTTACTTTAAGCATAGTAGATGTGACCCACCCGAGGTGGTTCCCGCAGGGCCAATACCCTGAAGAGCCGAAAGGCCCTAAAACGGGCATTATTATTATTATTATATTGAAACAAAACAGTGTATTTATTTATTAAGTAAAGGTATACATTTATTCTAAATTTTAACTTAATTTAATCGTTTTCTGATTTTTTACAATTTTTAAAAAAACGTAAACAAGTCATTCAATAAAATTTGAACTAATGCTGATAATGAGATGAAACTTGACACATATGTCAGTCTTATACATGGCTACATACGTGCTAACTCTTAATCTGATCCCATAATTTTTCCATGTGATATAAATTTTTGAAATTTTCCCTGAGTCATTATTGCAGGTTAATAATGTCATTAAAAAAAATATTTTCCAAATAGCACAACTACAGCGGTAGACTGATTTTTAGTTTAGTAGGAAGTTTCAACTCTCTAGCATTAATACACTGGGCGCTACGATGATAACATACAACACACACATACATACAGACAACTTTGAGAAAACCACTCAGGAGGCCTTTAAAACAAACCCCTGAAATGGGTAATTCCGGTTTTGGATTTTTTTTGCAAACACAATACTTTTCTTTAATACCTACAGAATAAATGAGGAAAAGTAAAAAGCAGTTTTAAAAAATATGTCTGTTTGTAAATGTAAAATTTAATTGCATGCTAAAGGGTGCAGAGCAAATAATTCCCTCATATTGAAAATAAATTTTTGAGACCTGATATTAAAATAAATTACTAAAATAATTTTTATATAAAATTGCACAGAATTTGTTGTTTGAGACAGTAAATCACCTTACATTAAGACTGTTAATGAAATATTCAAGACCCTTCAAATAAAGTTGACATATTTACAATAACTAACCTGGTTGTATGAATATTATCAACTGTCAAAGTAAGTTGAGCATCTTTTCTATAAACAGAAACATTATGCCACATCAAGTCATCTAAGCGTAAACCTAAGGGAGAGAGGAGTCTAGATGCACCAGCTCCAAGATTTATCTGAACCTAAAATCACATTAAATGTTTAACATAATTAATCAAATTAATGTACTTATATTGAACATTAAGTTGTTTAAGAATATAACTAAAAGAGAAAGGAACCTAAATGCACCAGGCTTAAGATAAATCAGAACTTAAAATCATGTTAAAGGAGTGGTAGTGTTGTTTTAAACATTGTACATTACCAAAATAGTTTGTCGTTGGTTGCATTTCTTAGTGCAACTAACGATTAATAGAAACAGTACAAAATATTGTCATTTAAGCAAAAAAAGGAAAAAGACGCCAAAATATATCAGCTCTAAGATTAATCTGAATCGAATATCGTGTTATAATAACAAAAGAGTAATATTAGAGTCCAATCTCCATTAACTAATCCTCATAAACCAAATTACAGATTAAGATAAATTATAATTAGAAAAAATTAACATTTTTTTAATATTGTTTGACTTGTGTGAATTTAGCAATATTACTTACAGTCCATCGTTTAGTTTAAAAATCCTCAAGGTCATAAGCATTTTGGGCATTTTCAGGCGGCTTCTCTGATTGACCAATCAAACAGCCGCTGCCAACCCCTCACTTGAAAAGAGAAAAAATCCCTACCACCATAACCACAGTGGGGAAATAACCTTCTTCCCGGCAATCTTTCACATTGTTTGTGGTTTTCTTTTGTTTAAATTGTTTTAAAATCTATTTCAAATTAATCATAAAAATGATATTATAACATAAAACTACACAAAGAAATGTAAAAAAAAAACATCGCCAAGAAATATGGATCAAATAACCTGATTTGTTTACATACTTTTTACCTGCTAGGGATTTTTTTTCTTTAGAATCTGAGGTGCCTAAACTGACCTGTCAAGATTTTTAAAGTAGTCGATAGACTGTAACCCACAACTGGATATATTACTCTATAATACTAAAAATAATTTTAAATGAAGTAATACCTGGACTCTTCCAGCTTCTAATTTAATAAGACAGTAATCAATATTGCCTGCTGCTAAAAATAAAAGAGCATCAGGACGCTTAGTCATGAATCTAAATTCAATATCAGTTGTACTCTTAGCCTCTTCCACTGGGACTGAGATGAAGCTAGCACCATAAAACGAAGCTGCAAAAATTTAAACAAATTATTCCATTTATATTAAAAAAAATAACCAATCTCTTCAAGCCTCCCTATGAAATGTAAAAAGTACTGGAATAAATTTAATAAAACATTTTCATTTTACAATAGTTAAAGACATTTTCATTAGTATCTGTTAAAGGTTTTGGGAGGTAAAAGTATTAATTAGGATTTCTATAGGTTGGGAAAATAAAACCTCAACAGCTCATGCACAGTTTTTGAGCAAATTATTAGCTAATTAGACTACTTAATTTAGTATAATAATTTAGGTTAGTTTTATAATTTAAAATTCTCCTTCATGCCTCAATGAAAATATGGGTGGACCTACACATATTTCAATTTTCATCTTATCCAAATGACTGAAAAACTATGAGGGAGAAGAAACCACCAGTTTTAACCTTATTTTACATATTTTAATCTAGACATTGTATTCCTTATAGTTGTATAACACTAAAAGCACAAGTGTCACCAAAGACAGTGAAACAAGCATTTACTATGTTTTCACAGCATATTGAACAAGTAATACTATTGGATTCACATTAAATACACTCTGATTCTTACACCGTATTATCAATAGATTGAATGACCTCATAACGAAATAAATAAAATAAATAAATAAAAGCTTTATTGTTTAAGATTTGCAATGGCAAACATACAAACGTCAATCGATATTATTTTAAAAAAAGAAAAAAATTCTTCAATTTTGTATACAGGATTTTCCTTTAATAAATTTTTAATTTTCTTATCAAAATCATTGTCATCGAGATTTCTAATTTCTGCCAGGAGGGTGTTGAACAGCTGAACTCCTAAGTAGGAGAAACCCGTCTCAGATCTGGTAAGTCGATGTTGATTATTATATATATTATTTTTGTTTCTGGTGTCATACTGATGAACATTTGAATTTTTAATAAAGCTATTATCTCTTTTTACATGTTTAAGACTATGATAAATAAAAATAGCCGTCATAGTCATCAGTCTTAATTTTTGAAACAGAGGCTTGCACTTAGTCCTTCTTGGACCCCCCGGATATTATCCTTACAAGGCATTTTTGCTTTATCAGAAGTTTTTCGGGTTGCCTGTGACCCATAGTATTATCCCATACTGTAATCTACTTTCAAATAAAGCATGGTAAGTAGATATTAAGCTTTCTTCAGGTAAAATGCTTTAGTACTTTGAATAGATAAATTAAGCTGGAGTTTTTTGTCTAGTTTATGTGTGGCGTCCATGATAATTTAGAATCGAGAGTAAACCCTAAAAACTCTACTGTGTTTACTTGCTTTTCTTTTAATGAGAATATTTTTCTGAGTTTTTTCTCATTTAGGACAAAACCATTTGCCTCAAACCAGTTTTTGCCCTTTTTTCTTGTTCATCAGCTGTTTTGCAGACAATTTCTTTATTTTTTCCCTTATTCACCAGATTCTTATCGTCAGCGAAAGCAATACAATCACTTTCTACTGTATCAACTATGCTTTGTTAACTAATGGAATCATTGCTACTGGTCAGGTAGAGAGTTCCGCCGAGATGCGAGCCTTGAGGTACTCCAAGATTAACTACTAGGTAAGTAGAAGAGTTATTTAATATTATTACTACCTGTTTCCTATCTTTTAACTCTTTATTAGTTCCAGTGCTTTTCCTGACACTTGATTGGCTTCGAGCTTCATTAGCAACATCAGGAGGAACTAGGTCGAAAGCCTTGCTCAGGTCGCAGCATGTTACAACGGTGACCTCTCCTTTCTCAAATCCTTCAAGTATACCAGACACTAAATTGATGACTTTAGTGGTTGATTTATTAGCTCTGTACCCATATTGGTTGTTAGAAAATAAATTGTTTTTTTCAAAATGATCTTGTATTTTCTTATTCATGATTATCTCTAACACCTTAGATATTGTTGGAATTAATGCTACTGGACGGTAGTTTTTGAGTTCATCTTTACAACCTTTTTTATATACAGGTGTTATTTTTGATATTTTAAAAGCTTTTGGATACACACCTGTCCTTATGACTCTATTTACTATATATACCAGTGGTTCAATTATAATAGGAGCTATTTGTTTAAGTAAATTTACAGAGATGCCATATATGTCTCGACTATTAGAGTTCTTGAGTTTTTTAATTATTCCTAATATTTCTTGGCCAGTTATTCCTTGGTCTCCAAAAGTAGTCAATTTATTCACATGCTCACTGATTGTAGAGTTTTCAGGGATAAGTTGCTTGACTAGTTGTAGATCCACAGATTTGGCAAGATCATTAACGGATTCAATAAAAAATTTATTCATTTCTTCCGGATCTATCTTAGTTTGATTACTTTTGTCTTCGCTCTTTCCTCTATATTGGTTTATAATTGACCAAGCTGCCTTTTGTTTATTTGAGGATTTATTTATTTGCTTTTTATAAAATTCTTTTTTGCACTGTTTTACTTGGTGCCTATATTTCTTTAAAAGCCTTTTATAAGGATCCATATTTAAATTATAACCTTGGCACACATCAAAACAAATATCTAGTTCCTCTTTTTGTTTTCTAAGTTCTTCTCCGTACCACGGATTACGTTTTTTATTTCCTTCAGATTTTGTTCTGATAGGAAAACATTGATCAAAAAGTAGCTTTAATAAAGACATAAATTTATCCACTTGAGTATTCAAGTCACCGTCAATGAATAGTTCATCCCACCTGACACTGCAAAGTTCATATTTATAAGCTAAAACTCCTAGTTTTGTGATAGGCTGGTGTTTTTCCGGAACCTTCTTTTTCTTTCTGCTTTCCATAGTAAAATATATGAGAGAATGGTCTGACAGGCCAGGTTTTACTTTAAACTTCATGTCGGATAAGCTATTGTTTACAAAAATATTGTCTATACATCTATTACTCTAGTTGGTTCAGTTACTTTATGCTGCATTCCACACTCAAGAAAAGAATTTTTTACAGTTTCGGTCTCTGGGGTGTTATCTAAAAAATTAACATTAAAATCGCCACAAACTATGACCTTTTTGTCTGATTTGCTCATAAAATCTAGAGCTTGTCGCAGTGTTTCCACAAAAGTATTCAAGTCTGCTTCTGGTAATCGATAACAAACAATTAGAACAGTATTATTCTTGATGAGTTCAATAGCTGAAATCTCACAATGATATTCTTTGCTGAGTTTGTTTATTTGCTTATTTTCTTTAATTTCTATTTCAGGTCTGGTATATATTGCTGTTCCTCCATTTTTCATACTTGACCTGCAATATATTGTTTGGAGAATAAAGCCAGGAATTTGATAATATTTGCTTTCTGTTTCATTCATCCAATGTTCATTCAGTAATAATACATCTATATTGTCGTCCCTTGTTAAAATCTCAAGTTCGTCTACTTTGTTCCTTAAGCATTGGATGTTGGTATAAATAATCCGTATATCATTTCCTAATTTTTTATTTCTTGTATCAACTTCTACTTTATTTTCACTGTCGAGGCTCTGCCCAAAACATTAGGCGTTTTAAAGTAAAGACAGATATAATCATGTTATAAGGTACTTACATAAAGAAATGTACCTAACAAATGGGACTTCTATATTTAATAATGATATTTAATTATATAGTTAGACACAAAAACAATATTTGAAAAGTCATTTGGTAAAAATCAGTGCTATTTCAGTAAAATAATATTAATACTTAAAATAAAAACACCTCTTCCGGTTCCTACTGTAAATCAACAAAGTGGATTAGATTCCATTTCCCATATTCTAGCAGAGGACTAGAGTCCTTCCACATAGTTCATTCAGAGGATTTAACAAGTGGATTGAATACCATCCACAAATTAGATATGCTGTTTATGGGTAGTAATTGATGTTTAGCTTAGATTGTAAAAAGCAAGGCGCCTTAGACCAATCAGTCGATTCATAACCATTTGACTTAAATAACATGTGACCAAATGACTTTACATTCAAACACCATATTTGGGAAGAAGTAAAGTGATGTAAAAATGAGCGGTTGGCGTAGAGACAGTGTTCCGACTCCCATCCTTCAGGTCCTGAGCAATTTCTGTATCTTTTAGTTCCTCCAAATATCGGCTTTATAGCCCCACATATCCTACCATTATAGAGATATAAAACTAGAGGGGGCATAGCCAATCTCAATTCATTAGAAGCCCAGCATTATCATTTTGGGGCCTTCAGGGGCTTTGTGTAATCCAATAAAACCTCCTTCAAGAGTGAATAAAGGTTATAATCAACCAATTGTTTTTGGCTTTGATTTTCATTTTAAACATTCAATCATGGTATAAGTTACTGTAGTTTTGTTCTGTTTATTTGATTATATTGATAGTTGAAGGTGGTCATCAAACTTCCAACAATAGTAATATATGTCTAAATGCCATTCCGCTAATTTTCACCGGCTTATAATTTTCTTTTATAAAAACGAGAAAATGTAAAACTTTTAACAATGTCGCTCTTCGTTGACTGTTGCTTAGCAACAGATAAAAATCAACAAAGATGCAATTCAACACTTCCATGTAGATGCAAATCAACAAAGCGGGCACTGACTTTCAGCATAGTAGTTGAACAAGACTCCCCTTGATAGAACAGCTTCCAACGGGAGATGGACCAGCTGTCCATCTCACCCATAGAGAAAAGGGTGGGAGTCGGAACACTGTCTCTACCGCCGACCCCTCATTTTTACATCACTTCAGGTAGAAGTATGTATCACACAACGTAAATTACTCACCAGTTTCAGACTTAATAAAACACAGATGACAAAACAAGCATATAAATATTTTAAAATCTATTTGGCTTTTTAAATACACGTTTAATTTAAACAACATCGTTATTTAGTCTTAAGTTCCTTATCAACGAAGCGGTTCAAACAACTACACCGTTAGTCACACTACTCTTTAGTCCACATAACTCTAATTTTAAACATTGAATTATTTAATTTCTTGAAGGAACTAAAGAATCATTACACAGCAATAATATTAACAGCATTAATAAATGGTATAAATTGTTTTGATTCGTTTCTTTTAACTAAAAGATGGTCTATTTAAATATTTTGGTAACGGTTTCAACAACATAAACATTACGGAAACAAGAACATTAGGATCCTCTAAACTCCAAATTCGTTACACTTTAACTTCATTCTTACAACAGTCATCAACAGAGTATCAATAACATAAAATCGGCAATTTAAAAACAAGAACATAATGATAATAAATTCGAAGACTCCATGACAGTTTATCAACATAAGTTACACATGATTTATTTTTTCCAGTGCTGCCAACTATTAAAAATGCAAAATAATTAATCAAAAGTTTTCCCAAAGGAGAACTTAAATATATATATATATATAATATATATATATATATATATATATATATATATATATATATATTATATATATATATATATATAATATATATATACAGTAAATGAAATAATGAAAGATACTTAAGTATCAAATAATCCTGAAAAATATAATGATAACTTACAGGTGGTAAAAAAAGGGAGTACGAGGGTTTGGCGCGACATTTCGACAAATCGTCTTTATCAAGCTAGAATAAGTCGGTGCGTACAAAGTTTCAGTACAATCCAGAAAAGCATTCAAAAGTGAGACAAAAGACAACAAACGTCTAAAAACTTGTACATACACACATCTATACACACACACACACACACACACACACACACACGCACACACACACACATATATATATATATATATATATATATATATATATATATATATATATATATATATATATATATATACTAGATTAATTAGTACCCCTCATTAATTCTTTGGAAATTCGCTAAAAGGAATACAAATAAAAACATAAATAAAGTATAGCCTAGAAAAGTGGTTTCTCTCGCCCTATGCAATTCAATAAGTTCAGATTTTTTCCACTGAAAAACTTTTATGTAAAATAATGTCAAGTACAAAAGCTCAAAATGTCCAATGTTTCCTAAAGGCTCTATCTGCTCACCAAAGTAAAAAAAAAAATGGATCCTTTGATCTTAAGGAAAAATGTTGGGCTACAATAATACTAATTGTAAAGTATTAAAAGTATAATGGTTATTAGCTGAAGTCCGTAATCAGCTGGTTATGGACTCTGTTTTTCTGTTCAAGCAAAAACAAGTTTTTGTGCCCCTTATATAGGTTTTATTTTCTTTTAGTACTCTAATACCTACGCTCTTTCCATTAGAACCTACATTTAACCATTCTGCCGACAAGAGAGAAAAGCAAAACGAGGCGAAACCCTATAAGAAACAGGTCCGAGATAAGGACTTCTTAAGCTAATGTTTAAAACAAAAAGCTGGCATTCTTAAAGCACCTGAAAGAATTTGAGGAACAAAAATTCAAAGAATTCGGGGGCTTATTCCTTTACCGTCCCCTGAATCGTGAAAAATTTTCTTTCTGAAATATTTTATATTACTTGACAAACTCTGAACACTATTACCATTTTTTAATAACGTAATATCCGTCTATTTTACTAGTAATAATGGTAAATGAAATGAATTTAAAATTTCTTCTGAACATGTAAATGAGGAATGTTTTAGGTTATTTATTTATAATACATCAAAAATAGCAAACCTGAGTTATTTTTGTTTAGAACATTTTGATGCGTAATGTTGGTATGTTAAGTAAAATCTATAGTCCTTTTCTTAGTAAAACTTGAGAGTTTAGTTGTTTGAACTTAGATCTGAAAGAAACGAACGTATGCGATGCCTAGATTTTCAATAATATTATACTTTTTTAGTCGTATTCAATAGTATTAGTATTAATTTTAGTGTTTACATGTTTGTTTAGTGTTTATAATTGATGTTCGAAGTGATTTTGTTACAAATGTGAAATGAAAAAGAAGATATAAATTAAGTTACGAGGAATCGGGACGAGAGAAAGGTGTCGAGCACGAAGCTTAAAAAAATGGCTTCGTACATTTCCCCTCGTCTTACCCGTTCCAAGTGATGTTTTGATACACACCAATTATTTGTTGTTTTTTTGTTTATTTTTTATAATTTATTTATCATTCACTATTGGGAATAAACAATGGTTTTCGGATGTATATTGTTTTGTTTGGACGCACTGTGCCGTTTGGTATCGTTGTCTTTGAGACCGATTTTTCATGTTCCAAGTGCTAAAGTTACTTCGTGCTTAACTCTAGTGTTATTAATATGTTTTCAAACTGTTTTATTATCGACTGTTAGTGATTGTACTAAATCTTTTTACGTTCATTGGAACACAACCAATCCTATGTGAGTATTTTTTATAAATATCTAGCTAAATAGTATGTGCAACCTACTTGTACTTGATCGTCTTTTTGACCAACATGATTTTGTTCTGAGTGAAAAATTAGTATTAAGTAATTTTATTTATTTTTCACTTGTTTTGTTACGTTCGATGAGCAGATTTGTTTATTTGGACTGTAATAATTAAATATTGTTTTCATTTTATGTTGTAAATTAGTGCCATCACATTCCTACTTCACAAATTCTTATCAAAAGATTTTGGTTGTCTATTTGTCTGTATTCCTTGAATTTCTTACCAGTTTATCTTTTTTTATTTACATTTTACTAAGTTATTACTGATATTTATGGACCAGGTTCTGTTTATTTACCATTTTAACACTGATGTCAATTATGTCAGTAATTAACTTAAATTTTTACTTTGAATCAACTGATGTTTTACCAATTTTATTTTTTTTAATTGTAATGCCAGCAGTACTTAATAGTAATTTATATTTTTTCTACGGGTTGATTTTATAGACAGCTAGTTAATGATAGACATACATTGATGTCACTAATTTAACTTGGAGAATAATCTATGGGTTATCTTTGCTTTGATAAATACTAATCAAGGTGCGTGTAGACGCACTTACTGGTCGCTTGTGACATTGCTCCAATGAGACTTCGTTAAATTATTTTATGAAAACATGGGAACTGCCAGTTTCTTTAGTTTATCTTATTAGTTTGAAATTGGCATTTAGCTTGGTAAAACACTGAAGTTTTTATCTGCTAGTTATTTTCAGATAAAAGTATCTGAATGTTTACCACTCGGTGAATGTAAATTGGATTGATGAGATTTAAATTGTGGCTACGTCGCTATATTAATCTGATTCTTAAAATAAACAATTGTGCATTATGGTATTCATTAAAATAAACAATTAATTCTACTGTCAATATTAGCTATTCATGATAAAGCTTATGGTTGCCACTGAAATTAGCAATTAATTCTACTGTCAATGTTAGGCATTCATGATAAAGCGTCATTGTTGCCATTGGTATCTATTTATTGCCTTGATTATGAAAAGTCCACTGAAGTAATTATGTATCTAATTAATATTTTAATAAATTTCATTCCTTTTAGTATGTTTACTTAGGGACTGGACACATTTGGTCAATACGATATGAGATCTTATAATTATTTTAAGTACAACTTTTGTTTAAACAAGTTCTTTATTGGCGAAAGCATACAATTTTAAATCCATCTTTCAATCTTGAATTAATACATGATATCAATCGCTATAATCGACATAGTATTAAGAAATTTTATATCATATTTGATTCTATAAGTAAGACAAAAATGTATATGTTTTTGCAAATTAAATATTAGCTCATAAAAACAATAGTAACCCATCAGATTCTTATTGTATGTTATTAGCCCAAATAAACCAGTAGAATTCCTCTTTGATTATTACATGTGTAGAGAATATTTTTTATGGTAACGAGTAAGTTATACCAGTAAGCCATTTCATGTTTAGTATTTTGTGAAGTATTTTGTAAAAGTAACTTGTGAGTCTGTTTGATTTAAAATACACCAATATGTGCTTTTAGTAAGTCTTGGTAATTGTAAAATGATCAGCTATGATCCTCAAATCTATCTCAGGTTATCTAGCCACTGGCAGATATGATCCATAGATGTTGGTCAAAAAGTATCCAAGAGAAGTGATAATCAAGCATTTGTCCCACTATTATCCATTATTTATTGTAAGACTGAAATAGTTATTTTAATTATAAATTTTTTTGTTAAATTTTAAAATAAATAAATCTATTATTGTCACAATAAATTATAAATGTTGTTGATAAAAAAGTTAATTTTTAAAAACATTAACAGAAGTTAATCATCTTTTGTGTTTATATTTTCCTCTGTTCTCAGTAGAGAAAGTAGACCATTTATGTATGTACATATAATATAATCTATTGTCATTATTTATTTATAGTTTCAGTTGACAGACTTTTCAATTTAAATCAAAATCAAATTTAAGTTTTCTATTTGATAAGGTTTATAGGTCATGTGATCAGTAAAATTAGTTATTAATAAAGTCATTGTTGGTAGAAAGGTGACAAATAACTAATCAGCCAATAATTCTATTAGAAGTATTTTCTGGGTTTATTTGGTCGCTAGCTTGGACCCTCTGTCATTTAATCTCTTACTATCATATGTAGCTTAATAGCTGAAAAGCGGTTCTTATCACTTAGTGCTATAACATCATTACAAATCCAGCCAGGCTATTTCCTGGATGCTACTGAACCTAATCATGTTTAAAGCAGTGTAAAAACTACCACATTAATTATAAATTCACCCTCTTTTAGATTTAAACCCCCAGTCTGGTTTTGTATTATCGGAAAAGTGATCTGCTTGTTTTCTTTTCTGATAATGTTGGAAATATTAGTTTATAAACAATTGGGTACAGGGTTCCTCACCTTACAAAAATTTTAGATTCCTTACGCTCATCCTCACCAATTTAGACTTGCTTAGCTCGTCCTCAGAATATGAAAAATTCTTTATTTATTATTTATCTTCAGACTTGCTTTACTTGCCCTCAAACATAATGGATCAGTTTTAATCTCAGCGGTCTCCCATCTGCCTACTGATCACCAACAGAAACGATAGATATTCTCGCTGTTATTACATAAAGGAATACACTTATGCCAAATTTAAATTCAATAGGATGGTTTGCTGATTTTCAACTATTTTTAAAATTCAATAAAAATAAAAAGATAAGTGATAATGAGATGAAACTTGACAGATTTGCTGGTATTATATAGTGATTTATGCATGCTGAATTTCAAATTGATTTTAAGACGTCATAGAAAAATTGTTTTCCAGTATCACAACTACACCTAAAAATAGATTTTTGTAATAAGCCTAAACACATTGGAAGTTACAATTATAACAGACACACTTACACAGACAGAACAGTGTAAAAACACTTTGGAGGTATTAAAACATCTGAATCAGATTATTCAGGCAAAATCTTGGTTTCGAACTTTTAAGTGCAAGCAATACTTTTCTACATTTAGATGGTATAAATGAGGAAAGGAAAAATAGTATTAGATTTTTATTTATTTATTACTTCTTTGTGTTTAATTGGGGGAACTATTTTTCTTTATGTATAATTGGATTTTCAATTCCTAAATAAATGTCTAATTGTTTTTTGGGTCAGTTATTTAATGACAGTTTAATGTTTTTATTATCAACGTGTTCTTATCAATGATACTGTATGTTTTGATTTTTCTCTTTTCCTCATTTATACCTTAGGTATATAGAAAAAGTAAGGTGTTTCACCTTAAAACTCTGAAAATGCAGATTTAAATTAAATATCCGTTTCAGGAGTTTTTAAGACCATGTGAGTGGTTTTTTAAAAGTTGCATGTCTGTTATCATCATAGTTTCCAGTGTGTTTACGCAAGAGAATTGAGGCTTAGTACTAATATTAATCTTTAGGTCTAGTTGTCCTATCTGGAAATTATTATTAAATGACGTCTTTAACCATCAATAATGACTCAACCAAATTTCATAAAATAGAGAAAAATATCAGATTAATTTGAAATTTACACACATGTAGTCCTATAAATTATCATCAAATGTGCTAATCTCATTTTGTTAGTGCTTTTAATTTATTTAAATATTACAAAATACTATAGAGAATGACTTTTCTTATTATAAAAAAATGCCCGTTTTAGGGCCTTTCGGCCCATCAGGGTATTCACCCTGGGGAACCACCTCAGGTGGGTTGCATCTACTACACTCTAAGAATTAATTAAAGTTGGCGAAATATTTTCAATACAATTACTATTCGTAAAACCTTAGAGCATAGCCCGGGCTGTGAACCCCGGACCTTTCGAACACCTCTTATTATTAAGGCTTAATCCTAGGACTACTAACAAAAGTAATGATAACACAAAAGTCATAGCAAAAAAAGTTGATATATGTATAAGTTTCATCTTATCATTAGGGATGTTCAATTTTTATTGAATGACAATATCCATTTTTTAAAAATTAGTTAAGAATAAAAAAAAATTGAATTGAGTATTAAATAAGTATACTGTTTTATTTATTTACAACACGAGCAAAGCCCAATTTACAATATTTATCATTTTGAACATACTTACATTATTAACTAAAACAAGTATGAGTTACACTACATAATATACAAAAAATATTTTAAGAGTATTAAAAATCTAAAACAAAACAAAAGAATAAAAATAGAATTACAGTGAGTATCAAAGTTAGTCTCATTAATTAGCTCTAAATATTGTTCTTTTACAAAAATTGAAATATACATTATACACTCATAAAAAAAATTAGTACAAATGAATAATGAAAACAACAATAAATGAATCATCTATAAGTTTTTAAAGCAAACAAAAAAAGAAAAGAAAAAGAATTTACATTAGAAATTCTATGAAAAAGAAGTATACAACAAAGAATGTAAATATAAACATACACATAAAATATGCCCACATATACAGCCATACACATATATTCATAAATATATATACATAAACACACACATTTATACATACACAAACGCACCTACATACATACACATATTTATACTCATGCATACTTACATATGCACGCACATAAAAAAAAAACAACCAAAACATAACATATTACTATAATATTTGAATCATATATATTAATATAATGGTCGCATTATGATAACCAAACTTGGTTATCATTGATTAGGGTTACATTAATTCTGAATAAATTTTAAAATGTTTTGTTTTGTTATGGATTGCCAATCTATGGTTTTTTGTCGATCACTTATTAGTGGCATTGAATGAGGTAAGCTCCTGGATAGGTGACTGCTGGGAATATAACAGATGTGTTTTGCTGTCTAAAGACAAGAGAATATAAATTAAGTGATTTCTATTTTCTGAAGACGAGGGAAGAGAGTGGATGAGCATTAAAAATCTTTTGTGGTGTGAATGAATTCCAGGGTTTACAGCCCATACCTGATTTTTACATAATAATAGTTATTTATGCCATAAGGCTGAGAAGTGTGTCTTTATGTCACGGCAATTAGATTTACCGACGAGCGAAGCGAGTCGGGAAGAATTGCTAAGACATAAAGACATTCTCAGCTGGATGGCATACACTATTTTTTTTGAGATAGCCCTCATTAAATAAACTGCACTATATACTTAATTGAAAAAAAAAACAAACGTCCAATTAACTCCATATTATCGTAGTCATTGAATCCATCCATAGCTTCACACTTTTACTCAAAAATGTAAAAGCTTTACAAATAAACTCACAAAAATTGTCAATTAGAACACCTTTTAAAAACGAAAAAAAAAATTATTCTACAAACAAAAACAGAAACAAAATGAACGTTTTTAAAGAAACTACATGAAAGTTATACACAGATTGTTTTTTTGAACACGCTACATTACAGTAATGGCGGCAATATATGAATTACTTTTACGTCCTAGGAGTTTTTTTTACATTCATTACTGTCCACGGAGGTGAAAAGTACTAAATAACCTCCTATAACAATAATGGTTGGCTTCTTATCCTAAAAACGGTCCAATAAAGTGCTCAATTATGTACTACCTTAAAAAAAACTAATTATTCTTTATGAGTTAAACCCAAGAAGAACTTATTTTTAAAATCAAATTAGCTCTTAATCTTCAGGGTATGGGGTACCTCAGAACTTGCTACGCTCATCCTCCCTATTTCAGACTAGCTTAGTTCGTCATCAGGATATAAAAATTACCAAATTAATACAGCAACAAGTATTCAAACTTGCTTTGCTCGTCCTCAGATAGTAAATTCATTTGTATAATTTCCAGTGGTCACCCATCCAGGCAATGACCATGCTTGATAATTCATAACTTGCTTGCTCCAACAAAAACTGTAGGTATACGTAGTATTCAAACCAAATGTTGTATACTGATTTGTTACCTAAAGGTATACACTTGTTCTAAATTTCAACTCTATTAGATAAATTCCTGATTTTTTAATAAACATACACAAGTCTTTTGATAAAAATTGAACTAATGCTGATAATGAAATGGAACTTAGCCCATATGTTAGTCTTATACCTAACTAAATGGGTGCCATATCTCATATTGTTTGCAATATTTTTCCGTGTTTTATAATATATCAACATTTTTGCTGAGTCATTATTGCGGGTTAATGACAAAAAAATTATATTCTGGTATCATGACTATACTTATAGATTGATTTTTGTACTAAGTGTCAACTCTCTTGCATAAATAAACTGGGAGCTATGATGATAATTGGCCCACACATACATACAGACAGACAACTTTGTGAAAACCACTCAGGAGGCATAAAAACTCTTGAAACGGACATCCCACAGGGGTGACATCCCAGTTTCAATTTTGTTGCGAACAATACTTTTCATAACTGATAATAATCAGTATAGGGCACAGAAGAGACTAGACTTCATTAAATTAAATAACCTATATTTCACTACACGTAGCATATTCATAAATGCACTTAGTATGTATATATTTTTATGCTACGCATAAGTAGTGAAATATAGTTTATTTCATCTGATGAAATCTTTTCTCTTCTGTGCCTTCAACTGATTTTTATCTAGTATTATACACACAAGTATTAATAAAAATCAAATATTTAAACTTTTACATTTGATCCATAGTTAAGGGACATATTTTTTCAGGCCTCTTAAAATTTTTCGTTTTTAATATTTAATGGGACTGCTGAGGGCTGGTTCTTCAGTCTATGTCTATCGACTCCTTTAAAATTCTTAACAGGTCAGTTTAGGCACTGTCGCGTCTGAAAAAAAAATCCCTACGCTCCCTAAGAAGGGACAGGGGAAAAACTTTGTAAACACATACAAACACTTTATTTCTGACCTAAAACGAAATACAAACTACATTATATACATCAGGTTATTTTACCCGTGCTATCTTGGTGATGATTTTTAAATTTCTTTTGTGTAGTTTTATTTTATAAAATCACTTTCATGATTAATTAAAAAGTTGTTTTCAAAACGATATTAACACAAGAAGAACCACAAACGAAGGGAGCCATTGCCGGGATGGAGGTTAATTCCCTACAGCGATTATGGGGGGTAGGGATTTTTTTCTTTTTTCAAGTGACGGGTTGGCTGCAGCTTTTCTGATTGGTCAATCCCCAAAATACTTATGACCTTGTGGATTATTAAACTAAAGATGGACTGTAGTTGGTTGGTGGGTTTGCTGAAGAATCTATGATAACCTCATGTCTAATAACGTATGATTGATGATTTGGGATGCATAAAACCCTTACTTTATCTTAGATAAAGTAAGAGATTTTTATTTGATTCTTTTTGTTTACAATCTTTGCTTGGTTACAATTACGGCCTAGGTTACTGATGCTTTTTTATAGCTGAGGAAACCGTCTACCTTTTCTGGTTTCTATAACCCTGATATTATTAGCTCATTTTTTCTTTGGAATACCCTCATAATAATTCTCTTAGTTTACTTAAAAATCTGATGAGCTCATATTTCATTTGCAAAGTTGCTAATAAAAATTGAAGAATATTAGTTAGTCTAGAAAGTTAAGCCACATATTGAATGGGAATCCTGTTTATATCTCCATTAGGTTTAAAATAGACTAGCCTGAATGATAAATGGACCAAACTAACAGCTTTGCTAAGCCTTCTCCTATTTTGGAATTTAAAATTTAAGTTAAGATTTCCACTAATAAACTCCTTGTCATATATAAAGGTTTACAAAAGTTATTTTTTTAGGATTAAAAAGTGAAATAAATTAATAAATGTGGTTCTTTAAACTCCACTTCTAACACATTTTGTATTCTAGTGTCTATGAAGTAGGTTATCATACAAGTGATAAGAATCACTTATTCACTCAAGTTTGTAAGACGCAACATTTACTGTGGCTTAACTGCACAGGCATTTGTGGTTTACTAATCATTGAGGCCCCAGAATAAACAGTTTCTTAAATTAATAAAATACCTTTTTACTTTTCCTCATTTATACCAGGGTTTCTTTCAAGGGATGACCCAGGGGTATCCCCCCCCCCCCCCGGAGCAACAAGGAACAATTGAATGTAGCCCTCCTCTGGGGAGAATAAAATTGCCCCTCTCCAGTAGTAAAAATGGGTCTCTTGCTAAAAATAATTGTTGAGAACAAAATTGTAATTTACCATCATCATTTTGATAAATTTACCCAGATATGTTAGTTTTGTTGCTACTTTTGGTATATTTGAAAAATTAGGTAATAGTATAGTAAAGTTTTTTAAATTGTAAAAAATCGGAAAATAATCCAATTGAGTTGAAATTTGATACAAGTGTATACCTTAACATATAAATGAGTGCATCTTATTACAATACGACAAGTATATCCATAATTTTTGTTAGATCATAAAATTTAAGCTGCATCGATCTTGGTCAGTGTGCGTGTGGGTGGTAATAAACTGATTAATTTACTGTCAAACGAGCGACAAACGAAGCGAGTCCGAAGACGTGTTGCATTTTAAATTCAACGACTTGTACAATCTGAGGATGAGTGAAGCGAGACTGAAGTAGGAGGATGAGCATAACGAACCTAAGGTCTTGAGGTACCCCGTTACCCGATTTTTAACTTTGTTGCCGTGTAAGCAAAGTCAGGCTGCACTACTGATATATTGCAACCGTATTAGTATTTTATTGGGTTTTCCCATGTTCTCTATTTTAGAAAATAATAAACAATCATACTGCCTATTTGTCAAATAAAAAATTAAAAGATCAGCTGTTTTGCAAATTGACCAATCAGAAGCTTACTACCAACCACAATTACTTGAAAAGATTAAAAGCCTTACTTTCCATCTATTTATTCTCAAAGAAATTACTGATGTATGCAATGTTCTTCTGTTTTCATAAATAAATGTTTGTATCAAATAAAAGTCAAATCTTGTGGAAAAAATTTAATTTCCTAAAAATGAAATTAATTGGATTAAATAATGAATACAAAATATCCCCCCTCCTTCCTTTTTGGACGGATATTTTTTGTTGTTAATTTGTTTTAGTTAACCTGAATTGATTAAAGCTGTCACCTTTTTCCATTGTAAATTAACTGTCTCAATGTATGACCAAGTTGGTAAATTTAACTAACCAAATAATAATAAAAACGTTTGTAATGTTTTTTAAACATCAGTCTCTCGTTGATTTTTTATATTGAAAATAGGGATAGTTTGTAAAAAATAGTTTGCAAGAATACAAAATTAAATTAAAAAATATATGATTAGATATCAGCTGATAAGATATTAAACTTACTTTTACATCTCTTCTAGACCAACTAGGTGAAAAATTATGTCAAGTAAACGGTTTATTATTTAAAATAAAATCTTCAGTTCTTGTTAAATATTCAGAAATGATTTATAATGCCCGTTGTAGATCAAGACTTTCATATGGTATTCTCATTTGGTTCAATTCTCCAGCTTCTCAATAAATTTTCCTTTTCCAAAAAAGATGCGTACGCACCATGTGTTAACAAGGATAGATTTGTGTAAGGAACTATTTAAAGAATAGTGCTCGCTATGACATCTATCTGTATTTTTTAATTTATGAAATTTTTATGAAAAATCAGAATTTATTTACAGATAATATAATTAATCACAATTTTAATACTTGGAGAAAAAATGTTTTTGAACTGGATCAGCATAGATCCAGATTTTACGTAAACACAGTCCATTAAAAATGTGTTCAAGTTTTTACTAATTAGCCAGTTAATATTAAACATTTAAGAGCTAAACCAGATTTTTTGAAACTTTTAAAACCTACCTCATATGGAAACCTTAAAGAATTTTTAATTAGACAATGCTAAGTTTATTTAAAGGGCATTTTTGTTGTAAAGTGAAAAACTTTATTTTGTATATGTGTAAATTAAGTTAATTATGACATTAGCAATTTTCTACATTAGGGATCACTGTGAAGAAGACCTTTACCTTATCTTTACTAGAACATATTAATTAATATTAAATTAGTTAATAAGTTAGTTATTGGTGTGTTATGGTCACAACAGCTGACCAATCTATTCACAAATGCTGAATTGATTAGAATGCTCTGTGGTTTATCAGATTAGTTGGGTTAAACATCTACCTCCCGACTGTTGTACTTAAACATTTATCTTGTGGGTTGTCCTACAGAAAGAGTTGTGTTATGGTGTTATACACCAATTTAAACTGGTTTGACGGAACCATTAATAATTTTAAGTTCCAACATACTTCAGCTTAACGGATTTTTCTACTTTGAACTTTAGTCTTCTTTATGTTTTAGTTCAATCTGTATGGATTTTATATTTGATAAGACCGGTTTAATATCATTATTATTATTGTTAAGGGGGGTTGAGGTCAAGGATAGACCCCATTTGCACTGCAACCAGTGGACTTATTGAACAGTACAGCCACCTCAATCAGTCCAGTTCAAAATAATCCTTTTCCCCTGACAGAGTCCAGGACCTTCTTAACCAGTTATCCATTGGTAGAGTCAAACTTAGTAAGAGTGCTGCTACCAATGTTGAAGAACCTTTTAAATGCCTGGGCATCACATCTTAGAATTATGTAAGAGACAGTTTTGGTATCTGATTCACAAAGCCTACACTCAAAGTTACCTTTATGGCCAAGCATCAATTTGATACATCATTGTTGTGTAACAGTGTCAGAAGGTTTTGCAAGCACTTACAGACATGCTTAGAGATAACGTTGTATGAAACCAGTCTCAACGGTTTTAGCTTCCCGTCTACCTGAACTTGTAATACCTTGTTTTATTAAAGCCTATTCAATTTTTAAGAAATTTGGTTTGGACATCATAACTTTGATTGGTGACGTCATGAATTTTTCCCAAATTTCATCCAACCATATATGGTGACATATTTTTGGCAACAGGAATCCAAACTGAATTCACCTCTTTCCACATCAACTTCTTACCTCATCCAAATAACCTCATAAGCGTCATTTTCATAACACCCAATTCATTAAAAATAATTGGGATAAACTTTGAATGAAATAAATAATGATAAAGACGTATCTTGTCTTAAATGAGTCCTAAATAATTGAATGCAGCTTGATTCAACACTGGCATCCAGTACCTGGTATAGGTGTACATATTTTTGGTTTGATTAATCTTCAATATTGTAATTTTATTCGTGTTTTCTTTTTAGAAGTTTTAGTTCGAATTTCTTTATTTATTAGATTCATCAACATAATTTTATCATGGATTCTTGGTTGAAAAAGGGGTTCAGTAAAAAACCCTTTTAATCTTCAGGTAAAAATTTGCTTGAAGATTTAAATGTTTAAATTTGGTACCATCTGTACCAAGTCAAATAGTGGTCCGTGAAGCACTAAAATTTGTTTTATCCCTGGTCTAAAGAATATCCCTATTCAAGGGATTTTTCCTAGTAGTGTACCCTTTTAATTTTTTAAATTATATTGTTCTAATCTTTGTGTTCTTATTCTTATTGTTTCAGATTTAGGATAGATAATACAGATCATATTATTGATGTAAATAAAGGAAATATTCCTTTTGAATATGATCAAGTAAATATTATCTGTCCTACGTACACGCCCGGTACGCACGAAGAGGATGCTGAGAAATATATTATATATAATGTAAGTTTATATAATTTCTTTATTTTTACACTTATCTCCACCTCATATATTTCTATAATTTAAAGTTGTGATACTTGATAATATTTAAATAAGGCCATGATTTTGTGGCTCTTTGGCTCAATGTAAACATTGACCTTATGTATTCATTTTTAATTTAGACTTTAAGGCGCATCTAGTTTAAAAAAAAACGGATCAGCTACTAGTGAAATTTTCCATAAAAGCTGGTTATGACCAATGATTAATAAATTCAAGCTGTTACCTCAAAATAAGAGTAGAGCTAATTCTTAAGAGGTTGGAAGATCTTCAACACGAAGAGCCTCTCTTAATCAGGCTTGCTAATTGCTGAGGTGATAAATGCTTGGATGAGAAGCAACCAGAACTCATGGGATATTATGTGATATGGATTATGTTTCTGATGCCTTTGCTCTAGGGCTCTGAAATGAGGTCATAGAGAGCGGTTAATGCTATGTGGCATAGTCCAGGTCAAAATAACTACATATGCCCTATAGAGGTAGAGTAAGGCAGATAAAGTATCCTAGGAGGCCAATCAGAATTGATACCCTCCACTTTCATCAGCCAAACAACCTCATTAGCATCATTTGCTAAAAAATGAAAATTTTAAACTAAGCTGTTCGACTTGAGGAAAATAAATTTTTAACTTGGGTTTAGGCAAAATTTAGGACCCTCTTTTGTGACTATACTAATTATTTCAATACATTACTTGTTTGAGGGAAGGAAAATTAAGCTGTACACATTTAGTTTCTAGTTTTAGCGGTAGGAACTTGTTGTATTGTCACAACTAGTATGTAATAGTTTTCCGTTGTCAATTGTATTTTGGTAATTTTTTTTATTCTAATCTTTTTTTCATCATCAAGTAATGATTTGCCCTCTAGCTTTTGATAACCTCCATTAGAGCCAAAGAGACTTATACTTAGAGGGAGTAGATAGCCTGAATAACACAGTGATAAGGGGTCTAGAAGTTAGATAGCATCTGTAAGGTGCCATAACTGTACTTACCCCTACTACAGTCTAGATACTATAGTATTCACATTCAAGGTGAATGTTATAGAGACACTAGATACTCCCCACTCCTCTACAACTCCAATTGTAGCATAAACTCTACAAATGGCAGGCATTTTTAGTGACTCCACTTTAAACCACTTTATTTAACAAAGGCAATTAAAGAATATATGTAATAGATTATAATTAATACTTATTTGGGTTTCGAAGATAATCTTTGAAACCCTTATACTTTCTGTCGAACGTCTGTCCATCCGATTTCAGATCTCCGGAACTACAATAGCTAGACAGTTGTAATTTGGTACACATGTGTAACTATTTTATCCAACAACAGGAAAAATATAACCAACTATTTCTCTAGCATGCACAATTGTCGATTTATGAGTGAATGCACACATTTGCAAATAATATTTTTTTAAAAATTTATTTTACTTAAATTATGACAAAATAGATGAAAAAGAATGTAATATTTACATGAAATTGTAATTATTATGAAAAATAAAAAATGACCTCTCCGGTGTACAGTTATGGCACCTAGCTACCTAAGGAATGATAAGAGTTGTTGTACCCTCCCTCTAAGTATTAGTATCTTTCACTAGAGCCAACAATAAAAAGATAAGTAATTTTATGTAGAACATTAAATAGACGATTAAGCAACAAATATTAATTAAGAAATATTGTAAGATATGAATGTTATTGTGTATGTCCTGTTTTTATTGTTTAGTCTAACTTAAAATTATTTGTATTTATTAATTCTTTTGAAACCTCCTGCATATGAACAATTTATATTGAAGATGCCTTATTTTTGTTGTGTTAAATGTATGTATATTAATATTAATGTTGCTCTGTTTCAGGTTTCTAAAGAAGAGTATGAATCTTGCAGGATAACAAACCCTAATCCAAGAATAATTGCAATATGTGATAAACCGTACAAATTAATGTATTTTACTATCACTTTTAGATCTTTTACCCCTCAGCCAGGGGGATTAGAATTCCAACCTGGTCAGGATTATTATTTTATATGTGAGTATCATTTGTTTGTTTAAACCAATTTGGGCTAAGTGCAATTTCACGGAATATATTAAACTATTTGTTAAACCTCAATGATGTAATGTAGCCTGCTGTATTAAATCAATTACCAGAGATCCAACTTTATCCACAAACAAACTACACATGCTTAGTAAAACTGTGCATGCTAACAATATTTTTTTTTAAATTTTATTTATTTAGTTAAGTACTAATTTACTACAATTTACCCTATGCTAAAAGTTATATTGTCGTTTCATAACATGGAAGGAGGATATATCCATTGATATCAATTGATGGTGTTCATTTTTTGAGTATTATAGAAATTAAAAAGAAATAGAAATTAAATTAAACGTTGATAGTACTTTAAATAAATTTAAACTAAGAGATCTCTCTGCCACTGTCTCTTCAGCAGGATTGTCTGGAATGGTTAGAGAGGAAAGAGCCAGAACAAAAGGATTTGAATGATAAGAAAAGGATTGATAATGGGATCTGTATTAGTCGGGGACAAAGAGTTCTTTGAGATCATCATGTAGGATTCGATTAAAAACATTTAATGGAGCATATGTGATTGTTCTAAGGATTTTAGATTGAAGTCTGAGGGAGTTAAAGGGTTTGGTGCTACTCCAGACCTCTTTGCCATAGGTCCAAGCTGGACGCAATTTAATTTGTTTTTAGAATCGAATATTGAAATCGTAGCTTTTATTCAGAGTCAGCTTGGGCATACAATAGTAATACATTAACAATACAGGTCTTAAATTTAGAGGCCAACTTACCTTTTGATGAAAGGTTTTCTATTGTAGGTTATAAAAAAATAGTGAAAAATATTAAAAAGTACTAGTGCAAGTACTTAATAAAATAAATTATTTTCCTTGTTTCTTAATATTTGTATTAAAAATAATTTAGGTTGTTCATTTAAAATGGTATTGCATGTTGAACTCGTCTGATTCTTATTTTATATCTTGAGTTTCGTGCCATATATATTTTCAAGTGACAGAGTGCAATCACTGGATTTTTTTCTCTTACCAGCCTCTCAATGCTAACCCTAATACTTGTAACAATAATTGTTGTTGTATTATTCAATACAAAGTGTCAAAAAAAAGAAGTGTCAAGTTTCGTGCCTTAACCATACTAGGAAAAGCCATTTTTCTCCTATTTCTCAGTCTCATGCATAATTCATGGTGTCAGTAAAGTTCCCTTATCCCGTAATCCCCTTTATTCCAGAACCTTGCTTGAGATATGTGTTGTAGGTGCTCTAAATTATAAGCATCCAGAGTTAATGCCAAGCATGTAAAATATATTTTTGCAGATGTTTTGTCTAGATTCTTGGCTATCATTTTTAATGTTATTAGGTTAATCAAGTAAATGTGTTATCCCTTTAAACGAGATCCTAGATTTTAAAAGTACTTTTAAAATACATTTGCAGACTATAGTCGTTAGCTGTTTAATTGGGAGGTAACACTGTTAAACAAAAATAGGGACTAGAGACCCCGCTTCTTGTTTAGGAACATAACTACATTAAAATGTATACTATTTGTTAAATAAGTTTTACTGAATTTTAGCTGTGCAGAACAGGGAACAAATTTAAACTTTTGCTTGTCACTAACTGCTTTAAAAAATAGAGGTCCCACATCGACGGTTGTTTCTGTACATTTACATTTTTACTATGGGCAGACCCTAGATTTTGAAACTTTCCCTACTTATCTGGGTGAAAAAAGCCTCCAGGGTGATAGTGTTAACAGCTCTTATATTTGCATTCATTATTGTTATTATCAAAAATCCCTTGCTTACAACATGTGTGCATTTGTTTTTTCAGCCACATCTTCAAAAGATGATTTACATCGTCGCATTGGAGGGCGATGTTCTACTAACAACATGAAAGTTGTTTTTAAGGTTTGCTGCAGACCTGAAGATTCAACTAATAAGAGTAAGTTGTTTTGAATTTCAATGAGGTATAATTTAAATAATCATTCAAAAAATTTTGACACTTCAGGGAAATATAAAATATAAATTCCTCTTACATTACTATATTTCAACTCCTCCTCAAGTCTATTCATGTCTAAAATAAAAATAAAATAAATTTGAAAGCATATAAAAAGTACACACTAAAGTAAAACTACACAAAGTATCATTCATTAATAAAAATATGAAAAAACTTCTTACAATACTATTATAAAAAAGACATATTACAAAAGTTGCATCTTAAATAATTATTTTATTGTGATAAGGCTAATGCAAGCTATTTAAATGCCTGCTACTTTGAAGCTATTTTGGTCCCTTAATTAAGGTTATATATCTATGCTAACTTGCTTAGTTTCTTTTTATTCATTTTTACCACTAGTTCCTACACTGTGTTCCTATGTTTCATTCATCAGAAAACTTGAAAAACCTTGAGATTAAGCCCATCAAAATTTATAAAATTCAAATGCAATATATTTAATTTGGTGACATATATCGGGATGGAATTTTTAGATCAAATCACTTTTTAAAGAGGTACATTATATATGTTAAATTTCAATTCCATTGATTAAATTTTTGATGACTCGTTAAAATAGGTATAAAAAATGTGGTATAGAAAATATTATCTGGGCTGCACAATTTAACAGATTTTGGTGTAAAGTTTCAAATCAAAGTGTGTCCGCAACTGGAGTTTATATGTGGCATAGTTGCACACACAGACAGACAACTAGCACGATGAAAACATCTCAGAACATCATAAGAGTACCTGAAACGGATGATTATTATGATACCTGAGTTTCAGATCTATAGGGTGAACACAATACCTTTCCTATAAAAGGAAGGTGATGGAAATAAGCAAGAATGATTATAATAAGCTGTGACTATAATCTATTTTATTTGGCAGAGGTGAAATTTCCGATGAAGGTGTAGTATAAGCCAGAGCTGGGCAAGGTTCGGTGATTGGTCCTTTCCCTTTTATTCTAAGTAAAATTGACTTAAAAGATTTCTTATTTTATGAGTCTAAAGAAGATCCAATGAATAATATTATTTTAAGGAAGATTTAATAGCTATTGTTGATGACAACGGTCTGGCACACTTTCATAGAGATGAGAACGCTTTAAAGGATTTTACTATTCATTGTTTCATTGTGTTGTCAAACTGAGCTCTTGGTTTAAGGCCAAACATTTTGACTTAAACCCTAAAATTTGGCTTAAAATACTTGACTTAAACAACTTAAAGCCAGTTAAAGTGCTGGGGATTACTTTGGATTTTAAACTATCGTGGACTGTACAGGTAAAGGATCTGCACAGCCTGATACCAAGCTATTTATTTGTATTAAGGAAATCTCTTCCTGAAAATTTCTTACGTGTTTTATATTTCTCAAGATCCCAGAGCGGGCTCTCTTTTGGCACTATACTGTGGCACAAGAGAGCACTAAATACCTTGCTTATTAGTCTTGCAGAAAAAAAAAGAATTATAATGAAAGCTAGGTATAATATCAACTGTAAGCTTTAATATTTAAATACAGGCCTTCAGCCCATAGCCTTTACCTGCTTTGCAGACATGCTTAGCTCGCCGTCATAAACCCACAAGTTATGATTGTTGTTAATATTTATATTTATAATGTAATTATTTTAATAAAAACTAATGATAATGAATTTAAGTGTACCTTTAATTTTCATTATTACAACACTAGAAATAAAAATAAGCTAACAGTTTTCAACCATACACTAAAGAAAGCATAAGTTGGGCTAAAGATCTTAAGTAATAACACCCTTCCTACTAAACTTAAAAAATTTTCTGTTAAAGGAAGAAATTAAAACTATTCTACTATAAAATCCTTTCTATGACCTCAATGAATATTTTGTACTGATCAATTAGTCATTTTTAATTTATCTAATTTTAAGATTTTTTGTTAGTTTCCTTAAATTGTATGACATTTCTTATCTATTTTTTGTAAAATATCTCGAGAATAAAGATGATTTATTTAATAAGTAATTGAGTGACAATAGATAAGACTTAAGCAGTATTTAGAATTACTGTTGCACCAAGTGCAAATGTTCATATTTTCCTTACTGTTTTTATTTTCATTCATGTTGTCATTTTTAAATAAATATTCTTATGAATTGTTTCAGATACAGTTAATGGTTTTAATAACAATTCTATTATACCGTACAACAACCCGACGACTGGTGTTCCTACGAGGCCTCATGTGCCCAGTCCAAGAACTCCATCATTTCCTACTTATTCTACTATATCTTCTCATTCTTGGCCAAGTACCAAGAAATCAAGTATGTCTTTTTTATTCATTTTGTTTTTAATTGTTGATGTCTCTAGATTGTGGAAGTATTTAATGAAAATTTTATATTTGATTAATTGAAGTTCTCACAACTCATTATACCTATCATTGTCCATTATTTTAAGCGAATTCCCTTTATTTCCTTTGGGAAAAAATCACTAATGGGATAGGCGTCATGGCAGTAGTGGAACCTCGAACTACAATACAAATCCGTTTCAGAGGTCCCTGATAACAGAAAAATAGGTTTTGTGAAACTTTATATTATATATTATATATATATATATATATATATATATATATATATATATATATATATTATTAATATTTATATTTTAGGCACTTCCTTGTAAACACACTATCTTTCGAAGGGATTAATATTTTTAATCAAACTTAGTACAAAAATCAACCTTTTGGTAGGCACGAACCCTATTGAAAATCAGTTTCTGGTTTTTTCTGCTGACTCAGCAAACTGGTTCAAATTTGATACGACTACTCTAAATGACAAAAAAGTTGAAAAAACAACAATAAATTACTGGAAACCAAAATTGCAGTCGATAAAATAAATGTTAAGTAGTGTGTCAATGAGTGTAGTGATTCGAGGACTCAAAGCCAGGGTACCTGGCTTCGACCTGTGTTTCGACCTACCTTGGTTCGAATCCAGGTAGGGTCAATAATTTTTATTGATTTTTATATTACATAAGTTTATAACTACAAAATAATGCTGGCGCGGTGGTGCACATGACGGGCGAATTTCCTTTGAAATGCGTGTTTCTGTGCTTAACCATCCATTTTTTTGAGTAACTGCTCAAGTTAAAAAGCAAAAACCGTATCCTTAAGCAACAAATGGACTGTTAAGCACGGAAACATGCATTCTAAAGGAAATTCGCTCATCATGTGGACCACCACGCCAGAATTTTTTCTTTATGAGGCACTCTCTACTTGTGAAAAATTTGAACTGCTTATATTTCTGTGGAAGTGTTTTTAAAGAGAGTTTTTTAATTACTCTTGTAACTAAGTCTTACATGAGACAAAATCCTCGATAACAACTTGTTAATCAAGTGACGCAATAACTTGCTTTGGGGTCTTTGGCTAAAAATGTGATTTTTTACTTTAAAAAATACTAAAAGTAATTTATCCGAATCTAGGAAAAAAAGCGAAATGGAAAAAAAACATGGAAAAAACCATGGAAAAAAACAAGGTGGAAAAAAAAACACGGAAAAAAACCATGGAAAAAAACAAGGTGGAAAAAAAACTATAAGAAAAAAAACCAGGCGGAAAAAAACCTAGAGGAAAAAACACTAGGTGGAAAAAAAACTACATGGAAAAAAAGCCACATGGAAAAAAACCTATTTTAAGTTTGCGTGCCGTAGGGTTGTACCTGAACTCTATAGGCGGAAACCCCAGAGCATGATGCATCACTAGCACCGTACCCTTGGCCCTTGGTGGAAATACCACATTCCTCATCAAGAGTAAGCTATTTTTCCACCTTGTGTTCAGATATAAAAGGATAAGTCATGAAATAAATCTTGTTTTTATAGTATGTAAATACTTACTACTGTACTTTACTTTAATCCTACAACACTTGAACTAAGTTATTTACTTTAATAAATAAATATATAGAGATATATTTTTCCTTATTATATGTTATTATATATAATAAATCTCTACGACCACTCCCGCCCACGAGTTTCTTATGCGAGGATGCACCAATTACAATTGTTTTATTTTAAAATTTTAATGTATAAATAAAAAATAAAAAAAATATTAAGGCATAATATATTTGGTGTGTGATATTGGGTGGAATAAAGCAATTATTTATTGATTAATTATTATGGAATTCATCCATAGTGAAAATAAACAACTAGACACTGATAAAGCACTTGATATGTTAGTTCTCTAACAGTTAAGTTAAGAATGGGTTTAATCAAATTTTCTGATCCTTTTATACCTGAACGCAAGGTGGAAAAATAGCTTACTCTTGATGAGGAATGTGGTATTTCCACCAAGGGCTAAGGGTACGGTGCTAGTGATGCATCATGCTCTGGGGTTTCTACCTATAGAGTTCAGGTACAACCCTACGGCACGAAAACTTAAAATAGGTTTTTTTCCATGTGGCTTTTTTTCCTCTGTTTTTTTTTCCACCTGGTTTTTTTCCATGTAGTTTTTTTTCCATCTATTTTTTTTTTTCCGCCTGGTTTTTTTTCCATGTGGTTTTTTTTCTTATAGTTTTTTTCCACCTAGTTTTTTTTCCATTTCGCTTTTTTTCTGGTTACCAATTTATCCCTTATTTTACGTATTATGAAAGATTCAAGACTGCTTGACTTGTTTCCCTCTTTACTTTCGTGCTAACCACTACAATCGCCCAGTTTGTGTGTTAATGTAAATTAACAGAAGATGATTTAAAAAAAGCACCCTATTTTTAAATCAAATATTTCAAGGAACTATTGAACAAAATTAATTTCAATATGAAAATGAAAAAAGTTGAAAATGCATGCAATGTTTGGATTTTGGATAAAGATAGCATGCGGATAACACAATTTTATTTCTAAAAAAATATTTTTTGTTGAACAAATAAAAATAGTACAATGATTTTAATTATAACATCAAATAGCTTTAGTGGGTAGAGCGTCTGTCTAATAATTAAAATGCCCTGGGTTCAGATCCCAGTGTGACATCGTATATTTTCTCCAAAAGTATTGGAGAAAACTTAAAATTAATAAGTTTTTCATTTATGCTTTTTATTAAATTATTAATTTTGTTTTGATGTTTTTACAGAAGTTCAAGAAAAGCTTCCTAATGAAGTTCTTAAAAACGAAGAACTTACATACAGCCAAGGTGTTAGTGTACTAAGTAGTAGTCTTTTAATAATATCTATTTTCTTACTAGTCGACCTATTATAGGACATCCTTCTCTCTCCCTCCTTTACTTACTGTACATATGTACATTATAAATTTAGAATTAAATTTTGTGTAATGATTTAATAAGAAAAAAATAAAATTGCACAAAATTGTATAATGTATAAAAAGAAACACGCAAAGTATTCATGTTAATGGGACTTTATTTTGTGACATTTATTTGTATAATTAAAGTAATGTGTGCATGTTTTTGTTTTATGTATAAAAATGTCCACTCACTTTGCACACTTTCTTAAGAAATGTTTTAACCAACTCACTGGAATCACAAGTTTCCATGACATTGTTATAGTATGTACCTATTGTCTATACCCGACTATCGTATTTTGTTCTAAACACTTATGTCTAAAACAAGCGTTACTTAATTTTTTTACTTATTTATTTATTTATATAAACAAACTTATACATAAAAATTTGTACTAAAATTTGTAATTATAATTATAATTTGTTTATAATTTTCAACTAGTTAATAGTTGTATTTTATGTATTTTGGTTTCGAATGCTTGAGTAATTTTAATAAAGACAACATGACTTGACATTAAGCATATTAATCTGAACAGAAATATAAGTATGAAACTAGTAAAAGGCTTAAATATTAAAATAAGAAAACAATAAGGTTGTTTAATTGCTCCCCTAATGAGTTATAAAAAAAATTCTTATTAAAATAAGGAAAATTAAATTATTCATTTGGCTTGACATGGTCATCGTTGATAGACAAACCTTTATGGAGAAAAAAGCTATAAAATATAATGTTGACAATAAAGCTTTGGTAGATAGTGAATTTTTAAAATGTTTTATTGTTGCCATCCACACATGTTCCTTTACTCATTATATTGTAACTACCCACCTTAAATATGAATACCATTAAAAGTTTTGACAAAAATCAGGATTTAAGAGTATACAAAACTCCATTTGATGTATTTAGAATAGTATAAGGAAGTTGTAGAACCTTATTTGAGCTGGTCTGACAAATGACTAAACTTTGAATCTTTAGCAGACAGTTGATGAGTAAGCTTGTTTGTCTTTATTCTTAGTAACTTGTTCTGTAGTTTTACTTCAGAACAAATTACCTGTCATGTTGTCTTTTGATTAGTTTAGTAATGAAAACTATGTTTTTACTTCAATGCTGTTAAGACTGTTAACATATAATGTCAAAAAATGCCATTATTATTTTTTTTTATATTTTTATTGTCATAATTCAGGAAAAGGACTTGAAGTATTTTTTATAATAGTATTATTATTAGACTGTGAAAGTATCAACTCCAATCTCATCACCCATGACTTGACAAATATTATTTGATCTCCAAAAGTTTATTTACTATGCTGAAAATAATGACAGCTACAAATGTCCCAATCGCTTACTTTAGGTTTTATTTCATCACTAATTTGTTAATGTTACTTATAATATTAAATCAAATTGGTATTGAATTATTTTATCTATTGGCTTAGTTAATGGTGACATAAATTGCTGTTATAATTTTTAATGTTGTAAATAAGTTTTAGTATAAAATTACTGAAAACTTTTTTATGAAGAATCACTAGTCAACTTAATAAAGTAAGTTAACAAACTGGTCTGTATAGAAAAGTAAAGTTCAAAGTTGGTAGGACTAATTAACTGATTTATTTGATTCTTTGTGTGCAATTTCAATTGTATGGCTTTTTTCTATTAATTTTCTTAAAGACTGTTTTAATCAAAATTCCTTGAGATTGAGTAAGACTTAATCCTATGTTATTAACATATGAGTAAAGCTTATTCTATTGTTAGTTACATAAGAATAAGTATTACTTAAACTCAAGTATTTCTCTTTTATACTGTCCTTAATAGTTTAATGTAACAATTTTTAAATTTAATTCTTGTCCTTTTCCTTTTTATTTATTTATCTTCAATCAAAGTTAATCCTTTTGTTGGATAATTTATTACTGTTTGCCTGCCATTGTAAATATAAATAATATAGTATAATTATAGTATTGTGGATAACCATCCAGATATAATTATAAGTTTTTTAGTACAGAAAAATTAGTATTGTTAAGTGTATGGCTAAGCAAAAATGTTAACAATGTTTCCTTGCAAGAAACTATTTGCTGGATAAAAATAATTGAAATAGGTTGAATGACTTGCATTATAACTAAACGTTTTGTATTATAATTTAAGTAATAATTAGAGTAGTGTTAAAAGTTGTTGTATCTCATTTTATTTATTATCTACTGTAATAGTTTTGGGTTTAATCAGTTTCCAACTCACCAAAAATCTGTGAGGGAAGGCATTGTATTGATTTATTCTGACCCTACCTCTTTGAAAGAGCAGTGCATACTAATAAAATTCCTTGTCCACTGATTTTTGAGGGCTCTTAAATGATCTTAACCAAAATCATTACAAAAGGCACAAAATACAAACTTAAACTCATAAATATTATGAAAGTAAATCCAGTTAGCTGTTGTCTCCAACAACATCATCTATTAACTTATAATATGTATGTGTTTAAGTCTTATGATGCATCATTATACATGCATCTGAGAATGAGAAACTGCAGCTTAATATCATTACTATAGTGTCTTTTGGGAAAACTGAATTAGATTGTTTATGTTCTTACTATTGCTGTTCCATATTAAATTTTGTTGACATATCACATTGATTAAATCACACAAATACTATGAAAATGATTAACTTTTATCTTTTCTAACGTTTGGAAATTTGGGAGAAAAGAGATTTTTTTATGATCATTATTAGTCTATTGCACATTATTGAAACTGTTATTAATTAATACCAATAATTTAATGTCATTGACTGTTATATTTGAATGATTGAAATTGAATACTTTCTCTAACTCTTGAAAAGTGTGGTCAATTTGCAGAATATACTTTGCTAGAACACTAGAAATATTTTTTGAAAGTAGAAATGAGATCATCAAATTTTCTTTGAGTTTTGAACTATTATTTGATGAAGAGTATCATGATGTATTAAAAATTGCTTTTAATTTTGTCATCTTGTTAAAAAATATAGCTTCAAATTGATGTTGGTTGTACCCTTAATTATGTCTTGATTAAGAGATTGTATCCATTAGAAATAAAACAACGATTTTAATCTAATAAACTGCGTAGGCTTCCGCGGTTATTGTCATGAAGATTTAGGTCTTCCGGTGGTGACCGCGTCAATGTAGATGAAGAATCCGACGTTTCGCTTCCATTGTGGGAGGCATCTTCAGGGATGTAGGACATCATGGATAGAAACACAATGCTCTACAAAACTGAACTGAAGATTTTAGTCTAACTTTTCGACCAATCTGGTCATAAAAATATAAATATATATTATTATAAAAGAAACTAAAGGCTTACAACATCTTGCAAGTTGTCTACTTACAAGTACTAATAATAATAAGAATATTCATTCCGAGGAAGAAATAAGTCAAATACAATAACTATAACATGCTGGATAATAAGAAGACTAAGAAAATTAGACAAAACCCTCAATACAGGAATGTATTGATGAGGAGCTATAACTCAGGTTCATTCTGCATATGTTTAAGGTTTAATCTTTTTGATTATACTCCTCATCAATACATTACTGTATTGAGGGTTTTGCCTAACTTTCTGTCTTTTTATTATTCAGTATTTTTTAGTTATTGTATTTGACTTATTTCTTCCATGGAACGAATATTCTTATTATTATTAGTACTTGTAAGTAGACAACTTGCAAGATGTTGTTTGCCTTTAGTTTCTTTTATATTTTTTCTTTTGTGTGTGCTCTTTTGTAATAATATATATTTATATTTTTTAGGAATGATTATGACCAGATTGGTCGAAACATCACGCTACAATCGTTATTTTATTTAAGCCTAATGGATACAATCTCCTAATCAAAACAATAAAAAATATAGTCAAATTTTTTTCAGCATAGAAAATGGGCTTTTAATAAGATTTGGTCTCATTATCTAATAATGGTAACCACAAGTTATTGTATTTTAATTTAAAAAAGAATTGATTATAATTTCAGTATTTCATTTTTGTTATTAAATTTTGTTGAAGTATTATATTAGTATTTTCTTTTATTTCTTTGTATTATTTTCTAAGATCTTAAATTGTTATTTTTATTTTGTAATTATTTGATATTAAAAAAATCTCTAATTTTAATGATTTGTAAGTAAACTGAAGAACAATTTTACATCATCTAAGAAGATAATGGAAAGAATCCAGTATGATCTAATGAAAAGTTAAAAGTATTACATCGGCATTCAACTATACCTTCTAAAACAGTATTTTATTTTACACTGTTGTATTTTTGTTTAAATTAATTAAATTCTATGAAGATTTAGGTCTTCCTAAATCCTTGATGACAGTGTCAGTGTATATGATGTGGAGATGGCGGTCAACACTGAAAGAGATAAATGTGGGCGTACACAGTTTATTAATTCTTGTTTCAGTTTAGTTTTTGAGAGTTATCATATTTTTGTTATCAGTAATTATTAAATCTACAAAACACAATTCCTGTTTTTTTTTTATTTTGCATTAAATAGATTACAGTTAAATGTAAATAATATATAAATATGATGAAATGTCTTTTTTGCTTTATTTTTTTTTTATTATTAGATTAAGGGCTTTATTCAAGAGTAAACAAAGTATTGTTATTAACATATTAATAAGTGTTCAGAAATTTTATTGAATAACATCCTACATCTTTTTGTGAAAGCATCTACATTAATTACATAGAGGAGCAGTATATAGTTGGCCTTAAAACACTTTACTCTAATTTACTTTGTATGTAATATATCATAATTTTATGTAGGGTTCATTCTTTTGTTGTTATCTCATGTGATGTAAGTCACATCGTTCAGCTAATTTAACCTTTCTAAACCTGTAGTTTTGAAAGTTGTTCAATTTTTAAACTGAAATGTGATTAATTTGCTGTATTAAAAATGGTAACAGTTAGTATGTCAATGTTTTGGTTGAAGACAACATGTTTTGGCCAGTTTTTCAAGTATTTATTTCTTTAGGTTCTCAGTATTTTAGCTTATAATTGACATGCAAATATTGCATAATTTTTAATATAGTAAATACATTTTAGTTAATAGATCTTTATAACTGAACAGTCTTAACGTTCTAATGATCTTAAAATTATCAAAAGTGTGAGTATCTTTAGTTCTTGAAGCAAAAATAGTGAAGTGAAGATCATTTTTCAATTACACTGTAGTTCTAGTTTAATGTTTTATGACCAAATTAGGGATAATTTTAAAAAATTGATTGAATACAACCTCATTAATACATACATTAGGCTATTTTAATGAAAGTAGTGGTTTTTATGGTGATGATCATATCTAGATAAATAATGATGATTAATTGGACATTTAGCTTTTACTGTGGGAGGCATCTTCATATACGGAACCCATAATAAATGTTTACGTAATGCTATGCTTTCTCAGGTTTCAGTTTGTAGAGCACTGTGTTTACAAGCCATAATGACCTACACCTCTGAAGATGGCTTCCACAGTGGAAGCAAAACATCAAAATTATCATTTGCCTTGATGCAGTGATCTCCAGGCCTAAATCTTTATTACAAATAACCACAGATGCCTACACATGTTATTAAGTTTTTTTTACATCTGATTTTGCTGATGACTATTTATATTTTTGTTTGAAGGACTGATATTGAAGCCTTATCATAATTTTTGCTAGATTTATTTACTCTATTTAATGTTATTTTATTAATTTAATTCATGTACATTTTATTTAAACTTGTAAAAATAAATAATATAGGATTTATTTTTTAGTTTAAAAAAAACTTGGTGATTTTACTCTAAAAATTGACCAAAACTATTGAAATCCATGTAATATGGTTTATTAATGTGACGTAGTAACTGTAAATTTCATTATAATTTTTTCTGCTATTCACAATATGATTGTTAATGTTAAATTAAGAAAATTAAATTTAAAAACATGTATGGGCCAATTTTATTTACTCTTTTAGTTTGGATTGGCTTCGATTTTGTTCAACAAATCTTACTTTGGTGCAACAAAATTATAATGATGAGCTACAGGGAGCGGTATTTATGAACATTAATTGAGATAAAGGAAGACATATTCCTATTAATAGTATAAGAATAATTCTTTCTTGTTTGTGTGGAA
Source organism: Microvelia longipes (assembly GCA_018340805.1). Classification (NCBI taxonomy): domain Eukaryota; kingdom Metazoa; phylum Arthropoda; class Insecta; order Hemiptera; family Veliidae; genus Microvelia; species Microvelia longipes. The sequence continues at coordinate 22,404,686 of JACMZG010001893.1, read as the reverse complement.
ATTGAGTACTTGATTGTTTTTTGGCTCTTTAACTCTTGCACCATTTTCACTTAGTCTTTTTTTATTGCAACCTTGAGTGTAACCTGTCTATAGTGAAAATGTCTCCCAATAGGAATTGGGAGACAGTATAGAGGACTATACTGTTTCTTATTCTAAACCTTATTTAGGTATGGTATACCAGGTGTGTTGTCAGTTATTGTATTGGCAGCTTTGTGCTCATGTTGAAAAATAGAAGGTGTTACTGGAACTTGTTCCTTAACCCTGTTAAAATTTTATGAAGAATGGGTTCTGGATTTAAATGACATATCTAGTAGAATTCCATGATGGAACTGTCATTTTTACTTTCATTTTTAAGATATCATACTTTACCTAAGTTCCCATTTATTAAAAGATTTTAACAGTTTTTAGAAAATAGGCTCCTTGGGCTTTCAAACCATTCACATAAATTTAAAATCTTGACTTTTGAGCATTTATATACATTGTTTTAATCATGCAACTCTTAAAGTTTATAGAATAACAAAAATTCTACTCCAATTTTTAAAAAAATATAGTTTCACTGCACACCATGACAGTTTTCCTGGACAAAGTTAAGTTTTCTATGTTGAAGATGGAGCTAAAAATATCTAATTGCAGAGAGTTTTCCTACAAAGACCACTGGTTATCATGTTTTGAGGGGTAGTCAAGGAGATTATTTCGAATGCACAAATATTTTTGTCAAGTCGTGTATCATAATTTCTCTATGACTTGTTTAGTGTTTTACAGGTTATATTTAACTTATATGAGTCAATACTGTTAAAGTTATGTGATCCATGACATTTAGAGGTATTTTTATTCATACTGCTTTCCTAAAGCTTTGCAATACTTAAATTGTTTAAATATCTTTTGTGTAAAGTATTAAAGAAATGTCAGTAATATACATTTATGATTGTCTAGGACCTTTGTTATTAAAGCTTTTAAAAATAAAACCAATTTTCTACATTAGGCAATTTTAATAAAGCATGGTCAGTTTTTTTCGATTTAAGTTTATTTTCTTACCAGGCTCATAGAACCAAAGATGGTTCATGTCTTATCCTCTTCATCTCTCCAATTTAAAAACTAAAAGTCCTGTAGTTGAAAGTTTCTAGACCTTAATTGTGCGGCTCTCATTCCTCCCCTGAAGCAATATTTAACATTTAGAACAATAGTATAAGTATTTAAGAATAACTTCACTTAATTAAACATATATAAAGTATTATCTTATGTATCATCCATAAATATGTTCATAACAATAAGGCAGGCCCTTATTAAACAATTTATCAACAATTTAACTAAATTTTTTATAATTTTTCTTTACTAGACCTATTGAATTAATTAATTTAAAAAAAAAATCTTATAGAATAACTCAAAATTATTTATGTCTTTCTGTGATAAGTTTTATATTTTTTTTTAAATTTATCTTTATGATGAAAAAAAGTTCTTCTTTAAAGAAAAATTTTAATCATTTTTTATTTTAAACTATTATTTTTAGGAAACATGCCATATTCTGTATGAATGGATACTACTGCATTTATAAGAGTTAACAATACTGTCTTTTTGTTGATTTTTTTCTGAATATTATGATGTTAATTATATATATTTTTTTAATTTACTCTCTCCTGTTTGCTTTGGCTAGGTTTTTGAATACATCAATATCAAGGTAAAATAAGTCTGACCTTTGAAACTAATTTTTCTGAAAAAATTAAGCAATATTTTGTAACAATTTAATGAGTATTCATAGCTAGTATCTTAGGTTGGTGACAGAACATTACTTTAAGGCTTTTACCTTTGTCAAAAAAGAATATTAGGACGAGATTTAAGCTTTTGATTAGCCTTCTTTTTTTTCTTTTATCTAAGTGGTTGTCAATAAAAACTATAAATCATTCTTATTCTTATAAACACTTACATAAGTGCAACTCAATCTCAAGTAATATTCCAGAATACCTCTTTTAATGACAGTTCTGCACTACTTGCCTATCTATGATTTGTTGCATACTGTCGTATTTTAAAGTTATCGTTAAAACTTAATTTTGGATTTTCCTTTAATTTAAAAATAATAAGATTAAGAACAATATTCTACTACATTACTTAAGATTGAGTGAGACTGAGATATAAAATTTATTAATAAAAGTCTCACTTATACTTGTCATACTTAAAACCTTCATGTAATGTTCTAAGAAATAGTCTTAAGTTAGGTTCTAGTATACTACCCTATGGCTTTATTGTATATTTTGCACTAAAGCTTCAGAAACCTTTAGCCAGCCTAAGGTATACACCAATAAAATGTAAATTATACACTAAGTATACCCTCTTATTATTTCAATTATAAATATTATTTCTTTCCCGGCCTGTACAGTTGCCCTCTTGTACAATGTACTTATTTCATTTTTTTCATTTTTTATTTGTGACTGTTAAATACTTTTATTAACTTAGATGAAAGCCATTTTTTTCTTTTCTTTGTGTAATGTAATATGTTTAGAAATTTGTGTTATATGATAAAATGTATAGAATAGATTAAATCCCCATTTCTCAATTCCTGCTTTATAGTATTTATTTTTTTAAATAATAATTGTATTATGTTCATTTTTAACACGTAGTTGATAGATACTAATGCCTTATTTTATTTATTTTAAAGTACTGATTAATTTCTTTGAATTTATATTGTAGACATTAATTTAAGGGTTTTAACATTTATCGATTTTTTTATTTATTTTTTTTGTATTAGATTTTGGAAAACAATAGTGGCTATCATTATCTTGAAACCTTTAGCTTTTTGTAAAAATAAATATTGAACTACTGTTATTTAATTGAGAGACAGTGCTGGCTATATCTGTTGTTTAATAGTGACAGAAAGTAATAGTTGTCACTGTTGTTAAATAATGATAGTGTTTGATTTTACTCAGATTCTTAGTTTTAACTGAAGGTGTTAAGATAGCGTGCATGCCTCATTACGACTATAGTTTTAAACAAATTGTTAGTAGTTACCAGTTATATTATTTTCATTTTTGATTTATTTAATAGTTTTTTTATTCAATAAATGTTTGTGATTATTTGGCCTACTATAAGAATATTATATATATATAAAATAATAATTGATACAAATCAGGCCACATTATTTATCTCACGTATGTATTGATGACAGTCTTGCCTATTAAATATGATTTAAAATTAGAGACTCTTTGTGAAACTAATGAAAACGAATATTTTAATCTTAAAATATAATAATATTTTAAACTTAAAATATATATAAATATATAAAACAATATATATTTAATTTTAACTGTATCCCACCTATATGTTTAAAGTGGGCAACATGCCCGAGTTATCAAGCTGTATATTTTTCTTTTTGTTCCCCCATGTGTTTGTTTTCTTCAATGTTTTTATGATAGAATAATTTAATTTACGGTAGTTCGTTTTTAAAGTAAATTGAGCAACAATATTTTTATTAATAATATTCATGTAGCAATTGTAATATTATACTGTACAAATCTAATAATTATTGTTTTATCAAAGTAAAAAGACTAGAAAAAAAAATATTGTGTAAATCAGATCAGTTTTCATTACGTTTGAGGCTCAAAATTATTATTTCTGACTTCTATTGGTCTTCTATTGTTTAGGGTTGGTACCCGATTTCGGCACCGGAGGTCTAGGGTTCGCAGCCCGGGCTATGCTCTAAGATTATATGAATAGTATTTGTATTTAAAATATTTTGCCAACTTTAATAAATTCTTAGAGGATAGTAGATGCATACCACGTGAGGGTGTTCCACAGGGTGAATTCTCTGATGGGTTGAAAAACCCTAAAACGTGGCATTTCATTCCATTGTTTAGGGTGAAATTGTAAATTAAGTTGGAATCAAACTTATACTTATTAAAACAATTGTTTGGTTTTGGTTAATAGGTCTTACTCAAACTTTAGTCACGTTCTAAAGTGTTCTCTCTGTTTTGATCTTGTTTATATTATCATTTATCATGTAAATACTAATTATGGGTAAAGTTTGTCAGTTCTTTTGAAATGAATGATTTTCAAGTCCTTATTTATACTGAAAGATGTGAAGTTCATTAAAATTCTTTTGAAAATATAGAGTAATTTAGTTTAAGTTACACTTATTTTGAAATAGATGTTAGTCCCATGGTTTTAGCATTGTTAAAATACTACTTGTGAATTCCGAATTGTCTTTATAGGAGCACTCATTTTTAAAATATAACATTTATTTTCAGAATATAGATTTTTGATTCCCTGTTTCCCTTAACACGAAGGGAAATTGAATTAATATAAAATACCAAAAAATTGTTCCATAAAATGCCCTTGCTTAGCACTTAAAGATCCCACTAACTTAAAAAAATTGTTGTACTCAAAAGCTTCAAGGCCCCTGAATTAGGAAAAGGACTAGGAAGAGGATTGATTTAAATAATCAAACTAACACTAAATACTGATTAAAACTAACATTTCATTGTTGTTTCATAATTATTATGTTATGATGATTTAACTTACAGAAGTCTGCCTGTGAGTTCAAATTTACTATTTTACTTATTTATGAAAACTGATTTGTTCTCTCTATAATACCACCGATTTTTGAAATTTAAAAATAAAGGGCATAATTAATATTATTGTATAAAAAAGATCTACTAATTTTTACTTTATATTATTTTTTATATTAATTTTATTTTGCTTATTGATGATTTTTAGCTTTAATTACATTAAGAAAATAATAATTTAGTCCCTAAATGATCGCGTCAGTTTGGCAAATGAAGCCTTGTTTATGAAAAGATCTGATTTAGAGTGTTTCGGCCTTAGATGTAATAAAGAAATTGTATATTTACTTTATAAAAGTTGTTACTATCCCTTAATTTCATTATTTTTTAATTTTTTGTATGTTCGTAAATCAATTCTTTTACAATGCTGTAATTCTTTTTATAAAATATAATAATTATATTTATGTAAAGAAATAATTTAAAAAAAAAAAGTTAATTGTGTAAAAAATATGTAATGAAAATTAGTGGAATAAACCTATTTATTATTATTATTATTATTATTAAGCCTGGAAATTGGAAATTTATACAACAATATTTAGTAGTTCTAATTTATAAAAGTATCGTCCTTAGATTGAGTATTTAATGTTTGGGCTAAGATTGAAAGTTTTGTATGCCTTAATAAATGTGTAACTATGCATTATAAAAATGGAAATTTAAACATTAATTTAGTTTAAAGGTAAACTAATGGATGTATATGTATATTTTGTATACTTATAAGTCTGTCACTAACTCAAGTAATGATCTAGAATACTGCCTTTATTACTTAAACAGCTTTTAGTTGTGACTGTTTCATTGTAGAATCCTGTAAACAATTGGAATGCTTACAATGGTGCAATGCGGAGGGTTAGAAGAAAAACTATCATAACATGTTGATTAACGTTGAAGTCTTGAAAGTTGTAGTTTATAATCATACGGACTTAACTTTTTAATAACCCTTCAGGTATATTTGTGGAGGTGTTCTGGAATATTAAGTTAAGACAAATAAGTGAGTGTTCATGGCATAAGTTCCACTGATATTCAAGTAAGGGACCTAGATACCGAAGTTAGTGTCTGTGAATGACAATGCTGTTGGAATTTGTTAGTTATTTAATTTAATTTGCATTATTAATTTACTTTAGTTATTCTGCATACAGTACTTTATTTAATTTGTTTTATCCTCCATTATTTAAAAATATAACTTCAGCCCTGTAATATACACAATATTATTAACAAATTTCTTTTATTACAATTTATAAAACATGTTATTTATACAATCTTAGAGTCAAGAATTACATAAACTCTTAGAATTGATTTACGAAATACTGATTGTGGTAATGTTATAATATAATGTGATGATATAACATTGTGGTAGTTTACTTGGATAGGTGTATAGTTCAGTTTTTTCTCGAAAAATAAAATAAAAAAAAAACATTGTACAGAATTTATCTATGTAATTATTGTGTATATTTTAATACTTTTGGTATTGTAAAATAAATGTCATTATCTTGTTTTATATATACATATATATAAACAATTATTTTTATTTCTTTTAATTTATTTTTTCAAATTTCCTTTGAAAGTGCATTTTGGTTGTTTTTACCTTAAACCTAAGAAAAAAATCCTTAAAAATATATGGAACTCTTAGAAAGTTAGATGTTGCTAAAGAAGTTCTCTCACACAGACTAAAAATTTATTCAAGTATGGATCAAGACAAATAGGCACTTCGCGGGCTAAAATGTTAATAACAAACTTTGTTATTATTGACGTCAGAGATTTGTCTGCTCTTTACAAGCTAAAATGTTGTTAAAGGATCGTATTCATAGCCTAGAAGTATTTTTTAGGTTTATACATTTTTCTGGTGTCTACTTGTATATTTTTCTTTTATGTATAAGGTTCCACTGACATAAAAATACCCCAAAAAAAAATACAAATATTGGACGTGATAAGTGGGGACAAATGAGGCATACAATATTGTTTTATATCACAATATTTCATCCAAGACTGGGCATATTTTTGTTTTAATATTTTACCTAAAAATATACAATTCTGGCCCGATGGTCCGCAAACGGGGTTATTTTTCTTTGGAATGCTTGCTGTTTTGCACAGCAACCAGTTCTTGCTCAGGGTTAGTGTTCATAGTCAGAACAGAAACACTTGTGTGTCAATTTGCATGGATTTTCCAAAGGAAATGCAGATTTTAATATCATAGGTTGTTCAATACTACTTGCCCTTGTACAATCAAAACTAGACAGTCACACAAAGTTCAGTTGCTGCTAATATACAGAATATTTAACGTATTTCCTTTGAAAAATCAATGCAAATTGACTGACAAGACCAAGTGCTACTGACTATGAGTCGTAAACCTAAGCAAGTACTGGAATAGTGAGCAAGAAAGCAAGCATTCCAAAGGAAATTCGCGACCACTACGCCAGAATAATTTGTTGTTATTAACAGGAAATATATCAATAACATGTTTTCTCTGGAACCAAGATTTGAACGCTAGCCCTTGGGTTTGAGTTCTCAAATCAACTGCGGACAACTTGTAATCTATTCTAACAGGCTTTCCACAATGTTCCTACCTAAATGACCATCATTAGTGCATGATAACAAAAGGTTAAACACTTAAAGGAATCAAATAGACTAAACTGAGAGATAAATACATAGATGCTGGTGAGTTTTGTGATAGCATGACTAAGACTGAGGCTTGTTTCAAATGGCCAGTTGGCAGAGAGGGCGCTGTGTTAGCAAGTGTTCTGATTATTATAGACCTGGCCTCTTTTGCGTTTAAGTTGAATCACCTCAGTCAAAAAGCATGTTTTTGACTCCTCAAAATTAATTAATTCAATAGAAAGACTGATTTCTCTACAGCTTGTATATCCATAGCTTTTGTCGAATCCGAATCACTTCTACTTGAATAAGGTTGCCAGATTTTTACCAATATCGAGGGCTACAAATCTAGCTGGAGGAGGGGGGGGGGGTAAGTAGTCCATTTATTTCACTCCTGTAGAAACTTATGAATGAGCGAAGTAAAGCAATAGATATCACTTTACTGCCATGTTGCATATAAAAATTTTAGACCATAAAATCATATTCATCATAATGTCAAAGAATCTAAACTGCGACATGCTTGTTCACAAACTAAACATAATATATATTCCGTCATTTAGATTTGCTGTTTTTAAGCATATAATAGTGCAGACGAAAATACTTTATTTTTTATTTGATGAAAGATTAATTAAAAATAGGTAATATCAGGACTAAAGTAATATATAAACCAAGTAGGGAAACTATACTAGTAACATTTTTAAATAAATTCAGACATGCGTGATCAGCTGATAGCTGGCACAAAAATATAAAAATTGGAATAACTGCATATGAACACTCTACAGGGGATAGCCTATGTCAATACATTGAGAAGCCCGAAATATCTTTTTGGAGCTCCGTTTAACCTCATTGAAACTTCCTTCAAGAGTGAATTAAGGTTATCATAAATCAATTGATTTCAGCTTCCCGCACGTTGTTGGTGTTTTGATTTGTATTTTTAACATTGTCCTGTATAAGTTATGTAATTTTGTACTGATTATTTGATTGTATTACAATCAAAGGTGGTCAGGTTACTTTTTCGATGTTCACAATTTAGCCTATAGGGACCCTCTACTAATAATATCTCTATGGCCCTCGAGGATTTATCTTTTCTATTTTATTGGCAGCACTGATAATTTTTTTTAAGGTGAGATTTACTTTTTATCGTGTGTTTCGTGTTTCGAACATTATTATATACGTGCTGGTTTAAAAGTTTGTGTTAAATTCTGTGAAATAATTGTTACAATCATTTAGTTAAATAAAAAAGAACTGACGAAAGTTATATTGTAAGTATATAGTAGTTATATTATTATACAGACGAAAGTTAATTGCCTTCAGTATAAATTAAGTTTATGATTATATTAAAAAACGTTAGGTTAATTATTCTTACATTACCAATAAAAATTAATATTTGAAGGGCAACAACTCTTATCACTTGCAAAAATATAAAAAGTTGAGTAGTGCACACAAAAAATGTAAGTTTAATTAGTCGCTCGTTTTAAGTAATTTAAACGAACCTAGCATTTAAAGAACCACTTAAACCTTTATTGGATGTGATCAAATATTACTTCGTTCAAACGCGGGGTTTAGCCGCTACTGTTCAAACGATATTTTTCACCGTGAAAAATGAGTTTTAGGGTTGAACCCCGAGTTTAATCCCGTTCAAACAACTGCCGGGGGGGGGGGGTTGAACCTCTGCCAAACTCCACGTGTGAACAAAGTATATTATTTCTAACAGAAATTATTAACATCTCATTCTAAAATGTAAAAAGCAAAGCATTAAGAACAATATAATTACCGTCAATAGTTTGTTTACGTTTACAATAAGGGTAATACAAGATGCCTGGGCCCATAGGAAAAATTTGAGCCAACTCCCTGGTGGACAAAATGGGAACTACATGCCAAGTCTGACAGATATCGCAGCATTTGTTTCCCTATTTGGTTTATATATTACTTTAATCAGAACATTTTTAGATTCAAAGGGAGGGACAAAGGTGTCAATATCGGGACTGCCCCTCCGAAATCCGAGCATAAAATAGGGGATTTCCACTGTTTAAGGACGAGTAAAGTGAACCCAAAGAATATGTACTTCTGTAAAAACCAGGAGATTTTCAAATTCTAAGGGGAGAGGCGAGAAAAAGTTCCGAGGCACCTTGTGACCAATTTTTATTTTCCCTACATACCTTAGGTGTATAGGGAAATATTGTGTTTTCAAAAAAAATCAGAAACCGGGAAGTCACCCGAATTATTCGTTTTAGGAGCTTTTAGGGGCCTCTATATGGTTTTTACAAATTTAGCTGTCTATGCATGTATCTTATCATCGTACCTCCCAGTGTATTTATGATAGAGAGTTGAAACTTAGTACAAAACCATTCTATCATAAAACGCGGAAAAATGTTGCGATAAATTTGAGATTTAACACGCATGTATAAGATAAACATATGTGCCAAGTTACATCTCATTATCTGCATTACTTCAATTTTTATCTAATGATTTGTATACATTTTTAAACAATTGTAAAAAAATCGGAAACTAATCCAAATGAGGTGACATTTGGTACAAGAGAACACCTATACGCAATAAACGTACACCGTGTTTCGTTTTAATACGACAAGTACATTCATGATTTTTGTTGGATCATTAAAGTTAAGTAGCATTGAGAGTGCTTAGTGCCTGGATGGATGACTGCTGAGAATGAAACGGATGTATATACTATTTGAGGACGAGCAAAGCGAGTCCTATGACGTATTGCAGTATAAATTTAACCATTTGTTTATTCTGAGGACGAGCGAAGCGAGTCCGAAGTAGGGAGGATGAGCGTAGTGAATCCGATGTGATGAGGAAAAATTCCGAAGTACTCCGTATCCGACTTTTTCTTGATGAATAGACTATATTTGTTATGATATAAAATAATACAAACTTTTTAGGCCAATATGATGCACTGCTTGAAAACGCATGTACGTATTGCAGATTTAACATACTTTTATATTTTTTAGGGGTTCTATTTATAAAGCAATACTATTGAAGGTACCCTTATCGTAGCTAAAACAGTACGTGTGTAGGATGAACTAAAAGACTCCCTCCTTTTAGATTTTGACTTATATTAATGAAACTTGTGGTACTTTTTGTGTAAAGGGGATATCCATTTGATGGTGTAGTTAACTTAGGGTGTCCCATGCAAAACTGAATTTTGCGATAAAAACGTAATAGGAAAATATACTTTCACTCGGCTTTTTAGGCTCTAGTGATGAATACGAGGCATTTAGTGTCTGGCATATTTTTGTCTAAGACGAATATTTTGGCGGTAATAAGTGCCAAAAGTGTAAAAGGTGGACATTTTAACTCAATCTTGAAGCTTGAGTTGTAATTGTATTTTAACTCAATTAACTTTTAACTTAAGAAAGAATTTGCCGAGAGTGAAAATGCCTTATTTTTAGTTTAAGAACACAAATCATTTATCATTTGATACTACCATGATTTGCAAAACACGGTAGTATCAAATGATATATGTTTTGCTTGCCATGCATGATGGCACATGATAACCCAATTTGTATTAATTACATCTAACAGTTTAGAATTTAGAGGGAAGTGGGATTGTAGGTCCATTCTATATAAGAACGTTTAAGATACAAAACAAAAATTCAGGTGAGGTGTTCCACATGCTGGGCGAATTTCTTTAGGAATACGTGTTTCCGTGTTTACAATCATTTATCGCTTAAGGTTCTGGTTTATGCTTTATAACTTGAGCAGTTACTCAATTATCAGGCACTACTATTTTTCAAAAGAAATGCGCATTATAATCCTGTTGGCTATAAAACTATGCCCCTAAAATTGGCAGTTCACACCATTATTTGCTCAGTTAGTGTTTATCTTAAAAGGTTTTAGTGCATTTCTTTGAAAAATACAAAAAAGCCATTCTGAATTGATCCCTCACTCCCTCCTCATAAGTGTCATTTACATGATAAAAATTCGCTAAAAATGAGTTACGAGTAGTGCTTGATAATTTAGTTTATGCTCGTGTTATGAAGCATTAACCGGAACCTTAGGCAGGAAATAATTGTTAAGCACGGAAACACACCTTCCAAAGAAAATTCGCCCGACATGCGGAACACCGCGTGAGAAAAATTTTGTAGTTATAAATTTATATAATGTAAAAAACGATAAAAAAACTATCGTCCTTACCAGAATTGGAACCTAGGTATTTCGAATGCACGTAATAGCTCCGAAGCATTTGTATTGAACTCAGAGGGCCAAAATGTATGGAAAACGAATCCCCTCTCGAAATATGTTGTTTACCTACAGTATTTTAGTGTTTCTGGTAATTGATCAGCGTTCTCCGACTGTTTGTTTACTTTATGTGGTTAAATCGGCTTTATGTGGCGGATCGGTTTTATACAATTCGCGCCCCAAAAAATATTAAAAATGACATCCTACACGAAATTTATTTTTCATCGACTCCTTTTTTGCGGTAATTTACCAGGGGTTATTTATTAGGGTTAATTTCTGTTTTTGTGCCAAATACAATGAGTCTACTGCTGGCGTCGGTACTATTTTTAATACAAAAAAATATGTATATTTTTTTCACTATCTTTTTTAAATATTCTATCTATGATAAAGGTAGATGTTAAATATATCATCGTCTAGTAACTAAAAGACTAATTTACTAAATAATTAGAAAATAAAAAAATTTTTTTCACTATCTTTTTTAAATATTACCTATCTATTACCTATCTATTTTTTATATATTACCTATATAAAGGTAGTTGTTAAATATATCATCGTCTAATAACTAAAAAGACTAATTTACTAAATAATTAGAAAATAAAAAAAATTTTTTCACTATCTTTTTAAATATTACCTATCTATTACCTATCTATTTTTTATATATTACCTATCTATAAAGGTAGTTGTTAAATATATCATCGTCTAATAACTAAAAGACTAATTTACTAAATAATTAGAAAATAAAAAAATTTTTTTCACTATCTTTTTTAAATATTACCTATCTATTACCTATCTATTTTTTATATATTACCTATCTAAAAGGTAGTTGTTAAATATATCATCGTCTAGTAACTAAAAGACTAATTTACTAAATAATTAGAAAATAAACCACCTTCAATGAGAATGCGGATATCCCTGTTCCACTGGGGTATTTGCATATTAAACAGCAATGAGTCTCGAAAGCAGCTTTCCTTAGCTCTAAGGCCCCGCACCAACCTTGTGAATTTGGGCAAATTTGATGATATTATATCAGGATATTACATCAGGATATTACATTATATCATGATATTACATTATCGTGTCATTCCCTACAAGTGGAGTGGAAGTCATCCTAAGACACCACTTATCATAAAATTTGAGGATTACCTATATTTAAACTTAATTTTTTCATATTTTTATGTTGATGATTGGGGTTGTAGTCGAGGATAGACCCCATTTGCACTGCGACTGGAAGTCTATTGTTCAATTATTTTTATGTTGATAACAGATATGTTATTTGTTTTCTATGTTGTCTAGTTGTGGTTATTTGTTCTATGTTCGTTTAGTTTTTGTGGATTTTAAGTTTCTCATTTTGCACCCTCTTAAAAACGGTTATATATGCTCAAAGTTTGCTAGTATCTACACAATAGTTTAAACATAATTTCATGATTTGTCGATTATTTAAGAGATTAATTATAAATTATCATAAGCTGGTTGTATAAAAACTTATTTTGGTGACAACAGTTTGACAATATTCATGTTGAACCGAAAGTTTTCGGTTCAACTAATTACAAAAGTTTAGTTAACAACTTACTCAAATATTTTAGAAACATTGGCTGCAATATAAGCGTTAAAATATAATCTTTGGATTCTATTATATTAAAATACAAACTCACATTCGGATTATTTTTCTGAAAATTATGGGGACTAGAGTGAAGAACAAGTGGAAAGGTTTCATCAAGACATAACAGAAATTGAAAAATATATCAGTGAAGATGGAATAAAAAGATAATAACGGATTGTTGCTGGAAATAAAAAAAGAGTTTGTCTGGAGTTAAGTGGGAGGAACTCTACCAAAAGAAAATTCGAGCAGGATTAAATTTTAACCCTAACTATATATTTTTAAACTATATTTTTTTCTTTTTTTAAATAGTTCTTATACACATTAAGACATATATGCTTTAAAAGTATAAATAAGAAATAAATAATAAATCAGAATTACTTTTTTATTAAATATAAAAATAATAAAGTTATAAAATTGCTTACTTTTTATGACTTGTCAATTAAATTTTAATTGTACATTGTAAAAAATATGTTCGTGCTAGAGAAAAAAAAACAATTATTGAAATCAGCATAGCAAAATCATTTACATCGCCTACTTTCATTCCATCATCAGGCATTTTTTTCACAGTTTCGTTAATTAATTATATGCGCAATTATACCGGGTAGAAAATTTCAGAGATGTCAATATTAAACCCTAAAATAAAAAGGTTAAAATATAGCCTCAGATTTTGAAAATGATTTCTCCCATTAAATAGAATCTGGGGAGACCAAATTTATCATTCACGTTTTTGCAACTATTTTTCTACGTGGTAATTATGTTACCACTTTTTGAAACCATTTTTTTTTTAAACTATAATGGAAGCATACGATAATTAAAACGTTTTTAATAACAATGTTAAACTTTGAGGTTTATGTGCTATAAACTAGGTATCAAATCCCTTAACGTTAAGGTTTTAGTGCTTAACGTTAAGTGCTTTACTTTCTAGCACTTACTTAAAGCTAATGTTATACACACATTTTAGATTCCTTTTCCTAAAACCACAGTAAAGTACTATTAAAACCACAATAAAGTACTATTTTCAACGGGAATCTGTAATGTATGCCATACAATAGTTTGGCGAGCAAATACCTGACTGTGGTGTATATTTTATCCGGGATCCACGGTGATGTGGTATTAAATTGTTAAGAATTAAATACATTTAAATAAACATCCTGTTTTATTGTATGCTCCATTTTAATTTATGTTCCATTCAAACCAACAGTAGTAAACATGATATAATATTTGGGTAAATATTTACCTAGAAAATAATGGTAAATTTGGACTCTCCAGGTTTGATTTAATGGGGAAGAAGTGTTGAGAGGTTAAACCCATAGGTTTAGCCCAATTCCAAGAGGAGAAATTTTATTTAAGAAAGCTTATTTCACAAATAAAATACGAATTTTTGGCGCAAGCTAAAGACCTGTTTCAAGTCCATTTATAGCTTTATGGCGGTTTTTATTTGCCATTATAAATCCACACATTTTTCGTTTTTTAAATTTGTATGCTTCAAAAAAGTCGATCTCATTGGTGCTTGGTCTTTATTACGTTTTCTGTTACACGACCATGTAAGAACAAATTTTGTATTAGTGTACAAAATATGTAAAACAGTATAGTTTAACATTTGTAGTAAAACAATCTTGTACAAACAGTGTGATAAATGAAATGAGTAACAATTTGTAACAATTTAAGCCAGCCAGAACCTGTAGACAGCCGCACTATTAAGGGACTTAATAGTGCGTCAGGGGGGCTGAAATTTTTCGGGGGGGGGGGGCTAATGCCCCCCCTTGGCCTCTCTCTGATGACTACGGGCCTGTTGTACTGGTCAAGTTATGAAGCATAAACCGGAAGGTTTATGCTTCCTTACGTTCACTCGTAAGGAAAAATGGATTGTTGAGCAACCTATCAAGCATTTCAAAGGATATGTGATCGGCTTGATTTTACTATACATCAGTATATTAGAACCGAATTTCAGCTCGATCTAATGGATTTCCATTTTTTAATATGCTTATGCTGAGTCATTATTCTGAGCTAATGCTTCATAAACTATAGTGTTCAACAATATATATTTATATTTTATGATCAGGGAGTCCCTCCTTTCAGATAAAAAATTTTCTACTTTAATGACTTCTATATTTACTATTAGGAAAAGAACGACTTCAATTCTACAATGTTTTTTAAACAGGAACAACATATTTTAATCCATTTGGATCATCTTTAGGAAAGATATAAAACTACTATAAAGCTACATGAACAATAAATAAAAAAAACTACGAACAAAACAGGAATAAACTTTAAAAGCCTATAACAAAATTGATCTGATTATCTGATTTTTCTTCAGAAACTCATTCAAAATAAAAGAGAAAGTTACCAAAATTAATAAATATAACCAAACAAAATCACTGTCATTGGTAAATCGGTGTCTGCATTGTTGCCTATATTGGTTCGGCGCAGCCACATGCTGCTAGCTAGTAGGACCCAGCAGCTATAGCTGCTGATTCTACTAGGTTCTAGAACTCACTAGCTATACCTGCCTGGAATATAGTGACTGATGTGTTACGTTGCCAGCTTTTGTTTCATTTAGTACTAAAGCTGGCTGGCCTCCATCAAACCATCCATTTTGAACGGGCTTTATTGACTAAGAACGTCTTTATAATGAGGTTGAGGAATGTGAGTTCAAACTTCCCGTGTTTTATTATTGCAGAAATCATGCAGGTCAATTTTAGGGAAAAGGTTCATTGTGTTCTGTTTTGGAAGTCGAATGTACTACCAATTTCCCATCACTCGGCCTGCAATATAAGAAAGCTGCGTTTTGCTCTCATGGCCTCGCAGCTCTCGTTTTGTCTAGCTAGACGAAGCTGTTTAAAAGATCCAATTATTAAAACGAGATTGAAATGACAAGGAAATGAGGAAACTCAAGAGAATAAGGAAATATAGTAAACAGTTCATATAAACGGTATTGTTGCGTTATGCTGTAAATATCTAGCCTTTGTTCAATAATAGTTGGGTTTAAAATGATTGATTCACAGTTAGAGTCCTCTCTAAGCAGGTAGAGGTAGTAGCACGTACTTATGACATGTAGATCAGTAGTGAAGTATGTCATACAGGAGGTACAACTTGTCACTGTCACATCCACCAAAACTGCTTCGGTATGTATGTCTATGATATAATGACTAGCCAGTCCTCTTCATGCGGATGTGTCACCTCGAACCATTTAGTAGCTGCAGTTATTTATTTATTTTTAAAACTTAAAATTGAGTGTATAAATAATTATCAAGGTGTTTCTGAATGGAAATGTTTTGGGGTCGAGGCCGAGCCGGGTCGAGCCGAAGCGCGTCAGACCAGTCTGGGGATCCAATGGTCCCTCGACGGGCTTGCGAGTTCGTTGGTGAAAGCGAGATGGAGATAAATCTTAAGTCTGCTATAGATAGGTACTTGGTTACCTTCCACGGGACGCGCACTCGAGAAGAGGGGTGTATAAGAGGGTTCGGTTTACTCTTACGGATCCGGCTCGAAACGGTTAAGTCGGTATCCGTCAAGTCCCAAATATTAAGTATTTAAGTACATCCCCTAAGTTCTAAAGCAGGTATGCAGGTAGATCCAACCCTCCTAACTTCGCTCTCGATCTTAATTGAACAAAAACTTTCATGTGTCGAACAGAGGTGGTTAGAGGTACCTCTTTCGGAGGGGATGCGGCTAGTCTACCCGGCCTTTACCTTCTAGTTACCCACCGGCATTCGCCCGGGTACATACTCTCACCTGGTGGACCTTCGATTTCAGGTAAAATTATTTTGTTGATCTCTACCATTAGTTTTATTGTACCCTTAGATACCGTTTATAGTGGACCTAGCCAGACATGTTTTTCTTTTGTAAATTTTTAATTTGTATGTCACTGAAGAGCGAGGGATATTATCTGACTATAGCCCCTCGTGTATATTATTCAAGGTTTAGGTTCCATACTTTTTGTGCCTTGACAGTAAACATTTTTATTTTTTGTCAATTGGATCTGTTTTTACGTGTTAATTTTAGATATGTAGCATATGGAGGAAGGCTTCTCGAAGGTGGTTGGGTTTTCTCCGAACACGTGTATGTAGGAGTGCGTCATCAGAAGACCTAAAGAAGACATCATTTTCCTGATTTGTGTCGGTTATTTCTTTGGTTATCTAGCTGTATGAGTGTAATATGATTTCATAAAGCTAGTTTACCGAAGTTACTAACGACACTTGAACCCCAATTAATTGACTCGTGCATGCTGCAGGATTAGATCTATACCTATCCGGAATATTACTTCAAACTATATTTGGAACCTAGAAATGTATGTAAATTTGTCAAATGCTCGTTTCTAAACAAGAATCAATTCGTGAACCTCTTAAATGGGTTAGCTGGTTAAATTATAAGCTTGATCTGTTTCACTAGACTAAATCTTTCAAATCAAAACGCATAACGAGTGTTGCGTCCAATTCTTCGCTTGCGCTAGTAGGTGTCTTCTTCCGTTTTTCTAACTAGAATTAGTTATTTAATCATTCTCTTATAGTTGTTGCGATTTAAATAATTTAGGACCTGTTGATAAATTTTGAAGTCCACATAGTTCTTTATAAAGTAAAATGCTTAGTCATACCCAGTATTCATGATACAAAATTTTTATATTTTTCTTTTCTTTATTAAAAAATATTTTTTTAATACATTCAATTTCTATTTTCGTTTAAATTACTTGGTTAGTATTGCTGGGATGTAAAAATTCTCAACTATGACTCAACCAACGAACTCCCGATTCTTAGAATTTGCATTCATTTCTTCTATCGCAATACATATTCTATTGTATCAAAACCCAAAAGCGGACATCAGTGGTAACTTAAATCATTGTGATCTCAAGTACGAATCCTCGTACTCAATTTGTTAAAATGCTCGTTTCTAAATGTTAGAATTTTCCAGAGAACGATACAATTTTAAGTACACATACTAACTAAGTCCAAATCTTCACTCGTCATTTGGTTCTGCTTATATTCTTTTTCTAAACATTTATTATTGTTTATTGATTAATGCAACCACGCCGAATAAGGGTAATATAGTTGTCTCTTCCAATTAATCGTAGACTAAATTACATGATACACTAAAATTGGCTCGTATGGTCGCATTTAAATTCTTTTTTATTTCCAATATTTATACTTTTAAATATTCATTATTTCCTCTTAATTATTAAAAAGTTGAACTAGATTTGTAATTATTGTCTTTTTGAGTTTTCTGGAGTTATAGAACATAGAGTGATGCTTTATTTGTTGTAAATAGCATGAGGACGGTTAAGAATAAGCAGTCGGAGTTGTGGAGCCCTATGAAACAAATATCATGCTTCGTGAAAGTGGTTGAAAAAAGGTTGTGTGGTAATAAAAGAATGCAGAATGTCCAGGTATACCAGGTAGACGGCATTCTACCACACCTCCCGTCATAGCCGCACTCCCCTCTTTTTGTAACAATCGGATTGGAAAAATTTGCCCCTTCTCTAAACCCAGCCAGGTCTGGACTGTCCCCTTCTACGTCTCCGCCGAAAAAAACCCTCATTTAAATTTATAACAGCGATACCGGTTTTTTTGATATCTGTATATCTCGTTACGCAACCCGGGGAAAGGATCCTGCTTCTAAAATCTGGAGACGTGGATTTTTTTTTTTCGACACCCGGAATTTTTATTTATTTTTTTCTTATTTATATCTACATGTTTAGTATGAAGCTTTCTAATCGTTACAAAATATATAAATTTAATTAACATAAACAAAATACCAAATATATATTTTAGAAATTTACCAGTTTAATTATACAGCTACTTAGCCCAAACTTTTTCAAATTTGTAGAAACGGTGTGACCCTTGTAACGAAAATAAGATTTCCTATATCTTAAAAAACAAGATTAAAAGTAAGCTTTATAAAGCTTTTAAACTTATAAAACACCTGGTCGGCAATTTTTTTAAACTAACCATGTGGTCACTTGGTGGCACTTGAAAGCAATTAGCGCTCGAATATTCAATATAGTCCGCATATTTAAAATAAGGAATTTTTTATCAGTTTAAATTTTGCTAAAAGAGATGCTATTGCTGTTCATTTAAATTGTATGCCTTTCATCAAAACCAAGCTTCCATGTATGGATTTAAGCAACCTTAACTTTGAATACTTAGATCTTCATTAAAAGTTTTAATTACAAATCTTAAAAAATCGAAACTTCGACCTCCATTGCACAGGCCGCTTCGCTACTTTTAATCTGATTAGTTTAACCTGTTTGGCCTAAACCATGTTGACAGCAAAAGTGTCCTGTGTGCAAATTCATCCTTCCTCACAAACATTAGACGGTAGCTGATTCTTCGATTGATTCATATTGACACCACTTTTTTACTTATCCTTATTTACAGTAGGTACATAGGAAAAGTAATGTCTTTGCTCTAACAATCCGAAACCGGGATTTTGACTGAATTATTCGTTATAGGTGGATCAGGAACGGCGAGGGAAAGGTACCAAAAGCCCTATACCGATTTTTTGTGTTATCTGTTTGTTTTAGTTCACTAGTCGTCTAAAATTTAATATGCACCAGGGAAGGTTTGAACTTTCGTATTATCATTCTCGGTAGATAATATCGTGAGCAAAAATGTTATGACAAGTCTCGACAGCTAACTGGTTTTGTCGGTTTCGGGGACTAATGAAATTACCTGCTTCGGCTTTAGCACAGGAGGTAACGTAGACTTGAGCTGTATAATTTCTTTTATCCCTTGCAGCATAAATAAGTCTTAGATTTACGCTTCTAATAGTCTAAAAACAAACAAAAAACGGGTGCGAGTTACCTCGGAACATTTCCTCACCATATCGGATTCGCTACGCTTATCCTCACTACTTCGGACTCGCTTCGCTCGTTCTCAGAATATACAAATCATCAAATGTACAGCAGGACATCTTCAATCTTGCTCCGCTCGTCTATTTTTATTCGATAACTCGAATAAAATTCTGATTTTTGAGGGGTAATTAGGAACTTTTCCTCACCATAAATTCGCTACACGTATCCTCACTACTTCGGACTCGCTTCGTTTGTCCTAAAAATATACAAAATACCAAATTTTTACTGCAATACGCCTTCAGACAGTAAATACATTAGTTTTACCAGCGGTTACCCATCCAGGCATGACCTTGCTCGATGCTACTTAACTTGTATGATCTAACGAAAACAGTTAATAAAATTGCCGAATTCAAACGAAGCTTTGAAAGTATTATATCCCAAAGTATACTTTGGGATATAAGTGTTCCGAATTTCAACTCAATTTGACAATTTTTCGATATTTTACCATTTTTTTCAACAAGTCATTCAATAAAAAGTGAACCAATGCTAATAATAACATAACAATAATAATATAACATAACACATATGTTGATCTTATGTCTGTGCTAAGTCTCAAATTATATCAAAACATTTTTCCGCTTTACGAATTTTCCAATTTTTTGCTGAGTCATTATTAATTAATTATATTATATTAAAACCGGGTATAATATAATACAATTATATTATATTAATATATTATATTATATTAATTAATTTTATATTATATTAAATTAATTAATTATATTAATCTATTAATTACGTGATCCTGTCATTTTTCGGATATGACAACTAGATCTAAATATTGATTTTCGTTACCAAGCTCCAGATCAGCCACCTATAAGCCGTATCAGACCCTCTCCACCTTCGACGAATAATTCAGTTGAAATCCAAATTTCGGATATTTTTACCAACGCAATACTTTTCCTTTATACCTACGGTATAATTGAGGAAAAGTAAAAAGACCGAGCGTAATTGTAACGTTATGTTACCATTGACCCTGAGACCTTTATAAAATTTTGAGCCAACATTTTAAAATGATTCTTTTGGCGTGTTGAAGGAAATACAAGAATTTAATTATCAGAAGTAGTTCATTTGATACAACTTTTAGTGAAATTCCTCAGAAATTACGCTTATGAGTATGTTTGGATGACAAACTTTTTAAAAACGATGCAAAGTATTTAAGGTACGGCGATATTTATTATATTACATTTTTTCATTTGTACCATTTAGAAAAAAATAATTGCAAAAATATCGTATTTTCAAAAATTCCGAAACTTGGAATTCACCTAAATTTATCCATTTCAGGTGTTACAAAGACCTCAAGAGTGGTTTTCATAAAGATTTCTGTATATGAGTGTGTGTGACTGTTATCATTGTAGCTCCCAGTGTATTTATGGTAGAGTGTTGAAACTTGGTACAAAAATAAAGTTGTACCAAATTTAGGTCTACTTGAGCATCCGTAAAGTTTTTCTTTTTCTTTGAATCAACATTAATGACTCAGCAAATATTTCAAAAATCCATAAGACGTGAAAAAATGTGTTCCTGATTTAAAATTTAGCACGAATGTTCTTCTATAGATTAAAATATGTGCCAAGTTTTATCTCATTATCAGCATTAGTTCAATATTATCGTATAACTTATGAAAGTTTTTTTAAAAATTTGTAAAAGATTGAAATATAATCTAATAAAGTTGAAATGTGGTACAAGTACCCCTTTACGTTATAAATAAGTATGCTAGGATTCGTTTCAATACGACAAGTAAATTTACAGTTTTTTTTGGATCATATAAGTTAAGCAGTATCGAGCGTGGTTATTGCCTAGATGGGTGACCGCTGGAAATAAAAAGAATGTTTCACTACGGGCTTAAGTAAACATTTGATAACTAAGATATCGAGATGCTGTCTTTGGGAATAGTTTTTGGTAAAAAAAAACTTTCTAGGAAAAATCCGATTTTGGGGATGTGTTGGTTTCTCCAAAATTATGAGTTATGGTTTAACATTAGCTAAAAACAATAAAACTGGTTTTACAATACCGGTTGTTTGAGCATAGCTCAAAAAGTAAAATTGCATACTAAAGAGGGCATCAAATATTAAGTCTAGGTGATGATCCGATCCAAATCGGATCATTATTAAAAAGTTGGGAAAAAAATTAGTCTCAAAAATGTCAAAAATCCAAACTTTTATTTTTTCAAGTTCGGCAAGCTATAATTTATATGACTTTGGATAAACGTAAAAAACACCCAAAGTAAAGTCAAGAGAGACATTAGTCTATTTTTTGTACCTTTGATTTTTAATTTTGACCGAAATTTCAGGGTATGTATTAAAAATACTAAATAGAAGAAATCTAGAATACAGATGCTGGCATCTAGCAAATTTATATATATATATATATATATATATATATATATATATATATAATATATATATATATATATATATATATATATATATATAATATATATATATATTGTGTGTGTGTGTTGTGTGTTGTGTGTGTGGTGTGTGTGTGTGAGTGTTTGTATGTATGTAAAAAAAAATGTTCTTAGACAATTCTATCGGATACATTTGAACGGTTTTTCGAGTCAAAATGGAACTTTGAACGAAAATCAACCTTGTCAATTTTCGGAACCTTATTGTTTATGTTAATCAAATCATCACTTAAAAATCAATCAAAAAATCACTTATTTTCAAGATGAGTTCAGATCAGGCTGAAATTTTACACACATGTAATGTTTTGTAGGGGAAATAAAATTTAGATTTTATTATCAGCATTAGTTCTGATTTTATTGATTGACATAAATAACATAATGTAAACAATTCACGTTTGGCCGTAGGTGTGTAGGAAATGTAGTGAGTTTGCTAAAAAAAATCCAAAACCGAAGGCAAAAAAAGGGATGTCAACGGAATTATCCGTTTTAGGTGTTTGTAAGCTCTCCTAAGTGGTTTTCACGATGTGTGTCTATTATCATCGTAGCTCCCAGTGTATTTATGCTATAGAGTTGATTAACAAACCTATTTTCTCATTATAACCAAAGGGAAGGTAAGTTTGCTCTTGTTTCTCTATCTCATACAACTTCCATGGGGACAGAAATGTTTCTTAATGCGTCATCTCCTTTATTCAAGATCCTTGGGTAGACTATACTATGTCTATACTGATAGACAATTTATAGGTGAAATATATATTGCACACCTCTTATAGGGGCCCAGAGACTTGATTATATTAGGATATACTGTAGAATTCTTTAATGGATTCCATTATACGTAAAATACACAGCTAGCTCCAAAATGAGGTCCCCGCGACATGATGTTGATATGAAGTATACTATGCTTTAATGGGGCTCCAGTTGTAAGTAAAACATATAGCACAACTCTGACTTGGCGCCACGCGACTTAATGATATCCTTAAATTGAACAAATGCTAATGAGATAGAACTTGACTCAAATGTTAGTTTAATAATTGGCTACATGCGTGATAAGTTTCAATCTGATCGCATCTTTTTTCTGCGTTTTATGATTTTTTTAAAAAATTTTTGCTGAGTCATTATTAGGGGTTAATGACGCCATAAAAAACATTTTCCGAATAGCTCAATTACACTTATTGACTGATTTTCGTACTAATTTTTTAAATCTCTAGCATAAATACATTAGAAGCTAAGATGATAACAAACACAGACACGCACACATACAGACAGACAACTTTGTGAAAACCACTCAGGAGGATTTAAAAACACCTAAAACGGATAATTCCGGTGACATTTCGGTTTTGAATTTTTTTTAACACAATACTTTTTATATATTCCTACGGTGTAAACGAGGGAAAGTAATAATATAGCTCAGCAATATTTTTTACGTCGACTTTTTGGGGGCTCCTAATTGCCGGGGGCACCCCGCAATGCGGCCCATAGATTCGTCTCTGACTATTTTGACCTTAATAAAATAGTTTATTAAATTTTCACTTTTCCTTATTTATATCGGGACGCTGAAACGAATAAAACGGGTCCGAAGTTGATGCAATTACTCTAAGTGACCAAAATGTCGTAAAAACGGAGGGCATTTACCAGAAAACCTAAAATACGGCCGGTTAACCACATATTTCAAGTGGGGTGTCGTTTTTGATGTACTTAGGGCCTGTGAGTTGAATGATAGTGGTCCATACTCAAAGCTAGGGTACCTGGGTTCGAATCTGGGGAAGGAAAATAATTTTTTATCGTTTTTTATATTATATAAGTTTATTATTACAAAACAATTCTGGCGTGGTGATCCTTATGTCGAGCGAATTTCCTTTGGAAAGCGTGTTTCCGTGCTTTACAATCCATTTCTTGCTTCCGGATTCTGCATTATAACCCAAGCAGTTACTCAATTATCAAGCACTGCTCGTTACTCATTTTGTCTGTATTCAAAGCGAAAGCTCTAAAACCTTTAAAGAAACCAACCAAGAAACCAATTAAACATAATGCTAATAATGGTTAGCAATGAAAATTTTTAGAGGCATAGTTTTGTATAGCCAGCAGGATAATTGTGCACATTTCCTTTGAAAAATAAATAAAACATGAGCTAGGAGTAGTGCTTGATAATCTCATTATTAATTATTCAATTAATAAATTTAACTTTAATTAATCTTTCTATTTAAATTATTAAATCATTTTAAAATATCCCAAACAAATATAATTTTAATCCATTCTAATCTAAATTAAATAACAATCAATCACAATAAATTTTAATCTAATTTATAAACAAATACATTTTGAAATAATCCAAATCATAAATAGGTATTTGAATAAAAAATCAATAAATAGCATTTAAAAATAATTAACATTATAATTATAGTCAATTGGAATAACTAGACATTTCAAAGGACATAAAGCCTTCCTAAAATGATCAACCTCCTTAAAGATAGATACCCCAATCATGATATAGATACGATAGAAATTAATAATTATGATGATTTTTATATTAAGAACCACAATTATGGCACTAGATATATTGCTAACATCAATATTCCCACTTGTAGGCTCAACAAATCACATCAGTCCCCAAATTTTAATGAAATAAAGTGCTTTAATAAATTACCAGCTTCAATAGTCGAACTTCCACCCAAAAATTTCAAAAAAAGCATTAAAACATTGTTGCTTAAGAAAGCCTACCATAATGTTAACGAATTTTTAACTGATAATTTAGTATTCCCACCTTAAATGTTAAGTGTTATGCTTTTTTTTGTTTTTTGTTTTTTTTATTCAAGTTTGTTATTCAAGTTATGCTGCCTATGTTTATGCAGTCTATTTAATAATTTATAATCTATTTGTTTTCTTGTTTTGTTCTTTTTATTTAATTGTACAATTTTGACAATTGAGAAACTTTGTAATAAAGTAACCTCAAGTATGTAAATAAATAAATATGATACATTAAAAGTAACATCTGAGGCTAAGTATTTGAATATAGTATAAGAAGTTAGAAGTTAAGAAACAAAAATATAGAAGTAAGAAAACACCAAAAATATAGAAGTTTAGAAAAACACTTCAATGAATTATTAGTTCTTACTCAATCTCTAAATAAAAGAGTAGATATAGTTTTAGTGACTGAAACTTGGCTAAAACGATTCCCAGATAATCTGAACATTCCAGGCTTCACGGCCATTAGTTCTAATAGAAGATTTAATAAATGCGACGGTATAGTGGCATATGTGCGCAATGAAATTAATATTATTCATACCGAATTACATCCAATTGATCTGTGTAATAGTTTATATTTTAAACTTAAATATAATATAGCAATAATTGCAACTACTCTTTTATCTTGGGAATGTGATTTAACCAAGTTTAATGGTTCAATATGTAACCACTTAAATGATAAGAAGAATGAAAATCATATTATATTAGAAGATTTCAATATAGATATCATGTGTATGGAAAAGGTGTTAACCACTGAACAATTCAAGACAGTGTTAGCTAATTATGGTTTTGTATCTCAAATAAATGTTTTCACAAGAATTGAAAAATCGAGTAAATGTTGTTTAGCAAAAATAACTTAATGCAAAGCATTCCAGGTTTTCAATCCGCAACAATTATTTGAAAGAGTTATTTTATTACATTATTTTAATAGTAAAAAATATCTGATAAATCATTCTTATCTGACTAGAAGCAAACTGGAACTTACAGTCTATCGTTTGGTTTAAAAATCCCCAAGGTCAGAAGTATTTTGAGGATTCACCAATCAGAGAAGCCGTTGCCAACCTCTCACTTAAAAAGAGAAAAAAATCCCTAACAACATAACCGCTGTAGGGAAAAAACCTTCTTCCCAGCAATAGTTCACTTTGTTTCTGGTTCTTCTTTTGTTTACATAGTTTTGTAAGCTACTTTCAAATTATTCTTAAAATTATATTTTAAAATAAAATCACACAAAAGAAATGTAAAAAAAACATCGCCAAAAAAATACGGATAAAATAACCTAATTTGTTTACATAGTTTTTTCCCGCTCCCTTCTTGCAGGAATTTTTTTTATTATAAATTAGTGGTGTCTAAACTGACCTGTCAAGATTTTTAAACTAAACGATGGACTGTAATGAAAATATTGATTTTTGCAATACGTCTTTGCTTCAAAGACATGCTTGTATAATAGCTCCTAAATTGTACAATAACTTACCGTTAAAAATTAAAGAAATAAAAAATGAGTATATTACTTATAAATAAGATCTTACTAAGCACATGAAACTTTGTTTTGAATAGTTGGCTCATTTGAAGCAAAGCTTTGTGAGTCTTAAATAATCCTTTTATTTATGAAATTCTATTCTGTTTATAAATTGTAATGCGTATGTAACTTAATAACTCGTGTCACTTAGTGGTTACTATAAATATTAGATAACTTAATTAATCCATTATTAGTCATCAAAGATTAATAATAATAAAATAATAATAAAATCAACCTACAAAAATAAAAATAATTTTATAGACATTTACCTGTAATAAGAGAGCATGTAGCATGTTTTTGGGCGCTGAATTAATTGAAACCGGTCCGAAGTCGATACGTCTTTTCTAAGAGACCATAAAGTCGAAAAAACCATAAAAAACTACTGGAAACCAAAATCAAATTTCGAGTATGGTTCGTTTTCTATGTATTTTTGGGCACTAAATCAAATAAAACTGGCCCAAAGTAGACATGACTACACTAAGTGACCAATAAATCGAAAAACAGTGGTCAAATGCCAGAAAACTGTAATAAACCTTACCATTTTAACGTTATTTTTTTTTGGCCTATGAGTTGAATGAGAACTGTCTGGAGTCGATACGTGCACACAAAGCCAGGGTACTTCGGTTCGAATCCTGGTAAGGAAAATACTCTTTTTTGTACATTATATTAAGTACAAAATAATTCTGACGCGGTGGTCCGCATGTCGGGCGATTCCTCTTTGCAATGCGTGTTTCCATACTTATCAATCTATTTTTTTGCGTAAGGTTCCAGTTTATGCTTCATAACTTGAGCAGTTACTTAGTTATCAAGCACTACTCGTAAATAATTTTTTCTGTATTTTTCAAAGGAAATGTGCTAAATCCTTTAAAGAAACCAACTAAGCATTAAAATAGTACTAATAATGGTGTGCAATGACAATATTTGAGCCATAGTTTTATATAACCAACAGGATAATTTTCATTGAAAAATACAAAAGAAATAAGTTACGAGTAGTGCTTGATTATTGAGCAACTTCTCAAGTTATGAAGCATAAACCGGAACCTTCTGCAAGTGATGCTAAGCACGGAAAAAGGGAATTCGCCAGAAATTTTTAATATGCATAATTTTATATTTTAGCAACTTTGCAAGCGAAGCGATCCTCTTTGCATATGTAGTTTTAGTAATCTAATAAGTGAAGTGAGACTCTTTGCATATATATTTATCATAATCTAACTAGCGAAGTAAGTTACTTTTAATATAGATAATTTGTAAACTTAGAAATCTAGCGAGCGAATGAGCTCTTTTTTAATACATCTGATTCTATATTTTAGGAATTGTGTGAGCGAAGCGCGCCTTTTTTAATATACTTACATATAAATTTGCGGGTGTCGCATATTACACCGAATATCGCGTAAAAATAGAAAAGAGTACATTAAAAAAAGTATACTTTTATTGGGTATTTGGTTTCTAAGGATGAATACAAGGCATTGTGCCCCATGCATATTTTTTTCTAAGACCACTATTTTGGCGGGAATAATAGCCCAAATTGTAAAAATTATACATTTGGAATCAAAATAACAGATTAAATAGTAACAATAGGAACAAATTTTCCATGAGTAAAAATGCCTTATTTTTGGCCTAAGAATACAAATAATTTATTACCTTACCCTCAATTTAAGGTATTTATAGTCAATGATAAATAAATAAATCGTTTATTTATATATAAATACCTGTTTACAAAGGTTAAATTACAAATTATAAATAAATAAAATAATATGTATTGACCATTTGTGTCGCATAAGCTCAAGGCTTGTGCGCGACACGAAATAATAGATGCTGTTCATGATGCTGTTTTTTATGCATTTTGATAGATTTTTTCGACTTATGGCATTAAGGGGGAACAGTCCTGAAGCCCTCTTTTTACCTCTTTAAAGGAGCTGCGTGTAAACTTAGAGGAAATGGCATATAATAAAAATAAGAACCAAACAATAGGTACTGGAGGGCCCGAAGAAAATTGTTAACTCCTATTTTAAGATATTATATTTTTCTTCTCACTAAAGCCACTTTTTCTCCTCTTTTTCTTTCCCCCTCCTTCCCTTTTTTATTTTTTGGATCCTGGAGGGTTATTCCCCATTTCCTCTCCCTCGTTATTCCACCAATGTTATTGGGATGTAGCATATTTGTCCACCTCGGGTTTGTCTTGGTAGTCAAAATGTAAATTATCTGCCTCGGGTCAGCCTCTGCATGTACTTTTCATAGCCCATCCTTGGTTTCACCTGAGAGCCAAATTTATTGTACTCCTTTCATCTATAATTGCAATATTCTATTATCCAGCCTTTTAAATTTTGCATACAAAATTACATTTGTACCTTTCCTCATTTATATCGTAGGGTATTTAGGAAAACCATTGTTTTATCATTTAACATCTAAAAACCGAGATTTTACCTAAATTGTCCGTTCAGGTGGTTTTAAGACCCCTGTTTATTTTTCACGAAGTAGTCTATCTGTATGTTTGTATATGTGATATAATCGAGATGAAATTTGCTACAGGTATTTCTTTTTGTAATAAATAAGTATACTAAGTTTCGTTTCAATACGGCAAGTATATATAGGGTTTTTGTCGGGCCATAAAAGTTAAGCAGCATCAAGGGAAGTCAGTGCCTGGATGGGTGATCGCAGGGAATGAAATGAATGTATTTTCTGTCTGAGAACAAGTGAAGCAAGTCCGAAGACTGGAAAAGGTGATGCAGAATAAATTGTATGAATTTTATATTCTGAGGACGAGTGGATCGTGTCCAAAGTAAACAGGACGAGCGTAGCGAATCTTATGTGGTGATGAATCGTTCCGAGGCATTCCGCACTCAATTTTTGGTCATTAAATGCATTAAAGTGATTTATATAAACTTTATGTAACGTAATGTGAAATAAAGGAAGAAAATATAATCCATCCTCTATATTTGATGGGTCCAGCATATCTCAACAAGTTCTTAATCAACCGCGGCATCAAGTGTAACTACTTCAATTCTAAGTTTCCATTTAGTTTGTTCTCGCCCGCTACAACAAAAAATGTAAAAGAAAGAGCTAACGTATGAATGACAAGAATGGGTCGGCGCTATAACGCGTCGTCTCTGTGATCCAATCTTTTGTCTGCAACTTTCTCAGGACTCCTATAATAGATGCCAAGAAGAATCAATTGAATACCATTCAAGCCCAACCTTGTTCTGATAAGTACGAAATAGATGCTTCTAAACTTTATCAAGTACGTAATTAGTTCTCTAACGGCATCGCTGCAAAGAGATAACTTTAGATCCTGTCCCTTCACTTCTTCACCCTATGTTGAAGCTATAATTCTAAACTTCTTGTTTTGTTAAATCACGAAAAATTTTGCATTAATTTTCTTTGCACACTATACTAAATTGGATATAAGGTGCGCAGACACGACCTGGCAAAAACACTTACTGGGGAACCTAGCAGACAACACGTAAGGATCAAGTTTACTTTGATCCTTATGTGCATTTGTCAACTTTTTTATATGTTTCGCATTATGCCCGTATTCAAATTTTCTTCAAGGTTGGATTAATGTTAATTAAGTGTGGAAATTACTGTTTTATTATCTTATACGTGTTTTTAATGGACATGTAACACATTAAAAATGAATGTCCGTATTGTTGAGTGCTTTACGGAAAGATCAAACAAGATCTTCCACAGGGTTTCTTTCAGAGGTTCTTCACCGGGGGTATCTAAGGACGGGGGGCGTACACAGTTGTAAAAGATGTTAACCGGGTAAGGGTTAACTTTAACATTACAGCTCAAAAGAGAGTGACAAAAAGAGAGGTTAAATTTCTCCCTACATAGATCAAATCAAGTAAAACTTTATCCAAAGAAAGATTAAATTAACGAAGAACATTTTTTTAAAATATTTGAAATTAAAAAAAAATTGTGTTATTTACCAACCCATTAGTAAAACTCCTCTCATCTAATACCCTTCCAGATAATCCTACCAGGCGCCTGAGACGACAGTGGCCCAGAGACCAGCTAAACCAGCCATAAATTAATTCCCCTCTATTTGAGTTTTGCAGCTTCCAACATTGGGGGAGACTAGGAAGCACCATATGCTTCTTTGTGAACCCCGTGTTGGGGGCTGCAGGATCTTAAAACTTATTGCCTATCTAACTAATATATTCTATCCAAATTAACTTATCTAATCTATCATATTATGTATCTATATCCAATAATATCTCTTCCAATTATCACTATAATATTCCATATACTAAATAATTCATCTATCAACCCGCCAGAGTGCAATCAGTGGATTGTTCTCTTACCAGACTTCTCAAGCCATGAAACTATATAACTCTAATACTTGTAACATAATTGTTGTCATATTACTCAATATAAAATGTCAAAAAAAAAAAAAAAAGAAAGAAGTTATTTACCAACGCGTAAGTAACATAATAGCAATGTCTTAAAAGTAACGCAATAAATTCCTATAATAAAATAGAAGAACCATTTATGGTGCCTCTGGGTACTATTTATGTTTCACCCTGTATGGGTGGGCATATGCAAGGTGAAACATTTCAGATGCACCAACATAAAATACTTAAAAAATAAAGGAAAAAAATGTTCCTTGATTGTAGGGAAATGCTTTCTACCCCCCCCCCCCAAGTAAATTAACTCTTGCGAGTTCAAAGTCACAATTTTTACAATTACACAAATATGGTAATTTCGTTACTGCTTGTAGTAACTTTGAAAAGTTAAGTTATAGGATACTGAGGAAACCGCATGGAATCCTGAAAAAAATTGATAGCGACATCTCTATATTCCGTCAATTTTTTATAAAACGATTGTTTGACATGTATCAAAGATTTTGTTCAAAACTATAAGAAAGAAATATTTTTAACAAAAATCTATATTATGTGTCGAACAATAGCGTGATGAAAAATTATCGGATTTAGTATCAAATTTCAAAGGATTGAATGTGTTTTCCAAAAAAGACAATAATGCGGGATCCTATAACTTAAATTTAAAAGTTACACTAAGTTGTAACATAATTAACATGTTTGGGTTATAGTTATCAAAATAATAGTGGTTGGTAAATTTAAATTTTGATCTATTTAAGTTTTTTTTTATTTGGCAAGAGACACATTTTAATATTAGGGGATTATTTTTTCACTAGAGGAGACTTAAATTTAATTTCTCCTGTTGAGGGGTATTCTGGTTGCTCCGGGAAGTATTCCCTCCATCCATGGTCCTCTATATAAGGGTTTTGTGTGTTGGGCTAGGAGCATTGGTCAGGTACTATTTTTTTAAATCGGTTATCAATGATTTAATGTGAGTTGATAAACTGAAGGTTTTAGGTCTTTTTTGGTGGAAACCGCGGCAATGTAGATGATAAATAACGACGTTTCGCTTCCACTATGGGTGGCTTCTTTAAGGATGTAGGTTCAGTACGGATTCATCATATACAACGACGCGGTTACCACCGGAACCGGAAGACCAACATCTTTATGACAATATCCGCGGAATTCTTCGTTGTTTATCAGCTCATAACCTGGTGGAGCAGGTTATACAACAACAAACGCTCAAATCCGTTCGATATCCTATCAAGATTTGATATCCAACTACTGAATCTCATTTAATATTATACGGCTCTCTCTTTTGGTCGGTTAAATCTCCCTAGTCTACCTTCTTTGATTCTCCTAAATAAATTATTACCGGTTGCAGCTTAATCGAACCAATTATAGTCGCTGAATAACATCATAGTCGCTAACTTTTATTAATTTCTCTCAAAGATTAAACATAATAGTCGTATTAAATGTTTATTGAAGTGCTAAGTAGAATGAAAGATGTCACAAAAATAACATGTTAAGACAACTAGTCTTAGCTTGTTAGTTTGGTTTTGTGAATCCCACGCAAAGTGTGCCGCCCCCACGGAGCAGAAATATGCATTTAATGATTAGCTGTAAAAATTGCATTTAAAAACCTGGCCTTTAGCCTAAGAATAGTATAGCACGGTAGACCGAGCGGATCTAGACGTTTTTGCTGCAATGCGGAAATCGTTTAAAAAATTTGTGAACTAAATGGTAAAATGCTGTGTATCAAAAAATAGTAAAAGACCAATGTTACCAAAAAACGGCTGCAGAGAGGCCCTCGGACTAGCCAAGGTCCAAAGAGCCCTATTTTTTACTTTTTAGTTAGCCTAAGTACTAACTATTTATAAATAAATAATTTTTTTTTTATTATTTCCTGTATCCTTTAAAATTGAGATAAAAACGTCTTTGTTTGAAATTTCTGTTTAATCGAAGTGTTCAGGAAAAATCCTGAAAGTTTCGTTAGGTTATCAGCAGTACTCTTGTTTTATTTAAACTTAAAGTTCTTAAATTTAGAGTATCAATATTTAGGATTTCAGTATTGTAATATAACTTTACATAGGAATAAGATCTCATAGGAACCCTGTGAACAGCTAAAAACTAGCTATAAGTATTTTTACATGTTAAAGTTAGTTACCAGTTGTATGTCAGTTAAGTCCTTGTTGTCCGTCTATTGTGTACCGTCATACACCGTACGTTTGTTTTTATAAGGGGCAATGCTCCATCTATAATTAAATTGTTTGTTTTACAATAAAAAGCAGTAAGAATCATTTTTAAACTAAAACCACAGCAAGTTTTTAAAAAGCAAATAATTCTGACATTGTATTTTTCATTTATTTACCAAACTTTAACATACATACATGACACACAAGACAACAAAATTAAATACAATGACATACATGATCTCTATACGAGGCTCAGGAATAAACTTTCTATAAGAAGAAACAAACTGACACAGGGACAGACTGGCCAGTGAGGGTTAGGGCGGCAGACCTCCTTGTGCCCCTCAGCTAAAGAAAAAACAACGAAAATTAAAAAAAAATATTCATATATTAAATATTTTTAAGCTTACAATATATAAATAAATTTATTTATTAAAATTATGTAATATATTTATAACGTCAGAGTCAAAGGGGCCAAATACTCTAAGGCAGGCGCTGAAACGTTTCTGAAAACAAATGTATTTCAAGTAATTAAAACATATTCTCAATTTGTCATTTTTACCTGAATCTAAGGTCTTTAAAGTCCCAATTTATTTTACTAGGACTTTTAAGGGCCCATTACGAAATACCAGGGCCAAAAGGCCCCTAGCATACTCGATCAGGGCCCTAAAGCACCATAAAAGGACTCTACGTATTGTTGTCTGAATATGGTGGATGTTGCTCTTAGTGAGTTTGGCAGTAACACCGCACCGCTTTATCATATATAGATATATAAGTTGATTACTTGTTTATTACGTTTTGTATTCTTTTATATTGATATA
This sequence comes from Microvelia longipes, assembly GCA_018340805.1. Classification (NCBI taxonomy): domain Eukaryota; kingdom Metazoa; phylum Arthropoda; class Insecta; order Hemiptera; family Veliidae; genus Microvelia; species Microvelia longipes. The sequence goes on along the minus strand of JACMZG010001893.1, from coordinate 22,370,906 downwards.
TTATACATCTTGTTCGTACATCAATGTCTCATTTATGCCCACAACACGTATTTTTTTTATAGTAATTAAAAATATTTTCTAAATTTTAGATCTTTATAGCCCCTATACACTATACCTGGACGTTTAAGGGCCCCGTACGAAGACTAGAACTAATGAAGGTTCTACCCTTAACAAACTTGGTCAGGCCCCTAAAGCAGCAGAGAAAGACCTCAGAGATTGATGTTTTTAAGTACTTTGGGGTACTTAAAAAACATCAATCTCTGAGGTCTTTTTCTGCTGCTTTAGGATTTTTTTAAGTACTTTGGGGAAGAGTCACCCGTGGTGTAGTGGTTAAGATACGCGGCCAATACATAGAATGAATGGACTTTAGTCATGGGTTCAATCCCAGCCAGCACGGGCCTCTAGGATTTTTATGAGAAGGTTAAAAATTCTGCGTACCACGTCCTTCAGAAGGGACGTAAGCCGGTGGTCTGGAGCCTGAGCATTGTCATGTACTCGTTAGAGATCCCTTACAAATGAAACTGTATAGGCAAAATTTAGGACCCTCATTGTAGATTCTGATAATTCTATACTGTTCCTGCCTTGTAGTTTAAAGTGTGTGGAGGTTTGGTTTAACAGTAAGAGGACGTGTTGTTCCCAGTTTTCACTATACTATAAGAGTCAGTGAAAATATGTATGATTGCATGAAAAAAATAGGTAGAATTCTTCATATTTCATAGGTAGATGAAATATACCTACACTTGAAATTAAAAGGAGTAGAACACTATCTTTGGGAGCTGGAAAAAAGGGCCCAACAACGTGGCCTACTTGCCTGGTAGTTACTATCACTCCTCCCATATTACTACTACTAAGTACTGAGTACTACTTTGGGGCCCTTGAGATCTAGGTTTGGGTCTTTTCTGGCCAAACCCTCCTCAAACCTTTTTGGCTCTAACCGCCACTGGACTGACTAATTCTGCAAAACTGAACATCTATCATTTTGGTCTCAAAATAATGAATAGTTTACCTGAAAACTTAAAAAAATAAAATAATATGAAATACTTTTATTTCCAAAGAAAATTAAATAATTACAATTAAATGAGGCTAAGTAGGTCACTTATCTGCCTCAAATTTTAAGTGTTGATAATATGACTTATTATTCTAAATTGCCATTAGGGAAAAAGTAACTTACTTTTTAGTTATTAGTTGGCAGATTTGTATAAGTTTTCAACAATTGTTGTTTTAAATTAATAAGTATTATTTTGAAAGAGAAAAAATCGGGTACAGGGTACCTCGGAATTCGCTGCGCTCATCCTCCCTGCTTGGGACTCGCTTTGCTTGTCCTCAGAATATAAAATTCGTCAAATTTATACTGCAACAGGTCTTCGGACTCGCTTCGCTTGTCCTCAGATAGTAAATGCATCCGAATCATTCTCAGCAGTCACCCATACAACCCTGACCAGGCTCATTACTGCTTAATTTTTATGATCCTACTGAAATCATAGATATACTTGTCCTATTGAAACAAAACTTAGTGTAATTTGTTATTAAGTAAAGTTTTACACTTGTACCAAATTTAAGCTCAATTAAATAATTTTATGATTTTTTACAATAAAAAAAACGTCATTCGATAAAAATTGAACTAATGCTGATAATGAAATAAAACTTAGCACACTTATTTGCCTCATACCTAGCTACATGCGTGCTAAATCTCAATCCGATCGAATTATTTTCCCCGTTTTATGATTTTTCGAAATGTTTGCTGTGTCACTGCGGGTTAATGACGTTAAAAAATATTTTCCGAACAGCACAACTACAGTGGTAGCCTGATTTTTGTACAAAGTTTCAACTATCTAGCATAAATATACTGGGAGCTGCGATGATAACAGAGACACACACACACATTTATGAACGTATGTATACTAATAGCTGCAACTGTAATAATTTTCTTTTCTCTAAGTAATTTCTCTAATATAATTTATTTATTTTTTTTCTTGTAAGTAACTACTTATTTTAAATTTCTATTTATTTTTGTTAACAGGATATTTTCTTTTATATTTCTTATTTCTTAATCTATTTTATAACTTCTATACAACTCCTTGGCCAAGCTCAAGCTATGGCTTTTTTGGTGAAGAATATAGTTACAGTTTTTTTGTCTAAATTGAATTATTTTTTTGCTGAATATGTATTTTTATAATTTGTAATAATTTTGTAATTACATTTTTTTCAATAAACTATTAAAAAAAAAAAAAAAAAAACGTCCGCTTTTTAATTTGAATTAAAATATCCAATTGTAAACATTCAACATTTTTTACTTAAAGAAGAAAAGAAATATTTAGAAAAGAAACCCAGATTTATACACATTTGTTTTTAAAACGCATGTAATACGGTTGTGGAACGTGCTTAAAATAAACGGCGTCTAATAGTGATTACTAGAGGGAACAAAAAAAACACACACACACACATTCAGACAAGCAACTTTGTGAGAACCACTCAGGACTTAAAAACTCCTGAAATGGATAATTCCGGTTCCATCTCGGTTTCAGATTTTTATGCAAACACAATACTTTTCCTATATACCTACGGTATAAATGAGGAAAAGTAAAAAAAATATAAAATTAAATATAATGTTAAGATTAAAAAAAAAATTAGTAAGCATGCAGTAATTTTTTGTAAATATAATTATTTTTGGCATAGATAAGTGACATAATGTTATTAACCAAACAAAAAAAAAAAAATAAAAAAAAAAAATCTAGTTAAACTAAATAAATTTAGTTTTTTTAACTTAAATAAATAAATAAATTTAGTTTTTTAACTTAAATAAATAAATTAATGTTTTTATGTAGACTACATATAAATAAAATGATTTTATAAAATTAAACTTGTTAATGACATAACAAATGAACAATAATAAATAATATAGTAAACATAATAATTATATCATCAGGATTAAAGAAATTGATCTAAAGCAATCAGCAGAAGAAAAAAACACGTCCAACAATGGACAATGACATGAAACATAAACTAAAACACAAGGAGAAGACAAGGATAACAAAATTAGAGACTAAGCAAAAAGTAAGGCTGTTTAGGGCTACCTTTCATGTAAGATCCAAATTTGAAGTTTCTTAATAAATTAACTCTTGTCCTCTTCTGTTATAATTGCCTCAATAAATGTGTTGTAATTTAAAGGAAAAACATAATAAACTACTTAATAAATCTTAACAGTAAAAAGTTTAAAAATAAAATGAAAAGATTTTTATTAGATCTTCGCACAATTACATTGTGTCAACTATTCATTTTTTGCAAAACTCGGTAGTATCAAATGATATATATCGAATAACTAACTATCTAATCTAAAAACTATGTAATAACTATCTAAACTGCAAGATATTGGACAGTGTCTTAGAGTGTTTATGCTAGATAGTTGAAACTTGGTATAAAAATCAAACTTTAGGCTTAGTTGTGCTTTCCGGAAAATATTTTTTATGACCTCAATAACTTGATAATTTTTTTTAAAGCTTAATATAAAAAGGGTTTTATGTTTTTAATAAAATATAACTAGATATCAGTAAATACCAGCTTAAAAAATTAACTAATCTAAGTGTGTCGTGATAAGAGCCTAATTCTATATTTAAAATCCTTGAATAATCAAAGTATTTATTTATGAAATATATCTTAGATAAATACTTTGTTCTATTAACTCATTCATCACAAATTAAGTTACAATAAAGAAAGAAATTAATCATTTCGAGCTCCCATGCTAACACCCTTCTGTTTTCCCGCCATAGGTATTGCCAACCTGATAACTATCTTTTTGAATCGCGAATAAGTTTTTCATATTTAGAGGAGCGAAGCAAGTCCAAAGAAGTGTGGATTAGCATTGCAAATCCGATAAGATGAGAGGAAATTCCGAGGAATCCCCTACCCGTTTTTTGTAGATGCACCTATAGTACCTAGCTAATGAATAATTTTAAATAATTAATTAGCTATTTCAATGTATTTTATTTATTTTAAAATTTCCCTTCAACTTAAAAATATGGTAGTTTTCGAAATAATTAGTAGGAATTAATTAAGGCAACTAACATTATTTTATTTATTAATTAATAATCGTATTGCATTTTTATGATTTTATGAGGTGCATTATGCATGTTATGAAATAATAAAGATTGCTCTCTTATTTAGAGCAAACGCTTTCAGAGGTTAATACTTTGATTTGTGAATCATTAAGACGAGGTAGTCTTAGGTCTAAGAACAGCATGCAGGAAATTCCAGCCTTATTACTATATCTTTATTCTTTATCTTATAGACTTTTACTTCTTGAGACAAGAGAATCTTACTACTACAACCAATAACTTGCAGTCCAATAGCAATCGTGTAAACTCGTGAGTCATTTCGGACTGTTTCAAACCAGTTAAGAAATGGAAAGCTTAATATTTTAAAATTATTCGACAACTTATTAGAGAAAATACAAACAATATACGAATATTAGAGACTATACAAACAATAAAATAAATCGGGTATAGGGTATCTCAGAACTTTTTTAACCTCATCAGTTTCGGTGTGCTCAATATCCACCATTTCCGACTTGTTTCGCTTGTTCTCGGAATACTTAAACCAATTAATTTATTCGAACAAGTAGTATTTATATGGGACATGCTGATAATATACGGCCTTTTAGTAGGGTTACTACTAAAAGGAAAAATAAAAAAAAAACGCTCATACAGACAGACAACTTTGCAAAAACCACTCAGGAGGCCCTACAAACGCCTGAAACACATTATTCCGGTTACATTATAGTTTCGGATTTTTTTGTAAACACAATACTTTTCCTACTGATGAAATGTAAAAAGACATTAGATTATATTCTGTAATTAACATTATGGTTTATTTGTTTAAAAAAATAAGTTTTTGGCGCTAAATCAAGTACTTTTTCCTTTTTGTTTTCACTTTTGATTTGACAAACCTATTTCATTTCCTAATAACTTAATGTCATTTTATATTATCTTTTTAATCTTGTCATTTTCGTTAAGTGAGCAATGATGTTTACTTTATTACGTTCATTAGTTGTTACTTTCTGTTATGAGAAGGTTTATTTAGGTTTTAATATATTTTAGACTGCTACTTTTTTCTCCCTTTTTGGATTCTTACTTAAATTAAAAACGGGTTTCCTATATTTTTAGAGAACTTCTGAAAATTCGCATTACCTCAACTAACCTCATATTTAGACCTAAATAAATATTTTATAACAGACACAACTCTATAATTTTATTCAGTCGTCGTTTAAAATGTACTTGTCAATTTATTAGTTATTACAGTAAGGTAAACTTAAAAAATGTCCATAAAAAGGGTTCTTAGTTCTGGAATGTGTTAAATTTTGTATCCATGGATAATAAGAACTTTAATTGCCCAAATTGTTGGCCACCATGTTTAAATATGTCTTAAGAGGTTTAAAACCTTGATATTTAGAATACCAACGTTTTGAATATTAACATGTCAGTTTTTTAAAAATAGAACTTGAACCTGTGCCTGACATTTTCCCTTTTGAAAATCCTCTTTTTCATTGTCGTGGACTTAAGCTTGTATATATTTGCCGTAGATAGCCGAAGCCAAAATTTTTACAACTTGGCTATTTTTGCTAATAGAAAATAAGGCTTAGGAGGAAAGTCGGTGAGAGTATGGGGGGGGGGGGGGGTTGATTTCGACTATTTGTGGCTTTTGGCCAATTTTACTCCTAAAATGTGTACAAGTATTACTTGCAATACTTGTACACTGGTTGACGTCCAAACCAATGGTGAAAGGATTTTTAGGCTCTTCCTCGTTTCAAAACATAGCATACACCAGTCAAACATGGCATACACCAGTAAAACATGGCATACACCAGTAAAACATCCATATCCAGTTATGAAGTCCTAAACCAGTAAGAAGTATCGCACAAAGTAAAACGGGGTTTAATTAATTTAAACTCAACTTTTTTTTAATTTTACTTTTTTTTTAATTACTATTTTATTTAAGTGTGTGTTCCACTTAAGTACCACACTCACTTTTAAACATTAGATGTAAAGAACCATTATTGTACAAGATATTTGCATAATGAGTATAATTTCTCACCAGAAGCTATCAGTCAATGATTAATATAATATAATTTTTACTACTGTTATTCCTTTCTCTCTTTCCCTACGTTTATGAAACAGTAGCATGAAGTTTTTATGTGTCAAAAGAAAGCCTAAAGAGAGCAGAGGTTGCAATCAAAAAATTAATTCTTAAAGTTTAAAATAGAAATTATTAAATAAAGTTACACATTTAAAGATTTGATAGAACTTAAACTTACTTTAGATAGAGAGGCAACTTTACAATGGTCTTTAGAAGTGGGGAACGTTTGACCTGAATCTCCATATTATTTTTTTAAGAAAAAACTTTTCAGTGATCACGATTATTACATAATCATTTGACATGTTTAAGTTTTTATGTTTTAAAATTTATGATCCAGTTGGGGCTGATTGCACTCACATCGGCCTACAGGTTAGACAACCTTTCAAAATCCACATATATGTAAGTTTATTAAATTCAACGTAATGATCGGATCTCAAGTATATTAAAGTTTTACACCAAATGTAATTTAAACTCACAAAATGTTTCTGTTTGGGTACATTATCTAAAAATCTAAAAGCTCTGTGCTGCCACATAGAACACCATTTTGATTCTTCGTTGTGTCATTATTTTTTTTATTGTTTTTATATTATTTATTTGTACTTATATTTAATTATAAAATACTACTATTAAAAATACTTTTTTGTTAGAACGACAGTAATTAAGGTACTTTACTGACTAAAAAAAATTAGTATAGTGCGATTTTATTGCTAAGGCAATTATTGTACTACTTTTACTGTCTTGGCAGTAAAGTACTTATCGAAAAGTAATTATTGTCTGAAATATTACGTTTCACATAAAATCTAAGAAAATAGAGAAGAATGGAATTTGTAGCTTATTCGGTTCATGTATTTAAACACCATTTATTTGTTCTTATGATAATTGGAATTAATTTTAAAAAATAATCAAAATTTTAAATTAATTTTTTAAAAAATCAGACCCGCTATCGCTTGTTAATAATAATAAACAAGTTTCCGCAGTATAAAATGTCACTTTCCCGCCTAGTAATATAATCTACTATTAAGAGAGCTATGAATTGATTTTAAATTAATGATAAAGGTAAATAAAGGTAAAAATTCAATTCTTTACATTTTTTTTGTTTAGGGATAGGATTACAAAAAATACTCAAAATCAAGCATTTTTTTGGCTTCTTTTGGTCGTCATTGGGCTTGTTGTTACTACTATACTTTATAATTTACTATCTACTTTATAATACTATTATACTTTATAATTTACTATTATACTTTATAATTTACATACTTTATAATTTACATACTACTACTATACTTATAATTTACTATACTTTATAATTTTACATACTTTATAATTTACTATACTTTACTTTATAATTTACTATCATACTATTATACTTTATAATTACTATATACTTATAATTTACTACTATACTTTATAATTTACATATATACTTTATAATTTACTACTATACTTTATATTACTATTATACTTTATAATTTTACTATACTTTATAATTTACTATCATACTTTATAATTTACTACTATACTTTATAATTTACTATCATACTTTATAATTTACTACTATACTTTATAATTTACTATCATACTTTATAATTTACTACTATACTTTATAATTACTATCATACTTTAATTTACTACTATACTTTAATATTTACTATATCTTATATTTACTACTATACTTAATAATTACTACTACTACTATACTTATAAATTTACTATCATTTACTATACTTATAATTTACTATATACTTTATAATTTACTACTATACTTTATAATTTACTATCATACTTATAATTATACTTTATAATTTACTATACTTATAATTTACTACATTACTATACTTATGTTATCATACATGTCAGTCATAAATTGCATAATGTGTCATAAAGTAACATGACTAAAACTAACTTTACTCCGATATAAATTTGATTTTTTTTACCAATTATTATCTATATTTTTTGACTATATAATTATTATACTTATTTATTGGTTTTCCCTTTAAATTTGATTTTGTTTTATCCTTTAAATTTGAACTGTTTGTTCAGTGCATGATTGCAAAGTTCTTTGTAAGTCGATATTCATCGTGCAAATTTCTCATAAAATATATTTACAGCATGACATAACGCAGTTTTGCCGTAGATTAAATATTTATTTTGTGACTCGATGTTAAGAGCTGGTATAAAATACCAAAATAGTATTAGATAGTAAAATGAAATGAATAACATGTGATGTACTCTACGAGAGACGCCCAGTATATTGGCAACCAAAGCAAAGGATTTAATAAAATAATATCCGTTCTCTAAGTAATATAGGAATGACCTCACTATTGAACTTAACTGTGCGGATAAGTACCCGAAGAGTTAGACTGATTGACCTTGGTTCGGTACCAGTCCGCCCACCTCGGCATACCTAGGTAGGGGATATTTTGTCTGTAACTTCACAACCTTCTGACCTTTTCAAATCTCCCGATTTACACCTATTTTGGACCAGATGGTAGTTTGGACTAAATAAAGTTAAATAATAATTCTATTTACATAAGTAGGATGATTTTCTTCTAGAAAGTATTGTTTAAGGATTCTTTTACCTATTTAAATATCCTTTTTATATGAACAAAACATGGCCTAACATTTTTTTTGAGTGGCTCTAATAAAAAATTTGAGTGACTTGCATGACTCAAATAACTGTGATAAAAGTGTATCACTCGAGTTGCATATTATATAACACTTTAGCCCCAACTTCAGAACCAACTCTAAGCAGCAACTTCAGACTATACATCCGAATGCAATATTTTACCTAAATAGAAAATATGTAATTCTAATTTTTACATGCTATTAGAAATTAGAGGGATGATTATATAATATAAATAGCTGCTCTTTAAAGTGTCTGCGAGTAGTCCAATAATAGATAAATGAATAGCCTCTCCCCTTAATAGTATAATAATAAATTTACTTGAGAGTTAACTTTCTACCGCATCCGGACATCATCAAACCTTCTCAGGAGTGGTAAGAACGATCTTTATGAACGATCACCTTCCAATCTGAAGATTGGAAGGTGATCGTTCCTGATGGTGAACGATGAAGGTGATGGTTCCTGGAAGGTGAACGATCGTTCTTAGCACTCCTGAGAGGGACTGTTGATGGCCGGATGAGGCAGGAAGTTAACTCTCAAGAAAATTTATGAATATGCTATTTATTTATCCATTAGAAGGATAATTCTTTTTTATGAAAACAGAGAGTAAAGGAATTAATGATGGAAACAAACATCTTATTAGCCACTAGCTAATAACTGTTAACTGAAGCTTAACCTCTGCTCTTGAGCTGGAAATTGGCATTTTTAAGTGTTTAACACAGCCAGCTCTAGTGGCAAGTTGATATAAAACCCGGCTGGATCTTATAGAACCTGTTGCTGCGTGCTCAGCCTCTGGTCTGTTCGAGACCAGTTGTTTGGTCAGCAATGAGCTTAAAGAGGAAAATGCTGAATAGAGGCAACACGTTAATTATCACATTAAATATGGTTTTCTTGGCCATTCCTCGGCTATTTGTTTGATGTCATATTAGTAATTTGTAAGACGCATACTGCCACAATATAAGCGCATTTCAAAATGTATTAAACGAAAAACATGAATTTATTTATATTAGGTTATATATGTCAAACGATAAAGTCTAAGCTAATGTCGATGATACAATTTATCTTCGTATTTGTATTTAACGTACGTAATAATAAATATTTATAGAATTTTAGCCCCATTGAGAGCCCCATTTTAGCCCCTATTTTAGCCCCATTTTAGCCCCCATCACGCATTGAGATTGGTGAATTTTAGAAGTTTAAAATTTTAAAAGAATAAAAAAGTACATTTTAATAAAGAATTAGATACAGAACAAGAAGAGGCTAGTACTGTAGTTTACTACAGAACTATCGAAGGAAAATTAGAAGTAAAACAAAGAAATACCCACAGAAATAGGAGTGGCTGTTATAGTAGTCTATTGAAGAACTGTCAGAACTGAACAGAAAACTAAAGACTTAACTAAAAATTAACTGAGTTTAAAAAATACACTCAGAACAAGAAGTGGCTGGTATAGAACCGAGTCAAGTACAGAACTATTAAAGGAACAGAAAAATTAAAATCTAACTAAAATAGAACTAGAATTGACTTTCAAGAAGAAGTAGTCTAATATTGTACTATCTAAAGAACGGAAGAACTACAAACTATTATTTATAGAAACTATAAATTCTCACAGAATTATAAGTGGCCATTGTAGTATTTTATTAGACAGAACTATTTGAGGAATAGACGATACTAGAAACTAATGAGAACGTAGCACAACATACAAATATTATAGGTGTGCAATACTAGACTACAATAGACTTATATTAGAAACTAATTAGAAGAAATAACTAAAGAGAGAACTAAATGCTGATAGTTTATAACATTCTTTTCAGATTTGAGTGAGGGTAAAACGCTATTATGACCCTACGGGTTTAAGCGTTAAAAAAGACAATCTTTACAGACTATCTTGAACTAAAACGATGTCCCAGGAAAAGAATTTAAAAAGATTTTTTTTAAATCAAAGCCTGAATAATTTTCCTGCAGGTTATTTTTACTGGTTTTTAACAGACATTGCATTCCGAGCTAAATGATATTTTACAAATATTCCGCATTATGTAAATCAACGAGGTAAATAAAGTTGAAATAAAGTTGTTTTATATATTTCGTCACAAACTGGACCCCACTACTGTTATACATATGAAAAAAAAACTTAATCAAATTGTGTAATAATTATTGAATCCTTGGTGTTTTGGTCGTCCTCGATGTGCCCAGTTTTTTACGACTATCCGAACTTACAAAAACTAGCTATGTGCATTAATTTAATTTCTTGTACGTAGTAGATATTAAAATTTCATCAAAAGTTATTTAAATGGGCTATTTTGAAGTTCTATGCTGGGTGCTTCTTCCCTATTAAGAATTTTAGTTACAGACTATTCTTATTGCTAGAATATCTTTGATGTATATTCACTAATAAAAACGTAATAATATCATAATATCATTATAAGTGCATAATACAAAAGAATCCTAGGACCGTAGCAAGAATTGTAGTCTATACAATTTTAATACAATTCCAAAGCTGTATCCTTCGAATATTGCAATATTGCTTACATATTATTACATATGCATATTACATATGCTTACAATATTGCGGTATCCTATTAATTAACTTTTTTTAATTTACCACAATTAGTATCAAATTTACCATACTTAGGTAATGGTTAGTAAAATAATAATGGTAAATTTAAATTTGCGAAAAACTGCAAGAGATTTTAAATGGGGTTGAGAAAAGTTTCAAAGGTCTAGGACTATGTTTTGCCCTTATTTTTTAGGGATTTAATATTGGTTCATCTAAATTGTTATGCGCCGTGTATATAGCCATGAATAGTACCCCATTTTATTATTGCAAGTTATTTTTGTGTTAATTATGTATAATTTTAAATATTTAAAAAAAAATACTTTGTATTTTGTTAATTCAACGTTTCTTTTATTTAAATCAATAAATAAAAATATTATTCCTTGGACAAAGTTTTACCTGACATTAAAAAATGGTAAAATGGTCCCTCCCTCCCCCCATAATTTTGCGAGAAGGATTTTTCATATAAGCCGACTTTTGTCAATGGAAAATGATATTTAAGATTTTATTTCTTTTGAAATGATTATAAGACAATACAATTTAACTAAAACTCATAACATTATGCCTTACACATTTAAAAAATTTAATTTAATTAAGCTTTTGTCAACTCCTTCATATAGTTAAACCATAGAGATAGATATATTCTAGAGGAGGCATAGTCTATCTTAATCCATTGAGAGGCCTGAAACATCGTTTTGGTGTAACCTCATTGTTACCTCTTTCAAGAGCGAGTCAAGGTTATATTTAATCAATTGTTTTTGGCTTCCCGCACATCGTTTCTGTTTTCATTTGTATTTTTAACGTTCTGCTATAAAAATTAATATAATTTTGTACTGTTTATTTGATTGTATTTATAAGCGAAAGTGGTCTGGTTAAATTTAAAATAATATAGCATTGTTTGGAAACCCGTTTTACCGTCAACGTTGCCAACTTCAAAAATTCCTTACAACTCTACTGTTAAAAATGGTTATAACAATTAAAAATGATTATTATTACACATCTACATAGAGATATATTACTAGAGGGAGCTGACCCTAAACCCTATATTCTATTACATTGAGAGGATTAAAACATCCTTCTGTGTATCCTCAAAGTAATCTACTTCAAGCACAGAGATATTATTATTTGAGGGGCCCTATAAGTTAAATTTTGAAACATCGAAAAAGTAATCTGACCACCTCGCTTTTAAGTACAATCAAAAAACCAGTTCAATGTTTAATTGACTTATACAATAGAACGTTAAAAATACAAATACAAATACAAGCAAACCATCGTTTATAATTTTTTTTATAATGCATGGTTTTTTAAAAAAATAATTTTAGTATTGATTAAAATTGTTCGTTTGTTCAAAGTGCGGAGGTTTATTTGTTTGTAATGTTTAAAAAAAATGTTTTATAATGTTGTGACGTATTGCTATTGTATTGTCAAATACTTATTGCATATATAGATATTTATTTATTTTATTTATTTATCTAATCAAATAATCAGTACAAAATTACAGTAACTTATATACATAGTAAAACGTTAGAAATAAAAATCAAAACACCAACAATGCGCGGGAAACCGAAATACATTTATTAATTATAACCTTAACTCACTCTTGATGGAGGTTTCAATGAGGTTACTCAGAGCCCTTTAGAGCCCTTCAAAGGTATTTCAGGTCTCTCAATATATTTAGATAGGCTATGCCCTCTCTAGTAATATATCTTTATAACTCCAAGAGTGCGTTAAGGTTATAATAAATCAATCGTTGTCGACTTTTTATACTTTTTTTTACTTTTCCACATTTATACTGTAGAATTATATTGAAAGTATTGTGTTGCAAAAAAAATCGAAAACCGTAATGTCACCTTAATTATCCATTTCAGGTGTTTTTAAGGCCTCCTAAGTGGTTTTTACAAGGTTGTCTGTCTGTATGTGTGTGTGCGTGTTTGTGCCATTTATCATCGTAGCTCCCCCCGTATTTATGCTAGAAAGTTAAAAATTGGAGCAAAAAACAATCTTGTAGTCGAGCTATCCGAAAAAGAATTTTTAATGACGTCACTAACCCATTAATATTGGCTCAGTAAAAATTTTGAAAATTCATAAAACGCGTAAAAATGTTTTGATAAATTTGAAATTTGGCATGCATTTAGTCATATATAAGTCCAACATGTGAACCATGTTTCATCTTATTATCAGCATTAGTTCAAAGATTGATTTATTATAAACTAAACACACACTTGCAATAGGTTACAATGAAGGTAAAACAGGGCCCCAAAAATATGAGAATGCTTTTAGAAAGGGTATGCCCCTTCTATGAATATAGAACTATATGTATAGCATGAACTGTATAATAAACTATATATTGAACTCTATAGCATGAACTATATATTGAATTCTATAGCATGAACTGTATAATGAACTATATATTGAATTCTATTGCTTGAACTGTATAATGAATTCTATAGCATGAACTGTATAATGAACTATATATTGAATTCTATTGCTTGAACTGTATAATGAACTATATATTGAACTCTATAGCATGAACTGTATAATAAACTATATATATGGCATAGTTCATTATAAATTGAAATCTAAAAACTTAATCACTTTTTCAAACACTAGGTTCTTCCCTACCGATATTAAAAAAAAATTTCCTACAAATAAATATTAAAAAGATAAACAAAGTTAATCCGTCAGATCAATAGGACAGTACTTCTTCGGAGTTGAGTATTCTTTAGTTTATTAACAATTTACACTAACTTTGACAGTTTCTTACTTATTTAAATTTTTATTTGCTTCTTATTATTTTATTTTACAATTTACACATAGTCGTTAGGACGTGCGGGTAAAATGTAGTTATATTGTAAGTATACTTGTATACAATACATAACTCTTTTGAAGGTTTAGCCTACCCTTCCCAGATTAGGCGTTGATTTTGTTTTATTCAAATAAAATTTATCAGTGTAAAAGCAGACTTCTTACAGAACAAAAGTTCTTACACAGACTAAGTTCTTCTTTTGAATCCTAAACGCAGCACCTTTCCTAAAGTTAGGAGATCATAGACCTGTTTCTGTGATACTTATTTTGACAACCATATAGTTTTGCGAAAGATTATACGAGACTTTCTTTAACAATACGGTATTGCTAACTTTGGCCAGTAAAAAATGATATCAATGTATTTAACAATATTTAATTTCTACAACGATTCGATTATTTGCAAACACAATGAAATGAAATGAAATGAAATGGCCGTTTTAGGGCCTTTCGGCCCATCAGGGTATTCACCCTGCGGGAACCACCTCAGGTGGGTAGCATCTACTACAGTCTAAGAATTAATTAAAGTTGGGGAAATCTTTTTAATACAAATACTATTCATAAAATCTTAGAGCATAGCCCGGGCTGCGAACCCCGGACCTCCGGTGCCGAAATTGAACGCCTTTACGATCACGGCCACGGAGGCAGATATTGTGTGTGATAAGTATTGTGCTAACACAACACTTTTCCTATATACCTACGGTATAAATAAGGAAAATTAAAAAATGAATTTCAACTGATTATGTTTCCTACTAGTCGGAGTCCCTCTTAAAAATTGTTGGCGGTGCCATCCCCATAAACCATAGAAATTCACGGCTCTTCTGTCTAGATTAGATGAAATATACCTACACTTGAAATTAAAAGGAGTAGAACACTATCTTAGGGAGCTGGCAAAAAGGGCCAAACAACGTGATCTACTTGCCTGGTACTTACTACCACTCACCCATATCACTATCATTACTATCATCTCCGTAAAATTAAAAAATATTTTTTAGTTAGATCCCCCAAAATAAATTTGGTTATAAATTTTAAGGGTTCCGCCTCCTAATAAAATCGAAAATAAAGCTTAACTCCTCTTGTGAGTTGGGAATAAAAGCTCTAAACCCCAAAAAGGACCTGCATTAATTCGAATCATGTCGTGTAGTGCCGATGAAAGTGGGACGAACATCTGGAATGATTATGTTCATTTCCTTGGTAAAATTCTGAATTAATATGGTAACAAGTAGTAATGGTACTGCTCAGTTATAAGCCATGGACAGGAAACGGCAAGAAGGGGATTAATAGGCAATAAAGCAAGTATTTAAAAGAAAATTCGCCCGGCTTGCGGGCCTCTACGCCAAAACTGCTAAAGAAATAAATAGCTAAAATAATTCTGGCGCGGTGGTCCCCACCGCGCCATGCGAATTTCCTTTGGATGCGTGTTTCCGTGCTTAACAACAATCCTGGTTGGAAAGATAATGTTTATAGTTTATTACATTATATAAGTTTACAACTATTAAATAAATAATTCCGGCGAGGTAGTCCGCTGTCAGGCAAATTTTATTTATAATGCGTGTTTCCGTGCTTAACAACTCATTTCTTGTTTAAGGTTCCGGTCCGTGCTTAAGAACCTAAGCAGTTACTCAATTGTCAAGCACTGCTTGTAATTCATTTTGTCTGTGTTTGAGTTTTATTAATTTTGCCCTCTTGAACTTAATTTATATCTTTATCTATTATTATTTTGTTTTGTTTTTAAAGAATAGTTATAAACAATATTAGGCCTTCTATCTATATATGTCTATCTATAATTATCTTTCTATTAAACTTTTATTAGTTTTTTAATGATTTATTAATTATTTTTGTCTATTTTTCATTTTATTTCTTTTACTATTTCTTTATTAACGAACACAAAACTTTATCACTTAAACTTAACAATTAACCTTTATGTGTCCATTTTTGTCAATCTGTATACAACTCTTTCCTTCCTTTTATTGCATAACTTTCTTCATAGGGCCAGTTGGCTAGCTGTAGTTATTGTGTGAAGAGCTCATCTCACCTTGCAACATTTATCTCTCTAAACTTCGTTTTTATGCTCTTCAAATTGTTACTATGGACTTAATCTACCTAAATTAGTTTTTTTTTTAATGTATGAGTTATCAAAATAGTTAACTATGATTATTATCTAATGAATAATTAAACTATAATTTTGGATTTGGTTTAATGGTGCACCATAAGTTTATACAGTTAAATTTGTGATCACTAGTTATTTAGAATGATATTTCATGGATCGAAATACTTCTCTAATCAACATCATCACCACGCTGACTACACCAATTTGGGTTTTGGACATACCTACATCATCATCATCAGGTTTAACAAATAATATGTTCAGGTCAGATCTTTCTTTATCAACATCCAGGTACCTATTTTTCCATCATTAATTTTATTTAAACCGACCATTTTTGATTGCTATTGAATCATCAGGATTTCGTCACTCATCATCTTCAGTTATATCCTATGTTTCCTATCCTTATATTCTCTATCTTTTATTCTATTTATTTACTCAAATCATTTACTCAATTATTTTCACAATTAATTTATTACACACACTCACTCTGATAAAATAAGCTATCTGATATATTCTCAAATTTATTCTCAATATGTTTGATAGTTTCTTAGCATTACTGCTCATTCATAAAACTTTATTTTATTTTCTTTCAATAAATTATAATTTTATTTTAAACGTTTCTTTGTATGGTTTTTCATACAACTTTAAAACTCAAGTAATATTTTCTTTTAATTTATGAATTGTTTAATTCCATCCATCCAAAATAAAGCAATAATCAATTCTTTAATTGAAGTAAGTTTTCTTTTGATTTTTACTTTTGTGCGGTATAATTTTACCTTAATTTTGTTTGAATGATTGACTTTGCATTTGATGGTCATTGCTATATGGCAGTATATGTACAACTTCAGTCATTTATTTAATCGTCTCTTTCAATACAGTCCTTTCTTTATTTTATTTATAATTGCTTTATTTTGGTGGGAGATTTTTGTAGTTTTCACTTTTGATCTTTTTAATCTTAAAGAACTTAAATTCATTTTAATTTTTCATTCTAAGTCTAATGAAGCAATTTATTTTAACATTTGCTTCTGGATTATTTTGTTGTTGGTATCAATATTACCGTTGTTTTATTTTTTTTGAAACATTTCATGGATTTAGATTCATTTTCTTTAAAGCTATATTTTGTTATCTTATTTTAATTAAAATACACATCTTGGTAAAAACTGATAAAACCTTGTTTTTAATATTTAGCAATATCTTAAAGTTAAGTTCTTTCTGTCATTATCATACTGGTTATCATTCATCATCGAGTTTTACTTGTACAGAGACCAAGAACCAGCGCCAATAACCTGGTTTCTGTACAGTCTGTATTTTTCAAAGGAAATGCGCATAATTATCCAGTGGGTTATACAAAACTATGCCTCTAAAATTAGCAGTACGTACTATTATTTGCACTAGTTTAAAGCTTAGTCAGTTATCTTCAAAGGTTTTAGCGCATTTCCTATGAAAAATACATACGCCTATCCCAATAGCGAATTTTATTCCCAGAGGAAATTCGCTAAAAGTAACGTCCATAAAGGGTTAGGATAAATAAAATTACTCGTGGTATTAATTTTTAATATGACCTACATTTTATTAACTATCCTATAATCACAAATACAATAATACAATAAATAAATAAATTATAATTATTTTGAGGACTACGTTTTTAAAAAATAAAATTAACTATATAATAGTATATGGCCTGTATTCATTAACTTAGCATATTTTAACTTATCTGTTTACAGCCTATTAAAATCATGATACAGTTAAAACAAATGGATTAACCTATGTATTATATTCTATATCATTAGGTCGGTTATAGTTAAATATAGGATATTTTAACTAATAAGGCTATAGCCTGCCCATTAATCTTCTGATATAGTGGAACCAAGGAGTTCATATTATATATTAAGGAAATATGTATGTATATATATATATATATATATATATATATATATATATATATATATATATAAATTTATATAACATTTTCTTCTTTCCTATATACATACAATTCTAAAAAAATCATAATATTTGGCACATTATAGTAGAGTACAATTACTGGATAGTTTATTTAAATAAAAAAAAATAATTAAATACACAATTTAAAAATATTTTTAAACCTTAAATTACATATCATTTTAAGGTTTAGCATAGGCATCAGGTCACTCAGTTTAAAGCTAAAAAATCTTAATAAAAAACAGTGGCGAACTGGGACCAGAAGACACGAGGGGGGCTTACTTTGAAGGGGCCCATCTGAAATCCTCATCCCTTATTTTATATAATTATATTTGGTTGGCGTAAGATAAATTGTTCAACGCTTTTTGAATAGAAACGAAATATATTTTATAGGTATGTATGACCTTTAAATAGGCCATAGCGGGGCGAGGTGATGAAAATTTGATAAATACATGACAAAATGCCATGTAAACAACAAATAATACAAAACACTAATGTTGCAAAGCGGCTCGAGGGCCTGAGGCCCTTTGCTTTTATTGTTTATTATCTTTTTAACAAATTTATAAAAAAAATCGATAAAAAAAAGACATAAATAGTGAGTGGATAAAATTGAAAGAACTTACGTATTTTTTATTATACAAAAATAATTTGAGGACCCCGAGGGGCACAAAAAAGCAAGGGACCCAAGAGAGGATGACCCCCTCGCCCCTTTTTAGCCAGTTTGCCGCTGATTAGAAACAAAGATGGTTAAACTCATAGAGATATTATTACTAGAGAGGCCCTATAAGTTAAATTTTGAAACGTCGAAAAAGTAACCTGACCACCTCGCTTTTAAGTACAATCAAATAACCAGTTCAATGTTTAATTGACTTATACAATAGAACGTTAAAAATACAAATACAAATACAAGCAAAGTGCGGAAAGCCAAAAATAGTTGATTTATTATAACATGAACTAACTTTTGGAGGAGGTTTCAATGAGGTCACACAGAGCCCCTGAGAGCTCCAAAAAGATTTTTCTGGTCTCTCAATGTAATGAGATAGGCTATGCCCCCTCTAGTATATATCTCTATGGTTTAACTGTTTTCGGTATTAGCAAATCAGTATCATTGAGTGACCCAGATTATTTAACAGAATCCTTTAACAAAATAAATAATATGTACATAAATCTTTAATTGCATTAATAAATATTTACAAATAAATAATAGGATATAGGCAAAAAAAGAGCTGGCCCCTTGTTGATAATAAAATAATTCGATATCAAAATCTTAATGAGATAATAAAGTTATTTCAAATATAACAATTAGCATTTGTTAACTCTATTTCGACATCGAAAAATATTACAAAAAATTGCTCATAATAATGATATTTCAAACTTTAATATTTTGCAGTAGTGACATACATGGAATACTTTGTTAAAAAAGGTCTACTGTACATACTTTGTTACAAAATGTCTTCTATAAATGCTTACAAAGGTTCGAGGTATAAAAGTACATAGATATATAGTGATCTGTCTATAAATTCGCATGTTAATGGAGAATTGCCTTCTCATTTTCAATACCTAATCAGTTTAAGCGGACTGACAATTTCTATAGGTTCCACGAGAGTCAAATGGAAAACGACCTGTGTTTATTTTAAGTGAATTGAATAAAAAACTGTCAATATTTAGACCAAGCGGACTGACTGTATAACTGTCTATGTATTAATACAGTCCAAGCGGACTGACTGGATAACTGTCTATGTATTGATACAGTCCAAGCGGATTGCCTGGATAACGGCCTATGTTTTAATACAGTCCAAGCGGACTGACTGGATAACTGTCTATGTATCGATACAGTCCAAGCGGATTGCCTGGATAACGGCCTATGTTTTAATACAGTCCAAGCGGACTGACTGGATAACTGTCTATGTATTGATACAGTCTAAGCGGACTGATTGGATATTTTCCTATGATTTAAACAATTCAAATTTACTGACTGAATTACTACCTATATTTTGATGTACACCAAACGAACTAATTGGTTTACTGCCTATATTTTAATTCAGTCCAAACGAGCTAACTAGAAAACTTGCGTTATTTTAAAAAAATACAATTTGTCTATCCCACCAGTCGAAACGCTGCTTTAGCGTGGGATATTATAATATTAAATTAAAATCACCCTTGAATTTACAATTAACCCGGAATTTTACTATTTATGTATTTGATAATTCCAGGCGGGCAAGTCTAATTTTTTATAAATATAACTTTATTTCAACTGATGTATTCATTTGTGATAAGATAGCATTTTGTCAAAGTTAAATGTAGACTATACTACGATATTGGAATCTTACTAACTTACCTTCCACGACTGGTTACCTTTTTAGGTTAAAAACAAACGCTTTTAGTTGCTAATTCTTTTACATTTAAAAAACACACTTTAGAAAAATATTTTAGCATTGCACAACTTTCTTTCCTCTAAAAACCCTTTCTGATAATCCTATCAGAAGCTTGAGAAGATAGTGGCCTAGAGACCAGCTCAATCCAATATAAAATTTCCCCCCACACTAGGTTTTGTAGCTTCTGACAGCAAAAATTCATTATCTTTACAATTATTTATAATAATCCTCGTAAGAGTGCAATCACAGGATTGTTTCTCTAACAAGTCTTAATCTAACAAGCCACAATACTGCATCAGCTCTAATACTTGTAACAATTATTAGTTGTATTACTCAATAAAAATGTCAAAAAAGTATTGGTTTACTAAAATAAATTAACTGCTTTAAAACATTTTGCTTGTACTGTACGGCAGGGTTTCGCATAATGTGGTTCGGGAAGCCTAGGAGTCCGCGGAAAGATTTTAGGGGGTCCGTGAGGCTAATAAACAAACTATTATTAATAAATCTGAAAAGATATTTAACTTAAAATTTATAAGCTTTCTGTAAATCATTAAATGCTTTTGTTATCTAAAGCAAGGAATTTTTTTAGCAATTTTTCTGTAGTATAAGGAAATGACAATCATCCAATCTTTCCTTTCTATGTAACAAGACGGAAGTAATAATGGCCGATTTATTAACTAGTGAGATTCTGTTGTATTTA
Organism: Microvelia longipes; assembly: GCA_018340805.1. Taxonomy (NCBI): domain Eukaryota; kingdom Metazoa; phylum Arthropoda; class Insecta; order Hemiptera; family Veliidae; genus Microvelia; species Microvelia longipes. The sequence continues at coordinate 22,349,680 of JACMZG010001893.1, read as the reverse complement.
TACAAATATCAGGCGTTCATTTTGTTTTATTGAAATAAGCAATATCGTAGGTTACAAAAGAACCTAATTAAACAGTGGAACAATAGGTAATGATGTCGTTTTAGAGGGATATGCCTAAACAGAGGCAAGACAAACTGTTTCTATCTCATCATTCTATTATTAAAGAAAACTGATCTCAAAATTCAAACTGACTTCTTAACGGGACTCTGTCCTCTTAACTATTATCTAAAAATCCTTGGTATGGTTGAGAGTGACTCTCGTCGCTTAAGCAAAGAATGTTAATAAACAACTGTATAATTGGAACTGTACAACTGCACAATTACAAATTACATAGTTAGTAATTGTGAGGCTCTTGCTTATTGAGGGCTTTCGCTTTTAGTAAAACTATCACAGAGCCCTCTGATATATTTTAACTAAACTTTATAAAAAGTTTAGACTTTTATTAATAATCTTCACTTCATAGTTTTATTGAGTTTGTCACAATCGAACTTTTAGGTATATCGCGCTGACAATAGGCTCGTTTGATTCTAGATAAACGCTTGATAGTTAAAGATTAAGTTCGCTAAATACCAATTTTGAAATAGGGGTCCACAAGGTCCTAATGTTAGCGTAACCTGGTCGTACAGTACGCAATTTGAACGCGAGAATAGTGATTTTAAATTTGATAAATAATTAAATTAAATATGTATTCTGTATACATTTCCTAAACTCCTAATTTAATATTAATTTATAAAATATATTAACAAGGTGGGTTGAAAATAGTATTTTTATGTCTAAAATTATGCCAGATGAGAAAAATACTCTGTATCATTTAACCCGATGGAACATGCTTTTGCTCAACATTGGGTTTAGTTTGTATAATGAATTCTTTCTCGATCGCAAATAGTGACAATCTAATTCAGCAGAGTAAATGATCATATGCTTTGATTATCTAAAATATATCATAATCGTTAAAGATTAATAAAAAAATGTAAGCCTGCTTTTATAAATGAACCGTCTCAATTGGGATGAAAATCAACATTGCAACAAATTTGCAAATGTTCAGCGTCTGTTCTGTAAAGTGAATACTTAGCAATGGCAATCTTATTTTAAAAGTAAAAATCTTTACATAATATCATTATGAATTACCAATATATTATCTATCGTGGTTGAAGACCGCAAATATTTTAAGAGCCTACTACGCTCGTGTATCTTCAACTACGAATTTCCACAATAGATTCTTTGGCAATCATGACAATGCAATTTCAAAACAATAAATATTCACATTATCTCATTATCTAAAATATTAGGATTGTTTTTAGAGTGATCTAGAATAGTAACTGTGGGGTTGAATTCGTCTATTTTATTCCTATGTTTATTCTCCTCATTGTCATTTTCATTAACATTCGTTTCGTCTAATCTGTTCTCTCTGAAACAAAAAAGAGATTAAGAGATCAGTATAAATAAAGAGTAAACAAACAATTATTACAATAAAAAGGGGGAAGTTCCGAAGTACCCCGTAACTTACTGCCAGCAAAATCACGCAGTATAAGTATTTAAAAACTTATAATATATTCAAAGATTGGTGTCAGTAAAAAAAAAATTAAAACCATTAGTGAGAACGTTATCTCTTATATATTTAATTCATAATTTTTATTATGAGTTAAATTTTTAAACTATTTAACCATAATTAACTCTTGTATATTTTTTCTGCCGTTAGTAGATAAAATAATATATGCTACTATGCAGCAAAGGAAACATTGCTGACTCGTTCTAGCATTTGTATGCATCGGCTCCGCCTCTGCAGGCAAATCACCATTTGCCTGACTCGGCTTCGCCTCGTCAGTCAAATGGGTTAATTACCAGCCTCGGCAAGCGCCTCGCCAGGTAATTTCAATAGCCTGCCCTCCCCTTCGGCTCTAAGACTAATTTATAATACTCGTCTGCAAAATTCCATTTTGCTGCCTAGTAGCATAATATACTATTTTTAATACGGATAGTGTATTCATGAGTTTTGTCATATCCCTTGGGTTTAGCAGCATTAAAAATTGCCACTACGTGAACCTTTGGAAATGTTGCGGTTTTTTCATAATGCATAAATGACGAGCAAATCGAGTGCCGTGAGGACTTAAGCATAGGGAACTAATTACAGAGACCAAAAGCTCTGAGGTATCCCGTTCTTGATCACTTTATTTCTTTATCTTTCCTGTTCTCTAATTTTAAGGGTTTATGCAAGTTTTATGCAAGTTTTTTATTTATATAAAGAAATTGTAAGTTCTTTTTTTGATATTTATAAAAAAAAATGTTTAGTACTAAGATAAATGCTCTTTATAGAACTTGGAGTTTTCCCTGTATCTTGAATATATCATAATAAACTAAATATATTCAAATAATAAGAATGTATTATAATAATTATAATACATTTTCCTCTTTAAAGAGAATACAATTTATGAAGATTTTATTTAATTATAAATTTTTGTTTTTGTCTTTTCAGGTTAATGAACAATGATTTCAGTGTTATCAGTGTCAATTTTTAAGAGAGGATCCTATTCCATCTACGGAATGAAGACCTGGAGCTGATGAAATCAACTGAACATGTTGGTATTAATTTATTATAATATACCTATATTTCCTTGATTCTTACATAAATATATTTAATGTCTAAAAAGGGGACAAGAGGAACAGTTTTATTCGTCCATTTTGTAGTGTATTTTTCCCTCCCCATTTGTAGTCGAGGGGGACTACCATTAGTAGTCCATTTTGTAGTGTATTTTACTAATGGTCTAAAGAGGCCGTATCCTCCTGGTTCAAGTATAGGAACATGTTCAGTATTTGTATAAAATTCCAAAGTCCATATACCCCAATTTGGCTTTGATCACTTAACACTAGTAAAAAATCAGTAAGGAAAGGAATTAAATTGCTAGTGTAATCTGCTCCTTCCAAAAGGCGAGGCAGAATGAAGCAAGAAAATACCTTTTCTCTAATTTTATGCGGGTCTAATATTTATCAAAATAAAAATTATGGTAAAAAACAAAACTATAATTGTAGCAGTAGACTTATAGCAAATAACATCTTTTGCTCTTAGCTTTTCACATTCTAAAGATTGGTTCTGGCTATCAATATTTCCCAAATTATTTGACCTTTATAATTTTACCGGCACATTAGATCAGATTAGACTATGCGAGGGTGATCGAAGTCTGAACAGCGGTTTAAGATGCTCTAGAAACCTTCGAGGTACTACTTTCTTGTACCTTTAACTAATCTATTTTAAACTTTTATATCATTATGGAAAATTTGAAGGCAGAATTTGATTACGTATTCTCCTTAAACATCAAAGAAATAAATTTATGGGTAATTTTGATTGCTTACGTATATTTATTAGGCTCTGAAAGCTGAAATAGCGACTTTGGGCACTGCTTGTAGTACGGGAAGCATTCACCATCCAATGAACCTCTCTTTTCTGCATTAACATAGTCCTCTATAACACTAGCATACGGAGATTTGCTCGGTCTGCAACATTTATGACAATAAATTTACTTAAATGCTAATTGAGCTCACAGAACTGTATTCTATGTTCATTAAGAACATGGACCTTATCCAATTTTTAAGCATCTCATATCCTACTTTTCCATAGTAATATTAGTTACCTTGTATTAGTAATAAAGTTGTTTTTGCCGTATCATTATCTCTAGACTTACAGGTGCTAGTGTTCATACATAGTTGCACATAAACGAGAGCAAAAAGAGATCCTGTCTGCATAAAGTAACCCAAGCCCTTATCGCATAGCACTTACGTGTAGGCAATATCACTTGAATATTATATTATTGTTACGGTATAAGGTAAGTGGTCTTACTGAAAGATCTCACAATGCTGGTAGAACTCTAAAATTAAAGAAAAGTGGACTTGCATAATGCAGGCCCTCCATAATCACCTAAAATAAAATAAATAAACTTACGTTAGGAATAGTTTAAGGATTTCACCGACAAATCCGAACCTAGTCATTGAATGACCATGGACTTCACAAACAGCTCTTAGCAAGCACGCTCTTCCATCCATTCCAAAATTTTCTAAAAATTCTTCTATTACTATGTAAAGCATCGCCCTAAAACATAAAGTAAAAATTAAACGAAATTTAAAGTAAAAAATTTAAAGCTTTCCTTAAAGTAAAAATCAATACTGAAATGGTATTTATTTTCCTTGGTAAATTGTACGTATGTACACTTCATCTACGTCACTACATCTGAAACCGTATTATATTGACTTAAAGTATATGAAAGTATAAGACATAAAGAAATAAGTTTTAGACTTTAGAACTTATTATAATAAGCTCTGAAACAGATTTTTGATTTAAATGAATATAGCTATATACTCGTATTTGGAACTTGAAGATAATTCCATCATCGGTACAAACATTTTTGGATCCGGGCTCTTCATTCCTTGTAGAAGTGAAGAAACAATTAAAGCTGGTATAGCTGAGACAATAGTAGTCGTTGTTGAAGGCATTTTCAACAAATGTGGAAACGAATTTTTATTACTTAAAGTATATGAAAGTATAAGACAAAGAAGTAAGTTTTAGACTTATTTCTATTTGCAACCTAAAATAATGTTCTAGCTTTAGCACAAGAAGTAGGTTTGACCTCGAAAGATGAATCAGGATGGGGATGAAAAAAGTTAACTCTATTAATGGGTTCCATAAAAATGTTTTGAGTTAATTTTAAAGTTGAATAAATTTTACCCTCCATGACCCCAACCTCATAAGCTCATTTTTCTGTGCAAATTCTTTAATAACTAAACAGACTTATTCATTCGGGAACGCATAATATCCCAATGATATCAAGGGAAAAAATCTATCTTCCTTTTAAATTATTCAGGAGCTAATGTTTTGAAACTTATAAACCAGAAATGCTTCAGAAAAAAACCAAATCCCAATTCCATAAATGCAGCAATACTTTAAAATTAAGTTTTTTAATAAATTTTGGTTGTATGCTCATATCGACAATAATATAGCCAGATTAATTTAATGCAGTAATTTCATTACTACATTCAATTTTACTTACTACATTAATTAGATTACTGACCTTTCCCCCCCGTGGAATAATGAGGAGAGACTAGGATGCATTTTTTGATTTTCTGTTGACCTGCCTTTTCGTTTACTTGAAATAAAACTTGCTACATAATCAGCAAAGATCGCCCCTGCACTCCTGCCCATACTTCTAGCTATGAGAGGTGGTAATGCACCGTATGGGTTTTGATTATCAGTCAAGCCCAGTGTATCAAAATTTACTGAAAAAAAAAATTCGTATTAGCAAACATAACAAACCAATTAATAAATAAATGAAATGAAGTAAGAAACAAAACAAAAATACTCCTGATTATCCGGAAATCAGATGAATGAGGGCATTAAACAATTCTCCTAAGTGTCTGAATTTTGGATCTGCTCAACATTTGACAAAATTTCACAACGAATTTTTAATTTTGGTATATGTTGGATTATGTTTACTCTCATAACATAAGTTGTTGCAAACCACAACATATATCTTTTAACAATGACTCAATAGTTACGAGATTTCAGCCGGTATCAGAAACTTTCCTTTGATTATTGGTCATCAGTCTAATCAGGAGATAGTTTAACCATTGTGAATAAAAGTTACATAAAACTTTCGATTTAGTTTGGCCTTCTAATCAAACGTTAAGTCGAATGAAACTGGTCTAGAGTCGATGCGAGCTTGCGAAGTACTTAAAGCTCCCGGATTTGAATTCTTGTACCTCCGATAAGTTCCTTAACGTTTTATTTAAACTGCTTTAGTTTATAACATTAATTTAGATATTAATAGCGCAAAAGTTCGTAATCGAAGGGTATTTATTTTTAAAAGCTTAATTTCTTGCTTAAAAATCTTTTTCTTGCTTGATTTTTTAGTGTATGGGAAAGTATCTGATGAGTAAACTTCGACTATTAAGTCAATTCTTCTAAAGTTTTTAAAGTATATTAAAATATATTTAATGATTAGAATGAACTGAGCTTTTAATGTGTGCAAAAGAGCTAATTTAGGAGGATGAAGAAAGCTTTGTATAGCTCCAGAAGGGTAATAATCAAAACATTTCGGGGCTTGTTTTTATGTAATACTGACCGTCATTATAACCCGGCGGGAAATAATAATTTATTATTTCCCGCCGGGTTATAATCCAGCTTAGCCAACTAAATTATTGAGTAGTTAAAATTACAGATTCAAAAATCTACGTAAAGAATTTTGAGTAAACAAAGTTATGTTGGCAGCACTGATTCATTAAATCCTAGCTGTCTGTAAACAAATAATTTCTTTATCAAATCTGTTTTGACGATAAATACCTACTTTTTTACTAAGTTTTTTTCTTATCTTTCAAGTAATATTCCAGTTATATTTATCATAAAAGGATTTAGTGCGGTTGCTTACGATGGAAAGTGATAATGAAATGATAGTAAACGACATAGATGAATTGTTTCCCGATATCCCCGATAATCCTCAACCGTCTTGTATAGATGACGAAGCAAATACGGTTTATTTTATAAATAGAGCATTTAGGTATTTATATATTTTTGTTTATAATGATATTTGTTTGTTATGTATGTATGAGGTTATGTTGTATGTATAATATATTATACACTGTATTTTTGTTAATTTTGCATGAAATAGTATAATTATGTTTCACGGATTCTATATATAAACAAATAGAGTTCTTCAAGCAAGAAAATTTAGAGCAAAAAATACATCATTCTAAATTAAATTCGCCTGGCTTGAAAATAGACCCCCGTACCAAATTTTATATGATTTTGATTTTGAAATAGTCGAAGATAGGGCAACAGGGTTACCAGATATAATAATGAACCCGCGGAAAAAATTTTCCTACATAAAATTTACTCGGATAAAAATGTCCCCGGAAATAATGTACTTGGATAAAATGTCCCGGATAAAATCTAGTATTTTATTATAAGTTGTAAGATATAAAAAAATTTCATTTGCACCCCAATTTAGTATACGAAAACCTCCTCTTATTACAACATTTCCCTTTCCCATTAAATAAGAGAAGGAAAGACAAATCTGCCGTAATGTTGTGTAATAAAAATTATATTTATATGTATGTAGAATTAATATCTATAAAAATATTAAGAATTATTTGCCCAAATAAGATCATATAATTGTATGATCCAGTTATCCTAATTTTCTATCGTTGAACAAAAAATAAGAAAAGGAGGTTCAGATAAATTTTAGGTAGTCCGTTGGTGAAACAAAGTAAAAATTTAAATTATTTTAAATGATAAAAATCGGGTACCTCGAAACTTTTCCTCATCACATCGGATTCGCATCACATTTTTGAACTAAAATTGGTATTTTTTGTTTATTGTTTATTGTTTTGTTTATTATAAATGAATAATTTATTTAAACAATAACCATGGTGTCTGGCAATGCTTACGGTATTTTTTATTGTCATTACAATGTTAATATTTATACTTACTGGTAAATGGTAAACTGATTGACATGTTGGATAAGAATCCATCTGGTGGGTAACGTACGAATGGTAATGAAATGGTTGGGGTAATAGTCAGTAATGTTCCAGGTGGAAGTGCCAACCTTCCATCACTCGTTATCCATATAAGACGCTTCTGCCTGTGATGCGATGAATTTTCAGAATCACAATAGCTCGATGACAACCAACTAAATATTAAACACCAGATCACTCCAACACCGACGCCTGTTCTATCCATATCTGTAACATAGAACTGAGAGTTATTTCCGTTAGACGGGGAACAACTTGCTGTTAATTTTTTTTCGGATTTTTCAAAGAATATGCGTTAAATAAGTAGCATACATTTTTTACATGAAAAGTGGAATTCATATATAAACAAAGTTGTTTTTAAAAAGAAAATTTTCTTTTTTACTTTTTCTCATTTAGACTGTGGGTATATAGAAATAGTATTGTGTTTGTAGTGAAATCCCGACCAAGATTTCACCAGAAATTATCTGTTTCAGATGTTTTTGAGGCCTCTTAAACACATCATGGTTAATAATGGCTTGTTATTAACAGCTCATAACATGGTGTGTCTCTTACCATCTTATCTACCAGTGTAATTATAACTATAACAGCATAGAGATATTATTACTAGAGGGGCCCTATAAGTTAAATTGTGTTACATCGAAAAAGTAACCTAACCTCCTTCGATTATATATACTATCAAAAAATCAGTAAAAAATTACAATAATTCAAATATAGGAGAATGTTAATAATAAAAATAAAAACAAGGACAAAGTGCGGGAAGCCAAAATCAATTGATTTATTATAACCTTGACTCACTCTTGGAGGAGGTTACACAGAGCCCCTGAGAGCCCCTAAACGATGTTTTAGGCCTCTCAATGTATTTGAGATAGGCTATGCCCCCTCTAGTATATATCTCTATGTCTAGAGATAGACATAGAGACTTTTAACTCAAACAGAGTTAAAAGTTAATTAATCTTTTAGTCTAGTTGTACTATACGGAAAATAATGTTTTGTTGACGGCGTTACCGTCAACAAAAAAATTTTAACAATTTATAAAATATGAAAACATCTCGACCTATTTGAAGTTAAGGACGCATGTATTTATATACTAGGCCAATATATGTGCCAAGTTGCATCCCATTATCAGCATTACTATGATTTTTATCTAATAACATGTATGTATACATTTTTTTAATTTTAAAATTGGAAAAAATAATCCAATTTAATTTAAATTTGGCACAAGAGTATCCCTTTTTTGTAATAGGGAAGAAGTTTCATTTCTATACGGATAGTGTATCTTAATACTTCTTAATACAAACAAAAATAAAGCAAGCAAAAATAGTAAAGAAATAAGTAAGCAAAAATAAGTAATAAGAATATAGCTGGAAAAGATCGGTATGAGCATTGTAAATCTCTCTTTAAAAAACTTAAAATATTTGCAGATATCAATTTATACATGTCTGAAGCATGTAAAAAGTCAATACCCATGAAGAGGTTACATATAGAGGGCGGCGACAGCTACGACGCCCAGAATAGAAGGGATTTGAAAGGAAGTAGCCACCGACTCAATAAATCTAAAATAGGCTTTGGCCATTTGGGCATTAAAATGTACAACAAGTAAAATGAGTATGTTACGAGCCAGGAACTAGGCAAATTTAGTTTAATGGTCAAGGGCTATTTACTTGATAATCCCTACTATAGTTTAGATGCATTTTTCAAGCATAAAAAGAAAGCAATAATCAAAATCTAGAAGTGATTTTGCGTGTATTTTATATGACGAATGCAATATTGTATTGTAATGACGAATAGTCCAATAGCAGTGGACCTGAAAAAATGTGACTCATTTTGTACTACTTAAAACTAAATATTTCTAAAAACATACCTTAAATTATGAAGAAAAAACATAGTCTGCCTTACCAGAGTGGAGCCCTTCATATGATTGCGTGGTGCGGAAATAGCGAATAGGACTGTATGTAAGCGATAGCGAGTAGCGTAATAAAAAAGGGGGCTTGAAATTAAAAGAATAATTATTAAAAAATAAATTAAGCTTAAAATACAACTCACCAGTTTTTATATTGATGGTAGAAATAATGAATTATAAACCAGATGATTTGTGTGTGTATATGTAAGGTGTGAAATGTGAAAATGCTATTATAAATGTTAGGCCTGTGTAATAAAATTTGGTAAATTATAATTATACTCATCTGGGGCTGGAACAGAGGTTGAAGCAGGTGACTTAAATTTTAAAGCAGCAAGTTTGGTGTAAATAGGCACGGCGTTTGAGATAGATAATTTATGAGAATAGATAGATAATTGGTACAGATTTCGAAATAAACGTAATTAATATTAGATTTAACAATATGGCGGGTTTGCGAAAAGCGTATGAGAGAATAGAAATTTTAATAAATTTAAGTAGCGGCGTCTTACGTACAACTAACTAGAAAAGCGAGAGAAAATACTCTCCCCACTCACACACAGACAATTTCATTGGTTAAACGTAAGAGCGAGGAATATATTAATGAAAAAGGGCAGCGCGCCCTATCTGTTGATAATAATACGAACTAACAATTAAAGTAAAATAATTAATAACTTCTTCTTCATTAAAATATAAAATAAATCTATAAACTGCACAAACATTGCGCATGCTCGAAATTTTATAAAATCACACAAATTTCAGTTTTCTTCAAATAAGTGGTTCCCTGTAGGTCATGTGCAAAACATGTAAAAACATTTTTTAAAGGTGATAAAATGTTTATAAAACGAGTGTTTAATCATCAAATTCGGATGACAGGAACCAAAGTTATGGCTCTTTCAAAAACACTGAAAAAATGGTTAATTTATGCAAATTCAGTGAATTTATTTGGAAAAATATTGACTTGTTGTGTATTTTTTGGCCTTTTAACAAACTTCAATTTTAGTTGTATTTATCCGATTTTGACGAAAAAACACTCGTTTTAAAGGAAATATTATCAGCTTTTAAAAAAAATTTCTTAATGTTTTGCACACGGCCTACAGGGAACCACTTATTACAAGAAAACTGATTTTTTTGCGATTTTCTAATATTTTGAGCGAGCGCACTCATATAAAGGGCTCCACTCTGGATAGGCAGACTATGCTTTTCCTTCATAATTTAAGGTATATTTTCAGAAAAATTCGGTTTGAAGTAGTACAAAATGAGTAACATTTTTTAGGTCTGGCTCTTGGACTAGAATGTATACCCCAAAAAGGGTCTTAAACATAAAAAAGATTTTATTAATTTATTTATCTGATTTTATTAATTTATAAAAGACAAGCAGTATCAAGCGAGTACCTGTATGTTAATACCTGGGGAATATGAACGAATGTGTTTCTGCCTGAGGACGAGCGAAGCGAGTCAAAAGTAGTAAGCATGACCGATGTGAATGCGATATTGTAAGAAAAATCGAGGTACTCTATACCTGGGTTTCTAAAATATCCTTCGTTTTCACAAAACGTTGAAAGAAGCCAGTAAAGAAGAACCCAAATTTTTAATTTATAAATGTAATTTGAATATTTAAACTAAATATGCAAATACTTTTTTTTTAACATATTTTATTGATTAATACAAAAACAATTATGATTGTTACAAGTATTAGAGTTAAATAGTTTTAGGGGCTTGAGAGACATAGTAGTGATCGCACTCAGGCGGGAGTAATCAAAATTAGTAAAAATATAGTGGCGTCAAATATACAAATAATATATCTAAATATCTTTAGTTTATTAATTTAGTCATGTATTAGGAAAATTGACGCGTGGAAATTACACGCGGTTAAAATTTAAAAGTTTAGCGTCTTGCGATGAAGACAGCTTTGACGAGGAAATTTAAGTTTCGTATTCACTTTTGAAATCATCATAAGGAACAGGTCATCACGGTGTTAGCTCAGCATAATGTACTCTTAAACATATTGTTTAAATTGTTGTCTGAGGCAACTTTCATGTAAAATTGTTTTGCTTACTTGACTTTCTTAGATGAGAAAGTCGTGTATGGTCTGTACCCAAACTTCAGACACCCATAGAGATGTCGCCTTGTTTTATTAGGTTAGACTTTTCTTGCTTTACATAACTTAATTGTCGGTTTAACTTATTAATTTAGAATAAGGCGCAGTATCCATAAGCTGATAATGAGATGAAACCTGGCACATTATGTTAGCAATTTTATTATATGTTAGCTATGTTATATACATGGCTACATGCGTGCTTAATCTCAATCTGATCGCATCATTTTTCGCGTATTATGATTTTTCAAAATTTTTGCTGTGTAATTGTTTTTTGGGTTAATGACGTCATAAAAAATATTCTCCGGATAGAACAACTATAGATCCTATAGACTGATTTTTGTACAAAGTTGTTCATAGAGTTGTACAAACTCTCTAGCATAAATACACTGAGAGCTACGATGATAACAGACACACACACACACACACATACAGGCAGACAAATTTTGTGAAAACCACTCAGGAGGCCTTAAAAACTCCTGAAACGGATGACATTCCACTTTTGATTTTTTTGCATCTGCTCAAAAATGTTATTCGACTAATCAATTTTAAAAATAGAGTTGACCATACACTAGATACTCTATGTGCATACATATATTGTACTCTATATACTATACATTTAGGTACTCCAGTTTCTTTAGTATAGAGTATTATGGATTTTGATTGAATGTAATTTTTATAGCCCTCCTTCGCCTACGGCTGAATGAATAACTAGTTAGTAAAATTCCATTTTTCTGCCTTGTTACATAAATAACTATTAAAGCCCTAGTATAATAGAGGAATCTAAAGAGAAGAAAATTTATAATGTTTATGCTGTTTCAAATTTACTTGGAGTACTTAAGCTTCTGTTTAATTCAGATTAAGCCCATTCTTGAATTTTGTCCCTTAAAATAATTCGTTACCAGTAGACATGTTTTGTTGTATACATTTTTTTGTTTGGCCACTTGGCTTCGAATAAAATAAAAATTTAATTTGTTTTAGAGATAAAATTGAATTATTTAAGAGATAAAATCGAATTATTTTAGAGATAAAATAGAATTATTTTATAACTGGATATTTATTCATAAAGTTGTAATAAAAGTAAAGACATTTCTTGAATATTTTATTGTACGTTCTAATTTCACACATCCGTAGACGATAGAGTAACGATAAGAGAAAGAACGAGGAGTGGTTTTATTACCTTGCATCTTACTTTATTTGGTTAAATTAAAAGTGCATAGTAAAACTAGGTTGAAAAATAGACCGGTCGGTGTGTCAAGGCGAGGTAGCGAGATGCTTTGACAAGTGAATCTGAAAGAGCGTCGCACGAGAAAGTTTTCAACAAAAATAACCAGGAAAAGATAAAATTCCGGTTTCAGAAACACAAAGTATGCATCTAATTCACCAACTAAACCGGAAACTCAAAAGCACCATATTCTCAAAGAGAGAGAGAAAAAACTATTTCTTATAATAAGGTCGAAATGGAATCTGTCCGGTTGGTCCGGTTTTTCATCTGGTCAGACTTGGGACGAAAATAGGTACAAGTCCGCGTGTCTTAACGCACTCCCGTTACACATTTAATTCCAAACTATGAAAGCCACGGCTATCAAGTAAAAACTTGGTGTAGGTCCCATTTAGACTATTTTATAAGTCCCGAAAAACTGGCTTTTTAGTAAATCCGCAAAAAAATTAGAATTCCTTGTAGGATTTCTTTGAACAAACGAGAGTTGTTCACAAAACTGGTATTATTAAGTCTGCCCTAATTGATAAATAATAACACATGTCATTTGCAATGTTGGTAATTTAATGCCAAAGCTAGGTCACTGGAACGGCTTTTTAAATCTTTGCAAAATACGACTCTTAGAATTTATTGAATCACAGGTAATAAAAAATTTCTTAGCGGAAAGACACTCGAAATTAAATACACTTGTTTGATCAAATATAAACGGATATAAATTAACACACGGGTTCAGACATTTAATACTCCAGAGCTTTAACACACTACACCGGCTAATAAAAATAAGTCCAATGATGCTATAAGGGATATAAAATCATAGGTTCAGCTAAACCGACAAAAAGTAATAACACATCAGATGATTTAACACCGGATAGGGACAACCAAGGAACTTATTTAAAAGGGTAGGAGCGTATAATACCTTCCCGATGAAAAAAAATAACTGTCGCCAATCCTCACCGCTACTCCCTCGGACATTTATAACACCTACGTTATTCAATGGATACCATTAAATAACTACTTCAAAACGTTTTGAATTACCTTTGTCTTGCTTCCGTAAATAATTTTTAAAGGGACAGTTTCACTCAAAACTCATTAGAAATTATAAAAAAATAACGATACCTGTACATTGTATATCACCGACAATCATACGCAGGGTACGTCATTTGACAAAGAAATATTAAGTGATAGTTATTTTCCCTTACTAAATCACATATCTGACAAAGAAATGTCAATAGACCATGATAATCCTTTGTCAAAAATGTATTAGAAAAATATATGTAATGCCCACGTATCCCGTATGTTTGTCAGTGATACATGATTCACAGAATTCGTTACTTTTATATAATTTTAGTGAGTTCTGAGTTAATATACAAATGTATTCCAAAATCTTTTACAGTAATTAATCAATGGGATCATCTAGATACCATATTAGAAATATAACCATAACACTACTACATCTCTCTAATTGTCAGGTTATAAACATGTCGGGCCAAATTTTAGTTTTATATTACTGTGCAGTGGTTAATTGTACATATTTATTGCTATTCTGACCTTTTTGAGTTTATTAAGTAATGAATACTAATAAATAATAAGGTATGTTGGCATCAAGCGTGATAGACATTAAGAGTGAAAAGTAAAAACTTAATAGTCTTCTCCAATACTTGTAAACTCGGTGTAGGACAACATTGTCTTACCCGCTCAATTTCCCTTGAATGGTGGCGACACTGTTTCGGGTTTTTGCTTTTACTGTGTGATCAACTATCACTGGGATGTAAAAGAACTGATAGCACTGTCTTAGAGAGACTAACAGTTAAACGAACTCACTGGCAGGTTTAACCAACGCCTTGTATAAAAATACAACAGTATGGACACAACAAACAAATATGGACAAACCAACTAAAAATATAATATATACGGTCTAGAGAAACAAACAAGCGAAAATTAACAGCTCGGACAAACCAATAAACAAAACATTAACCTACAGGAATATCTGATACAATATGATTGTGCGAGATACACCTAGGAAATGTAACAAGCAAAATGAAATGCTGCATCTGGACAGTGTTGCATCATTCGACATTCGTTATTATTGATGGCTCGACCTAATGTCATGTCCCACTCTTTTTCGTTACGTCTAACTCATCAGAGCGCCGATAGAGCAGATGTAGCATTGCATTTTGAATGTTTAATTTCCTAGGTGTCTCTCGCACAATTATATTGTGTCAACTATTCACGTTTTGCAAAACTCGGTAGAGTCAAATGCTATAAGAATGTCTTTATAGATGCATGTTATAGAAACAGGCGCCTCTGACGTTGTATACTTACTAGTTTTACTCTAACAAGTCTCAATGAAAAGCTTATTACAATAGACTTATTAACAATATACTTATAAAAGAAATGCAATAATTTCACTTTTATTTTACAATATGTTTCACACATCTTAGAAAGTATTTATCCGTATTACTTAGGACAAACTTTTAAACTCACTTTTCTTCATTATTACTAGAAGAATAAAATCAAGAAAATAGATAATAATTAAATGACAATAGCCTTTTCTTTCATATCTCATTTAAATGAGGTCAAAATCAAATTTTTATTCAAGATATTAATTGATCAGATTATTTCAATTAAAACCACACTTACCACGTGAGCTACTGTTATTTTTCGTAAAATCTTTTGATATCAAATAGTAAACTACGCTATTTCGAACTGTTATTGGAGGTATCTAAAGACCTTTGTTTTGTAATAAAATATTAGAGGACACTCTATTCTCTAAGTTTTAGGGCCATCTTATGTTGAAAATCCCTTAATCTTAACACTGTGCCTTATAATGTATGATAAGAACATGTTATGCCCGATACTGTGCCTAAAACTGTATGATACGAATTGTTATGCACTTTACCAATACTGTATGATAAGAAGTTGTTATGCCCTACACTTTACCAAATACTGTATGATAAGAATTTGTTGTGCCCTACACTTTACCAAATACTGTATGATAAGAATTTGTTGTGCCCTACACTTTACAAAATACTGTATGATAAGATGTTATGCCCTACACTTTACCAAATACTGTATGATAAGAATTTGTTATGCCCTACACTTTACCAAATACTGTATGATAAGAATTTGTTATGCCCTACACTTTACCAAATACTGTATGATAAGAATTTGTTGTGCCCAACTTTGTGTCTTATACTGTATGATATGAATTTGTTCTTATCATACAGATCTTAGCAACACTGTGCCTAATACTGTATAATAAGAATTTGTTATGCCCAACACGGTGCCTAATACTACCTGATAAGATTTTTATGTCCAACCCTATACCCTAGTTTTTTAATTTAATAAAAAACTGTTTTTTCCATTTTTTTATCCTAAATAAAATACATGTCCTATTATTTAAAGGCACTTTAATAAAAATTATAACTAATCACTTTATCCTGATTCGAGCATGGTTTAGACATGTCATACAAATAATGCCATAAAAATTGTATTAACTCTCTTTTAAACACGATCAGTTATAACAACTATAAAAAAGAATTAGGCGCGGATAAAAAAAAGAAATGATGTGGCGCTTTTTAAATGTGTTGAAGTGCAAACTGCAATAAGTCAGAAAATGATATTTTTCATTTCGTCTGAGGTACGATCGACACGGACTTGTACAATTTACGGGAGTCACGTAAACTAGTAGACGAGTGTACAATGGGGAACAAGGTAAAGCTTCTAAACCGAAAGAAAAACTATAGTCGAAATTTATAAGCCGAGCGAATTTTTGTTTGGAAAAATCGAGCTTACAACCCATACTTAAATTTTACTACAGTAAAATCATGCATCATATCTGAAACGATATGCTGATTCGTGTGCCTCAATCCCATACCTTATAAGGGAAGTTCAACATTTATCAAAACAAAGAAATAACACCTAGACACCGTTTTTGAGCCACAGAGCAATCCGTGCTAAATAATGCTATATAGCACTTAGTGGATGTAATTAAATTTTTCTTGCATCCTGCATTAAATAATTAATCTCTGGTCTGTGTACTATTAAATACACAGGGCATTTAAGTTTTGACTTGCCATCTTTTCGTAAACGAATTTTCCCAAAGGAAATTCGCTAAACGAGTGTCGCTTTATGGTTAAGATCGGACAAAGAGGTTTAAGAACAGGTAGGGAGTTAGGATAGGATGATTACACGCTACGTTCCTTAACGTCCTGACTTTAGTACTAAGTCATTAGTAAGAGATGACATACATATCTTAATCCTTACTCTAGTATTAATATATTGAACTAAACATAACCTTCTCATTACTCAGTCATTCATTTCTTGTTAACCTTCTTTTTCTCTTTCATCAAGCGCTTATCCTTATTGAATTGTGATTCTGGTTTTAAGTTACACGCGATGAAGATTTAATTACAATTTCCAACATTTTTCTTAATTCCAACAAATACGATGATTCTAAAGGCGACATTTCTAAAGACAAGAAATTATTTAAGATGGTATTTAGATTGAAGACAACTTAGAAGGACTAAACAAATCCTAGGAATCGTTGTTGCTCAAAGCGGCTATACACTCGTCCTTCAATATAATGTTGCTAATGCTACTTGGCTCTACTATATATTTCTATTTTCAGAGCATGTGGGCCATAGACGAGGTGAGTGCTATGGCGATGAGTGTTGATGAGTAAAAAGATTGGGTTCGAGGTACCTCTGAACTTTTCATCTCCTTATCTGATTTACTAAGCTCATCTGAGAATATGGAGAACGCCTAATTTATATCTATTTTTGATCTAGCTTTGTCTTCTTTAGGCAAGAAAGATCAGTTTTGATCCTTGCGGTCACCATCAAGGTATTAACCTCGCTCGAGGCAGCTTAACATTTGGCTGAGTTTTGAGGTGCCACTCAACAGCAAAGATAATTTTCAACCTTGCTGAAAGGATCCTTTAACCCACTAAGCCTTGTGACCAGGGTGACAGCCCAGCTATTATCACTGCCTGTAGCATCGAATTAATTTTTTAATTTTAGTTTTCATAGCCTTTTCAATATCCATTTTAAGTTCTTATTGGTAACTGATCATCCTATCGTCCAAATCATAGATTTCTGTGTATTTCTGTATATTTTGATCTTTACACACACACCCATACCCACACACACACACATATATTGGCATTGTTATATTCTTCTTTGATTACATAAAATATAAAAACATTTACAACTAACTTCAAGATGTTTTCGGTATTTATAGGCGTTCAAAATACAACTACCGTTACGTTCTGCAAATTATTAATCCAAGGATTTACGTTATTAACGTTTTGATGATTATTAATTAATTTGTTTGTTTCTTCGTCCTAGTGATCTATATCATCAGATTTATCACTCTCTTTTACAATCTTGAGGGTAAAAAAGAAACGGATTACTGTCGATTTCTATATGATATTCAGCGACCTCGTTAGTACATATTTTTATAGGAATTTCGCGTTTTTTATATTAGAAAAAAAGCACCTGTTGATCCCAAAAATTTTGTCATTTTCTCATCTAATCTTCTGGACAAGATCGCTCAGGAGAGTTAACCAGTTCATTTCCATGCGTCTCCTAATATATGGGGTTATCTTCTTTTGTCCGCCCATCACTCTATAATATAAGAACTATCTCTTGATGCGTAGCGTTTAGAACGGTTTTGACTACAGCCTGTTTAGATTGTTATATGGCTCATTATAATTAGATATTTTGTCTATTTTATTGTTGAACTAAACTTGCCGTAAAATCACAAATTAAACTACATTCTCAGTCTCGATCCTTTCAATGCGAATGAAAGTGAAAAAGGCATTTATTATTCTACAGTATTGTTTAGTTTTGTATTTCTTCTCTTTTTCTATAGTTCTTGCCTTATAATGGATTTTCTTTTATTTTTTTGCAATTCTAGATTTTAAAGATCAAAGAGTCTTAAACGTTTTTTAGATTTTAAGGTTTAGTAAGATAGAGCTGATAATTTAAGCTTCTTAACAGATAACATTACACGGAATCATCAACTTTATAGTATGCGATAGTACAGCTACTGTTTTAGGATAGGCTTATGAGGATCTTGTCATAATTTTAGCAGATGACAACAGAAGCTAAAGAGTATTGTTTCTAATTTGTAACTAAATCATGCTTGCTAAATCAAGAGGCTGAATAATGTTATAGGCCTACTTGGGGTATGCAATTCCCAAAACATTTTCGCTTTATCAGCTTAAAAATGCTCTGTCATACTCATACTTTAACAGAGCCTAAATGACAATGAAAGCATAATTGATGTAGCTAATAAAAATTTCAATTTTTACTGTAAACTAGTATTAAATGTGTAGTACAGATAAGTTTAAACGAGGTGAGTGAATCAAGTATACTGTTTGCACCTGGTACATTAAATTAAGTATGCAATGCAAGTAAAGTTATCTCAGATAAAGTTCTTACATTAAAGGAAAGTTCTTGTTAAAGATGGTATTCAAGTCCGTTTGAATTTAATGAAATTCAAGTGAGGTTAAGGTCATTGTGACACAGAATCTTGGTCTCCTGTTTATCCTTATTACCTTATTCGGAATAAGTGTTGAAGACTGATTCAACTCTACATTGGACGGTACAATGTCTATGGTGTAGAATACATATTGAAACAACCTGATTAAAAGATGATGGACAAAGATGAATTGAGTTTAAAGGAGCTAATTCTGTTTCATCAGAGGAGCAGTGCGCATATGTATATTCAGTTTAGATCACACAGCACCCTAATTTGTGTATTTAAATCATGTAACTCATACACATGGAAATATCTCTCTCCTGCATCTCAAGGGAGATTTCCACATGCAGGCATGTAACATCAAATCTTTTCCATCATTATTTTTAATGCGTACGAGTTAAGATTGCTTCGTTCGAGATATATGAAGCATGAAGGTTCTCATTTTTTATGCTTGCGTTAAATATGAATCGCGCAGGTAAGGCGCAAAATTTGCTCGATGCAACAGATGTTGTTTTAGGATTACATCACATGTTAAGGCTACAAAAATGGGCAGGTTTTATCCGCAAAGCTAAAGATACGCATTATGGTACGAACAATTCTTATATTTATTCCAATCGGAGAGAATCCATGGATTGGACTCAATATAGTTGTATAATTTTAGTTTTTGTTAGTTGTAGAGTGTGCAGTTTTAACAGGTCAATATATAATACTCCAGATTTTCTTATAGGTACCATATTTTCATGAATTTAAAAAAAAACTTATTTTTAGCGAATTTTTAAAGGGAAAATGACCTTATGAAGTTAGTGCCATGGAGATGGAGAAAGAGGGAGGTAGGTCTTTTTTAAAGGGGGGACTCTCTGATAATTTTATACTTTAACTTTTTCCTAAATTTTCCTGGAAGCTACGATGAAGGCATACCTGCACACACACACGCACACAAACCACTCCAGATGTCTTAAAATACTGTTTGTTCACTAATTTAAGAAAAATTACAATTATTTTCTACTCACCAATAAGTTAAAGGTGGCTAGAGTAGTATCCACATGTTTTCACATGGCTCCCTTGTCCCGCTTTGTTTGAGACTCGCTATCTCCTGCTTCCCATTCTGTAAATACAGTCGTAATATTTTAAAGTCAATCATGATGCTTAAAAAAGAAACTAAGAGGAAAAAATAAATATACGCTAATTTTAATAATGCATAAGGGCTTGAGCTATTTGGTCGCTCCACGGACTACGCGTCGGTGTTAGGGCCACTTTGTGGCTTCATGGTTGTTGTCCTGAAGCAGTTTATCAGCTATGATATAATGTATTAGTCCAAAAACGTGATTTGTTTACATAATATAATATACATCAAACAACAAAATCAGAACTTATGCTGATGATAAAATTTTACTTCATACACGTGCTAAACATACTTAGTAATATATTTATATAAAATTTTAGCTAGGTCAAATAATTTTTCAATGTGTTGGGTACATTTGAAAGTATTGAGTCAAGTTTTTGGATTTTAATGTCATACACATTTCATAAATAATAGGGTTCTGGACCAAAATGTAGTAGATTTATTTTACCACGTTTTTTACAGACCCAAAAAAGCGTTCGAAAGTTATCGTAAAGTTATCCCTATAGAAACGTCTTGTAACACTCGTTTCTTAACGTTCTTCTCGTCTCCTTGACTCCAACCTCAATAGTCTATTTCTCTTTTGAAAATTCGCTAAAAGGGGAGATATGTATTTCAGCGGATATAAAATTGCTGATATCCTATTATTCCATAAAGGCATATAGGCAAAGAAAAAAGTAAGCAAATACAACCAGAATTAACCTCCACACAGCCTCTGGCTGTGTGGAGGATTATCACAATTTCACATTTTTTTATGATAATTAAAATTAATCATACTTGATTTTTATATAAAATATGTTTGTTTCATTATTTTTGAAAAACTTGAAATCTTGACAATAAAGGATTAATTGGATTTGAAAAAAGATTCCTGTTTTAATTCCCCGTATAAATCCTTTTGTTTTTGAATATGCCAGCAAAGCGTTGTCGATGTAATTATACATTATCCCTTTTTTGCTCATAAAGTTTGCTAAATAATAACATATGTTTGCCTTAAACTACCATTATACGCTAATACAATCTACAAAAGTTGATTAGACATGTGTACTATGCCTAACCACCTTAATTATTTTAAATAATAAATATAACTTAAAAATGAATAATTCTTCGTGCGTGGTTAAGTTTACATTGTAATACATTCATGGTTTTAGATTAAACATTTCCTGAGCTAATTAATGTTCCATTCGGACACGTTTCACAGTTGTAAAACGTAAATCATTTTGTAATTCATCTTCAGTCGGATGATTATCAAGGCTGCGTCTGTCTCCTTCACTTTCCCCCCATTCATTTCCATTTTACTTTTAATAATTATTTTCGTTTTCTACCGTGAGTTCCTTGAGTTTTGGAATCGCGATAATTATAATAGTTGTACCATCATATTTTTGTAACCACATTTCCATTTTTTGAGTTATTATACATTAAGTTGCATTACTTTTACACTAATGGTTGGCATGGAAAGGGTCAAAGTTTTAAGTGTGTCAGAAATACGTTTCAGAGTTACTCAAAAACTTGTACCAAGAGAATGGTACAAGGTATAACCTTATATAAGGTCTTTCCAAGGCTGGCTTTGAACCCTCGACCTCAGGTCGTTGCGCTCTATCCCTAAGCTACCGGTCCTCGGTGAAAGAACCCAATTGAAAACCAGGTTGTTGTGGCGTGTAATTAATCTAGTTTAATGAGTCATCAAAATTTCCAAAATATTGATATGCTAAGAAGAAGATTTTAGTTTATGATTTTTTATGTCGAATCGATTAAAACCAGCCCAAAGTTACCAAAAAAGTATTAGAAGTACCAAAACAGTAAACAATAACCGTAAAATGTAAAGATCAATAAGAAAGCAACAATTTGAAATATGCGGCAATTTTTAAGATTATTGGGACGGGATGTAGAATTAACAAAAAAGGTCGACCAATTCAGAAAACCTAAATAACTATTATATCCTCGTCTGCTAGCTGGGCGAATTTCCTTTTGAATGCACGATTCTATAAAGAAATGTGCATGCTAAAGTGCGTAGTACAAAGGTGTTTCATCCTTCGAAAATCACTCTTTTAGCCCTTATTCAAGTTTAGATTATGCTAAGCATAAAGTTTTGGTGCATTTTCAATAAAAATGTAGAAAAAATGACTTGAAGAGTTACTGATTAGACTGTGTTATATTAACAAATTAACCAAGCAAGAAATGTACCGTTGAGCAAGAAATTAGTCTCTCTGAACGAACTTAGCCCGGCATGCCTACCTCCGTGCTAGAATTTTTCTTTCAATAAGTGAATTCAATGCTAAAATATTTTTCTAAAGACTGGTCCCTCATTCTAGTGGTCTTCCACTACCGAGGTTACTTTAGAAACAATTTGGAATAAGATTTTGAGGGAATATTATTATTAATATTATTCTATCAATTTTTTTATTGTTTTCTCAATTCATAGCAATATATTTAAATGACAACGAGACATCGTCTAAAGGTATCTTTTTTTGCGTGGAGTGTGGCTCCAATTGTGAAATTATGTTTTATTTAATGTTTGTTTTATTGTGATTTGTCCAGGAATGCTGTTAGATGAATGATACAAGAATTCTCATACTATGGAACAGGTTTGTAAAATTATACAATTTTGCATTGAATAAATGTGTTTTCTGATTATTAAATTGCTACAATACTATTTTTTAATTTCTTGGGTATGATACCAGTAATTGATATAACTAATGGTACTGTCATAATCTTCTTCATTTGCCAGATTTTTTAAATTTTGTTTGTTTCTGCTGAATGGTGCGCAATATTTTATGGAATTTTAGTAATATTATTATAATTATACTATTACAATTTATATCGTATTATTATCATATTATTATGTTGTATATATATTCGTGTGTGTGTAAACATTTTGTAAAACGTTATTTTCTCACGAATTAATATTTTTAATGGGAGGAACAAAACCCTTATAATAAGGCATGTTGTTGTGACGTCATTAACCTAATTTGCTGAATCAGCAAAATTTAGAAAAATCTGTTAAAATTTTTGTTAAATTTTTAATTGGGTTAAAGTCAAAATTACAGCGGTAAATAACAACTTGCTGGAACTAAAATTAGGGTTGTTGAACAACGCATTTACTTGTTTTTTGAGTTTCATTTTATATGTTTGTTGTTGCTTCGAGTTAATTGAAACTGCCCGGAGTCGATGTATGTACTCAAAGTACTCATAGACAGAGTTGCCAGATTCGAATCCTGGTACCATCCATTATTCTTTATCTATCTTGGTCCATTATCATTTACATTATGTATGTTTACAACTACAAAATAATTTGGCACGGAGTTCCCTTTTCCTTTATTTTATTCAAAATGCGAAATATTTTGGTCAGCTGAGCTGTAAGAAATAAACTTCTTAAAAATTAGCGTCAACTGAGCTTTAAATGCAGTGCAGAATCGATTCTGGAATGCTAACCAAAGTTCTTTACATCCTGTGGGATAAATATGTGCATTTCCTTCGAAAAACCCGGGAAAAAGTGAGCTACGAATAGTAACGCTACTGCTCGGGTTTTAGAGCATTGACCGGAAACTCTAGCAAGAAATAGAATGTTGAGCACGGAAGTACAAATTTAAAAAAAAATCGGTCGGCTTGCGGAACTCCGCGCCAGAATTATTTTTAACACTATATGTAAACATTCACGCATACAGAATGAAAACATGGAAAATACTTAAGGTTCTAAAATAGACGGATAATTCAGGTGACATGGTTTCAGAAATTTAACATTACTAATTCTATATACCTGTTACAAATGAGTAATTATCTAAGTAAAAACTAAGTTCCATCTTATAAACTCGGCAAACAAAACAATATAACAAACGGGCAACTCTCTTATTAAACCTAAAAAATAAATTTCAACCCAAAATTCATTATTGAGCATTACTATCTATCAAACTTTCACCCGGATTCATTTATTAAATTAGCAAAAACCTGTTGTTTAATGGAAAACAAAGGATCATTATAGCGTTTATCAAGTTTCATTGTCATTAAACAAAATTTTAAAATGTTCGCCATCTTATTGTCTGAGAGATGAAAGTCAACGAGATTTAAATTCAATCAGTCATCTCTCTAACCTAGTTCTTTCGGTTTCAATAAGCATTATCCATTTCTTTGATACCTTCCCTTTTAGGTTATACGCATGTTGTCTTTAATGTCTAAAATACTTGTTATTTAGATTGATTTAAAATTTAAATAAAGATTAAATTATATCAAAGATTGTATTGTTCGTATTCTAATCTATTTTTGGATTTTTTTATGAATATTTTTTATCTAGACTAGATAATTGAGACGTTTGGAATTTTATAAACTATTTACTTCTATAAGTTGAGTAATGAGAATTTTGTTAGGGGGCCAGGATCGGATTTCAGACAGAACTTTGAGTTTTTTTACACGAATATAGTCGTATCGTACGCCAACTTTGATTTTTCATGGTTCTAGTAATTATTATAGTTTATTTATGGATCCTAGTAACGTTTCCTAAAAGATCCTTAGATTTTGATCTAATTATAAAAGATATGGATTTTGATATCGAATGAAGAGTTTATAGAAATTCATTCTTTAATCCTTTAACCTTGTATCTCCCGGCAAAACGACTTAAAAATGTCGAGATCTAGGATTTGTTTCCTACGGAAAATTAAGGGGACTCAGATGGCGAAATTTGGTGTTCCAGAGGTACTTGATCACGAAAAATTAGGACTTAGAAGACTGTATAAATGTACAAATATACATTACCACACAGAAATCTTATAATAAGAAACACACAATAAGATCCAGTTATATATGTATATTATTCCCTTTACTTGCAAAATATGTTGTGGAGAGCTAATTTTCGAAGAAATAAGCAGTTTTGTATTGTCTGTTTCCAAAATCCAAAGATTTCTTTGAAAAATCCAGGAAATTGAGTTAGAAGTAAAGCCTACTTGCAAAAAAACAAGTATGTAAGAATCTGAAAATTCTTAAAGAAATTCGTACAGCTTACGGACCTCCGCTAAGAAACAATTTTTAATTTTCCCTATTAATACCGAAGGTATAGGAAAAATATATTAACCTGATAACCTGAAATCGGAATTTCGACTGAGTTTTTTAATTTCAGGTGTCTTTAAAACCTAGGTGGTTTTTACCAAGTTTTTTGTCAATGTGTGTGTGTCTTCCTCATGGCTACCATTGTGTTTATGTTGAAGATTTGAAACTTATTACAAAAATCAATCTTTAGGTCTAGTTGCGCTATTTGGAAAAATAATTTTTTATAACGTCATTAACCGTCATTTATGACTAAGCATAAATTTGCAAAAATTCATAAAACCTAGAGAAAATATGGGATCAATTAAAAATTTAGCATACATGTGAGACTATACTAGACCAAAAAATTTTAGGTCAGTATAAAACTGACGCTATAAAAGTTTTGAACACGGAGGCGGAAATTTAATACAAGAACGATAATAATTGTTACTAGTTAGTATTAAAGTTAATTCGGTTGGTTTGATAAAACCAGTAAGACGCCCAAGTTAAACTATGAATGAGTCGAGGGAGTGTCAGGGTCGACTTAGAACTCACTTTAGATAAGATGCCCTTATTCATGAGATTTTACAACTGACAATAATGTTACAAAGGGACTAAGAAAGCAACTTTTGTAAAACGACGCGACGTTGTTGTCTTATTTTAATTTCTTATGCTGCTATCTGTTATAAACAATAACAATAATTAGTAAAAGACAGTAGCCAAGAAGGCCCGAGGAGGGTTTGTCCTAAAAGGGCCCAAACCTAAAAGTGACCCAATAGGAGGGGGATCCTATATTGTTTCCCAAGTAGAGAGGTCTACTTTTAACTAGGCTAGTATAACACTAATTAGTATAATATTAATACCCTGAGCCTGTCCTGGAAAGTGACACCTATAGGCTCTACTTTGACCGTACAATAATTACAGACAAAACAATTCACTATTGTGAATTGTTTTGTCTGTAATTATTGTAGGCCTAATCATGGGCGTAGCCAGGGGCGAGCAGGGTTGTTGCAAAAATTATATAAAAAACTATGGTTCAGGCAAGGAAAAACATTTTTTTATAAAATTAATTTAAATTTTAATTTTATAAAAATAATTAATTAATTTTACAATTTTTATTTATAATAATTTAGAGCTTAAAGGTAGCTTTTGTCTTAAAAATTAAATTTGTTTTTTTAGTTCGACGTATTAACTTTGTGGTTTTATTATTATTAAATAAAAACCATATTTAGTTCAGTTCAGTTCAATAATAATTTGTATTTTGTTTTAGGGGATTGTTTTTCAGTAAGACTATTTAAAAGAAAATTGTTTTGATTTGTCCTCTAAGAGCTTTGTTTTTTAGCGAATTTCCTTTGGGAATAAAATTCGCTAATGGGATAGGCATCAGTTTCTTGTAAAAACACTATCTTTCGAACGGATTAATATTTTTTAATCAAACTTGGTACAAAAATCAACCTTCCGGAGGACACGAACCCTATTAAAAACAAGGTTTTTTTTAACATAATTAACCCAGTTTGCTGAGTCAGCAAAATTTTCAAAAAATCAGCAAAATTCAGGGTTAATATTTTTTGCCGCAAAAAGGTCAATGTATATGTTTTTTGAGACGCTGAATCAAATAAAACCGGTCCCAAGTCAATGCAACCACTCTAAATGACCAAAAAGTCAAAAAAACCATTGTAAATTACCGGAAACCAAAATTTAGGTCGATAAAAAATAAATAAATTTCGAGTAGGGTGTCGTTTTCTATGTATTTTTGGGCACTGAATCGAATGAAACCAGTCTGAAGTCAATACGACCACTCTAAATGACCAAAAAGTCGAAAAAGCACAAAAAATTACTGAAAACCAAAATTACGGTTGATGAACAAAAAATTTTGGGTAGGGTTGGGTATGGGAAAATTTTTGGGTATTTTACATTATATATGTATATAACTACTAAATAATTCTGGCGCGGTGGTCCGCTGTCGGGCGAATTTCATTTAGAATTTGTGTTTCCGTGCTTAACAACCCATTTCATGCTTAAGGTTCCGGTTCATACTTCAGAACCTAAGCTGTTACTCAATTGTCAAGCACTGCTCGTAACTCATTTTGTCTGTATTTTTCAAAGGAAATGCGCTAAAACCTTTGAAAGATAACTAACTAAGCTTAAAGATAAGTAACTAAGCTTTAAACTATTTCAAATAATAGTGCGTACTGCTAACTTTAGAGGCATAGTTTTGTATAACCAACTGGATAATTATTTCCTTGGCAATTGAGTAACAGCTTAGGTTTTAAAGCATGTACCGGAACGTTAACCAAGAAATGGGGTTTTAACCACAGAAACACGCATTCTAAATTTACCCGACAGCGGACCACCGCGCCGAAATTATTTATTCAGTAGTTGTAAACTTATATAATGTAAAAAACTATAAAAATTATCATTCCAACCAGGATTGTTGTTATGCACGAAAACACGAATCCAAAAGAAATTCGCCCGAAATGCGGACCACCGCGCCAGAATTATTTAAAAAAAAACCATAAACCTTACATACACAGACCACCACACACAAACCACACACACACACACACACACACACACACATACATACATATATATATATATATATATATATATATATATATATATATATATATATATATATATATATATATATATATATATATATATATATGGGCCCCCTAAAGGCAACCCTGGCTACGCCCATGGGCCTAATATTACTCTAATCAATAAAACACAGAAAAAGCCATACATTATAGACGCAGCTGTTCCAAATAGTAATAAACTTTCAAACAACAGTAGCCGAGAAAATAAGAAAGTACACAGAGCTGTCATTTGAAATTCAAAGACTATGGGAGATGAAAAAGGTTGAAATCCTTCCATTTGTTATGTCTACTACTGGAGTTGTACCTCATAGTCTAATTATTAATATTAAAGCTCTAGACTTAAATCACAACACTCTTCACGACATTCAAAAGGCTGCAATTCTTAACGCCTGTGATACCGTTCGAAAATTTTTAAATCAATAAATACCTTTAAATTAGCCTTTGTCTTGCTACTTTATACCCGCCTAATGCTAACGAAAACTGGCAAAAGCTAAAAAAATATAAAATAAATAATAGTATATATATATAATAATAATAACACTAATAGACAGCTATACTTAATTCTTGAAATTGGTAGCTCTGACTGGTGGATAAGGTTACAAGGGCTTCATTTTCCAAAACAGTTCATAACTATATATGGATTTGACAAAAAGTTGATTCATTTAAATTTGGTCAATATTTAAGGGAAATTTTTGCGTTTTATCTAAAGTGTATTTCAAATAAATAACTTTTAAGTATAATTTTCTTTTAATATAAGTCAGTTACTAAAGATTATGATGTTTAAAAATGATTTGCGGCGGTAATTTGAAAACCCTCCCATTTAAATAAAATAAACTCTTAAATTATCATTTTTATTGATATGTCAGTTCATACATAAAAAACCTATAGTAAAGGATAGAACCTCCCCATGGGGTAGCCTACAGGTTACCTTTGTCCAGTTGTCTATTAGTATAGATACTATATGAATAATTTATTATTGACTAATGTACTCAAACCAAAAATATTACTTTTTGATAATTCTCTATACACTTTTAATAAACTTTTAGATTTTCGGTGTTACTTTGATGTATAAGTAAAGGTCTTGGGACTGTTGAGTGTTCTTATTGATATTTAATTAAATATTTGATTGATTTGAAATGTTAAGAATAGAGACGATCTGAAATATTTCAAGTAATTGAAACACCAATTATTATTATAAATTTGACCGAGATATTTGTTGTAAAAAGTATCCGGGTGCCGTGAAATTACTGAAGAACAATTAGTTTGTAAATTCAAATAAAAGAAGACTTTGAATTTCTCGCTCTTGACATTCAAACCGTGAACACTAATAAACAATCGATTCGCCAATGAGTTCACAACGAAAAGAAGGTTTTTTTTTTAAACTCGTTCTTTTTCTTTCCAGACGTGTAATAGTTGTTAGAGATGGTAATAGGGAACGTTTGCCGGTAAGGAATACTTCCGATATAAATATCTCCGAGCCTTGTTCGGAATAATAATACGGTCACTAGAGCGTCCTGACCCACCTCGACAGGTTTCCAAGAATCAACGACATTTGTAATTTAAGGTCACCGACACACTTGGCTCTCGGTCTTCGCCGAAATTCGGATCGCAGTGTATACGGAACTGGACAGACCGGAATCCCGAATCCACTTTTGATTGAAATTCGTCGGTGAGTGTGAACCTAGTTATTACGAATCTGCGTGCAAAGGATTATTATAAGGATAATGAGTTTGTAAAGAAAAGTAGTGTGTATATCTAAAGTCATTATAAATAATTATCTGATCCTGAGTACTACTTCATAATAACTTGCCTTACTCAAATAACTTACTCGTATTAACTGATATCAAGCCGCACATTAAATGAACTATCATCATTAACATTTTTTTCTTCAAAAACAATTTCCAACCAAAATCAATGTTAAATAGGTGACCCTAAATAATAATAATAGTGCTTGTTTTGAACCTTGCGGCTTATTAGCGTTTACTTCTGAGGTAACCGTTACGCTCAAAGTGTATAATAAAGTTGGCTATCATTTATTTGAACAATAATCGTAACCTAAGATACGAACCCCAGACCTCCGTGATGTCGAAGATGTTAGTATAAATACTGACGCATTAACGACCTCGACTACAGAGGCGGCAAACTATCACTAATGTTTAGAGTTAGGAGTGACCCTAAATCAGATGAAATAAAAAAAGGCATCTTTCATAGCTGATATTTGCGTTAGTCTGAGGGATTAATACCTCAAAATTAATTCATATTTTACCTAGATACTTATATCAAACAAAAAATTCTTTATACCAGTTTGGATTTTTTGATGTGTTTAATTTCAACGACTAAGTAAAAAAGAACACAGACCGTAACTTTGGGATACCTGAAGATTTAGGTCTTCTGGTGGTGACCGCGTCAATGTAGATGAAGAATCTGACGTTTCGCATTCCATGATGTCCTACATCCCTGAAGATGCCTCCCACAGTGGAAGCGAAACATCGGATTCTTCATCTGCATTGACGCGGTCACCAGCCATTTGATAAAGATTGAATAAAAGATTGAATTAATGCTGATAATGAAATGAAACTTTGCACATATGTTAGTCTTATACATAGCTACATGCGTGCTAAATCTCTAATTGACCGCATCTATTTTCCGCGATTTATGATTAATGACGTCATAAAAAATATCTTCTGGATAGCACAACTGCACATATAGACTGATTTTTTTAAAAAAAGTTTAACTCTCTACCATAAATACACTGAAAGCTACAATGATAACAAACAAACACATATAGACAAACAAATTTGTGAAAACCACTTGAGTTCCTAAAAACACCTAAAACGGATGATTCCGGTGACTAAGAGTTTCGGATTTTTGTTAAATACAATAATTTTTCTTTATACTTACGGTATAAATGAGAAAAGGTAAAAATTGAAATACCATAATTAATGAAACATAAAAATTTTACTTAGCTTGCAATTAAAATATTTGGTCATATAATTAATATCCAAATATTAGGTAATATATTTTAAATATATTTATTAAGTATAATATGTATACCAAAATCTTGCAAACTTTTGCATACTTGTGCAGTAATATATAAATCATAAATTTACATTAATTATTTATGTGTGTTTAATGTTATTTAAGATTCAAAAAATAAGTTTAAAAATTAAAATGTGATTACAATAGAAATATGTATAAGTAAAATGATAAAAATAATGTTAAATTATTTATTGAAGTCAATATAAACAATATAAATCAGTACAAGATATTGAATAAATACTAAATATAATGCAATATAAACTTAAAAAAATGTAGGAACTGATATCGTAAAAACGTAGTGGAGGGATGGGTCAATTGTGATAAGTCAACAATCAGCCTTAGTTCCGAGTTTATCGATTTACATATATATCTTTATATCAGCAAATCACGTTTTTCGACTAATAAATTTAGAAATTCGCTAATAATGCAATATGCTACTTGCATGAACTATTGATGTGACAGACACTTCTATAAATATTTTTACTGACAGCCAAGCTGTCATTAAAGCTCTTGGTTCATACAAAGTCAACTAAGAAGGTAATGAGCAAGCAGACATCGTTGCAAAAAAGGGGTCTGAGACCACTCCTGTGGGCCCTGAACCCATAGCAGCCATACCCAAAAATATAGCCAAAGTGGTATTAAAGATTGACTCTTAACCAATAACCTGCACCACTGGAACAAATCCTCTGGCATGAGGTACAGTAAACTTATGTAAAGAGGAACCAATCCCAAAGTAACTGAGGACCTCCTCAGTCTAAGCAGAAGGGACCTTAGAACAGTAACAGTGACTAACTGGTCACTGTCACCTCCGATACCATTACCATTACCAATACCATTGATATCTTTAAAGATAACCCAGAGTGTAGCTTTGTGAACCCCTAGCCTTTCAAAGGTTAAAATCGTTTCTGGCGTTTTGACACGTGTTAAATAAAGGCGGAATATTTTATTCATAACAATGACCACTGTCGCTATCACTCATGTTATTAATAGTTAGCTGCTTTAATAACTAATAAAAAGTTAATTAATTAAGCGAATTCGTCAAACCACAAGAACTCAAACTGGCAACATGTGCTCATAAGAATTAACAAAATCACTGATAAGGAGTCACAGAAAAGAAGTTACTTTTGGCATTATATAGTACAGAAAATAAAAATAATTTCTATTTTTAACCACTAAAGCTGAAAGGAAGAAGAATTCTTCTACACTAATGCAAAGACGTATCTTCAGAGTATGTTGACAGACATTCAATGTCTATACGCATAGAGATATATACTAGAGAGGGCATAGCTTATCTTAATACATTGAGAGGCCTGAAACATTATTTTGGAGCTCTCAGGGGCTCTGGATTACCTCATTGGAATCTCTGCTAAGATTAAGTTAAGGTTATAACAAATCAGTTGTTGTCGGGTTTTTCCGCATTGTTTGGGTTTTGTAAGTTACTGTATTTTTCAATGTTTATTTCATCATATCAATACTCAAGGATGTTCAGGTTACTTATTTGATGTTTCAAAATTCAACCAGTAGGGCCCCTATAGTACCAATATCTCTATGATATAACAAATCAATCGTACATAAAATATTTTTGAACTACTAGATGAGTTATATTTCGTCTATAGTGCCCTAAGAGTCTCTATCACGATAAAAATGTTGGTAAAATAGCGGCATTGTAAGAAATAATACGTTAGCTGAGAAATATTATGTGAATCTGCAAACACATTGATTTTCTTTAATCGATTTGGCTTCAGTCAAATGCTGTAATATTGTATCAAAGATGTAATATTACATCTGTGTGTCAAGCTCGTAGGCAGCCAAAACTCGTAGGGAGAACGAAACCAATCCCCGAGGGGGTGAAATTCACACATCATCAAGGGAATTCTACTAAATCTACTTCGTCAGATGGGGCGATATTTTTCTAGGCTCCCCCCCTTGGCCTCTACCTGGCTTCGGGCCTGCTGTGAGTGTACTAAAAAAGCTAACCAGTTTGAAACATGAACGGTTATTATCAGTGTCAATCAAATTTAAAGTAACACAGACCCAAAGTAATAAAAGCATTAAAGACTAAAGACAAAAAAACTAACAGAAAAAAGATTACGTGAATAAACTATAACTAGAGACTAACTGTAATCAAATTTACATGCATATTACTCTCAGCATATCATTCCTGAGTAAATTCGCTAAGAAACAACCAATAGACTTCCAGACTACACATTTAAAGGTTACAAATTAAAAATTAAAAACAACCTAAGAGAAGAGATATGAGATGAGGTAAGATATATTAAGCAAGCGTGACTGAGACTGAAGATGGATTTATACGAGTTATGAAGAGGTCCTTTATTAACCAGAGTATTAATTAATAGTTGCCTCGCATCTTTGGTAATAAAATTCGGATTCCCTTCAGACTTCTGTTTTTTAAGTTCCATACTTTTCAAAAGCATCCATAATTACTTTTTTAATTACTGTTATAGTACTGCAATGCTTTGCAGAGAACCCCAGTGGCGTAGCCAGGATTTAATTTCGGAGGGGCTGAATGTTAAAAATTGTATGTATATATATATATATATATATATATATATATATATATATATATATATATATATTTATTCATATCTTTCAATTTCAATGTATATTTTTTATATATTATGATATTTATATTATAAGTTTATTGTTAAAAATATATGTTATGTAATTTATTATTTTTATATATTTTTTATAGGGTTTATTTTTTTGACACATTTATTGCGGGTTTAGGTTATGTAAAAATTTCGGGGGGGGGGGGGGGGGCTGAAGCCCCCTCAGCCCTCCCTGGCTACGCCACTGGAACCCTGGGTAATTGAAGTAGGGAGATGAACGCTACGGATGAAATTTTACCGTGAATTCTGTCGCGGTGGTCTACATGCTGGGCGAATTCCCTTTATAAAATACATGCTCCCATGCTTAACAATCCATTAATTGCTTAAGTTTCTGGTTTATGCTTTATAACATTAGCAATAGCAATAATCTTGTATGGATTAAAAATCATTATTTTTGCTTATCCCATTGGATACACAGCCTTCCAATAAGCAATCTACTTGGATATAACCCTTGTTTCGTGGTTAGCAGCTTGTATTAAATTTAATTTTTTGGGCGCCTTTTTCCATTTTGGTTCCTTTATAAGGCCAAAATGGGCAAACTTTTTGTGATGGAGAAAATTGTCTAAGTATAAAACTTAATTTATGTTAACTAAATAACACAAATACCCCATAATAAAATTTATTTTTAACAATTTTTTGTCAGTTCATACGGTAGAAACTATTATTGATAGAAAAAAAAATCATAGAATAATACAGCAATTATTTTGGTCATAGAATCAAATTATGCTGTATTAAATGTTAATAATAATAATAATGCTGGTTTTTAATTTAAAAACCTAAATTAAAATTAGGTGTATTAGAGCCCCATAAGGGCGCTGCACCCAAATGTTCAATAAAAAAATCTCTCTCTACATTATAGAGATAATAAAAGTCTTAAAAAATTGTCTCATATTGTTCAAAATCAATTAATTAAGAGTGGAGATTTTGGACCCTCTATATATATAATATATATTATATATATATATATATATATATATATATATATATATATATATTATATAATTAAATTATATTGCGGATCAGTAAGTCTCCTTCTACACAATGAAAAACCACCTCTCCCCTCCCTTATCCCTATCTCATTTATTCAATCAAAATTTTACTAAAATCAGCAACGCTAAAATCGCAAATCATCGACAGTAACTATTTCTTCAAATTGATTTGTTTTTAAGTCATAAGCACGCAGTTTTTAGGACGGTAGGTCGGTCCTTCTGCACTGCCCCAGAGAAGGAAAAATAACCTATTTATAGTGTAACAAAATATACCTATTCTATTTATTAAAGGAGCATTAAAAACATACATATTAATTATTCATTAGCTAAAAATATATAATTAATTAAAATTTGGAATAATAGCTCTTTAGTATAAACATTTCAAAATTAATTTATTCTTGGACCTTTCATTATTCTATCAATATTTAAATTAAATTGTGAGGTTAAAATATTTAAACATTGAAAATCATTGAAAAACAAGATACAATTTTTCGATCTTTGTATTTTTATCAATCTTCATATCTTAATCCTAAAAGTACAAAAGTATACTTGTAGTATTTACTTTTATATTTCTATCTCATTACAGTAATATTTAGAGTACTTACATACATATTTCTATCTCATTACAGTACTTACATACATTCTATCTCATTAGTAATATTTAGAGTACTTACAAACATATTTCTATCTCATTACAGTAATATTTAGAGTACTTACATACATATTTCTATCTCATTACAGTAATATTTAGAGTACTTAAATACATATTTCTATCTCATTACAGTAATATTTAGAGAACTTACATACATATTTCTATCTTATTACTATGATATTTGAGGTATTTATATCTTCAATACCTTTTTATAATATTTTGCAACTATTACCTTATTATTTACTATATTATTTAGTTTTATTTTATATCCATTACTATTTTAATATATTTTATTCATTACTCTATTATGACAATATTGTCTTGAAATCAAAATTGTTTACCTTTATTTTACTTTAATTAGTACCTAAATGCCGTTTTCACTTATAAAAAATTACCTTTTGACTCATTAATTGAATTAATAATAGCAGATAAAATATAAAATAATTGTTGGGGCATATAGGAAATAAACAGCTGTCTAAACGGGTTACTTTTAGAATGAAGAAAATAAAAAGTAGTAATATTGATTTGATAGGACGTAAAGACGCAATTAATATTTTGAAGGGCCAGCAATCATGCAATGAAGGAAATCTCTCTTTTGGCTATTAACTATCTCTAAATTTATTTTATGAAATAAAAATGTAATTAAACTTGTGAAAATAAGTGACAAGCAATTTAATAAAATACTTACTTGAAAGCGGTTGTTTGACTTTTCATGACCGAAGTACATCTATTATTTCCTACTATTACAGAGTTAGATACTGCAGTATTTTGTTTTCTACTATTAAGGTATTATTTGACCCTGAATGAAAGTCAACAATATTCTTCTGTTAAGGGATTATTTGAGCCCATGTGATAGCACTGCAGTATGTTTTTCCTTACTTTTTACGTATTATTTCAACCAAATTGAAACACTAAAATATTTCGTTTCCTTCTATTAAGGGATTATTTGAGCCCATTTGACTGCAGTGCAGTATTTTGTTCCTTACTATTTAGGTATTATCAGAGCCAAATTGAAACACTAAAATATTTCGTTTCCTTCTATTGAGAGATTATTTGAGCCCATTTGACTGCAGTGCAGTATTTTGTTCCTTCCTATTTGAGTATTATCAGAGCCAAATTGAAACACTAAAATATTTCGTTTCCTTCTATTGAGAGATTATTTGAGCCCATTTGACTGCAGTGCAGTATTTTGTTCCTTCCTATTGAGTATTATCAGCCAAATTGAAACACTAAAATATTTCGTGTCCTTCTATTGAGAGATTATTTGAGCCCATTTGACTGCAGTGCAGTATTTTGTTCCTTCCTATTTAAGTATTATCAGAGCCAAATTGAAACACTAAAATATTTCGTGTCCTTCTATTGAGGGATTATTTGAGCCCACTAGACAGCATTACAGTATTTTGTGTCCTTCTGTTCAGGAATTATTTGAAACCACTTGACAACACTGGTATATTTTTGTCCTACTAAGCCAGCAAAAACTTGTCGCTCTAGAGAGGGCGATGTTTCACACATTTAAATGACCTGCTGGAAATTTTATTCCGTTGAAAAATACTTAATCAGAGGCGCGGCATTTTTTGAGTAACGAGGCCCTTTCTTGCCCTTCCCTGGCTACGAACATGAACACTGTTTAGGGGTTTTTGTGCCCACTGGTAAACCTGCTGTAATTTGGTCCAACTGTTCACGGATTATTTAATCTTTTTATTTTTCTTTACTAATGCACTACTTAAGCCTACTTAAAAGCTACCTACTAATTGAATACATAGTAATATATAGTAGAATATATAGTATATACATAGTAGTACTTTGTTACATCCATTCTCTCTTAAGAAAAAATAACATTCATTTCTTACTTCATAATTATAAAGTTACCTGACAAAATTAATATTTTTCCTTATTTATAGGGATCATTTGTTTTAATTCAATGATTGATTATATTTGAGTTCACTTAAAAAAAATAATACATGTTCAGTATATTAAAGACTATTTAGTTTTGATCATAAACATCACATAAAAAAACCTACGAGGATTGATAAACATAATAACCCAAACCCTATGGCCGGAAAACATGAAGATTAAGTGAAAATCTCAATAAACTTGTTTTCGAAAAATATACTACCAGGATGGGTGGCAAGTTTTACATTTATTTCCATTTAAGTGATTACACACTCTGAACCCTGTTTCAAAAACATAATATTTACTCGTCGATATAAGATTTTAAGATAACCTAAGAGTTATTATCACAATAACCTTAATTTTAAAATTATTTTTCGGTAGACAGTAAGATCAAGCGGTACATCAAGAGGTAGTATTTCTACTATTCATATGTTTGATCTTTTAAGTGTAAAAGACGCGACATCTATTAGAAACAGGTTCAAGTATAATGTATGCAAGTAGTGTAAATACTAGTCTCTATGCTTTGCCATCTTCCTTATTAATAATTCATGCCAATATTATCCATAGAATAATAATGTCAAACGGACAAATGTTTTCTAAATTTAAGAGTCATTATCATATAACAGCAATTAGATGCCTTAATCGTTTAGTGTCGCTGAGCTAAACGCGAGGACACTTAATTTTTAGTTTGCACAAAATTTACAGTTTGACATAAAATAATATGATTAATTTTTACATAGACCCACAGTCTATAAACAAATTTTCACATCCTGATCTTAATTTTTTCCTTATATAGATTTGCAAGTATCCATAAACTTTTTTGTACGCCATGTTCTCCAAGAAACCTATACTTTATTAGGGACGTGTTTAACACCTAGAATTTTCTTGTTCGTGAAATTACTGGTATTATTTATCCTCTCGGGGGAGAGGTAATACTACTATCAGTAGGTCTTCTAACTACTAGCTAGAAGACCACATCGTTTTCTCAAGTTCCTTAAATCTTGAAGGCTCGAAACTTAGCGTTAACAACTTCCTAGGAGTTCCATTCGAAGGACGGTATGAGAGTAACGTTAGAGGTAAAGACAACTTCAGCGAGTTGACATAGCTATTAAAGTCTTTTATTTTTATCATAGCTAAATAGCTATTATAAGAGGTGTGTTCTAAAAAGAACGCGAATTTTGAATTTCCGCGGGTTACGTATATTCGAATTTCGATTTTTTTTGTGGCTTTATGTTGGTACTCATGTCTCTCACTTATGCCGACAAGTTGACATCTGCTTTGCTTACACGTGTTTTGGATCGTCTTCGATTTTTAGCTTTTCGAAAAAATGGATCAAAGAACCTGTATGAAAAACGAAATTAAGTGCGCGGCTGCATTCCGAATGGTGACTGTGGCATACGGAGAAGCTACCTTGGACCGAAGCAATGTTTATCGGTGGTACAAAATGTTCTCAGAAGGCCGAGAAGATGTGATCGACGAAGAGGGTGTATCTCATGGACATTAATTTGAAGGGCACAAAATAGAAAATGAATAAATAAATAATTTTTGAAAAACACAAAATTCGTGATACTTTTTGAACACACCCCGTACTATTTCATTTCTATCACAGCTACATAGATATTATATTCTTTTATTTTTATCATAGCTAAATTGCTATTATATAATTTAATTTCTATCATAGCTTCATAGCTATTACATTCTTTTATTTCTATCATAGCTAAATAGCTATTACATTCTTTTTTCTATCATAGCTATTACATTCTTTTATTTCTATCATAGCAAATAGCTATTAAAATATTACATTCTTTTTTTCTATCATAGCTACAAATAGCTATAGCTATTACATTCTTATTTCTATCATAGCTAAATAGCTATTACATTCTTTTATTTCTATCATAGCTAAATAGCTAATACATTTTTTATTTCTATCATAGCAAAATAGGTATTACATACTTTTATTTCTATCATAGCTAAATAGCTATTACATTCTTTATTTCTATCATAGCTAAATAGCTATTACATTCTTTATTTCTATCATAGCTAAATCGCTATTACATTTTTTATTTCTATCAACCTTCTATAATTTTGTAGAAACGGATAGAAATAGAATTACAGAATACAAAAAAAAATGTTTACTTTTCATGCTTTACCAAGATTTATCCTATGTACTTTAAGGTTACAACCTGTACACGTAATGTGCCTTTTAATGTTAAGAGGTCAAATTACTCGAAATTTGTAGTTATAATATTTAAAGACCTGCATTTAGTTACTGCTATGTAGGTTGCTATGATGCTAGATGTTCAAACACATCTAGCATCATAGCAACCTAGTTCATGCATACTTCGGTATTTTTCGATAGGTTGTTAAACAACCGGTTAGGAAAGTACCAATTTAAGTTTTCTTATGACATATATTTTGAGGTTATGACTCTGATAAGCCGGTTTTGAGTTTTCTTAGAAACTATATTGCTATTCTAAATTACTCTAATGATAATTATAGAGAGTGATTTACAGCGTATGTTTTCATGTAGAGTATTCCGTATACTAATTATTGATGATGGCCAAATATTATTATGGAACTATAATAATATTCCTAGACCTCATCGAATAACTCAAATATATTATTTTATGGATCTCGATACATAAAATCAAAATATAATTGTGTCAACTATTCATGTTTTGCAAAACTCGGTAGTATCAAATGATATATAAAATCAAACTAGCAGAATATTAAAGATTGTATAACAAGCTAAATTATCATTATAATCATAGTGAGTGCCATAATTTATAATTCTAGACTTAAAATTAGATATTTTATAACTTGCGCTAATTTTATGAAGTTAAACACAGCCAAAGTTGCTCTGAGAATTTGAATTTGGCTAACTCTGAGGATGAAGCTTAAAGAAATTTTACTCGAAGCTATTTTTTTTATCATAGTAAAAAGAAGCCATGAAGTTGACTTATCAAAAAAATCTGACAGTCATGATGATGAAGAGATGGGCGAAAGAATTAAGAATTCATCCCTTTTACAATTAAGTTTATTTTGCTATGTAATACTGCAGTAATTTTCTTATAAATAAACAATATTAATTTATTTATTTATCTCTGCCGTAACTGTTATTATTCAATTATATGTTTTATTTTTTTTATAAATATAAAAAAAACTTACATCAAAATGATCCAAATAGAAAGAGGAACAAAAACGAAAATCAAACAATATTGAACGTAAACGAATGATTTGTTTAGTGCTAAGTTTTTTAGCGGTATCGCCACGAGGTTTTCAGAGGACTAACAGACTGAGTTAAAGACTGAAGAGGGCTCCTGTACGCCCCACTTCGCGTTCGTTTTTTACAACCCCTTAGTGATCCCACTACTTACCTATTTCCCCAGTTTCACCCCCCGGATATACATTTTACATCCTTTTGTGTTATTATTTCCTATGTGGTTAGTAAAAGTGGTTTTCATAAGGTTAAATTAACAATAAAAATTGCCATTCTAAGCAATTATTTTATTAATAAAACAAAGATTTAGATGTTAGCCGCGTCAAGTTTCAATAACTTCTGCTAATAATACGAAAATAAGCAATGTTTCTGTTTTTATTAAAGTTTCAACTATTCTTGGTTATAATGTAAATAAATCAAAGCATGTCTATTACTATAGTAAGAACACAATTGCTTTCTGTATTATTACATATGCTGCTACAATAGCAGCACATGTTTCTGTTTTCCCATTGTTTGAACCACTCCTGTTAATACTTATGATATTCTTAGTCTTCTAAGAGGCATTCTGCTACAATATAGTCCAAATGCGTAAGTCAAAAACCGTAATTTTTTTACATAACATTATAAATTTCAAACGAATAAGTCATCACTTATTCTAATAGAATTATTTGACAATACATACAGACTAATATGCATATTAGATTTCAGCTTGATCTTATAAATTTTCAATTTTTAGTAAATTGTTGCTGAGTCATTAATGTGGGTTAATGACGTTATAAATAATTCATAAACAATAGTATAATTAATAGATGATTGATCTTGTTCTCATTTTTCATTTTCATTCTAAAATAAGAAATCATTTAAAAGTTAAAGTTATCGTGAGACAAAAAAGCGTCAAGGTCTAGGATCTTATTATATATATATATAATATATATATATATATATATATATATATATATATATATATATATATATATATATATATATTGTTTGTGTGTGTGTGTATGTGTATATATAAAACATCAGTTAGTACCTTCTCAAAAAAATTACCTACCCTCTTCATGGCCCTAATCTTATTTTTCTTTTGAAATTCACTATAATAACGAAAAATCAAAAACACCTAAAACGGATTAATTTATGTGAAATCCCAAGTTTAAAATAATTTTAGTATAAATAAAATTTTCCCCCAATATACACCGGTATAAATAAGGATAAGTAAAACAAAGGTAATTTGAAAATCTAATTTATTTATTTATGTATTTTTTAATATTCTCTTTGACATTATTATAGACGAGTGTGTCGACGTCTTTAGCCCACATGAAGTCTATATGGTTGAATTCGTTGTTCTCTACTTTGATTAGTTTGATATCTTTGCTACCCAGTTTCTGTGACAGTTCTAGTACGTTCTGAAAAATATTACAATCGTGAATGTATAACTATTTCTACTGTAAAATAACATATTATCGTCGTAGAGATTATTTCTACTATAAAATAACATGTATTATCGTCGTAGAGATTATTTC
Source organism: Microvelia longipes (assembly GCA_018340805.1). Lineage (NCBI taxonomy): Eukaryota > Metazoa > Arthropoda > Insecta > Hemiptera > Veliidae > Microvelia > Microvelia longipes. The sequence goes on along the minus strand of JACMZG010001893.1, from coordinate 22,307,792 downwards.
TACTGTAAAATAACATATTATCGTCGTAGAGATAATTTCTAAAAATAACATATATTATTATCGTAGAGATTATTTCAACTGTAAAATAAAGATTATCGTCGTAGAGATTATTTCTACTGTAAAATAACATACATTATTATCGTAGAGATTATTTCAACTGTAAAATAACATGTATTATCGTCGTAGAGATTATTTCTACTGTATCGTAGAGATTTACTGTTCTACTGTAAAATAACATATATTATTATCGTAGAGATTATTTCAACTGTAAAATAACATGTATTATCGTCGTAGAGATTATTTCTACTGTAAAATAACATACATTATTATCGTAGAGATTATTTCAACTGTAAAATAACATGTATTTCGTCGTAGAGATTATTTCTACTGTAAAATAACATACATTATTATCGTAGAGATTATTTCAATTAAAATAACATGTATTATCGTCGTAGAGAGTATTTAAGTTTGAAAAGTCAGGTACGGGGTACTTCGGAACTTTTCCTTATCACATCGGATTCACTACTCTCATCCTTTCTACTTCGGACTCGCTTTGATCGTCCTCAGATAGTAAATACATCCGTTTCATTCCCAGTGGTCACCCTAGGCACTGATGAACACGCTCGATGCTGCTTAACTTTTATGATCCAACAAAAATCATAGATGTAATTGTCGTACTGAAACGAAACTTGGTGAATTCATACTCTCGTATATATATTTAAACCCCAAATTTAAATTCAATTGGCTTTTTTCCGATTTTTAAATTAAAAAAAACGTATTCAAGTCATTCCATAAAAATTAAATTAATGCTGATAATGATATAAAACTTGGCACATATGTTAGTCATATACTACATGCGTGCTAAATCTCATCATCCGACCGCATTATTTTTCCGCGTTTTACGAATTTTCTGAATTTTTGCTCAGTAATTTTGTTCGGGTTAGTGACGTCATAAAACAAATTATTTTAAGGATAGCACAACTAACCTATAGACTGATTTCCGTACAAAGTTTCAACTCTCTAGCATAAATACACTTAGATTTAAAATTAAATCCTTGAAAAAAATGGTAAAACATGGTCCTTGACATTTGAAAATGGTATCTGACACCAGTTAATGGTCTTGCAATTTTAAATTTTCTATTATTATTTTGTTAACTATTACCTAAATATGGTAATTTTGTCACCAATTTTAACTTGACTTTAAAAAGTTAAATTAAAACATACCATAATATTGATTATTTTGATTTGTAAGAAATTTGATTTTAATATCACACTGAATTGGTGTTTTTATGAAGGTTTTGTTATATATCATAGAGTTTTAAAATACGTATTTCTTTCTTATGGGTTTTAACAAAAATGTACGATATATGTCAAAAATAGCGTAATGAAATATGACGGAATGAGGGTAATACCGGTATCGAATTTCTAAAGATTAAATGTTATTTTAAAAATAGACAATATCATGGTAATAATAATAATAATAATGCCCGTTTAGAGCCTTTCGGCTCATCAGGGATAACCCCTGTGGGAACCACCTCAGGTGGTATGGGCACCTTACGCTCTAAGTGTAATCTAAAGTGGCTACAATTTATTTGAACAATAATCTTAATATAAATTGAGAGCGTAACCTGGGATGCGAACCCCAGGCCTCCGTTGTGTCAAAGGTCAGTATAATAACTGACGCCTTAACGACCTCGACCACGAAGGCGGCTATATCATGGTATGCTCTAATTTAATTTTTAATGTTGTCATAAGCGGTAACAAAATTGCCATATTTTGGGTAATAGTTACTAAAATATTAATAATATAAAGTTGAAATAGCAAGAGACTATTTACTAGTAGTAATGATCATTTTAAAAAGTTTAGGACCATATTATCCCCTTATGTTTGTGGATGTAGTGGCTCCATGTAGTTGGTTCGTAAAAATTTACACCGTACGCTCATCCAACACTTCGGACTCTCTTCGCTCGTCCTTAGAATATTGGAAATAAACTAATTTATATTGCAGTACGTCTTCGGACTCGTTCCACTCAAACAGTAGAAACATCCCCTTTACTCCCAGGGTCCATCCATCCAGGTACTGACCTCGCCCGATGGTGCTTAACACTTTAGATGCAACAAAACCGTAGATATACTAGCCATTTCATAATAAAAGTTAGTTTACTTATTTATAACATAAAGAGATACAGTCGAGCCAAATTTTAACTCAAGGGCATAATTTTCCAAATTTTAATGATTTTTTTAATAAAAAACCTTATACATGCCATTTAAAAAAAAAGAACTAATGCTGATAATAGCATGATGATACTCTGTTGATCTAATATATGACTATATGTGTGCCAAATTTCAAATCTATCAAAACATTTCCTTGCGTTTAATGTCATTAATATTATAATTTCTGAATAGCACAACTAACCTACAGTCTATCGACTACTTTAAAAACCTTGACAGGTCAGTTTAGGCACCGCCGATCCTAAAGAAAAAAATCCCTGCAAGAAGGGAGCGGGAAAAAACTATGTAAACAAATCAGGTTATTTTACTAATATTTTCTTGGCGATGTATTTTTACATTTCTTTTGTGTAGTTTTAATTTATAATATCATTTTTATGATTAATTTGAAAGTAGATTTCAAAACGATGGAAACAAAAGAAAAACCACAAACAAAGTGAAAGATTGCCGGGAAGAAGGTTATTTCCCTACGCGGTTATGGTAATAGGGATTTTTTCTCTTTTCAAGCGAGGGGTTGGTAGCGGCTTCTCTGATTGGACAATCCCAAAAATGCTTATGGCCTTTGGGATTTTTAAACTAAACGATAGACTGTAAAATATTATTTTCGTTTCAATTTTTAACCCTCTAGCACGACCACGGTGCTACGATGATAACAGACACACACATTCGAATATACACACAGACAACTTGGATGAAAGGTCTTAAAAACATCTGAAACAGATAATTCAGATAAAATCCCGGTTTCGGATTGTTTGTGGAAATACAATACTTTTCCTATATACCTATGGTATAAATGAAGGAATAGCAAAATCACTCAATTGTATGATTGACGAAATACTTACCGATGGTCGAGCTATGTAATCGTTCTCTGCGTAGTGTAGCATGACTGGAATGTCAATTTTACTGATATCATATTTTGGAACAGTCGAGCTGTTGTAGACTTTTAAATTTTTTTCTGCGCCGTAATCAAATCTTTCGAAGTATCCACCTTTAAATAAACATATTCAAATTTTATATCATTTGATAATATATTCTGAATAATTGGTCATCTTGCATTGATTTTAGCGAATTTCCTTTGAAAATTCGCCTAATGGATAGGCGTCATGGCGAATTCGAACCTCGGACCACGACACAAATCCGTTTCAGAGGTCCCTTATGACGAAAAAATACTTTTTTTATAATAAACTTATATAATATATATATATATATATATATATATATATATATATATATAATATATTATATATATATATATATATATATATATATATATATATATATATATATATATATATATATATTATATATATATTTCTAGACACTTTCTTGTAAACACTCTATCTTTCGAACGGATTAATATTTTTTAACCAAACTTGGTACAAAAAATCAACCTTCGGGAGGACCACGAACCCTATTGAAAACCAGGTTTTTGTGACGTCATTAACCCGGTTTGCTGAGTCAGCGAAGTTTTCAAAAAATCGGCAAAATTCAGGGTTAATTTTTTTTTGCCGCGAAAAAGGTCAATATTTATGTTTTTTTGAGACGCTAAATCGAATGAAACCGGTCCGAAGTCGATACGACCACTATAAGTGACCTAAAATCGAAAAAACCATTCTAAATTCCCGAAAACCAAAATTTAGGTCGAAAAAAATAAATTTCGAGTGGGGTGTCGTTTTCTATGTAATTTTGGGCGCGGAATCGAATGAAACCAGTCCGAAGTCGATACGACCACTTTAAGTTACCAAAAGTCGAAAAAACACAAAATTATAGAAAACCAAAAATTACGGTCGTTGAAAATTAAATTTCGAGTAGGTGTCGTTTTCAATGTTTTTTGGGCCTCTGAGATGAATGCCAGTGGTCCGGAGTCAATACAACCACTCAAACTCAGGGTACCTGGGTTCACATCCTGGAAGGGTCGATCATTTTTTATCGTTTTTTTACCTAATATAAGTTTACAACTAGAAAATAATTCTGGCGCGGTGGTCCGCATGTCGGGCGAATTTCCTTTGATGCGTGTTTCCGTGCTTTTTATATAAGTTTACAACTACTAAATAAATAATTCCGGCGCGGTGGTCCGCTGTCGGCGAATTTCATTTAGAATACGTGTTTCCGCTAAACAACCATTTTCTTGCTTATGCAAGAACCATGCCCATTGCGTGGTTCCAGTTCATGCTTTAAAGCATGACCTAAGCAGTTACTCAATTGTCAAGCACTGCTCGTAACTCATTTTGTCTGTATTTTCCAAGAAATGCGCTAAAACCTTTAAAGATAACTGACTAAGCTTAAAGATAAGTAACTAAGCTTTAAACTAGTGCAAATAATAGAGCGTACATCTAATTTTAGAGGCATAGTTTTGTGTAACCAACTGGATAGTTATGCGCATTTCCTTTGGAAAATACAGACAAAATGAGTTACGAGCAGTGCTTGACAATTGAGTAACTGCTTAGGTTCTAAAGCATGAACCGGAACCACGCAATGGCATGGTTCTTGCATAAGCAAAAAATGGTTGTTTAGCACGGAAACACGTATTCTAAATGAAATTCGCCCGACAGCGGACCACCGCGCCGGAATTATTTATTTAGTAGTTGTAAACTTATATAAAAGCACGGAAACACGCATCAAAGGAAATTCGCCCGACATGCGACCACCGCGCCAGAATTATTTTAATATCCAATAAGTAACGTGCTTGACAAATAGAGCCTGTTTGAATCCTTTTTAAGGGTGTTCAAGCCTAGTAAATAAAACACATTTGGATTCTTATGAGGAGAAGTCAAGCCTATAGTGAATAGAGCCTGTTTGGATCCTTTTATAGGGTGTCCAAGCCTAGTAAAAGCCTGTTTGGATCCTTTTATAGGGTGTCCAAGCCAAGAATGGAGCCTGTTGGATCCTTTTGTAGAGTGTCCAAGCAAGTAAATGAGCCTGTTTGGATCCTTTTATAGGGAGGTCCAAGCTAGTAAACGAGCCTGTTTGGATCCTTTTATAGGTGTCCAAGCCTAGTAAAGACCTGTTTGGACCTTTTATAGGGTGTCCAAGCCTAGTAAACGGAGCCTTTTGATCCTTTTATAGGGTGTCCAAGCCTAGTAAACGGAGCCTGTTTGGATCCTTTTATAGGGTGTCCAAGCCTAGAAATGGAGCCTGTTTGGATTCTTTTAGGGTGTCCAAGCCTAGTAAATGGAGCCTGTTTGGATCCTTTTATAGGTGTCCAAGCCTAGTAAATGGAGCCTGTTTGGATCCTTTTGTAGAGTGTCCAAGCCTAGTAAAATGGAGCCTGTTTGTCCTTTTATAGGAGTCCAAGCCTAGTAAACGAGCCGTTTGGATCCTTTTATAGGGTCCAAGCCTAGGTAAATGGAGCCTGTTTGGATTCTTTTATAGGGTGTCCAAGCCTAGTAAATGGAGCCTGTTTGGATCCTTTTATAGGGTGTCCAAGCCTAGTAAATGGAGCCTGTTTGGATCCTTTTGTAGAGTGTCCAAGCCTAGTAAATGGAGCCTGTTTGGATCCTTTTATAGGGAGTCCAAGCCTAGTAAACGAAGCCGGTTTGGATCCTTTTATAGGGTGTCCAAGCCTAGTAAACGAAGCCAGTTTGGATCCTTTTATAGGGTGTCCAAGCCTAGTAAACGGAGCCTGTTTGGATCCTTTTATAGGGTGTCCAAGCCTAGTAAACGGAGCCTGTTTGGATCCTTTTATAGGGTGTCCAAGCCTAGTAAATGGAGCCTGTTTGGATCCTTTTATAGGGTGTCCAAGCCTAGTAAATGGAGCCTGTTTGGATCCTTTTATAGGGTGTCCAAGCCTAGTAAATGGAGCCTGTTTGGATCCTTTTATAGGGTGTCCAAGCCTAGTAAATGGAGCCTGTTTGGATCCTTTTGAAGGTGCCTAAGCATAGTAAATGCTGTTTGGATCCTTTAAGAAGTAAATAAAACTCATTTGAAATTAGTTCCTTAATAATTTCAAATTATTATGCAAAAGCTATTTTATTCTCATCAAACTCATATCACTATTCGTGTATTACTCACGGTTATAATCAGTTGTCAGCGTATGAAAATAATGCGAGGGAGCCAATGAGGTGAGTTCAGGATATTAAACCACTTAAATTATTAAGATGTTAAAATTTAAATGATCATATCATGTGATATATTCATATAATATTGAACTCATTTTCATGTAAAGAAATATACTAATAAAAAAACTAGGTGGCCCAGTATGAGCACAGGTATTTTATGCATTCCCACAATCTCATATCGGTCCAACCTAATTGACTCCTTAACACTCTATTTCTACGCTATCAATTGATTATAACCGCGTGCAATAGTATAATCTGATAACGCGTAGCACGACGCATATGCCATAAGATAGAAAATTTGCTATAACCCTCTCTAGGGGTCTTATTAATGCCTAAAAATGATAATTTCGTTTGAGAGCCTAGGTATAAAGGTAACTTTAACCCTTACTACGAGTTTCAATTATCTCGATCACTCTGAGCTATTATTCACACAGCTCTACTGTTCCAAATTGTTTTATCTCAATACAAATTTTACGGTAAATTACGAGCAGATAGAACAATATCCTCTACAAAAAGCACTAAAGGAAAGAAAATATACCATTGTTAACAAGTTGAGAGAAGTGCATGAGTTGCTTGAGAGAAGATCCAGCAGGACTGTACTGGACTGCTATCTCCATCAGTGTCTAAACAGATATGCACATGTTGATATGCATATGTTAGTTTGAAAAATGTAATATATACAAAGGATATAAAAATCAGGGTATTATAAAAATATGTTTTGTTATGATATTTACAAATTACAAACATATTCTTTTGTTTTATAGTGTTTTGTTAAATTCTAGTAGTCCAGGAGCCAGAACTGAAAAATCGTGACTTATTCAGTACTGCTTTATACTACTCTTTTAACTTAGCTTAAATGAGGAAGAAAAAAGAGTCTGCCCATGCGGAGTGGAGCCCTTCATATGATTGCGCACACTCAATAATTTAGAAAATCGCACAAATTTTATGTTTCTTGAAATAAGTGGTTCCCTGTTGGTCTAGTGTCAAATTTGGAGAGAACATTTTTTAACGCTGATAAAATTTCCAATAAATCGAATTTTTATTCATAAAAATTAGATAATTACAACCAAAGTTATGGCATTAATAAAATCACCACAAAAAATACAGTTGTCATCTTGGATTACAGTGTGTGCATACTCAGTGTGTATAAATATTATAATGTATAAGCCTCCAATGAAAGAGATCATAAACACTTCAGATCATTCCCGCCGGAGTTGACATAGATGCACTAATGATAATTTTCTAATGATCGTTAAAATTGTTTATCGTACTAACTTATAGAGATATAATATGATTAAGATTATAAAGAAGCAATTTCATGTAGAAGGTTAGTCTATACAAGGAGGTTACACTCAGATGAGTAAGTTTACAAGTAATCTAAATAGTTCGCTAAGGCCTGCTTCAGACCACGCAATAGTAGGAAACAGGAATTGCCATTTCTACTGATTACATTAAATTTGTTTAATAGTTAAGTAGTACATACATCATTAAGTTGAGGTGTATCAAAACCAGTTATAACTTCGATAACGTCATCACATATGTTTCTAAAAAATGCATTTGGCCTGCACATGAAATGGCTGAACGTACTCATAAATAGATTATGGCCTAACAGATGATGGATGTGGAATAGCTTCATAAACCACTAAAACAATAAAGAAAACAGGATGAGGAGAATCAATCGTTAGTTTTCGAACCTGACAGTTACTGTCAGGACTGATAGATACAGTGCAAAGCATAAATGAAATGTCATTTTATTATTGAATTATAAGGTGCATAATGTATTACAGCTTGAAGTCCTCCCCGTCTCGGTAAAGTTATAGTATAAGTACATTATATGATTTTATATACTATAAGTACGAAGTTAGACTTTTAGGCATTGGAAAGTATCTAATTCTTTTCTACAGTAGGTGCTAATATCAAGACCGATTTCTCAACGCTTTTTTACTCACCGCTCTCTTTTAGAGTCTTACATTTTCCATCGCCTCTTTAATAATCGGGAAGAGAGGGCGGGGGGAGGTGTACACATTATCAAAGAAGATTGTATGTGTGTGTACATTGCATACCAAGGAAGTTTATTTTTTAGAAGCAGTGATATAATTTTTATATTTGCAACTTAACTATTCAGCAGTGCTGAACAAAGAAAAGAGCCTCTTTGCAAAAGTCAATATTTCATAATTGTGAAAAAGTAAATATTTTTGCATTAATCGAAGTAAATATTGTTAAAAATATTAAAGAAATCATGTCCGTCTTCAGTCTTGGAGCAATTGTTTTTCACGATGGTTCAGAAAAACTTTAGCATAACAGTACAATGCTTGTGACAAGCTATAAAAAACAACCCAAAATGAGAGCAAAGTGGGCCGAAGAAAAATTACCCCTCTATTTTTAAAATTGCATTTATGATGCAATGCTTTTGGTCATGGTTTTGTCAAGAGGAGGAGCCCTTTAAGACTTATCGCCTCTTTCATTGCCCCTCTATGTTTCATTGGCCCCTTGAATGTCTTCATCGCCCCCAAGGGGGCGATATTGCCCACTTGAGAACCACTGTTCCAAAACACAGTATCTGCAAGAATCTAATCCTAGATTTAGAAGAGTATTTCAATCCTTTACATATAAGTCGCAAAGATGTAATCCGAAAATCAGATGAGTATATGTATTCATAGAGATATTATAACTAGAGGGGCCCCATAGGTTGAATTTTGCAACATCGGAAAAGTAACCTGACCACCTTTGACTATGAAAATAATCAAATAAAAAGAACAAAATCACATTCACTTTTATACGAAAACATTTAAATAACAAATCAAAACACAAAAAAACTGCGGAAAACCGATAACAATTCATTTATTACAACCTTAACTCAGTCTTGTAGGAGGTTTCATTGAGGTTACACAGAATTCCTGAGAGCCTTAAAACAATGCTTCAGGCTTTTCAATGAATTGAGTTGGGCTATGCCTTCTATAGTATATATCTCTATGATCTGTAGTCTTTACACTGTAGGTATAGGCATTATAAATTATTATTATAATTTATACAGTAGGTCCAAAATATTAACAAATTTGGTATAAATTAACCGAAGTATTTATTAACTTAAATTTAGTATTAACTTAATACTAAATACTAAAAAAATGTCTTTTAATGTCTAATAAATGACCACCTACAAATAATTCAGTTGAAAACTTTGACAAAACACCCAGAGCTCCTTCAGTTCCGTTGAGGAATGCTACTGGTGCAAGGGCGCTGAATACATTCACCTTCTTCAAATACTCTGGTCTAAGAGAGCCCATGGCGAAAAACTGAGTTGTTCCTTGAGAATGAGCCACATAAGTCACTTTCTCTGATCCGGTTTTGTTAAGAACGAAATCAATCATAGCTGGAAGATCGTAGCTACCCATTTCATCAAAACTGAAAACATTTTAAATTAAGTCAAATAAATGTATGATTTAATTTAAGACTGCTTCGAATATTTTAAGGGTAAGAACCTATCCCATTGACTTTAAATAAGCATAAATCTCCGTTTGATCTCCAAAGTTTAGTATCATTTTTTCTGAATTTTCACATAAACAAAACATCTGCTACTGTACAAATTAAGATTTCAAAACATCTTACCAAACTCCAGTTAAATATTAAAATAAAATAAACTAACATTTGTTAATATTTATTTATTTGTTAATGTTAAAGATGTTTTTGATTTTTCCTCGTTTATACCGTAGGTATATAGGAAAATTATTGTGTTTGCAAAAACAAAAAATTCGGAACACTGTTTCAGGTGTTTTTAAGACTTCCTGGCTGGTTTTTACAAAATTTTCAGTCTGAACGTGTGTGTGTCTGTTATCATCTTAGCTCGCAGTATGTTTATGCTAGAGAGTTTAAACTTGATTTAAAAATTAACATTTAGGTCTAGTTGTGTAACCCGGAAAATATTTTTTGTATGTCATTTATCAAATCAAAAAATTAATTAAATCAAAAATTAATCAAATCAAAAATTTTGAAAATTTATATAAAACGCTAAAAAAATATTTTCGATCGATATTAACTTTAGCACTTATGTAGTCATTAAATATAAGACCAACAAATACGATAGGTTTCATTTCATTGACAGCATTTGTTAAATTTATATTATATATTAACATTAAAACAAACTACATTTAGTGATAGTGGTAGTAGTTAGAGAAAGGTGAGATCACCAAACAAGGAGGCCATAGGCCATATTGTTGGGCCCTTTTTGCTAACTCTCTTACATAGAAGACAGCGTTTTACCTTCCTAGTCCTATTGCTAGCATTTTGCGTCCCTAATTTAAAGAAGAGCCGTGATTTTTTATAAGTTTCTATACCTTTAACTAAAAACAACGCGTGCCCCACTGCTGTACTGCCGTACCAAGTTTTCTTGCTCTCGAAACCATAAGGCTTCGACTTATAAATATTTTATATAATCTACTATTGAGGGTTTTGTCAAATCCCATGTTCATTTAAGGTTAGCGAATTTTACGAGTTTCATACATCGCACAGGCTCGGAACTACCGGCTTAACGTCCCTTTTAATGTCCGCTACGTGAAAAAATTTTTATCCCTCGCATGAAAATCCTAGATGGCCCGACCGAGATCGAACCCGGACTGTCTGAGTGGTAGACGATTGTGCAAGCATTACACGACTTATTTGATTAAAAAACTAATTATATCTGCCAATTAGCATAATCAAAAAAGATTACAAGCTCAAAAAGGGATTGGTAAAATATTAATGATGAATAGGCTTAGATTACAATAGGCTGAGCATATTATCAAAAATAATATACTATACCACTATTATTCTTATTGCTATTCTGATATCATAATCTGTAGCTAGCTACCTGTAGTCCCAAAATTTCTCATCAGAGTCGGTTAAATTGACATGCTTGAGGCCATAAGTGGTTCCCCTGTTGTTTCCAATCCATACATCATAGCCTGCATCTGCCAATACGTAAGCTAGAACAAGATGAAAGATTAAATACTAGATATAGTTGTGAATACGGGGGAAATAGAATCAAGAATTTATTCTTGATAAATAAAGGAATAATGCGCTTATGTATTTCACAGGTTTTGCAAAACTATAGTTATCATTAAGAAATTAACACTGCACAGCATGATTCGCGCTCATATAAAAAGCCCAGTTAATGCTAATTATATATTTTTTTTAGATTTTTTTCCTTTTGAAATATCCGGAATAAATTTTGTAAGAAGAAGTAATGCTACTGCTCAGTGGTAAGGCTCAGGTTGTAATGCATAAACCGGAAAATTAAGCAAGAAATGGATTGTTAAGCAAGAAACTACACATTTCAAAGAAAGGTTGCCTGGCTTGCGGAACTTCGTGCCAGAATTATTTTTTATTTATTTTATTTATTTAACAAAAACAAGAAAAAGGCAATAGACTGTAACTCTTGTACAAAAATAATCTAATATTTTATTGTAGTTATAAACTAATAAATTTTAAAATGATGATTAAAAATATCGCCGGTACCAATAGTCAAACCAGGAAACTCTGGCTTTAAGTAATTTGAGTAGTCGAATAGACGCCGGACCGGTTTTATTCTATTCAGCACCCAACAAACATGGAACACGATACCCAGCTCAACATTTGATGTTTAGTAGTTATTATATACCACGGTGTTTTCGACTTTTTAGTCACTTAGTGCTGCTACTTAGTTTTATCGACATCGGACTGGTTTCATTCAATTCAGCGCACCAAACAATTTACCTACGGCGAACAATTTACAACCCCTCATTTCAAGGATTTTTACGAACTTCCTGAATCAGCAAACCGGGTTATTGATGTCACAACTACCTGGTTTTCAATAGGATTCGTGTCCCCCTGGTGTTTTTGTACCAAGTTTGATTTAAAAATATTAATCCATTCGAAATGTACCTCTAGGTGAGCAGCATTTGTTTACTGCTCTTATGTCAGTAAACAAATACTGCCCAGCACTGCTCGCATAGATGTTATAGACTGTCAGTCAACATATCTAATTTAATGGTGACTTACCTAAACCTTTTTCTGGAGTTGATATAACCCAGCAGTCCGAGTCACAAAGAATGCCGTGCTGAATGATGACTGGCTGCCTTCCACTAGATGGTTCATCGTATCTACCATACGGTATTCTAAATACAGTCAATATATAACCATCTTCTGTAACAATATCGTGCATTTCAGCCGGGTAACCATTTGCCATGGCTTGCTGAGCCTAAAACCAATTAACCAGAGCATTATCATTTTAATGTTTAGAAGAGAAGATGAGAGAAGATCATTCATACGACATAAGTTGTGTAATTGCTTGACGAGTATAGACGTAATATTATGGTGTTATCTATAACATGAATAGTCGGTAGTAATATATATTCTAGGGTAATGACACGTATACAACAACGTGAACAACAATATACAATCAACAGTAAGGATCTTAAAAAAGGTGGATGACTCACTAAGTCGATTTACCTCATACAAAATGACCCTATCGAGAACAAAATATACCTACTGTATAAATAAATAAGGCAAAAATAAATAGAGAAGAATTGATCACAAAACACATATAAAAACAAAATGTACATGCTTGGTACGAACTGCGCATGCTTACAGTCATTGCATTAACTGCGCAGGTCCTAAATTTAGAGGCAAACTTACCTCCAGATGGTATCGTGTTGTTTTGCTTATTGAAAAGGTTATAAACAAATAGTTAAAAAGTAATATATTTTCTTTTTTTAACTCATTTATTGACTTAGCAAGCTCTAAAGGTAACCAAAAGCATAACAAACACTGAACGAAAAGCACAGAAGAGTGCTGAAGAGCTAACTGTTCTCATCCTTGTTACAAAACCTGCGTTTCCCGGTTTATTTACGATAACCATATGGAGGTAGGTTGGCTATCTCTTTCTCGTGCAACGTCTATGGGGTCAAAAAATTTCTTTAATGCGTCATCCCCTTTATTAAAGATCCTTAATCAACTGAGTGCAATCTAGATTAGTGGGGAAGGAATAAACAGAGAGAAACACAATGGTTGAATTATCAAATGGAAATTTTTTATAAAATATAATAGCTAATCAACTACAGTTCTATAAGACCCATTTCTTAGTAAACATCAAATTGAAAGAAATATTCTCAAAATTATATAATATTTATATAATTATTGTTAATATTATATAAATTTGCTTTGGTTTGTTGTATGCGCCTTAGTTATTCCTTGACACTATACCTAGCAAACGTTAATGTCGTGATGGTTTAGTAGATCAATGCTTAAATAGGCGAAATCATCGACAAGCTTGTCGCTAAAGGCATATTAATCTCTTACGCCAGAGGCCCAAATTGATACAAACTTCAACACGATTGATTTTGTCGCTTGGGTATGTCACGTTGTGTGTAGCGAAAGTTAATTTACCTTTTATATATTTATATGTATATAATCTTATCGTGATTAGATTTTTAACATTATCCAATATTAGTTTGTTGGAGGAGCCTCCTCCGTACTTTATGTTAAACTGTGTTCTTCTATACAACTTAAGTTTACGTTTAGTTTATGTTAAGATAACTGATTATAAGTTATCAGAATGACATACTTGATACTTTTATCATAATTCCTGCTTCATAGGGGGTTAATTTGCACATAACGTAGTGGCGACAAGAACACAATCCAAAAATACTAAATACAACAGAATAAATGCAAGATTTAAATGTTTCAGAGATAGATCTAAGGAGATAGTTTCAAATTGTTGTGAGAGATATTTTATGACACATTGGCTCAAATTAAGGCTTATCGTCCTAGGATTATTCTGGTCGTTTTGGTAATCATTTAATTCAACTGGGAATCAACCTTTTGGTTGGACTTAGGTGGGCCTATGGTTGGTTATAAGAAAGTAGGAAAGAAGACAAGTCCCGCTAAGAGGCGGAGCTTTTAGCGTACTATGTGGAAAGGTTTCAATACTGTTGTCACCACAGATCCACCGCAACGAGAGGTGAGTGTAAATTGTAAAGTCCCCCCTAATTTTGTGATGAAGAAGCTCAGCAAATTAGGTCCCAAGAGATAGCGCCTTTAAAATCCACTGTTCAATTTAAATACAAACATAAAATCCACCACGTGACGTAATTTCACTTGCCGATAAGCTTAAGGTGAATTAAAAGACAAGCCTTATGTATGTGTATGCTAGGTTTCTAGGTGTGGGTTCAGAACGATCCAATAGAACCTCTTTCCTCATTGATTTCCGAGCGTGTGTCAACTGATAACCAATTTGCGCAATCAAATTCAACTTAGCGACAGAAACGCGATTTATTGAATTTCAAAACACAAGTTATCTTCATTATTAAATAGCAATTTTTTAATCGAAAAGTAGCTCGTAATTGTAAATTGTTATGGAAGGTTTCTAATGGTATTTCTGCAAACGGAAGAATGTATTAAGGATAACAACGATTACAGAAACAATTTCTCTGAAAACTATACCTGTCATGCGCGCCATCATTATGATTTGTAACCCTTCTTGCTGTTAGTGCAAAAGAACTATCATGTATAATTGTATACGAACGCTGACAGCATTCTAAAAATAGTATCAGATATTCTGTTATGAGACGTATTTGTGATAACACCGACATTATATCATAGTATGATTCATTTTGATGAAATTAATCTGCGAATTTTCATCAGAAAATTTCACTTATTAGGTTGTATGTAATTTTATTTCTACATCGTAAATGAATAAGATTTAACATAATTTATTAATAACTATATGGAAATTTTTAAAGTATGTTTTAATGACATCTGAAAAATAAAAATACACCTTAAATCACGCTAGTACTTGCTGCATTGAACTAGATTTTATCAGCACTCAAGACTTTTGACTATTGGCTTCACGTAAGTACACAGATAAAGAAATGAAAAACAATTACTACGTACATACAGCGTATTTAACAGGCGATCGTATTTGCATACGTGCAATACGGTCAACTAAACTTCACGGTCTTACAGAGTATTTTGTTTAGTTCGATCGAGTGAGATTACGTGATAAATGATCCGCCAAAGCATGGCGTCTTTTTATAGTGAAGGTTCACTTTTGGTTATAAGAAGTTAAAACAAAAAATTTTGTTAATTAAATTTTGATTTTTTGCATAATAAAAAATAACAACACTAAAAAAAAATATATTTATAAAGATATTTGATCAAAAACGGTAATATAGAAAGTGAAATAAAAGTTCGACGAGAAGGTTATCCGTTAAATACCATCGTCTCTAAAGGTAAATACAGCGTATCGGGGGATCTATTTAGATTCCATCTCCCTAGTTCTAGCGTATGGATCAGATCCCTCCGCATAGTTCATACAGTCTAATTATTACCGTATTGAGAGATGTATTCTATACGATCCGTCGATTAGAAGTGTGTGGTGTACTAAATATTAACAGCTGGCCATGGAGTTTCGATGGTTCTATTATATGCAGTTATGAGTGCTACTTATGGCAATATATTTGCATCAGTACCAGTAATTTTGAATTAAAGTTATAGCGTTACAATAGTAAAACCATTATAAGTTTTGGCTTATGGGTTCAATGGCATCATTATTAGACTTTTGACTACGCATGTAGCAAAAAAATGTATATATATTTTTTATTTATAATTAAAATTATACAGTTTAATTAATATATCAAGAATAATTATTCAATTAATTTGATTGAGTCACAGTTTAAAATCAATTTATTAAATATTTTTAAATATATATCAAAATACTTTCTCAATTAATGATGTATTGTTACTTTAATTCTTCTCTCTTTTAATTGGTATTTTTTTACATCCAAAAAAGACGTAAAAAAAGTCGTAACCAAAGGTTACGACTCAATATAATTTACTTAATCTAGATTGATTTTACTTACAAATTAAATAGAAGATAAGAATTATTTGGTCACAGTAATAGTAGCTAATAAATTAGATTTATATAATAATAATAATATATATATATATATATAATATATAAATATTATAATTATATTATATATATATAATATATATAATTATATATATATATATATATATATATATATATGATATAATATATATATATATAATATATATATATATATATATATATATATATATAATATTATATTATTGTGTGTTGTGTATAAAAGGCCAAAGCTCTCCCATTAAATGTTAGGATTGCCAATTGCAGAAACTACTGTTATGGTGCAATGAAAACGACAAAACAAAACTGCATATGGTGAAGATAATTTGGCCAGAGATATACTGTGCTATATCTCTTGTCTTTAGTTAACATCAGATATAGTTTATATTTAAATTATGCAATCAAATTAATTTATCGATTAATTTGTTTGTTTTTAGATATCATGGTTTAGTTAAAAAAACTAACACCTCTAGGAATGTCACAGAAAACATTAATCTTATGATTAATTGATTGATCTGTAGAATAATGGCCTATCCACATGACTTGCGACCCATAACCAATGTGAATGGGTTATTGTTTTCTCAATGAACTAATAATTAAGTAAACATAAGTAATTTCCGTGTAGATATAAGTTATATATTTTTTATTGCTATTTAAAGGCAAATAACGAATATATTCACATATATTTAAATGTTATTATCTTAAATGTATTAAAAAGACATAACAAACACACACACACCCACAGACACAGATTATATATATATATATATATATATATATATATATATATATATATAATATATATATATATATATATATATATATATTATAATATATATCATATATCATATTCATATAAGTTTGTATTTCTTTATTTATTTTATTATTTTAGGCTAACTTGAAAATATTGGAATGGTTTGTGTTCATTGCATTGGCAATAAAAATTAATTCTATCCTTCTAGGCTGAGAAACAGGGACATTTATGACTGACTCCCTAAATGACTACTCAAGGTTAAATAATGTCTAAAGGGGAAACACAGCATTAAGGCGGCGGGAAATTGCAAGATTAAATGTGCTTCTCTGATTAATTCTTTAATTAAGTCTAATTGTAATTTTACTAAACTGTAATTGTTCAATAGACAACGAAATCATTTTATGGCTTAAAAAATGTTTTGTTGACTCGTTTTTGCAGCAATAAAGGACTAATTTTCGGAGTTACTCAATCTACAATAATAAAGTATAGTTGAAATATTTAAAAAATTCTATATGAAAGATCTGATTGATCCAAAAACCCATAAGAATACTGGGCAGGCTGCCTGTACGGAGTTAGAATGTTTAACACAGTTTTAACCTAAAGCCTTGTGTTGAATTTCTCTTGTAGACGTAGTTAGTTTTTGGTGTAATGAGCGCCGAAAATTATTTGAGATTTTATTTTATTTTATTTATTATACGCATTATCTTAAATTATTGATAGTACAAACATCTTTAGTTTACAAGTTGCCAGATGAGATAATTTTAATGTAAACTTTATTTCCGAGGTCACATTGGTCAGATTTAATGCAAGTGGTATGTTGTATAGTGTATTTAATAATTTTAAGTTTTTAATAATTTATAGTTATTATTTATTTGATAGCTGTTTAACTCCATTTAATACAAAATATTAAAACAATTTAATAAAAAAGGTAATCTTAGCTTAGAAAGAAATTATTCCAAAGCAACATGGCGTGCGACTAGTATTTTATTAACTTAATTTTTGTTAACACTTTTTAATTGTTCATTTCGATTACAATTTTTTTTGTTTTGGTTAACTCCATATAAAATCATTAGTTTATTAAATTATGTGTTCTTTCAAAATAAATCAGAAAAAATCCTAAAATTATTACTTGTGTTGTAATTAATAATTATTTTCTTCTATTTGAAGCGTGCTAATAAAATATTGCAAGCAACTAGGCAGAAAAGGAAACATTACTGACATGTAGAGTTTAAGTTTTATCTGCCTCAGCTTCGCCTCTGTAATTTTTATAGCTTTCCCTCGCCTTTAGCTCAGGTGCTAAATGTATAACTCGTTAGTAAAATTTCTTTTTTGCCTTGATACGGTTATGATCCAAACCCGAGTTGAAATTATTGAATGGATTTTGATATGTATTTTCTTGGGGGTGTCCAAACACCCCCAGGAAAATACACATCAAAACCACGCTATGTTCATCTCGATGCATGAGCTTTTTTTGCGAAGCATTGATTTAAAATTTATGTAATCCAGGACTTACTGGATGCATTACATTAAAATGGTCCCACAGGATTCAAATCTTCTTATTCTTGTAATTTATAAAAAAATAAGTAAAAAAAACTTACGGAATCAGGTGGATCAATCCAAGATCCATATGTACCTCGTTTTGACCTCACATGCTGGCTACAGCTTACTATTCCCAAAAAATACTAAACCCGCCAATACCTTTAACATTGTTTTAACGCTTCAATTGTAAATCTCAATAAAGGATTCTGGATAATTATGAAACTCATTTTATATTATTACAATTAAATATATGAGTCAAAATATCCCCTCTTCTAATTAAATCTCAAGTTCAATACGATAACAAAAAAAACAATAATTTCGTCTTATAAATCTTTATTAATTTTTTAAATTAACATATTCATAACATGAATAATTAAAATAACACAATAAAACAAATTATTAAGAGACATAAATAATAGTTTGAAATGAGCTATTAATGTTCTGCCTAAAATTTATTGACTGACATATATAAAAATAATAAAAAGCGAAATTTCTATAAGATTCTTCATCTGGTGGAGGAATCTTTATGAGTACTTTATTTTTTATTTAATAATTATAACAATTATAAATTAATTAATTTTACAAATTTTTAATTATATTACAATGATGTGTTTGAAGTATTATGTATTTTTATGATAATACATAAATAATATTCATTTGTTTACTGTTTTCCGTGAATGCTCAAATTGTAGTTGATTAGTTCTTCAACAATTTGAAAACGCTTTCTCATAATGATTTTTTAATCTAATTATAAAAAATGAAGTACATATTATGTAATGGATGAGAGCATATTTTGTTAGCAAGATCTACACAAGGGGTTCAATCCATATGCACAGGGTTAAACCTCAAACCTTAAATAATCAGGACTAGAACCAGGGTTCATGTCCTTCCAGCATAGGTATATATCATGATTGAATATTAAATTTATATCCAAGCGATTTTTTATGTTTGCCATTTGGCTATTTAGCGGCCTTCTCGCCCCTTGTAGGTAAGTAGTATATTGCTACAATTTTCAAAAAAATATTATTAAAAACCCTGATTTGTTTTACACAATATTATATATAAGTCAAACGATGGCATCAAAACTATTGCTGATAATAACGTTTGTAACGTTGTTGATAATAAGTATAACGTGTCAGCTTGACCTTAACAACTTGAGCTTGAGTTAACAATTTTTAGTTAACTGTATATCACCTGATAGTTCAGTGTGGACTCAGTCAGGGTTATTTTTTATTTTAATAAAATTTGCTCCTATGATATTATTGGAAAGTAGATAATGACATCTGAATATTTTTTTATTACAAATATTAACCATTTAATTGAACATGTATCTTAGGTCTAATAACTATAATACACACATAACGAGAGCTACTCCAGGTAGGGCCAGAACACCATTAGGGCTAGATGGCTACTCCAGCCATCTAGCCCTAAATGGTGTTCTCCTTTTGAATTGTTATCCGGCGGACCTCCGCTCCAGATTTGTTTGCTATTTACAATGCTTCTCTCTCCTATATTAGGAGATGGTGAAGCAAAAGAAGTAAGGATCCATGCTTAAAATGTAACTTCATAGTATTCTATCCTTGGACTTATAAGTTCTCTTAATCTAAAAATTTCATTTTTCGGTATCCCGCATTGGTTTAGTCCTACTTATGTTATTTCTAGTTCTGTCATTAAACAAATTTTCCATAGCATTATTAATATTTTTCACTTCTTATTTATATAATTAAATATTACAAGTGGTTTATATCAATATTGATTGATAGTGTAACACTTTTGATTGTTATTACTATATTGATATTGTAAAATACCTAAAATTTACATAATACGTGTGATGTTTAAAGTGAAGTATGTCAAACATTTGTCGTCGTGTAAATAACCCTTTGAAACACGTTGGCCTAAAGTCGAGGCCTATAAAATCTTTTAACATCTAACTATTTCGCAGCAATAAAAATTATACAGAAAACTCCCATAACATTTCGTTATAGTTAAATGCATTGCGATATTGATTAATTACATACATCCAGTGGATTTTAAGGAAGCTCTTACAACAATTTGCGATTACTGATTGTATTATAATGTCAAAAGATTCTATACAAGGAGAAAACTTTGCAAATTAATGTTCTATCCATACACGATAGAACATTAATTATTAATGGCTGCAGGGTCTGCGGCAGCAACAATAAATTGGCGAGTGCAATAAATAAATAAATAAATAAATAAATAAAAAAAATAATAAATATAATATATATATATATATATATATATATATTATAATATATATATATATATATAAATATATATATATAATATAATATATATCATTACAAAGAGGCGCATTTTGTATTTTGCACTTGGGCGCTTTGTAAGCTTGCAACGCCACTGCAACAGATGCTTAATGAATATTCTTTAACCATTTTTCAATGTCTGCTTGATGACCATTCTCGATGACGTACTTTCTAATTACTACTGAAAAATATAGTGTCAAACGCGTTTCAATTTGGCGGATTGAGACTCTCAATAGAAATATAAATAAATATCATTTCATTTTACCGAATTTTCAAAAAGATGATTCGTTCACACACTGCAATTGAGCGTGAGACACCTATGTATGTAACAAGCAAAATACTATGCTTCATTTGGGAACTGATCTAAATGATTCAACATTCTGCATGTCGACGCTCTGATGTTGAGTTAGACGTAATGAAACAAAGTAAGACATTCCATTTTGTCTAGCCATCAATAATTATGACTGACGAATGACGAAACAGTCACCAGATGTTACATATATTATATTTTTAGATATTTCTATTTAATATAATTGCATAAAAAGTTAGAAGTAATAATGGTGAAGTATAGATCGATAGATTTAAGAAAGCACCATTTCAATTTTCAGTAACCGCTGACTTAGTTTAAACTCAGCCAAAAATTTACTACATAGAAACCTAAAATATTGTTTTGTTTAATTTTGCTCTTAACAAAATCTTCTTGCTCTGTATCTTCTTAATTCTCAGTATATTACTTACTGTAAATTTATATTTACTTAGAGTATACCCTTTAACTAATATTTTATACTAATATCCTAAATATTATATTCCTTGAAACTGAAAACAGCATTGATATTTTTACTTTTCCTCATTTATACCATACGTGTATAAGAAAAGTATTAGGTAAGGTGTATACGAAACCGTGATGTCGCCGGAATTATTCAGGCGTTTTTAAGGCCTCCTGAGTGGTTTTCGCAAAGTTGTCTGTCTGCATGTGTGCGTGTGTGTGTCTGTCTGTTATCATCGTAGCTCCCAGTGTATTTATTCTAGAGAGTTCAAACTTTGTACAAAAATCAGTCTACCGCTGTAGTTGTGCTATTCGGAATACAGGAATACTGCTGAATGCTGTACAGGTGATATTCGGAAAAATCATAAATCGAGAAACATTATGCGAATCGATTGAAATTTAACCACGTAGCCACGTATAAAACTAATATATGTGCTAAGATCCATCACATTATCAGCATAAGTTCAATTTTTATAAAATGACTTGTATACGTTTAAAAAAAATAAAAAATCTTAAAAATATTCCAATTGAGTTGAAATTTGGTTCAAGTATATACCTTTACCTAATGAATAAGTGCACCAAGTTTCGTTTGAATATAAGTTTATTTAGATTTTTGGTGGATCATAAAAGTTAAGCAGCATCGAGCGTGGTCAGTGCTGGATGGGTGACCGCTGGGAATGAAACGAATGTATTAAAAATCTGAGGACGAGTGAAGCGAGTCCGAAGACGTTTTGCAGTATAAATTAACTACATGTAATAGTTCTAAGGACGAGCCAAGCAAGAGCTGGAAGGATGAGAGTAGCGAATCTGACGTAATGAGGAAAAGTTCCGAGTACCGTCACTTTTTTTAAACTAAAGAGAAAAGTAAAAAATAAAACGTGTCTTATAAAAAGATAAATTATTTACTAATTTTCCATACAATAGTTTATAAATATTATATAATATATATATATAATATATATATATATATATATATATATATATATATATATATAATATATAATAAATTTATATATATCGGAAGAAAAGAGAGCATAGGGCTGCAGCCCCCCCCCCAAGATTTTCTCTTAGAATAGCCTATGGTTATGGTTTATACCTAATGAGCTGTGGGGCTTTATGTAGGCATTATCATTATTATACAACATAACATAACCGATTAAAATGTTTCTCATTTGTTTTTAAACATATGACGTTTTTTTAAAAGAAAATATAAAACCCTACCAAATTCCTTTATACAAATGTGCCAATGTTAAAGTTAGATTCAAATTTTTCCAGGGTTTTTAACAGAGATTTTACTTCTTGAGACTTACTATATTTATTGAAGTTATTCTAAACCTGCAATACATTAAGGTTAGTCGGTTTTAATATAACACGAAAATGTTAGGAGCTAAGAAATAAAAACTCTGCATTGTAAAGTTTTGGTAATTTAATTTTAAACAAAAAATATAATAATTTTCCTGTGAGCTGTGTCCTTTAATTTAGTTATATATTATACGTGTTTAAAATGAAATGCCTTATATTGGTCTCTTGTGGGTCATCTGAGGCCGCGCTCAGGGGGTAATATCTGAAACATTCTGCTTTCTAGGTAATATTTAACTGGGAACAAAAAATTAGGTGCGGTGTGTCTCGGAACATAGAGTACTCTTGTACAAAATTTCAACTCAGTTAAATTATTTCTTATATTATTTAAAAGAACTTATACAAGACATTTCATAAAAACTAAACTAATGCGATTAAACTTAACAGATATGTTGGCCTTATGTATGACTACATACGTGTCAAATTTCAAATCGATCGAAGGAATATACTTGTACCAAATTTTAACTAATTTAGATAATATTTTAATTTGAATCATTTTTTTTGAAAATTTGTCAAATCATTCCATAAAAATTTTATGCGGATAATAAGATGAAGCGTAGGACATTTGTGGCTCCTATATACGACTTCATGTGTGTTAAAATAAATACAAATGATCCCGAAATTTTTTCACCTTTTTGTAGATTTTGACATTTTTACCGAGTTATTATTGACGTCATACATAACTATTTTCCGGATGACACAACTAGACACAAAGATTTATTTTTGTACTAAGTTTCAACTCTCAAACA
The DNA here is from genome assembly GCA_018340805.1 of Microvelia longipes. Taxonomy (NCBI): domain Eukaryota; kingdom Metazoa; phylum Arthropoda; class Insecta; order Hemiptera; family Veliidae; genus Microvelia; species Microvelia longipes. The sequence goes on along the minus strand of JACMZG010001893.1, from coordinate 22,284,152 downwards.
TAAATACACTGGGAGCTAAGATAATAACAGACACACACACTCATACTCACGCTCACAAATACATACAGACAGAGAACTTTGTAAAAATTACTCATGAGGTCTTAAAATCACCTGAAACGGACAATTCATGTAATTGCGGTTTCAGATATATAAAAGAGGAACAATAAAAAGGCAAAATACTGTTATTGGGGTATAATATCAAAATTACTTTTTATAGAACTGAAGTCCCCTTGATCAAGCCTGAGATGGAGTTCTATAAACTTTCCAGTGCTACAAAGAACAAACTGTTAAAATGCAATATCAAAATTAAATAATTCAGGTGAATTTTTAGTTTCGGAGTTTTAGAGCAAACACAATACTTTTCCTATATGCGTACAGTATAAATGAGAAAAATTCTGGCGCGGTGGTCCGCATGTCGGGCGAATTTCCTTTGGATGCGTGTTTTCGTGCTTTTTACATTATATAAGTTTACAACTACTAAATAAATAATTCCGGCGCGGTGGTCCGCTGTCGGGCGAATTTCATTTAGAATGCGTGTTTCCGTGCTAAACAACCCATTTCTTGCTTATGCAAGAACCATGCCCATTGCGTGGTTCCGGTTCATGCTTTAGAACCTAAGCAGTTACTCATTTGTCAAGCACTGCTCGTAACTCATTTTGTCTGTATTTTTCAAAGGAAATGCGCTAAATCCTTTAAAGATAACTGACTAAGCTTAAAGATAAGTAACTATGCAAATAATAGTGCGTACATCTACTTTTAGAGGCATAGTTTTGTACAACCAACTGGATAATTATGCGCATTTCCTTTGAAAAATACAGACAAAATGAGTTACGAGCAGTGCTTGACAATTGAGTAACTGCTTAGGTTCTAAGCATGAACCGGAACCACGCAATGGGCATGGTTCTTGCATAAGCAAGAAATGGGTTGTTTAGCACGGAAACACGCATTCTAAATGAAATTCGCCCGACAGCGGACCACCGCGCCGGAATTATTTATTTAGTAGTTGTAAACTTATATAATGTAAAAAGCACGAAAACACGCATCCAAGGAAATTCGCCCGACATGCGGACCACCGCGCCAGAATTATTTTCTAGTTGTAAACTTATATTAGGTAAAAAAACGATGAAAAATTATTGTCCCTACTAGGATTTGAACCCAGGTACTCTGTGTATGAGTGCTCGCATCCAAAGGAAATTCGCCCGACATGCGGACCTCCGCGCCAGAATTATTTTCTAGTTGTAAACTTATATTAAGTAAAAAAACGATAAAAAATTATCGACCCTTCCAGGATTTAACCCAGGTACCCTGAGTTTAAGTAGTCGTATTGACTCCGGACCACTGGCATTCAACTCAGAGGCCCAAAAAACATTGAAAATGACACCCTACTCGAAATTTAATTTTCACGACGTAATTTTGGTTTTATATAATTTTGTGGTTTTTTCGACTTTTTGGTAACTTAAAGTAGTCGTATCGACTTCGGACCGGTTTCATTCGATTCAGCGCCCAAAATTACATAGAAAACGACACCCTACTCGAAATTTATTTTTTCTCGACCTAAATTTTGGTTTTTGGTAATTTACAATGGTTTTTTCGATTTTTAGGTCACTTAGAATGGTCGTATCGTGTTCGACCCGGTTCATTTCAATTTAGCGTCTCAAAAAACATAAATATTGACCTTTTTCGCGGCAAAAAATATTAACCCTGAGTTTTGCCGTTTTTTTTTAAATTTTGCTGACTCAGCAAACCGGGTTAATGACGTCACAAAAACCTGGTTTTCAATAGGGTTCGTGTCCTCCCGAAGGTTGATTTTTGTACCAAGTTTGGTTAAAAAATATTAATCCGTTCGAAAGATAGAGTGTTTACAAGAAAGTGTCTAGAAATACATATATATATATATATATATATATAAATATATATATATATATATATATATAATATATATATATATATATATATATATATATATATATATAATATATACATATATATATATATATAATATATATATATATATATATATATATATATATATATATATATATATATATATATATATATAAAGTCTCGCAAAAAAATTTTTTTCGTCATTAGGGACCTCTGAAACGGATTTGTGCCGTGGTCCGAGGTTCGAATTCCGCCATGACGCCTATCCCATTAGCGAATTTTTTCCCAAAGGAAATTCGCTAAAAGTAAAAAGTGAAATTCGAACTACATTTTAATTAATATATTATTCAACATGTTAAGATTGTCTATTTTATACATTTTTAAAAATAATTATGGTTTTTGCGAGTTACTGGTGAATAGGTATACTTTATAAGTTGTCGCATTTGTATACCTATAAAGGATTTACCTTTGTATATATTTATTTATATTGAGTATACCTCTAAAGTAATAGTTCGTTCTTGTAGATAAAACGTATTAAAAATAAGCTCATTATATGGGTTTTAAGTTTCGTAATAAGTATGTTTTAATTATTTGTAAATGTATATAATGAGACTAAGTATTAAAAAGATATGTATATATGTGTAGATGTATAGGGTGTAAGGTCGGCAAAGGGACAAGGGAGATGTAGGGAGGCGCGCGCAGCATTGTGCAGGGGATGTTCGGTAGCTACGTAACGGGAAGAAAATCTCCAAGAACAGTGAACAGTGGTATTGGGTTAGGGCTAGCCCGGGGCTCGTGCGTAATGCCTTCTATCTGCTCGGTGTCGGCTGGTTGTATTGTATTATCATTCATATTATCTACTGTCCCAGCAACGCCTTCCTTACCCGGTACGTTTAACCAATATATTTAACTAAATTCAACTAAAACCATTTAAAATATTAGAGTATGAATTTCAATCTATTGTGTTTTTAAAAATCAATAATGTTTACGTGGGTCCAGATATTCTTATTTACAGCCTCCAAAACTTAACCCAGTACCTTTATCTCCAATTGAACGAGATCAATTTTTAAAATCCTGATCGTAAACTCGAAATTGTTAAGAATTTTACTTAAAACCATACTGAAAAAGTAAAAAATAATATTTGACCTTTGTGAAAACATAAACAAGGATTCTTTGTAAGATGAAAATATTTGAAACCTTCGACCTACAAGAAAGCAAGCGTGCCAAACCAATTTTACCAAAGCCAATGTTGACATTACCATTTTTCGTTTAAACATTAAACTTTTTTGTTTAATTAAAATAGTATTCAAGTTTTACATTTCTGCCCAAGAGTAAAATTTGAAATTTACATGTTCCAATGTTCTATACCTGGCTAAGAGTTAGAGAATGTTTGGTATGACACCAATCCCTCTTAAGTCAATTAAAACAAGTTTTGTTACAACAAAAATGCATGTCATGAACTTTTATTTTCTCTTATACTAATTTTCTAAGTAATTACATTTGCTATTCCTAAGAGAATTCTAAAATTTACTTTTCCAAATAGTCTTTACATGGCTAAACTATTATAGACGTTTGTGGATATCAATTTTCAAGTTTTAAACTTATTTCTACTGTTCTTGTAAATCATTCTTGACTCTAAATGCACAACTAAATCACACGGATTTATCGTTTTCGGAAAAATTAAGGTTTCTTCGGTTGTTGGTTTACTTTGACGTTGAGACGTCATATGTAATTGACGATGTTATGAAATTTGTTAATGGAGTAATTGCCTTTTTCCTATGTCTAATAGCCTTATAGAAACCTCAATACTTTATACCGGTTATAATCAAGATGAATGATTTAGAGGTTATATTAAACAAAAATTGAAGAAGCATTTGAAGAACTAGCTACCGTAAATACTTGGTGTTGGGTATGAATATTCCTGGACCAATGTTGGCTTAACGCCATAATCAGGAGGTAAAGTAACATTCCACCTCTTATTTAATAAATTTATGTCAGCAAGTAAATTGATTAGTCAACATCTCGAGGGTTACCTCTTTTGCTGATGATAGTAGTTAGGCGAAACTGGTTCAGGAATATTCATATCCAGCAGAAAATGGCTAGAGGTGGCCTTACATAATTAAGCTCAGGTTTGGGTTCAGAGTGGCATACTGGATCTAAAAGTAAGCATACTTAAATATTTAGCCCTTTCTTCAATAAATGCATTTTTAGTACTAAATGGAATGTGGTTAACACATTAAAAGTGTTGGAAATTAGCTCTAATTGACCCTATTCAGATGAAATATAAGGTCAGATCATAAAGATGTCAATAATTATAGATACTGATTGTGATGTTAATCAGGAAAAGGTGACAGGTTATCTAGCGACTTTCAGTAGCCCACGTCTTTAGGGTCTACTTGCCAACTCCCATCAATAAAAAATAGTGTTCTGTACCATATAAGTCCATGTATAGGCATTTTGCGCCTAATTTACGAAAGAACCCTAACTTCAATATAAGTACCTTTAGCTTAAACAGAAACAACTCGTAAAACTACGTTTGTACGTTGTTCGTGCGTTTCTCACTGTAAAACTAAGCTTTCCTTCTTTTGAATCTATAAAATAAAAAAATATTTCATACTTATGCTATTTTTAAGAATGATATATTTTGTCTGAGCTCAGGTTCGTTTAGACTCTAAGACCTGACATTGTGCTGGCTCAGAACCATCGGCTTAACGTCTTTTTGCTTATATGCAAGGATTCCCATCTCTTGAATAAAAAAAATCCTAGAGGCCCCCCAATTAGGATCTAACTCGGAGTGTCTAGGTGGCAAGCTCACTAACTAATGCACCGTCGATAAGCTACTGTAAAAATAAAACCGTGGTCTGAAAAAGTCTTAATGTAAGGAGAGGTCAATGAAAGTGGTGCCTAAATTTTTTATTTAAAGAAAATTTTGACACAAATTTAGCCCCACGTTATTTATTGGAGAGTAATAGGAGTGGAAATAGGGGTTATTACCCCCAAAATTAGTATAACAATTATAATGAAACAAATATATTATGTAATTTATACATATGTTTTATAAACTAATTAAAACTAAAAATGAGAAAAATATGAATTCCTACCTTGTCCAACCAAGGGTGGGCAAATGACTCTTTTATCCTCTTTAAATAAAAAAAATTAAAATTTAAGCATAATTATTAGATGTACATATTTCTGGCCCCCAGATCCCATTGTTTCCCACATTATTTTTCATTTCTCGTTTTAAATTTGTTAATACTTGCATTGAGAAAAATGCTATAAAAGTGAAAAATTCACCTCTTATATATTACTATATAATACCGCATTACTATACAATAATACATTACGTCATGATCTTTGGAATGAAGTATGAATGGCAAATTTAGTTTTGGCCATGACAGTACCACAATAAGTTGGACCTATCAAATTGATTATGTTATGACATTATCACACTATCTTCTAAGTAAGGGATCTCACATGATCCCACTTGTCCCTAATTACTATCACTAGCCACTATCAGCTATAAAGCATCACTATCACTGACATTATGACTGGCCACAAATAATAGCGAATGTCAAATGATGGAACAATTCTCATAGGTGTAGCATCTAACATTTTTAAATTTTTTGGTAATTCTTGTAATCCGTCATCTATTCAATGTAATTTTGGTAACTATTTATCTTGTCGATATTATGCTAAATTTGGTAATATTTAAAAATAAACAAAATTACACTGGTCATGATCAACGATATGAAATGACAGCGAAGGTAACTAGGCATAAGGAAAAGGCTTTCCTCGTTCCCAGTCCCTCAAGTCATTGTCGAATTAAATGTTATCAGTTCAATCTTATTGTTAACATCTGTGCTAACAATTCATAAATAAAAAATATAAGGAAGACTCAACAACAAAATTATATTAAGAAAAACATTTTTCCGAATTAACGACAACTGCGATGTTCATAATATCTATTCATGTTATACTATCAATCATAAGGGACCATTGTATTGCTATTATACGTGTGAATATACTATTTATCATACATTTTAACATAAGCATATACAGATATGTATGTTATTTATTAAAATTATTACCACAAAGCTATTTTTACAATACGAATTGTAATGTTTATTAAATATGGTACATGTTTTATAAAAGATGGTCTACCATGACTGACTTGAAAGAACAAAGAGCTACATTGTCCAATAGATGTATCAGGTTAACATTTTTGGTTTAAATTATTACGTAAACGGAACACAAATTAAATTGACCTATTATGATATAAATGTGAAATGTTTGGAGAAAATAACGTTACATCTAATAATTTCTTTACATGTGATGTGTCGCAACTTGTATCCAATTATCTTAAACTGGATAAGTAATAAGGATAATAAGTTTTCATTCACGTATAATTAACCTTCTTAAAGGATGTACTGTATATGTAGCGGGCAATTTGGAAAATTGGGAATTGTGCCCACTATTGTGCCACTATTGTGCCCACTAATTGGGAATTGGGAAATGCCCACTAAAGTGGGAAATATGGGAAATATTGTCAGATTTCCCATGTTGCCTGGGCATTGTGTACAATGCCTGTTTCCTGTTGGGCAATTTGGTCTAAACAAACCTTTTTTCCATTATAATACTTTTATATTAGTTTCTTTAAGAGTAGATACCAAGAAACTGCATATAAAATAGAGTTTTATATATTTTAAGAGAAATTTAATTCAGAAGTAAATTCATTTGAAACTTTTATTTCGTTATACAACGAATTTTAATATGGCTTCTCTAGTTCCAAAAATTCTATGACCCGCTTAAAATGAAGAGTTCTTCGAAGTGCAGTGGTTTAACCATTTGCATAGGAATATTTGAAATGTTCGGTTCCTGAAAGCCTCTCATGTGGTGGAGGACCAGCATTTTATGCTTCAGGGTAAAATTTCATTAGTTTTGTTTTTCAGCTTCAAACAGGAACAAGTCTAGATCATTAAGTTAGACTGAGCAAAAAACCATCGTTATTATTGTTGCTTATGCGCGTATAAATTTAAGATTAATTACCTATAAAAATTCCTAAAAACTAGAGTCCTTTTTGACGATCAAAACTATTTCTACTTATTTTTAATAGGTAGTGCGAGTAAAAATGTATTAAACTAAATAGAAAGTATGCTGGTTTTATTTTAAACCAATTAAAACTAAAAATTAGAAACATATGGATTCCGACCAAATTGCTCAACCTAGGGTGGGCATTGATCACAATGTCTGGATAAAGATGGAAATAGGAGTACTAAGGAAGTCGGGCTTTGTACTCTGTGTATATTACCCGCAACATATACGCTAGTTACAGATATATACTTCGTTCACACGCGGGGTTTGGCAGGGGTTGCAAACCCGTGATCAACCCCGTTGTGGATTCATCCCAACTGTTCACACGGTATTTTTAACCTAATTTAGACTCTACCTCGATAATAAATGAGTTTAAGGGTTAAAACCCATGTTCAATTCCGTTCATAGGACAACCGCCGGGGAGGGGGGGGAGTTAAACACAAGGTTTGAACCCCCTGCCAAACCCCACGTATGAACAAAGTAATAATAATAATGGTTTCAAGTCACACCAAGAGAACAAGAATAGACTATGTGGAGGACATAAAAATTAATAAATTTTTAAAAAATAAATAACTATGAATAACTACTTTATTCAGATGGCCTATCTTGCAAGGAATATGAAATTCGTCATAAAAAACTAATGTACATAAAAGAATAAAATTTTCATATTCAAAACAAATCAAACTATAAATTAAACAATAAATACACCAAAAGAACTTAAAAGTAGGTAGTCAAACTTTTTTGTTTAATTTTTAAACTGATTTTCTAATTTTCTAGATTATCCCTATTATATTATAATATTGTTTTTCAATTAATAACTTTTTTTAGATATCTTTTATAAATAACTTCGTCTTTTTTTCCATTAGGGTTTTAAGTAATTTATTAAATAATTGTGAGCCTAAAATAAAAGAGTAAATTTTAAACACGAAAGCCTATGAAAATCAATTTCTATTTTTACATGTATTTCTTGTTCTATATTTACCTTTGTACAGTTTTGTTAAATCTATAATAATTACTGTAAACGGAAGATAGTAAATATAAAGACAAGGTAGAGGCGAGGCCTTAGCTTTTTAAACCAAGGTTTGCTGCTTTTTTTTGGTTTAAGTCCTAAGATTGTTGTTAGTGCTTTTTGTTGCTTTATAATAATTTGATTTGAACCTCCCTATTGAACTATCCCATAACATATAATCGAAATTCATTTTGCATAGAACATGTTAACTATGGTATTTATTATTCACAGTTTATAATGTTATAAGTTCTCCAAGCTAAGACGATAAAAATAGATTTTTTCGATTTTAATAACTGAGCTTACATTTTGATTTTTTGTTTAATTTAAACAAAAACGCTTTGTTATACTTTTTGTTGCAAAATCCTTTTTGCAAAAACCTACCTAATCAATTTCGCGGGAAACTATAAGCTAATATGTAGCCTTATTCCATTATATAACTATAATGGGTATCCAGATATAGCTATTTATATATTATGCATTTTGTATTAGAGGACAAGAGGTGACCAAAGAGCTAGGTAAATCCTAATACCAGATATTTGCCCCGAAACGCAGGATACGCCGTCCTTTTTAAGGTGATCCCACAAATCCCTAAAATAAATCTTCTAAATAGGTTTTACTTACATCTAGATGAACTTCACTTACGCCGCGTCGCTCCGGATGTGATTTCTGTATTCTAAAAGTGAACTTTCTTCTTGATTTTCGAAGACTCGTAGAATTTATTTGGGAATGGCTCTTTAAAAGTCATTCTCCATGACTTTTAAGACGCTTCCATCTTATCCTAAGTACAGAGATATTTTCTCACCAAAATTATTTCAATACAAATTTAAAGCTGCGCAATGGAATATGCTGTCTACAACGAATTCATGTAATTTCTTTTTGTTTAAAACTTTGTTTTTCTTCAAAATGGATCTCAACTGTTACTTACCCCCTTAATAAGTTACCCCCTTTTGATAATGGTTTATCCTCAATGCAACAAAAAAAATGATTTGTGCATGATTTGTTGCATTAATGTAAGAAATCATTGACTAACACAACTGGAAATCATTACTTCAAACGCGAGAGTATTGGAAGTCTGTAGCCCTATACTTGGGAATCGTCGATAATTTGTAATTTTTGCAGTTGTTTTGGTAGTTCGTCAGACTATAATACTATTGGTTCTACCTATTAAAACCACATTAACCTACATTTATATTCTATGTTATTTTAACTATTTTAATTTTATGTGTTCAGGTCAGTCCGGAATAGAAGCTTGTCCCTTGAGACAATTTCAGTGTAATAATAAGAAATGCATTCAGTTAAAATGGATGTGCGACCAAGAAGATGACTGTGGAGATAATTCTGATGAGACTGCTCCTCAGTGTAACGGTTAGTATTTTTTATTATAATAGTAGTAGTAGCTGTGTATTAGAGTAATATTAGTAGGGGGATGGCAGTAGGGAAAACATAGATAGGAATTAGGTTGTTTCTTTTGTCATTGTTAAATGAAATCATTAGACTTGATTTCTTGGGCTTGATTATGATATATGTCGAAAATCGTTCGCCTTTAAAATTAGTTTCCATGTTAAAGTATTTCAATCAAAATTTATTTTGAACAAAAGATATGTTACTAAAGTTAGAACAACATACTTTTGTAAAATCGAAAGAAAATTGGTTCTGAATTTTTATACAAACAAGCTCTAATGTAAGTAGGTATCTGATTTCCGTAAATGTCATTCAGTTAATGTAGACATCACTCTTTTTACAATATCGTCGACAAAGATTGATTTGAAAAATCAAATAATCGTGTAATGAAATAAAAAATCTTCGGTTTTCTTAACTGATGCTTTTATTAGATTATTAAATATAAAACAACGTCATGTGATGTCAGCGCTGGAGCCGCTTTGTGGACTCAAAGCAGGGTTTCTTTCAGTGGTTCTTCACCAAAGGGTATCTCAAAAGTATGGGGGGTATACACAGTTATGAAAATTTTGACCGAGGAATTAACAAAGTACAAAGTATTTTTTAAAAATATATAAAAGTACCCATAAGTAACACAATAATAAAATCATAGGTATATTAAGAGTGAAACATTTCAGATGCACCAACAATAAATTCTTAATAAATAACGAGAAAACACGGTCCAAGAGTTAAAAAATAGTGTCTTTCCTCAGTAAATTAACTCTTGCCAGTTCAAATTTATCATGATTATTTTGGTAATTATTACCTAAATATAGTGATTTCGTTACTACTTTTGGTAACTTCGAAAAGTTAAGTTATACGATAGCATGTTACCTCGTAATATGTGGTAGAAACCACATCAAATACTAAAAACATTGATACTGATATCACTATATTCCGATGATTTTTTTAGGCAATGGTTTGACACACAATCCGGAAACACCCTGATAGACTTAACAATAATTAATTTCATTTTCAAAAAAAAAATCATTCTTGACAAAACCTCCTGCATGTTTTCAAACTAAGATTTATCATATAATTATTTTTTTATTTTTAACGGTAGACTCAAAAAATGCAATTTTTGAAAAATGAACGAAGAGTAATGTAGGCTTATTTTGGACACACTCCCAAGCGTCCAACACACAAGCCATATCATTAGCGTATTTTTTTCAAAGAAAATTCGCTAAAATAAACTATCGCTATTATTTTGAAGTAAAGTATTACCTATTTATTAAGCGCTCGTAAATCGCATTACTTGAGGCTGATTAAAAGCTGCATTAATCATTTTGTGAAAACGTTATTCTGAGGTCGAGCTAAGCGAGTCCGAAGAAGTAAAGAAAAGTTCCGAGACACCCAGTACCTGAATTATTGTATATATTGTATAAGAAATCATAATTAATACCAAGGTTAATGTATGTTAATCACGTGGTAAATTAGGTCTAAATATTTCGCTAAGGTTATCATGGCGGAACCAAAACAACCACTATGTTTACTCGGTTATCTCATGTTGGTTACGGTCAAGGGAAAACGTATTGATATTTAGTTCTCAATACACTCTATTTATGACCAAATCAATAATACCAATTATATGTATGGTCGCATTAGCAACTGTTCCTTATCTTTTACAACTAGCCATCTTCTATACAAACATAAAAATAAATATTTATATTTATTATATGCACATACCAATAGACACACACATATTTAAATATTATATATATATATATATATATATAATATATATATATATATATTATATATATATCAATAAGTTTTTATGCGCAATTCGGCATTAAGTCGTGGTACCTCACATGGAGGTACCAAGATAAGTTTTGGTTGGTATATCCTATTAATTTTATAGTAATCTTAAAAACATCTTAGTAATCTAAAAGAAATCTTAATAACTTCTCATTAACATAATTAATTACAATATTCGCTCTAAATAATTAAACTATATATAATTTTTATTAATAAATTTTATACTTAAAACCAACATGCTATAAAATCATAAATTTCTACTTATAATCTATACGTATAATATTATTACTTTTACTATTATGAATATAATACTATAAATAAATATTCTAATAACATTAATATAATTGTTATATACGTTTATTATATAACAATTCAAGGCAATTTAGAATAATTCTCATAAGTAATACATATAATGCTGCTGTATAAATGTAATGACTTGTATATTCTGAGGATGAGCGAAGCGAGTTCAAAGTAGGTAGGATGAGCGTAGCAAATCCGATGTGATGAGGATAAGTACCGAGGTACCTCGTACCCGATTTTTCAATGTTTTTTTTCAAAACACTTTTAACATAAACTTGATTTAATTTCATTAGAATATAGTTTAAGCCCCCTTAACTTCCCTTAGAATTGCCTATGGGCATTAGTATGTATTAACATTAGTCTTTCTCAAATGTTAATTAAGGTAATTACATTTGCTGTAACAGTAATTGATTTGAATACTTCCCTAAAAAGGAGTGAGGTAGTAAAGGAACGAAAATGGATTACCAATGTAGTTGAAATAATTTATTTGATTTAGTAGTTGAATAAATTGTTCTCGGGAGTAATAAGTTTATACCAAGGACAGGTAATTTGACTTGAAGGCTGTAAATACCGAGATAATGACAGGTGTTGTTTTTGCTTGAACTGACGAAATTTCCCTAGAAATTTGTATCATTTTGTAACATTTGATTAATAAAGTAAGAAATTAATGCGTTGCTTCAGGATGCTATTGTTGAATAAGCTTTAAGATTAGAGCCATTGAGATACATTACTAGTGGGGCCCTATTGGTTGAGTTTTGAAACATCGAAAAAGTAACCTGAACACATTCGACTATCAATATTAATCAAGTAAGCAGAACAAAAATACAGACTCTTACATAGTAGAACGTTTAAATACAAATCAAAATACAACACAAAAAATGTGAGGGAAGACGAAAACAATTAATATATTATAACCTTAACTCACACTTTAGAGGAGGTTTTAATGAGGTTACACAGAGCCCCTGAGAGTCCCAAAAAGATGTTTCAGGCCTTTCAATGTAATGAGATAGGCTGTGCCCCCTCTAGTATATATCTCTATGATTAGAGCAACATATCTAAGTAATACACGGAAATAAGAAAGAACCTCTTCGGGCCATAGAGATATATTACTAGAGAGGCCCTATAGGTTAAATTTTGAAACATCGAAAAAGTACCTGACCACCTCTCTTTGGATTAAAGTGAAATAATCAGTACAAAATCACAATAACTTATTCAGTAGAACGTGTTAAATACAAAACACAAACAATGTAGGGGAAGATGAAAACATTTTATTTATTAAAACCTTAACTCATTTTTAGAGGAGGTTTCAATGAGGTTACACAGAGCCCCAAAGAGATGTTTCAGGCCTCTTAATGTATTGATATAGACTACGCCCCCTCTAGTATATATCTCTATGCTTCGGACTCGCTTCTATCATCCTCAGAATATAAAAATCACTAAATTTTGATTGTAGTACGTCTTCAAACTCGTCTTCAGTTAGTAACATATTCGTTTTAACACAGTCGTCACCCATCCAGGAACCAGGTATTGGATGCTCCTTCCTCGATGTTATCCTACAAAAATCGTCGTTAACACAAGCCGTATAAAAATGAGACTTAGTAAACTTATTCATAACATAAAGCGATGCACTGGTACTAAATTTCAACTTAATTGGGTTCTTTTTCAATTATTAATAATTTGTTTAAAGAAATTCATATACATGTCATTCAATATATAATTCTAGTCTCAGAATAATAGGAATATAGAAAGAGCATAGGACCGTAAACACAATGTAATTCCACTGATGACACGAAAGCTGGTTTACTGGTGGTCTTAAGTAAGGGTACCACCCTAACAACAAAACATTATTTTATAAATTTGTCATGAATATCTACTAATGAAAAAACATCGTAAGAAATAAATATAATAACTTGCAAAATGCTAAGCACTTAATAAAATCGGTCTTGGATGGCAAAAAGGCAGCGGTATACAAAAATCTACATTTAATTGACGAGGACTACTTTTAGGCCCGCATTCAAAGACATTTTCCTAACATTCTCCTTAAGGGTTCCTTAAGGAGACCTTAAACTTTCCTAAACTAGAACTAAAATATAATTCACACCTAAAGGATTCCTTAAGGAGGCCTAAATGCTTCTTTTAGGTGTGAGTATAGGAAATGCTGTACATTTTGACTAGTTTTAGGTCAACTTAAGGAAAATGTTAGGAAAATGTTAGGAGAATGTTAGGAAAATGTTAGGAGAATGTTAGGAAAATGTTAGGTCTCCTTAAGGAGAATGTTAGGAAAATGTTAGGTAAACGTCTTTGAATACGGGCCTTAATATAATTTTAATTAAATACGTTAAAATACAAATTAAAATGCTTAAATAATTGTAACGCACCGACATTTATATTAGTATTTTATGAATAATCCATCATAAATAATTGTAATGCACCGACATTTATATTAGTATTTTATGAATAATCCATATTATTCATATTATATTTTATGAATATCCATCCATTATTAATTTATAATAGAACATAATAATTCAGCAGCCGGGAGAATTTCCAACTTTGTTACAAGAAAATTATATATATTGTTATGGTGTTAGCATTACTTAAGATCACCACTTGAAACGGCTTTGCTGTATCAGTTATATAGCTGCTCCTTCTATACATAGTATTATTCTAAGAATCTGGCACTAATGTCCGTAAGCCGGGCGAAATTTCCTTGCAACGCGTGCTTTCTTGCTTAAAAAACAATTTCTTGCTTAAGTTACTAGTTTATCCCTTATATTCTGAGCAGTAGGATTAATTCTTGTTACACATTTTTTAGGATTTTGTAGAGCGATGCACATTCCCCAGGTTATACAAAACTATCGTTACCATTCGTAAGTTGAAAATACAAAGCTTTATTCGCGCTCGTATAATGCTAAAATTATGCAAAGTTTGAAATGTTTGATCATATATCCATTAAAAAAAAAAAATTAAATGTGTAACTAGAAGTAATACTATTGCTAAGGTTGTCATGTATAAATTGATAACTCGAGCAAGAAATAGATTTTTGGCTTACAGACCTCCACCTCAGAATTATTTTGTAAAATCATCAACCTTTATTGAAAAAATATTACGAAATAAATTATCGCCGGTACGAAGGATTGAACCTGGGAACCCTGTTTTTAAGAACTTTATATTCGGACTGGGTTTCATCAATTCAGCAGCCTAAAACATCTAAAATGACACCCTATTCGACGTTTTTTTTGTTGTTTTTAGGTTTTTCAATTATTAACCACGGTTTTTTTTTACTTTTTGGTCACTTGGAATGATTTTATCGACTCCGAATACCATATCTTCATTGCATTTAGTGCCCCAAAAAACATAAATAAATACATTTTAATGCAGCGAAAAGTGGTTAACCCTTAATTATACCGATTCTTTAAGAAGTTTGTTGCGTTAGAAACTAGGTTAATGACATTACACCAACCTGGTTTTTAAAAGAGTTCGAGTTCTACCCAAGGTTTATTTTTGAACCATGTTTGCTTTAATAACATTATTCCGTTTGAAAGATAGCGTGTTTACAAGAATCAACCAAACAATAAATTTTAAAATAATAATATATATATATATAAATATATATATATATATATATATAATATATATATATATATAACTCAATGTGTTTTTTGTGTGTTGCATATATATTATATATATATATATAATATATAATATATATATATATATAATATATATATATATATATATTATACAAGTTTAGCGCGTTTTAGTCCTGAATGACAAGTAATAATCCTATTCAGATTATAAAACAGAAACTTAAGCAAAAAAGCACTCTTTTTAAGGAAAATTCGCCTGGTTTGCGGACCTCCATTCTCTATTTCTAGAATATTTTAAAACGCATAATACAACAGCATAATATTGTATAACTTCAGCATAACCACATGTATCTTTCTTTTATGCAGAATTTCCTTCGAGGATTTCATTACAAACAATTTTAGGAGGATTTCATTTATTTTAGCAATTAAAATAAAAAAGTTATTTATACAATAAGAACAGAAAATTCGCTTGTTATGCTTTAACCAAAACTCCATTCATCCTTCAAGTTGTTGTTAATTTTAATCAGAAGCTGTTATAACAATTATCTATAATAAAGAAGATATCGAACCCACCATAAAGTAATAATTATCCGTCATAAGAATCAAATTAACCTTGTAAAGTAAGTTTTTACGAAAAATTTGCAATAATAGAGGAGTGGACTTTCTTTAAGACGTGAGAGTTGACCAGACATAAGAAGAAAGCAGCTCCGCCTCGTCTCGCCTAGCCTCCAGTAACTGGATGAATATTATACACCTGCCTTTACTTTAAAGATTCAAATTTTTATACACGGTGGATCCCCCCCCCCCCCTTGATGTTCAACCTTTGACCAAATGGATCAAGAGGATAGGATTTTCCTGTGTCATAGGATTTTTTTAACAGTATGACGATAAGATAAGAAAAGAGAGAATTGATAGAGACACTTTAAAGGGCGTTTTGGATTCCAGGGATTATTGTAAAACATTTGTATCTCTTAATAAAAATGTCTGTAAGAAAAAAAATTTCGAAAATAAGCGCAAAAGTTGCCACTTTTTTAGTTTTCCTCATTTATACCGTATGTATATTAGAAAAGTATTGTATTCTAGGCAGATCAACGAAGATTTCAGTCCTTTTATAATCTAATCTTTTGTCCTCTGTTAATGTAAATTTGTCTGTTTATTTACATTAACAACAGGCGAAACATCTGTTGTTAATGTAAATAAACAGACACATTTTAAAGGACTAAAGTCTTCGTTAATCTACCTAGAATTTAATTCTTAACACTCCAATAATTAATTTGTTAATAAAAAGTATTGTGTTTGCAAAAAAATCCGAAACCAGGATATCACCGGAATTATCAGTTTCTGGTGTTTTAAGATCTTCTGACTACTTTTCGCAAAGTTACTTTCACAAAGTAAACACGCTGCCGTTTCAACTATCAACGTGTTAATTAAAAAGTGTGTGCCGTTAAGAATAAACAGGAGCCATGCGGCCGGAACTTTTCAATACCTTATTAGATTTGCTACTTGTCCTAAATTCTTCGTGATCGCTTTGCTCGTCCTCAGAATATAAAAGAATCATAAATTATAATTTAGTACGCCTTCAGTCTCGGTTTGAGTAAGATCAGTTTCAAGCTCGGTAGTTACCCGTCCAAGTTTATTATCATAGCCAAGCTCAATGCTCCTTATAACATTAGTGCTTTTACGAAAGCCGTATATAGACTTGCCGAATTGCAACGAAACTTTGTATACTTTTGTATTACATAAAGATATACACCCACGCGAATTTTTAACTCAATTGCTCTTTTTTTCTAATTTTTAACCATTTTTTTAAAAAAACATATACTTGTCATTAAAAAATAGAATAAATGCTAATAATGAGATGAAACTTAGCAAATTTATTGGTATTATATAGTACTACCCGCATTCCAAATTTCACGTTGATCCAATCATTTTTTTGGTTTTATGAATTTTTCTCAAGCCATTAATGACAAATAATGACGTAATAGAAAAATTATCTTCTAGATTGCTCAACTGGAGATTCATTTTTTTACCAAGTTAAAACTAGAATAAACCCAATGGGAGCTACGCCCATAATAGACAGACAACTTTGTTTAAACCAATAAAATGTCTAAAAAACCTGAAACAGATAATTCAAGTAAATTCGGTTTCAAATTTTTATAGCAAACATAATACTTTTCCTATATACTTACGGTGTAAATGAGGAAACTAAAAATGAAATATTGCCGTCTTTTATCTAAAAACTAAATTCAGAGTTTCTCGAAAAATGATTATTTACCACTAAGTACTAATCCGCCTTGAATGATGATTATAACTTTTTCTTCTCTACACATAAGTTTCTCCTGGAGCGACAACTACTTTTTACAAAAACTACTTTTCGGCGAATTTTCTAAAAAATCTCACTAATGAGATCGTCGGCATAAAAGCAGTGGAGAAGGGAGTAGAAAGATTGAGAACACAGATATATATTTATAATGATAACGTAATTTTCTTAAAAAATCTACTTTGCGAAGAGGGTCGAGTGGGGAGCCATTTGTATGTTTTTGTGTTGAATAATTAAGTGGTTCTTCGACAAATGGCCAATTAGATTTTTTTAAATTTTTTTACAAACAAGGCCAACGGTTATGTGAGGACAAATGGTACAACCAAGTGAACGCGTAGTGCGGCCACAAAGAAACACCCGGGCACCTTGTCAGACTTGTCAGCTATTTTAAGTACAACGAATTATTTGTTCTGTAACACAATCATTTGATTATGCATATTTAATTTCAATTTAATAAATTTTCATGAAGATTTAGGTCTTCCGGTGGTGACAGCGTCAATACAGATGAAGAATACAACGTTTCGCTTCCACTGCGGGAGGCATATTCAGGGATGTAGGACGTCATGGATAAAAACACATTTATCTGCCAAACTGAACAGTTCAGTTCTGTATAGTTTTGTGTTTCAGTCCATGATGTCCTACATCCCTGAATATGCCTCTTACAGTAGAAGCGCGCGATCACCACCGGAAGACCTAAATGTTTATGGCAATACCCGCGGAAGCCTATGGTGTTTGCTAATATAACTTTTTGCACAAAATATCATCTTTATGTCATCTGCGAGAGCTCCAAAATGATGTTTTCAGCCTCTCAATGAATTAAGGTAGGGTATGCCTAGTAATGTATTCATAGCCTCTGAATGTATGGGCATAGGGTATGCCCCATAAAGTAATATATTATCAATGGTTAACTCTCGTTTGGTGCACAAAGGTTTTTTTAGATTCTAGACGATTAATATTTTCCCAAGTAGGACTGAAATCATAAAGAAACTATATGACTTCAAATGACTTTGAAAAAAACTTGTTTACAAACTGTCAATCATTTCTTATTTCGATCAGACAGTAAAATGTTGCATCAGCTTTGTTAATTCTTTAGATGTCTAAAACGGGGTTGCAAAAACTAGAGTAGCTGCAGAGCGAGACAGCGGCTGCACTGGTCTGCAGTGGGGGTATCTCTCGTACTAACATCCATCAAACCATCATCAGTTTAGTTTTCAATCAGAGATCATGTTACTTATATTAACTTTTTTATTTTTGCCAGCGTCTTCCTCGGTCAATGCATTTCCTAATGCCCTGAACTACTCCTCTTCAGGTACTAATCAATTATATATATTTTATATAATTAATACTTATATACATTCAAATAATTATACTCTAGAAATAAAGCCTTATTGTTTTAAATCTATAAATTATGTTATTGGATGTAAATTAATTTTGTGACTTAACGTATAGTACTAATAATGTACAACATATAAGCCCTATTTATTAAATTACAAAAATGGAATAAGCGACGTCATTTAAAGATTAGAACATTAGACATTTATTTCTTATGTATATTTATTTAAAAATAATTTTGTATTTAATTACTACAAGTATAATAATATATTTGTCGCAATTATACAAAAGCACAAAATCTTAACGAGATAATAGAATGTTGAAAGAAAAACCGCCACGCCATGAGAGCGGCACAGCGTGGCGGGAAGTTTATATTAATACCTGAAATGTTTACAAACAATAATAACAATTATTTTATATATTATTAAAACAATAATATTTAATATTATTATTATTTTATATAATTATAATGTTATGAGGAGGATTCGACTTTCAATAATATTCGAGCAAACATAAACAATAATAATTGTGCACATAAAAGTGTTTATCTACTCACGGTAGCAAAATTAGCCATTACTGGACTGTTTTTAAGCTGCAAAATGTCATTTTACCTACACTGTCAAACAATACGGTAAATATTTTAAAACAGTACGCAAAATGTTTCAAAACAGTACGCAAAATGTTTTGGTAATGAAAAAAGTACTAGGGAGTTATGGCTCATTTAAATAACATGGGAAACAAGTCAAAACTCCCTAGGCGGGAAAATGAATGAGTGAAGGTTATTATTTCACAAATTATTGCGTGAATTTCGGTATTGTTTTATTTTGTAAACTATGATTTATTCTAGCTTGTTTGTAGTATGTAACTTTCTTTATTGTTACTTAAAATTACGATATTATTATTAAATGTTTAACATTTGTTTATCTAATAATATATAATGTTTTGGAAACAAATTGGCAACACTGATAATTTTGGCATTAAATTAAATTATTTACCAGCTGTTTATGAATCGACAGATTTTTAATGTTTAAGTCGTCAGATTTTGTTATTCATGTTGTTATATTTAGTTTAAGTATATAAACATACAAAAATTGAACATTATCAAAAACTAAATCGGTAAACTAATGTTAAGTTACTAAAACATAATGAGTGAGAACAACAGTGAAGTGAATAAAGATACAAACATTGTTGACGTTGACGAGTTATTGGACCACACTCTACCTGATATTGTCAGTGTTGCATCTACTTCAAAGCAGTCTTTACTGCCTGTAAAATCTTGCAGCAAGTATTTAAAATAATCTCTTGTGTATTTTTTCTGCCGTTAGTAGATAAAATAGTATATGCTACTATGCAGCAAAGGAAACATTGCAGACTCGTGCAATTAATTACCTGCCTCGGCTTACGCCTCTACAGGTAATTCGCCATTTGCCAGCCTCGGCTTCGCCTCGTCTGTCAAATGGGTTAATTACCTGCCTCGGCTTACGCCTCTGCAGGTAATTTCCATAGCCCGCCCTCGCCTTCGGCTCGGGGGCAAATTTATAAAACTCGTCTGCAAAATTCCATTTTGCTGCCTAGTAGCATAATATACTATTATGTTAACTAAACAACTAAAAGGGAATAGCAAATTTAAATAAATATTAATGAAGTCAAAATATTATGGGTTTTTGTTTTGTTTTCTTAAACAAAATGTTTTATAAATACAAAATTTCTATTTGTCTTGTTTATTAATAAAACAATAACGTTTTTGCAAATAAAATTTGTATTTATATTTTTATTAAATTATAAAGCAATAAAAGTATTAAAAGGGTTTATAATTTTTTTGTTTATTTATGCATTTATATTGTCTAAACTAACAAGAAACAAAAGTTTTTACTGTTTGGTTCTTGTGTAAAAAACTAAAATAATTTAAAAAATATATTACTTGGAAGCACTATATTATGAACTCCTGAATAGTTTTATATTCAAATATGGTTTACTTATTTTGTGTGATGCGATACTGATTCTTGGAAACAGAAGTTTTGTTTATTCTTAAAACAATAATGTTTATGTAGATCAAATTTATTTTTTTATTTACAAACAATAGTACAAAATAGGCAATAATTCTTATTGTTTTGTTCATTTATGAAGCTATATCTAAACAAACTAAAGTTTTTACTGTTTGGTTTTGGCAGAAAACAATAATGTTTTTTGCAGACAAAAGTTCCGGTCCTTTTAGTTATTTATAAAATATTAATGTTTAATAAAAATAAAATGTTCTCTTTTATTCTTAATTAGTAAAACCATAAATAATTTATAAAAAAAAAATAATTTTTATACAAACGAACTTTTCTATTGTTTTCGTATTTTCATAACTCAATAATGTTCCATTCAAATTAATGTTCTTTAAGTTTGGTTTACTTATGAATCAATAATATTTTATAAACATTTTTTTGTTCATTTATAAAGCATTAGTATATTATAAATAAAAGGATTAATATTTTTATTAATTTACAAAAGAATAATATTTAAACGAAAGAAAGTTTTTCATGATTTATTGATTTATAAAACAAAACAATAATTTTAGTAATTAATTGCGAAATATTTTAATTTTAATAGCAATGTTATTATTTTAGTAATTAATTGTAAAGTATTTTAATAGTAATGATATTATTTTAGTAATTAATTGTAAAGTATTTTAATTTTAATTACTTATTGGCCTGATGTTTATGTATAAAATAATACTATTTAATACTTAAATGTGAAAGTTAGTGAAAATGGTGAATTATAAGTAAAATAACATTGACAAAGGACCAACTAATTTTACTCAATTTTTAATACTTAGTTGTGAAAGTTTGTAAAAATGGTGAATTATAAGTAAAATAACATTGACAAATTAAGAGTGAGGAGGCATGGTCCACCTTCCCTCTTAGTGACAAGTCTTATTATACAAAAGTTACTTTATCTTAATTAGTCCTTCCGATATTTTCCTGCTTTGTGATCTTCATCGACAACTTTTAAGTTTCTCAAAAATAATTTAAATTGCAATCTAATTGAGAAATTTTCCTTTATTTAGCAAAATACGTTGAAAATTGAGCAACATCGGCAATTGAGTATAATAATTGTATGTTTCGTTTAGTGAAAAACAAAGAAGATAGATTATAAATTAAAAAAATGTTAATACGTAATAAATTAATACGGCAATACAATTAAATAGTAAAAATAAAATGTTTAGTTAGCAAAAAATTAATGAAAATCGTAAAAAATATGTTGTTATCGTTTTGATAATGGTATTTAGTAGTAAAAATTATATGCGATGTTTCTATTTACAATTCCAACGTACATAAGAGCATAGAAATTAAACGTTTTTATCTATTACGCAATGATGCGGTTATATTGAAAGAAATATTTAAGAATTGCATTTTTCTTATCTTTATTGTTTTGGATTTTGGCTTAGTCTGATTTATTTTCATAATGTAGTAAAATAGTGCAAGGCTATAGACAAAGAAAGGGTATAGGAGGCATCGCCTCACAAGAAAATCCTTTGCAAACGATAATTTAATACATATAGAGTCGGCTGTTATTTGATAGTCATTTACTGTATGAAATAAACAAAATTAAAAAATATTATCAGCATTAGTTCCGATTTTATCTTTCTACGAATATACTCATTAGAAAGTAAGCGCAAAATGTCCCTTACCAATTATTAGAGATATTACAAAAGCAAAAATTGGTACAAAATTGTCAGATTCCCAGGGACAAATGGGCTCCTTAAATCAGGTCTGCCAACACTGTAAGTGCGAAGTAACACGAAACTGCATAACGGCCAGGAGGGCAAACGCTTCCTGTTTTGGGTTTGTTTCAGCGCGTAACCCCTTTAGTTTTCGTTGCCCGAAAACTAAAGTACTGAAGGGTTTTAGTACGGGATTTTTTGTGGCACAGTTGTTGAGTATGGCTTCGTGGCACAGTATAGGAGACATAGGCCTAAATTAATTGTAAAAAAATCATACAAAATAAAACAAAAATCACTAATCAGGAGGCATTTAATTATTATTTGACATGTTTTAGAATAATAAGATTTTATCGCTAATACCTGCCCCTAAGTACAGGCCTAAAAGGTAAAGAGTTAGACCACTAAGTTAAACTCTTATTCAAGTAGAAATTAATAATTTTCAAATAAGTCATTAAGGGACTTTTTGACAATTTGAATCTGGTGCCTGGGGTTGGTTCTCCTCCACTCTATTTAGGTTTGAAAAAGAACCTTGCGCCTATAATTGACTTCATTAAAATTAACGTATGTTGTCGATGAAGACAGAGATGGGTCAGGCCTCTCTATTCTTGTTCAGAAGTCCTGAAGGACTTAGATGTAGTTGCCCAACCCTAATACCTTTTGAGTTGGGCTATATTATTTTTATAGTCCTTTTAAAAATCTAAGTTATTTTAGCCTACTTGATCAAATTGCTTGTATTCAAACTTAGGGCCGCATATATTAGGTCAACAATGCTTCTAATATATCGAATATGAGTTACCACTTTAAAAATTAGAGAGTATAAGCAAATCAATAGAAACGCTACTTGCCAGCTCATTTACGATAGATAAGGTAAACTAATAACCTTAAAGGGGACCTGTCATTTATCTGGATGATATTGGTAATCATGAATGTTAAGTCTCTTTCGTTGTAAATAACACAAAAAGGATTTAAATTGGAACAACCCCATGACATTGCTATGTGTTACTTCTTAATTTATAGGAATGAAGGAAAATATTACCCAGAATTGAAAATACTTATTGTTAAATTTTACATAAATTATTAGATTTGTTTACTTAAAATAAAACATTTCCAACAAGAGAGGTATGTTCAGAGTGCTTCCTGGTCTTCCACATCCAAACGTAAAAACTATGTAACAAGGCAGTTTAATACTTTATGTTTAATACGTTAAAAACCAAGGCCAATTAATATTTTGTTACTATATGTGTCAGTTAAAACGTTCATTAAGAAGAACTTTCTTTGTGAGATTATCCTTTTGGATGATTACCAAATACTGATACTGATTCATAGCTTAACTATAACTATCTCACCCTCTGATCATCACTTTTCTTGTGAGATTATCCTTCTGGATGATGAACAAATACTGATATTGATTGCTATGATACTAAGATAATCATAACATAGCAATCAGGTATAACTATATCCCTCTCTCTGATCATCAATTTCTTTGTGAGATTATCTTTCTGGATGATGAACAAATACTGATACTGATTTATAGCATTGCTATAATTAAGTCCCTTTCTTTGATCATCTCTTTCTTTTTAAAATGTCCTAATATCGGTTCTGTAATCCTAAAATACAATAAAATTTTAGGTTATAACAACTTTTAATGACCCTGTTTGTATACAGTATATAGATTTAAAAACATTTCGCAATCATTTCTACAAGGTCTTTTAACGTTTGCAATTGAAACCACCATGTAGATTCTTAAGGCGATTTAGTGAAAGAGATTAAAGAAATGGCCAAAAAGTGTTAAAATTTCCATTTCAATGTTTGCGACAGATCTTCCAATTCCTCCCGTTTATATTGCACTATCTTAATAAGAGTTTAAGTTTCCGCGGTATTACTTTATGTCGGTTTATGCTTCCCTTAAGCATCAACAGTTCAGATAGCTTTCCTTGAGTTTTGTGATTGGTGAGAACCCTAATAGCTATCTTAAACTCCTCTTGCTTGCTTGTAATAATAAGCGCTCCATTTTCCGTGTTTAAATCCCACAAAACCTAAGAACAGCACGCACCTTTATCTACCTTTGCATAATTGAGATTTCAGATAGAAACACGTATATCCACGTTTACATAAAAAGATAAATAAACGTTTAATTAAATTTGATCTAAACATTGGTTTACGGCCGTTTAGGTATACCCTGGTAAATAAAAGCAAATGGGTGAGAAAGAAGATTACATTGTAATCAATACAGCAGCCGAATTAAATTTTAAAGTAAATTGGGTTTAGTCAATTATTTATTTCTATAAAAATAATCAATAGACCACTCTCCTAGTGCAATGTTTCACTGTTGACTACTCTCCTAGCAGCATGCAGTATAGCTGCTGCCTTTTGCAAATATTTAACTTACATCGCATTAATATTGTTGTTATATTTCTTCTGTTTTAGAAACACGAACATGTTTAGAGAGAGAGTTTTTATGTTCTGATTCGAGGTGTATACCGGGTCACTGGCAATGTGATAACGAAAAAGACTGTTTGGATGGCAGTGACGAGGACCCTCAAATTTGTCGTAAGTAAAACTTTGTCCAAATAACTTTGCCGGAAAGGATTGCGAGATAAGACGAGTAAGAGAGGAGATCAAAAAGGCCCTCTTCGTTCCCATTGTGTCATTAGTGAAAGAAATTTAAACTCTATCACATGCTTCTTTCTGTAAAATCTTCATTATTAAAACAGTTCCTAATAAAAATTGTTTTAAATTATTAGTGTTTTACGTGTTTAAATCATTCCGACAATCTTTTCCCTAATTGTCAAAGATCTTTTAAACTTTAAACCTCCATTTGTTTTTAAATATGTATTAGAACCTTTGCAAATTTTATAAATGAGCTTCAACGGAATGATATATAGCCCTTTTCTATACAGCTTACATTTAAAAAACAAGCAATTCGAAATTAGGAAACCACTTTTGGGGAACTGCATAGGAATTCGCGATTGGGAACTTGATTGCGGGTGGTTCAAAGTTTTCCATTAAATCAAAAGTAAAAAACTAACAACCAATTATTTTCCTCTGATCATTTTTGGTTGAAATTTTTTAAATTTCAGCATTTACCATTTAGTACTTTTAGCCACAAATATAGCCTCTGCTCTTTACTAAAAGTTGCATCAGCAACTAGCTAACTTTGAGTTAGGGATCCATAATGATTTTATCGTGTTCGGTATTGCAACATTTTCTTTTTCGTAGCACTTTCAAGTAATTTCACATATAATGGCTATTAGGATACTGCTTTGACCACATGACCTCCAACAATAATTGTTGTTACATCGACTCCTAGCTACGATATTATGTATGATATATATTCTTATTTTTGATATTAATATAAGTTAAGGGGAGGTTTTCAAAACTGGTACAGAGTTTCTAAGAGAAATTCTTTATTTATTCTCCTTCTCTTAAAAAGGAATGATCATTGAAGAAGTAAAACTAATTTGGTATTCAACTTGTGTACATCTTGCCTAGCAGATAGCCTCTTGTTTTACAGCCGTTCAACACTTTTTTTAAACATTATTCACTTGCTCTTTTGTCTTAAATTTTTGTAATAGCATTACCTATTATAAATTGTTGCATAAATTTGAATAAGACTTAGTATTATTCGAAGTATTGATAAGTAGTTATCAATACTTTTTAATAATTAGGTTCATACTTATAAAATGTTTTATAAATTGTATTAAAATCTTTACAAAACTTTATATAATAATGCTAACATTATTGTTTGGGTCTTTTAAATAAACCCAACCAGAGAGGGGGTTCCCATTTTATATAATAATGTATTAAATTTTTATAATACAGGGCCATACAATTTATAAGTATGATTTCAAAAGTATTTAAAAGTATTATTAAGGTGGTCACTTATACATGTTTACTGCCTTATGGTCTTCTTATATTTGCTTTGCCCCCAGCCTTGTAAATTTTAGCGAATTTGCTTTGAAATTAATTAAGAAATGATATGGCTCATGAGAAGGGGGGGGTAGTAGAAGTGTGTCCAAAAGCCTTTTTAGAGGTCCCTGGTCGCGAAAAAATAGGTTTCGCCAAACTTAATATACAATATATATAGCGATTTTTCGTAAACACACTGTCTCTCGAACGGATAAATATTGTTAAATTAAACTTGGTACAAAAATTAACCTTGAGGAGGACACAGACCCTATAAAAAGCCAGGTATTTATGACGACATTAACTCGGTTTGCTAAATCTGCAATTTAAAAAAAAAATCTGACAAAATTAAAGGTTAAATTTTTTGCCGGGGAAAAGATCCTTCTTTATGTTTATTAGGGTTCTGAATCGAATAAAACTAGTCCGAATTCTATGCGACTCTGGAAAAAAAAGGTGATGAAGATCCGGATAACCTAAAATGTGGTTGATAAACTACAGATGTCGTGGGGTATTTTTTTCGATGTTTTTTGGAGGGTATTGAATCTAATAACACCGATCCGGTGTGGATAAGACTACTTAAAGCTAGGGTTCCCAGATTCGAATCTTGGTACCAGTGCTAATTTTTTATCTTCTTATTTACATTATTTGAGTTAATGACTTCGAAATAATTCTGGCGTGGAGGTCCGCAAGCCAAGCGAATTTTCTTTAAAAGCATGCTTCCAGCTTATTAATCCAATTTTTGCTTAAGTTATTCGATATATTAATAACATGAGTAGTAGCGTCACAACTAGGTTTTTAATTTTTTTTCTCACTTTTCAAAAAAAAAATGCGCTAAAATATGGCATAAACGGAGCTTCAAATGAGTGCAACTAATGCTATGCCCTGAATTGTGTATAACCTACTCGTAACATATGCGCACTTTCTTTGAAAAATTCTAAAAAAATTAAACAAAAACTTGAGACGTTACTACTAAGGGTCTTAAACATTGGATTGACAAGGACAAATCTGGCTAGCGAGGATGGGAGGACATATTAATCCATCTATGCAACTCAGTTGTAAAGAATGATTTTACTCCTATAGAAACTTATTAATGAGCCTAGTGAGGCTATAATAAATTTCTAAAGCAATAAATATCTCTTTACAGCCATGATGCATAAACAAAGTTTTAGAGCATAAAGAAATTGAATCCTTCATAACGCCAGCACTTCGCAAGACCAAACACGAATTAGTCCTGTGTCCATAGGGATCCCAAAGACAAATAACAAAAAGATCTCAAGGACAAATCTGGCTAGCGAGAAGGGAAGGAGGTATTAGTTTGTTTATGCAACTCGGCTGTAAAGGATGAGCTAAATGAGGCAACAGTGCAAGCAAACGTGCAAAAGTTTTTGTTTGGATCTCCTGATTTCCAGGATGTGGGGAGATATCCTTTGTGTAACCATCTAAAGACGTATCTTAAATGTATAAGAACTGTATTCAAAAATATTGCTTCTATACTAATTGATTATAGCTTATGTTTATGTTAATAATATAGAAATAATTCTTACTTAATCACATCTAATGATCTTTTAATCATTGCATGAGATTGAGTATAAAGTATTGAATTGTTATCCCTTCAAATTCTTTTGGTGAAACCAAAAAGAATAATTAAATTATATATATATATATATATATATTATATAATATATATATATATATATATATATATATATATATATATATAGTAATAATGTTATAAAATTTATTGAATATAACGTAAAGAAGAAGTTACATTTTTTTAGATTGATAATGAATCAAGAAATTTTGTTTTCTTACACATCAATTTAATTGGAAACCAAATATTTTACTTTTGGTTCAGCCAGATGAATTTGGATGATAAAACCACGAATGTAGAAAGTTCTCATGCTTTATTGGGTGTAGTGCTTAGAGTGTAGTGTTTAGTGCATGGATGGTCTTATATTTTTTTTTTAAATTTATATAATCCTCAGTATGTAGTACTTAGTATGTAAAATGTGATTTAAGCCAAGCTGTAACTCATATTATTTTTCTAGAGGATAAAGTTTGTGGTGGAGAGGAGTTCACATGCAGGGGATTACCTGGTGAATGTGTTCCACTTAACTGGATGTGTGATGATAACCAGGATTGCTCAGATGGATCTGACGAGAAAGCATGTAGTAAGGGACTAACAGCCTTCGCTAGATGCACATAGAACCTTTAAATTTTAGTCCATTCTGTAATTTTTCGAATCCAAAGAAAAACTTTAGTATAAGAGTTTCAAAACTCAAGCTCCAGCTTGCTCTTTTGGAGGAGTATTTATCTTATACTAATGTTGTACTTTTTATATCAAATACACAAATCTGTGTCCACGCAGTCTATTGTTTTTCGCAATTTTCTTATTTTTACAGAGATGAGGGTTCCTTTAAGGATGCTCTTGAATTTCTCTGAAGCATGATGATGTTAGCTAAAAGGCAACAATAAAACTCGTATCAGTTTTATGTGGATCTAGCATATCTTAAAATTCTGTACTAACTACTAATATAACAAAAAATTAAGGCAATTAATTTGGTATAAAGCATTTGTTTGTTTGTCTCACAAGTGTTATTTTTTAAGTAGAGTTTAAGTGGGCAGGTTTAATTGTTCTCTTATGACCAGCGAACTTAAAACCTTTTATTCGTAAGGGAGACAAAAGTTCTTCTTACAAATTACCTTTAGAGCGCATTAAGGGATGGAATTTAAAAACATTACTTGTACAAAATTAATTTTTATATCCAAATCATAGGGTTTAATCTTACAAAAACTCAAAATACAGCCCTAAATGGCTTTGAGCCTCAGCAGAAACTATATGAAGTGCCTGTTTTCCTCCTTAGTTTGATTACTAACTCAAAAGCTAACTTAAATTCAAATACTAACTCAAAAGCTAACTTAAATCCAGATACTAACTCAAAAAATTATCTTAAATTCAAATACTAACTCAAAAGCTAACTTATTACTTAGTTATTACGAATTAGTTATTTACGTAAACCAGTTCAGGTTTACACCCTAGAGTTGTTTTTGCGTGGGGAATTATAATATTACTACATTTTAAAGACCACAGGTGTATATTAGAGTATTCGACTCCTGAAAGCTATGTTATCCGTACTCATACCTTATCTGACATTCCCTAATAGCTTCGCCACGATTCGTTGTGAATTTAAATTTTGTGCAGCTGCTGAACAAATTGATAAGACCAGTGACTTGTGATTTTTCAATATCATGCGTTTAGGGAAGTGTTTATGTAGCAAAAGTTTAGCCAAATATAAAGTCATGTATAATCGAACATGTCATGTCATGTATAACATTACGAGTTTAGTGATCCTATGTCAATTCAGAAGGTAAATACCAAATATATTCAAAAATAAATACTTTACTTATTCTATGAAGGTGTTATTTTCCCCTTTGTGGTAGTATGCTCTTAAGTAGGGTTTCAGTGCAAATGGGGTACTGTTTTTGCACATAGCCTGCCAACTGTAATGCTAAAACAAGGAAATGGCTAAGACCAAATTAATTGTATCATTTTTCATACATTTCTTCTTCCTTTTCTTCTTCTTCCTCCTTTCTTTTCTTCTTTTTACTATATTTCAGGGTAATTTTATTTGGTGGCATATAAATATTTTTTACTGAGGTTACTAACTTAAATTACTTTTTATAATCACTAATTGTCATTTAAATTAACTTTTTTTTGGTAATACTATGGGTATAAATTCTATTTTTGTCTAATATACCATAGTACAAGTTATTTTATATACCTAACTATCCTAGCTGTCGATCATTCGATAGCGATATTTTATCGTTGGTATTCAATATAATATAACATTTCGCTAGCACATTATTTAATACCTCCATCATATTTTTGTATCCACCTGCAAAATTTTGACCAAAAGATTTAAGATCTATTCTCTCTTATTCCTGATACCTGTTTCTGTAAGTAGCTTTGTCTTGTATCGCTCGTATTAGATACATTGTTTTTATACCTGAAAAAATATACCCAGAGAAGGAACGATACGTTGTGGAAAAAGCCTTTAAAATTATTTTAAACCTTAACACTCTCCAATGGCAACAAATTCCACAGGCAAACGATCACAATGCCTACTTCATTTCTGTATTAAAATAGTGTGGTTCCAATTTTTGTGTTTCCACGCCTACTGTCGTAGGTATATAAAAAAATTGTATTACAAGACATAATTTGAAATAGTGAATATCAAATCCCTGTCAATTCTATTCTTTGCTTTTCTTAACCTCGTTGCTAAGAAATTTGGAATATACTTGTTCTCAAACCTCAAGTTACTAAAGGCAATTATTTAATTTTTAATTCTCTAAATTTGTTCATATTGGTCAAAATTGAAGACATATTTTGAGAACTACAATAACTATCTTAGTCATAAAATGCATTCAAAAAGGTTTATAATAATAAATAAGATTTAATCTAATTCATCTTGTGGAATCTAATCTAATTCATCTTGTGGAATCTAATCTAATTCATCTTGTCCGTTATGATGATGGTAAAGGAGTTTCTGGTATTTCGTTTCTACTGTTACTGTATAAAATACTCTTTCCACTCTTTAATTTAATCTGCTAAAAGAGCAAATATTTGTTGTAAATAAATTGGTTTGTGGAATTTACTTGTGAAATTAGGAAATTACGGGGCAATATGAATTCAAGTAAATCATGATCAAATAGGCTTGCTTCTGTGAAATCTTTTGATATCGCTATAGTATAGCACACAGTTATAATCGTTTGACAGAGTGGATTGGAACTGTCTCTCTATCAGGAAATTCTTCTTATTCATCAACACGGTCTATACCGGTACACACGAAATTCCTAGATACTTATCACTAAATCCAACACTTACCTATAAATTACTTTTTCCAGATGAAACATGTCGAAGCGATGAATTCACGTGTGACAATGGCAAATGTATACAGAAGAGGTGGGTATGTGATCGAGACTTTGACTGTGAAGACCGGAGTGATGAAAAAAACTGCGGAGAACCAACGTGCAATCCCTCTGATTTCATGTGCTCTGACAAGTCATGCATTGCATCCAAGTGGAGATGTGATGGAGACTTTGACTGCACCGATCATTCTGATGAGAAGGTAATATTATTAAGTTAATTTTTATAACTTAGTTAGTTGCTATTGTGTAAGATAGTTCATCAAACAAACGTCGTCCGACATTCGGTATAATATAACCTACATAAAATACTTAAAATGTCTGTTTCAGGGTTGTCCATACCCAGTGACGCCGTCATCGCTATGTTTATCTAGAGAATTCGCTTGTTCTGATCGAGTTACTTGCGTCCATTCTTCTTGGATCTGTGACGGAGATGCGGACTGTCTGGATGGCGCAGATGAAGCTCCTCAGATTTGCCAAAACGTTACATGCAGACCGGATCAGTTCCAGTGCAAGAATCGTCAATGTATTTTAGGAACATTATTGTGCAATGGAGTCAGAGACTGCACGGACAATAGTGATGAAGAAAACTGTGGTACGTAGTAATCATATATAATCTACATACACCACATACACACACACACACACAGATATATATATATATATATATATATATAAATATATATATATATTATATATATAATATATATAATATTATATATATATATATATATATATATAATATATATATATATAATATAATATATATATATATATATATATATATTCATAATTATACTTGAGGTTACTTTTACACCATGTTTTAGCTACATGGTGTTAATAGTTTTTTAAAAATTTTGAGAGACAGGTCAACTTAACTATGAAGCGGGTAATTAATTAAACACCTTATTCCATCAAAATTTGGGGACTGTTATAATTTATAGTGCCTACAAGCGGAGATATTGATATTAGCAACATATCTATTGCCTAGTGCCATAATGAGGAGAATAAATGTTTGTAAATATATTTTTATTTTAACGTGTACTACTCTTATTGAATAATGTATTATATTATAGGGTTAAAAATTGTTAGATTTGACATATAATTAATATTTATTATAAATTTTTATTATAAATATTAATAACTTTGAGATCGTTACTTCGTTAAAAAACAACCCTTGATGGATTAAAGCTAGTATAATTAAAACTGGGGTTTGGAGATTTGTTAGTTTGAGATTTCAAATGAACCATTCGTCTCTATAACCCAAAAAACGTGGTAGCTTAATGCCGCGAATCTTACTTTTTTTAATGTTTTCCGCGGTGCGTATTATTTGGCTTGTTTAACTAAGAATCCAATGTAAAGTTTGGAAAAAAGTTCAAAGTCACCGTCTTCCATTCGGACTCTTGCGGGCCCATAAATACGCCTCTGACAAGACGAGCATAGCAAGTGATTTAGCTAATTTTGACGGTAATTGCCTTGTTTTACTTTATTTTGTTGTGTCGAGTTATTGCTACTGATGTGATGCTCATGTTCCTTAAACTTAACTGTTGTTAAGTAATAGGAAAAATTTATTTTGGAGTATTTTTTTTCAGATACTCCTATTCCTAGTTGTAAGCATGACGAATTCGACTGTGGAGGTAAAACCTGTATTCCTCTGAGCAAAGTATGTGATAGACACGCTGACTGTCCAAAAAGTGAAGACGAACCAAACGATAAATGTGGTAAAAATGAATGCGCTGTAAATAATGGAGGATGCTACCATACATGTGTTGATAAGCCGCTTGGATTTGAGTGCAGTTGTAGACCAGGCTATAAACTAGTCGATCAATTCAAGTGTGATGGTAAGTACTTAAAATTTGATTCATTCAAAATTCTGATACTAATATTTGTTTATAAACAGTTATGTTCTCATTTAGTTAAGAATAATTTCATTAATATTATTTGAATTTAGAGTTATTCGTCTTCTTAGGATATAAAGTAATTAATTTAATATTTATTACACAGTTAATCTTTTTACTATCAACATATTTATTATTATGGAATCTCTTTATAAATTTTTCTTTTTGTTTATTTAAAGATATAAACGAATGCGACGATCCTGGAACTTGTTCGCAAATCTGTATAAATGAGAAGGGGACATATAAATGCGAATGCACAGAAGGGTATTTGAAGGATCCTCATGATCATACTAGATGTAAAGCTACAGAAGGACACGCGAGTTTGCTATTCGCTAGGAGACATGATATCCGTAAAATATCTCTGGACCACCATGAGATGACGGCTATTGTCAATGATACCAAATCTGCCACGGCTCTCGATTTTGTCTTCAGAACTGGAATGATATTTTGGATTGACTCATCTGATCAAAAGATTTACAAGTAAGTTTAGGAGACTAATAAGTTAAAGAAAATTTAGGTTGAGTAATAAATTTAATCCTTTTGTAATGTAACCAGAATTAAAAAAATAGTTATTTATGCCATAAGGCTGAGAAGTGTGTCTTTATGTCACGGCAATTAGATTTACCGACGAGCGAAGCGAGTCGGGAAAAATTGCCAAGACATAAAGACATTCTCAGCCGGATGGCATACACTATTTTTTTTGAGGTAGCACTCATTAAATAAAGCACTCATTAAAAAAAATTAAAAAAAAGCACTCATTAAACTGCGCTATATACTTAATTGAAAAAAAACGTCCAATTATTATTAACTCCATATTATCGCCGTCATTAAATTCATCCATAGCTTCACACTTTTACTCAAAAATGTAAAAGCTTTACAAATAAACACACAAAAATTGTCAATTAGAACACCTTTTAAAAACGAAAAAAAAAAATTAGTCTACGAACAAAAACAGAAACAAAATGAACGTTTTTAAATAAAGCTCATGAAGGTTTAACACAGATTGTTTTTTGAACACGCTACATTACAGTAATGGCGGCAACATATGAATTACTTTTACGTCCTAGGAGTTTTTTTACATTCATTATTGTCCTCGGAGGTGAAAAGTACTAAATAACCTCCTATAACAATAATGATTGGCTTCTCATCCTAAAAACGGTCCAATAAAGTGCTCATTTAGAGCACTTTATTTACTATATTTACTCCCTTAGAGGAGCATCTGGTCTTTAAATTACAATCAACTAAAGGCCATGCTTAGTTTTTACCATATTTTTTTAATAGTTTTTATCTGGTAAATATTTAGAACATTAAAATAATTGCATATGCACCCTGTTCAACCCCCACCCAAAAAAAATAAAAAAGAACCCATAATCTAATTTTGGGCAAACCCTAGTCTGGCCTGTCGACGATTATCCCATTAGAATTTAAGGTTTAAAGTTTTGTCTTAAAGCCTAGCTTATCTCTTGTGACACTAGCTAATAATTCATCTTATTTTACAGAGCTCCGATTGACGAAGGAACAGAAAGAACAATAGTTATCAGAAACGAAGTTACTGTATGTGACGGTTTAGCCGTTGACTGGATTTACAACCACATTTATTGGACCGATACTGGAAAAAACACGATTGAATTAGCCAATTATGAAGGAGGAATGAGAAAAACACTTATCAAGAGTAGTTTGGATGAGCCTAGAGCAATAGCCTTGAATCCGTTAGATGGGTAAGTGTGTTATGGTTGCTGTATTCTTTTTAAGCCAATTTAGGGTTGGTGGTGGTCTTAGAAAAGACAAATCATCACCAAATATAGAGAACTTTTTTGCAAAAGAGAGTGAACTTATTAAACTCTATTTTACCTTTTAGGTGGATGTATTGGAGTGATTGGGGAAAAGAGCCCAGAATAGAAAGAGCAGGAATGGACGGCTCTCATAGACAGACTATTGTTAATTTCGACATTAGATGGCCAAATGGATTAACGTTGGATCTTATCAGACAAAGATTATACTGGGTCGATGCAAAACTAAACCTTATATCATCTGTAAACTATGACGGATCTGGAAGAAGAACAATACTGCGATCTTTAGATTATTTACATCATCCTTTTTCAATATCTGTCTTTGAAGATTCCGTTTATTGGACTGATTGGGATAAACAAGCTATATTTAAAGCCAATAAGTTTAATGGATCTGGTTTAACACCAATAACACCATTACACATGGTAAGTATTTTTATGACTACAGATGTTACATTTCTTCTAAAAGTAATTTGTACATAAAGGTCATCCCAACAGGTTCCCTTAAAATAATGGACCCGATGTACTCAGGCCCAGGGCGCCATGCTTTAGGTCTCTACAATTGTTTCTCTGTTTGAGATATAGCAACTGAAGGCTTAAATCGTTAACGAAAACGGTTTTAGTCTTCTGTTTAGCATTCCGTTAAAAACGGTTTGGCCGTTTTTAACAAAACTTTAAATTCCTACTATTATGTCTTATAATAGAAGAACTATTTTGGGCTGTAATCGACATGACAGCCACCTATAGGTTTCAATAAATTCGTAATTTATTTTTTGTCGAAAGTCATTTCTAGAAATTGTTTGAGGTGTTCTGATACCAAAAAGACCTCAACCAAAGCTTTCGAGTTATTTAATTTTATTCCCCTCTTTTTATATTTGTTAAGAAATAAGATACGGAAGCATAATTCCACGTTTGGCAGCTGGTTTTTAATATTAGATAGTGTAGTACTACATTTACAACGTACTTATAGAATAAATTCAACACAATCACTTGCTTATTTTTTGCTCCTATTACTGTTTACTTTCTCTCACCTGATGCTATAGTAGGTACATGGGAAAAGTATGGCGTTTACCCTATAAAAGTCTGAAACTGAGAATTCACCTTTCAACCAATTCTAAAGTCGAGTTTCTGAAGCTATTATGACACTTCATGAAGAAGCTATAGGCTCTTCCATAAAACGTATAATTTCAGGTACGAAACAAGAAACATTATGACCATAGTATTGTGTGAATCTAATTGATTATCTAATATTGTAGAGGTGTGTTTAAAAAGTATCGCGAATTTTGTGTTTTTTCAATAATTATTTAATATACATGAATACCTATTTTGTCCCCTTCTAAGTAATCCCCATGAGATATTATACACTTGTGCCAACGGTTTTTCCAATCTTCGAAGCACATCAAAAAAAAATTATCTTTTCAGCTCCTCCTTTGATGCCGTTTTTATCACGTCAAGCATAGCGTAACGTCGTCCTTTCATGGGCCTCTTCAGTTTAGATACGGTGGCTGCGGCTGTGTGAGCAGGGGCGTTATCGTGGTGCAAAAGACAATTTTTGTTCTTCCACAATACCGTCGTTTCTGGCGGGTTGCTTCGCGCAAATTGCGCATAACTTACAGGTAATATTCCTTATTAACCGTTCTACCCTGTGGCAAGAACTCAGAACTCATGATGCACCACGCCCCTGCAATCAAAGAAAACTGTCAGCAAAACTTTCACATTCTTCCAAACATTCGCGCTTTATTTGGTCTTGTTTCGTGCGGCAGCTTACATTGGGATGATTGAGCTATGTTTTCCACGTCATAACCATAAACCCACGATTTGTTACCAGTTATGACCCTCTGGAGCAATTTTTAGTCGTCTCGGACGGAGTCCAACATCTCATTAGCAACATTCATGCGGTGCTATTTTTGGTCGCAATTTAGCAATTTCGGTACGAATTTCGCGGTGACTCGGCTTATGCTCAAATCATTGGTTAAAATCGAATGACATGAGCCAATCGATCAGCAACTTCTCTAACGGTGATTCGACGATTGGTCAAGTCATTTTCTCCCTTCTTCAATATCATTATTTTTTTCGTCTGTCGTTGAAGTGCTCGGGCCGGACGCACGCTCTTCGTCGTTCACATCTTCTCATCCTTCTGAGAACATTTTGTACCACCGATAAACGTTGCTTCGGTCCATGTAGCTTCTCCGTATGCCACTGTCAACATTCGGAATGCATCCGCGCACTTAATTTTGTTTTTCACACAAAGTTTGATACAGGTAAAAATCGAAGACGATCCACAACACATGCAAGCAAAGCAGCTTTCAACAATTGAGTGAGTATTCAAAATGGCCGAGCTTGTCGGCATAAGTGGAAGACATGAGTACCAACATGAAGCCACAAAAATATCGAAATTCGAATATACGCAACCCGCGAAAATTCAAAATTCGCGATACTTTTTGAACACACGTATAAAGTGTTAAAGGATTTAAAAAATCAAAATCAACACTATTTTTTGAATCCTTGGAAGTTTTACCATTTAATTTTTATATCGTATTAATTTATTTTATTTACAGCTTCAAAATCCAATGGTGGTTCACGTATATCATCCATACAGACAACCGGATGGAATCAACCACTGCAGTGCTGTCAACGGTCATTGTTCACATCTGTGTCTTCCAGCTCCTCAGATCAATGGAAAATCTCCTAAAATATCCTGTGCTTGTCCGGATGAATTAAGGCTTATGAAAGACGGCCTTATGTGCACAGAAGAAGGTATTTTTTAAAACTTGTGTACTGCATTTTGACTATCACTCAGATCATTAAAATAGATTCTTTATTATAAGTAGGTTTTACACTTGTATTTCCACCTTTAATTAATTGTATTTATATATTTTAATTCAAGTTGTGTTGTTTTAGTTGATTCCCTGATAAATGTTGCCTAGTGGCACCACTTACTTTGTGTATCTAGTAATTTTAGATATCGATTTCCAGCTCACTCTGCATTTCAGTTATACTCCGGCCTGAAAATCTAGGCCTTAAAACTCATTTAAAATAGTCAACAGTTTTTATAATTCTTTGTTTTGACATCAAAAGAATATTCCTATGATATTTTTAGACCTTATTATTTTGTGTCGCTTGAATTTAACTAGATTACTGTTTAGATTAGTCGTATATTTTAAATTCATAATTCTAAATATGATTTGCACAGATGGAACTGATGATGGAGACCTCAACACTGACCTCTTTGAAGAACCAGATAATGGGGTTATAGCTGTTTTCTTTATATTTGCTGCTTCTATAGTTTTAGCTTTTGCTTTTGGGGTAAGCATATATTTTAATTTCGACTGATTAAAATCAAAATAATAATTTAACAGAAAAAGACTACTTCCTAAGTAAAAGACTTCAAACCAAATAGACTTAATTGAATATAAAAACCTAAGCTTATAAATATTATCTGTTGAACTTAAGTGAAGTTCTGTAGAAATTGAATCTGTGTAGGCAAACAAGATGTTTTATCTACTCTAAAATTAATGTGGCAGGAATGTGCTAGTTTTCTCACATTTTAAGTTAATTATAAATTTGGTTTATTATAATATTTCACGACATTAACTAGTTTAATTTTATTAGTTTTAATTATTTAAATAACATTTTACTTTGTTTTTAAAGTTTAATTTTAAAGAAAACTTTAAAATAAACCACAGTAGATATTTTTTTATAAAATTAAAAAATAATAAAAAGTAATTGTCAAAATGATTTACGAAAATATTTCCAAACGTATTTTCGTGGTTTCATGAAGTTTAAACTCCGATTTTAAGGTGTTTAGATAACATATTACAAAGCACGACAGGACAGGAATTGTTACTGACACTAACATTTTTGTCTTAGTCTACTTTGCCTCGAGAGTAAAAATGTATATTACCAGAAAAAAATTAAACATTTAATATATTGACACAATATAATTGTGCGAGAGTGTTTTGCAAAACTCGGTAGTATCAAATGATATATTTAATATATTATAGTTTTATATAATATTCTATTTTCTTACATGTAATAATAAATATACTATTTATTTTCTTGCAGGTTGCTTATGTTGTATACAGGCATTACCTTCATAGGAATGTTACTAGTATGAATTTTGATAATCCTGTTTATAGAAAAACAACTGAAGATCAATTCTCTCTAGACAAAAGTCAATTTAATTCTCAGCCTATCTTTCCAGCTACTGTTGTTGAAGAGGTATTTTATATTTTATACAATTTTTGATTGCCTGAAGTACGTTTCTCCATTTTAAATAGTTAAATTATTATGAAATGAAGATGGAAGAAGGGAAAAATTGCGTTCTGCTATTGAATGTCATAAGGAGTGCATAGAATGTTTTAATCAGATATATTGTGGATAAAGTGGAAAGTCTAGACAAACCCAGAAAGTTCTAGAAAGTTTCTGACTAAACCCTTAGTTCTTTTTTATAAATGTATATTGCCATAATAGTGCATTTAGAACAAAGATCTTTAAAAAAGGGGATGGCGCGATAAGGTAACTTTACTGACTTCATGGACGTTTTATGAGATAGAGAAATAAGAACAAACTTACCATCCCCAATAAGGTTATAGCAAAACACGCGAAAGTCAGATTATACATCAAGGATCAGACGAGTTTAACATAATATATTAACAAACACTTCAAGGCAAGTAAAACATTTAAATGACCAACGTTTATTAAAATATAAATGATAACCTTAATCAAAATATCAAGCACTTTTTTAATATTGCCAATTAACGATATTAAAACAAGTGGATAAAGAACGTTCTTTTAATCAGCTTCACTTACAGGATGCGTTCACATTATTTATAATTTGACATTGATCGAACTCAATCTGGGTCTATTATAGAACACAACCTGTCAATGCAAGTTGCGTTAAGCTGGAGCTTAATAATCAATAAAAGTGCTTGATATTTTTATTAAGGTTATCATTTATATTTTAATAAACGTTGGTCATTTAAATGTTATTATGTTATTTGGAAAATAAATAAGGTTGTTTGGGTTTTAATCAAAATTGTTTTGTGTGAATCGAACCAGCCATTGTATGGTTCACAAAATTTATGAACTATGATTTTGCTTTATTACTTAAGAATTTTGTGAGTGCATTTACGGTTCTTACGTGGTAGTCCAGTAAAGGTCCCAAAATATGAAAAAGGTACATCGTCGTAAAACGTTTAGTTAAACAAGAAAATAAGGGGATGTTACATAAGGTTAGTTCGACACGTGTACACTAGAGTAACTTGGAGTGAGAACTAACTTCGGGCACATCCTCGATTCTACTACTAACTGCCCTAAACTACACTATACTGTGTTTTATAACTAATCTCGGGCAAAAAGAATCCAAGAAGAATTTTACTCTAAACTGCACTTTTCACTCTTTCTAACAGACCGAGTTAGTGAAGTAGTGATGTAGTACAGACTTAAAACTGTCTGCGAGCTTATGCAAGAGGTAGCCTCTATATTGGAGGGATGGTGCCGAGAAGTGGGACTCTCCATCAATCCTTCCAAGACAGAGTTAATGTTGTTCACGAGGAAAACTAAGTTAAGAGGTTTCATTGCCCCCCAACTGTTCGGAAGTTATCTACAGCTGAAGGACAGAGTTAAGTTCTTGGGCATTTTCTTGGATCCTAAACTTAGCTGGAAATCCCACATTGAAAAGGTTACTGATAAAGGAGTGGCAACTTTCTGGCAGCTTAGACGCGCAGTTGGAGGGACCTGGGGATTTACTCCCAAAGTCGTTCACTGGCTCTATACTGCGGTAGTCAGGCCAAGGATCCATTATGGATCTGTTGTCTGGTGGCCGCGGTGGAGCTTGAATCTGCTGCTAAAAAGCTGTCAAAGATCCAAAGACTTGCCTGTCTTGCGATTACTAGTTGTTTAAGGACTGCCCCTTCTGCTGCCCTTGAGACCTTACTAGGTCTTCCTCCCCTCGCTAGTTTGATTAAGTCACAGGCTATGGCGACCTGCCTGAGGTTACGCTCTGCGGGTCTATGGCACGAGCCACGAGTGGGGGTTAAAGGGCACTCAAGGATTGCAAATTTATTAATAAAGGAATTACCAATTACTTCTGCCTCTAGCAGAGGAATTGATGATAAATTGACTTTTAAGAGGAGATATTCCATTACCTTTCCTACCAGGGAAGAATGGAAAGAGGGTAATGTAGAATTCCCCCCAGACAGCATCATTTGCTTTACTGACGGCTCCCTCCTGGAGACTGGAAGTGCTGGGGCTGGTCTCCCTTTGGGATCCATGACCACAGTTTTTCAGGCAGAGGTATACGCCATCCTCGAGGTAGCGACCACTCCTGAAATGGTCAGGAGCCCTGGGAAGGCTGTCTGCATCTGCTCGGATAGCCAGGCAGCCCTCAAAGCTTTGGCTGGGTATAAAACAAATTCAGCCTTAGTAATAGAGTGCATAAAGTCATTAGAAGAACTTGCATCTTGCAAAGAGGTAAGACTATACTGGGTCCCTGGGTACACAGGCATCTATGGCAACGAGCAAGCTGATATTGCAGCTAAGCACGGCGCCGAAGAGCCTTTTTGTGGACCAGAACCTGCTCTCGAACTCTCCAATGGTTTTGTTAAGAACCTCCTTAGAGGGTGGAGGCAAACCCAGTTGGTTAGGATGTGGGAGAATACTCAAGGTTGTCGGCAGGCTAAGATGATGATAGCAAATCCTGACTCTGCCAAGTTAAGATGGCTTCTGAGTCTTAACCGCCACTCATTAAGTATGATGGTTGGGATCTTAACTGGTCACTACCATTTTAATTATCACCTTCAGAAACTAGGTTTGGCTAATAACTCAATTTGCCCCAAGTGTCTGGAAGAGGAGGATTCAGCTTTCCATTACTTAGGAGAGTGTGAGGCGTATCGGGAACCCTCCATGAGGAAGATCTTAGGACCCTACGGTGGGGGGATGTCTATCTTTGCCAAAAGATCTGGGAGATTCCCCAGCCGATTTGAGGCTCTGTAGTCCAGGGTGGCTGGTCTGGTACGGGGTTGGCAAAAAGAGCCCGACGTGGCTTGTTTGCCTGGCTTATGCCTCCCCACCCTTGTTACTACTACTTAGTGAAGTAGAGTAAAATAAAGTTCTGGCGGGTAACATTTCCTAGCTGTCTTTCGCAATTATATATTGTGTCAAATATTTATATTTTGACTATCAAATGTTATATGTTTTGCTTACCAAGTATAATGGCGGTAAGAGAGCACCGCTCGTCTATGGTAAATACTTCACATAATATTCTTCGGAATTTTAATTGAAGGTCAGAGTGAGTTCAGGCTCTGTCGGCGCCTTGATAAGTTAGACGTAACGAAACAGAGTGGGACAAGACATTATGTTGAGCCATCAAAGATGACAAATGTCGAATGATGGAACAGTTCCCAGATGTAACATTCCATTTTGCTTGTTACGTTTCCTAGGTGTCT
Organism: Microvelia longipes; assembly: GCA_018340805.1. Lineage (NCBI taxonomy): Eukaryota > Metazoa > Arthropoda > Insecta > Hemiptera > Veliidae > Microvelia > Microvelia longipes. Next base: position 22,241,757 of record JACMZG010001893.1, on the reverse strand, counting down.
CTCACACAATTAATTATATAGTAATAACTATTTACTCAAATTCTAAGTAATAATTGTATAATTTGAACAAAATGTAAGTTAAACAAAAATAAACTTTTTCAAGAAAATTTAAACGGGTATAATACCTAAAACAAGTTTAGATCCCGTAAAATAATTAATTGAACAAAAAATTTTAAATATATTGTAATTATTATTATTTATTTTATTTAGCTATGAAGTTTAGATAACCCTGCAAGGTTATTTACAATTTTTACTCTTTTTCTGTTTGCGCACTCATCTAATCTAGTTTACTCTACTTAACCCTAGATTACTTCATAATGAAAAAATTAAAAGCAAAGAAGAATAGTAAGTTAAGAAATAGTTAAAAGAAGTTTAGACTTGCAATTAAACTGGACAGCCAAAATATGCATGTACCTTGTTTGTACTGCTTGTATCTATTACATTATCTCTAGAGCTTTCATGTTTGTATTTGTTTCAGGCACAGGAACCATTAACAAGCCCGGGAACAAATGATTACGTATAATGAAGCGAGTTATCTTCCGTGCCTCTTCTAGTCATACACAAATAATTTGTGCCAACAATGAAATCAAGTCAACAAAATAATATATATTTGTAAATTATTTCAGTGATATTATTTTTTATTCATTTTGATTAATTTTATTTTTAGGTATAAACGAAACATTTTAAGTTTAAAAGTAAAAGTAATCTTTTCATTTTAGTCAATAGAGCGAAATTTACCTCGAGAGGAGTCTTAAAACATCACCAAAATGAATGTTAAGTTTTGCTGTTATACCCAATACCCTACTATAAGTAATTCTAGGGCCTGTTTTAAAAACATTTGAAATATATTATAACAGTTAAACACTTGGGTTGAATAATATATTCAGACTTTCAGCTGTAATCTTACTTTAATCTATCCTGTCATATCTTCCATAAATAAAGATCTGGTCAAAATTAAGACCCCATCAGACATATCATTCAATCCTAATTATTCATCGATGTCATATAATATATATAATATATATATATATATATATATATATATATATATGTGTGTGTGTGTGTGTGTTTATATATATATATATATATATATATATATATATATAGACTGGTGACTAAACTTAAGCAAAAACTTAAGCGATTGCTCTATGTTATGCATATTTACTAATGTTGAGACTAGTGCTTATGCGTTTGTTTACACCCTAATCAAAATTTTAATTTATTTAACTAAATAAACATGTTTATTTTGTTATTATGTTAACAATTATACAGGTTTTGTTAGTATTTAACAAAATATTCTTACATGACCCCAGCGTGAATTCGATATCAAAACTTTTTGTTATCGCGAATCGCTTTGCAACACCTCTCATAACATCTTTCACTGCAAAATGGATCTTCTTTTGAATCAAAATCGTAATTTTATCTGATCTTTATACATTGTAACCACCTTTGTGGTCGAGATACTTACATGTAGCACCCCCATGTTGTAACCAGGGATCGCATTCTAGGCTACGCTCTAAATTTATGTATGTATATAGTTCGAATAAATTACTACCAACTTTAAATTATACTTCAAGCCTAAAGTTTGTGACTACCACCTAAGGTGGTCCCGCAGTGTTATCCCTGAAAATTTGCAAGACTCTAGACTGGCATTATTATCATTACAATGTATGATTAATAATTTGCTAAATAACTTGAAATTTATTAAATCATGTTGGAGTTCATATAAATTTTAAATTCTTTTTACCTTTCATTCAGAAATACGATACTAGAAACGTAATTTGGATTATGTTTACAAATCCTCAGATATTTTCATGTCTGATCCCTCGCAATAACACCGGTCAAAGAATAAAAAAAAATAGGGAAAGATTATTTTTACATTTTTTAAAATCATCTTTTTTTGTATTTTTTTAATTATTTAAAATATAAATATATACACGTAAATAATTATAAAAGTAAGTTTAGGAAATTGGTAGTTCCTCTAGAATTTTATTTTTAACTAAAATAAAAAACTGTAAAACTTCTTCAATATATTGTACAGTGTTATATTTTTTGTAAACTCTAAAAAAATGTATTACATTTTTAATTTTAGTTTATTGAAAACTTAACAAAATATAAGAGAATTGTTTTTAAGATTTTTTAAATTAAATTGTTAGGGAGTGGTTTTTTTATAAAATTAAAGTTCAAATCTCGTTCATAGGAACACAGAAGTGGTTTTATCATCGTGGTTATTATTACCTGCCTCCAGAATGCACTTTTGCATGCTTTTGAATACTTACTTTGAATGCTCTACAAAATTGAACTCAGTTTAGGTTTGTAGAGCATTCCATGATGCCTCCCACAGTGGGAGCGAAACGTCGGATTCTTCGTTTACATTGACGCGGTCACCACCGGAAGACCTAAATCTGCATGACAATAACCGCGGAAGCCTACGCAGTGGAAATATAATGTTGTGATAGTACTGGTGTCACACTTTTGACAAATAAAATATTTTGTTGCATAATTCAGCCAAACTGAAAAATACACTTCACACCGATGTATATACCGGTGGAACAGTTCCAACTGTTTTTAGTCTAGAATTGCATGTTTTAACATTACTTTGGAGAATTTAATGTTAGTACATCTTAAATGTTCCAAGCTGCTGTATATTGTTACCATAAATAAATTTAGTAATTGAAAATGAAATTCGCGGATCTTTGTTTCCTATAATTACAATTTGACCTAAAAAATAACTATGAACGATAAAATTGAACTCTAATTTGCCAAACACCCCATTTTATTGTTTATTAATTAAAATGTTTTAAACTGTTAAAAAACAAATAAAATAAACGATGTATAGAAATAAATAAATTGTACAAATTGCAATGAGCTTAATAATTTGTTTTGTATTTTAATTTTAGTAAATTTAAACTTAAACAGTTAGTAAAGTATTTAAAAATAAAATGAGGTCTGAGATATTTGCCAAATTCAAATAACACAAAACTATGCTCAAAAATACTGTAACTCCATCAGTATTTCACGTTAGCCAAATTTATGGTCGCTATTGTAATTGTTGTCACTTCAAATAAAAGTGCCAAATTTTTATTAATACGTTTAATTTTAAAGTTATTGCATATATTGATACAAAGTTTACTCAATTTTTCTCTTAAGATGGTTGTAAATTGCATACTTCAGTACTTAATAAAAAGACATACGATAAACAAACATTAAGTTAGGTTAGGATCGTTATCAGGAACGAATGAATTGTACATAGACTATATTTCATTTATTGTCTTCTTTTAACAAATAATTTAAAATAAGTTTATTTTTTTTATATTTGGTATTGTTTGTGCTAGTTGTTATAATAAAAAAATACATTTAATTGTTTACCCAAAAAGTTAAAATGACTTCCCGATTGATGGCTCCAAATTAATAAAAGAGTTCCAACTGATTACAGCAAATTCAACAAAATGCAACATAGGGAACTACCCTATGCCTAAATAACCTTGCCAAGCAAAAAATAATCATTCGTTTTAAAAGTACCGTACTAAACCCTCTTAAACCCTAAAACTCCGATACGAACAGTTTTTGCAAGCAATACATCTCTGATACATCCTAATCCCTTCTCTCTGTATTATAATACTTAAATAACAAAAATAAATAATAAAATATTATTTTTAGTTGTTAATTTGTGATATTTAGTTAATAATATAATAAATAATCTTTTTCTCACAAAACAAATTGTATATACCAATATAATAAATAATATTAGTTAATAATTATTTTTATACGCTCTGATTAGACAAAAAAAAATGTTGTAAAAGCTAATAAAAAAGATATATATTACACTATTTGTACATTTTATTCCAGCCAATTAAATAAAAAGAATATATTATAAGATGAGATTGTATTTGTAAATAATCTTTATAAAAGTCTTTATTATGTTTTCACAGGGGAATATTATTTGAAAATAAATAAAATTATTAAATATAAAGAATTATTGGTTTTTATCTGTAGTGTATACCTAAAAGCAGCTGTTGAATAAATTTTTACGTTTTTACCCAAAGTCATAGCCACGGAATACCAACCTACAGGTTTAGTACGTTACCTTGGTGGTTTGAATACGCTATATTTACCGCCAGTCTGATTTGAGTCAATATCATAATTTTTTCTGAAATTCCCAAGGATCTTGAATAAAGGGAATGACGCATTAAGGAACTCTTCTGACCCCATGAAAGTTGTATGAGATAGAGAAATAGGAGCAAACTTACCTTCCCATGGTAATAATGAAAAAAGGCGCCAAATGCAGGTTATGTAGCAAGGTTGTCAAGTTTGCTTCTTAACTTTCTTCGGTGCTTCTCATGATAATTACATTTGTGGTGCTTGTTGAGTCATTGGTGCATATTTAATTTTAATTTTTGGACTATCCTTAGCCACTCCGCGCTTAAGCGTGTTTATAACCTTCTTAAGCAATAAACAATGGGAAACTATTGAGAGGTAAGTTTGCCTCTAAAATTTAAGACCTGCGCTGTTATAAGAATTGCAAACGTGCGAAGTTGATACCAAGCTTGAGCAGTTGGTTTTTGACGTGTGTTTCGTGTTGAATTCTTCTCTATTTTTTGGTCTTCGATGGGGTCACTTTTTTGTATGGTAAATCGACTTAATGCATCATGCCCTTTATTTAGGATCCTCCCAAATTCCCGCCAGTTGTTTATTAGATTATTATTATTGTTTATTAGTATTTATTGAATTTTATTAGACTCAGTTCAGCCAAAAACTAAAATTTCTAAAATTATAATCTGATGTGATTATAACAATACGATATGCCTAAGATAATCCTGGGTTTCAGTCTTAAATCCGCTAGATTATATCTTATATCTATTGAAACAAGTATTAACTCGTGTAGCTCCCTCTAGCTTCTACCCCTTCCTCATGGCGACGATTAAATAAAATATTATTTAGTCAGAAACTTTGCTGATGTATTATATCCCAGCTCATGGTTTATCACAACCCTTGTTTACACTTATTAATCTTTGTATAGACCATAATATATGCGATTCCGCGCTAATTTAAATCAGATGAGGTTTACAAGGTAGGTAGGAGGGGGCTACTAGAGCTAAAATATTTTCAAAAATATTAAAGCTAATATTAAGACTCTAAATAAATAAGGTTAATTTACTTTCAATACAATTTGCAAATTACGGTATAATAAGCTACACCTGTTTTGTTAAAAAATATACATTTATTAAAAAGACAACAATATCATAAAAGAATACATTTAAAGTTAAAAATACATCTTTGTTAGTTGTGGCAATATTATGGGGTGGCAAAGACAAGCAAATATGCCACGTCTTTGAGCCCATATTGCTAGCCCCGTTGGTGAGAATGGCATACACGCAATAGACCATATACCTCACATCAGTAAGTCGTTATGATCAGCAGCGAAGCTAATAACAAAATTATTCTTTCCGTGCTAATGCTAAGGTACTAAGGCGAGAGATAAATTAAATTTATAATTTGACACTATTGAGTTTTCCGAAACATGAATAGTCCTGAAGTATTATCATCTATCAAGTAGAATAGAAGATAGAGAGAATAAATAAAAGGAAATGAGCAAATCATGGTTTGGTCATTTCCTAATAAACATAAATAGATACGAAAAAATGCTCTATATCTACCTCTGGTAAATAATGAACTTAAGAAGAAAGGTTTAACTACCTTAAGTTTGACTTAATCCGAATTGAGTCTTGGAGATTGTTGTTCATCTATAAGATAAACAACAACAAAAGAGACGACAGCAATTTTTCATTCCATATTACATAAAATCAGTTGTAGAGTATAGCTATAGCTTTAGATTATCATAAAAGGTTGCACAACCTAACAGGGTGCAACCAGTGAAACAATAAAGCTTTGCATCAGCAGTAGGCTAAAAATTACCAAAAAGCTCTCTTTGTATTATTTCATGGTGATATGCTATAAATTTTAATTTATTATTGGGATTTTTTCAAATGGAGCTCTGATTACGTATTCAGCTTCTTTCCTATGGATCTCACCAATACCAACAGCTGGACTGGCAGCTTCATCTCTTCCAGTATAGTGTAACTGTAATTAAAAATAGGTTACCATGTTAAAGTATTTAAAGCGTAAAGGGATTATAACACTTCATTTGATAGATAATTTGGAATTTAACAATACTTATTAATAAATATATAAATATATTTACTCTAACTCCAACGAGGTTTTCAAATCTTGGTTTACAAAAATTCCAAGCACCCATGTTCCTAGGTTCTTCTTGACTCCAAACAAATTCTAAACAAAATAAACAATTGCAAATAATCAATATGAATTTCAAATTAAAATAATATTAAGACGAAATGTCAAAATGTTAATTTAATCATTAAGTACCTTTTGCGTTTTTATATTTACTAATTTCTTCTTGTATTTTAGACACTGGGAATGGGCAGAGCTCCTCAATTCTCAGAATAGCTGTGTTTGTAATGTTAGCTTGACGCTTATAGTTCATCAGAGCATAATAATGCTTCCCAGAAACAAATATAACTCTTTGAACAAATGTTGGCTCGCTTATAGTATTATCTCCTAAAAAATAAAGAAACATATAAATGAAATTTGTCTTTTAAAATAATTAATATATCTACATTATTGACGTGTAAATCTATGAATTAACAGAGTATCTAAAATAACTTGAATCATAGAGTAATAAAAGTAAGGTTAAATAAAGTTAAACAAACGTTTAAAAACGTAGCTTAACTTTTTTTAGTTTCATATTGTTTTAGATTTTGGTTTTGCAAACAATGTTGTACCATTGAAATATTCCCCTCTATGACGAATTTAAACATGCAACTGCAACCTGCAACACCTCTGATATTGTTTAATACTTATTAATGACAGCAGAAGGAACCTCTCGGAATCGCTAAGGTATTTATCTTACCAGCTAAGGTTGGTAAGATAAATACTTATACTATTATTCGGTAAAAGTGTCTGTTTTTGTCCTATAACTAATTACCTCATACATCAATAACTAGTAAGGTTATAGGTGCATGAGGATCAAATTACCTATTACTTGAACTATTACCTATTACAGGTGAAAATCCAGAATTAGGTTCCATTTGACTTAAAGATGATGTGGCATCGGGAGATCTTAAAAGAATTTTTGGAGCGACTAGTATCAGTGGCTTTCTGTAATTCCTTATCATCTGAAATAACAGTAAATACATGCTTCCATGGTTAATAGAGGGATACCGATTCAACAATTATATTGAAAATAATTAGTTAATCAATTAAACTTGACGAATGTTGGACCGCAGAGACCAGGGTTACGGCTCTGGGCAGATGTCTACCTATAAGATTAATATTAATCATCTTTAGAAATGTAAAGGATTTAGCTGGATAAGGATATAGATCAATACATACAAATAATTTCCCCTTTCAGATAATATATTGTCTTGTATTAGAAACATTACCTGGCGTCGCAACAGATGGAAATACTGCGAAGGAGTAGTTGGATTTACAATGTGAACATTAACATCTTCACCGTCAGGCTTAGTCTCGGATGAATCAGTCAACTGAAGAAATCTTTCTATTCTACATGAACTATGTTCTGGTCCAGCACCGTCGTACCCGTGTGGAAGCAACATGACTAAGCCACTCATAGACATCCATTTACCTGCAAATAGTTACGCTTACACAAGACATGCATGGTAGTATTTAGTAGACATAAATGGTTGATCCAGAGCAAAGAGGTTACAATAAACTGAAAATAGAATAGCGTGGATATATTGAAACTCACCTGTTAATCTATAATTATATAATTCAAAATCTAGAAGTAAATATCTTTGTATAGTATATGAAATGATGAATGTATACCCCAAAAAGGGTCTTAAAGATAATAAAGATTTATTTATTATTATTATTTATTTATTTAATCTATTTTATAGGTTCTTGTCAAAACAAGCCCAGAGAAAAGGAAATTATTCAGATAGGGATACATATATTGAATATTTAAACTTGAATACATAAAAAGTAAGAATACGAACTCCACAAAAGTTAAAGACAAGAATAAGGACGCAAAAATAATACATGCAAGGTGTATACATGTAAGAAATTAGCGACTGTCCCTACAAAAATTACAATAACAAATTCGAAAGGGGAAAGTCGAATCATAAGGTCACACCTTCACATTTTGGATCCAACATTTAATTATAAAACCTAAATATAATATTGAAATATAGAAACTTACATTCACCAGACGTTACATAAGTGTCTATTTGGATTTGAGCACCATTGAAGAAATCACCAAACTGAGCTTCCCATATGACAAGATTATGTGGACTCATAGTGCTGTATCCGTACTCAAACCCTAATACTGCTTCTTCAGATAACAAACTATTTGCTACCTGAAATTAGACGAACTATGAGTAAGATAGCTACTCACTAATAAGGGTTTTGAAGTTTAATGGTCGAGAATTTAAACTTTCGTGCTACGTTAATTTTATTCGTCAATTTTATTATATATGCTCCAATTAATAGTCATGGGATCTGACAGAAAGTTAAGCTACTTGATTGCTATTTCACAATGTGAAACAGAAGTTTGAAACCAGAAAATTAACGATACTCAAAACAAGCACTAAGTATACCAATCATCATTTTATTCCTATGAGATGAAAACAAACTGCACTTATACAACTGAGTCTGTACTTTTACTGAAATTTAAATCCCGAAACATATACCCATATACCCTCCAAAAAAGCTAGCAATGACATAGTTACCTATGTCTTAAACGATATACCAGTTCAGTTCATTATATACGAGTGAAAATAGATATTAGGTAAGTACCTCTATAAATCCGCTCTGTTTCTCACTCAAATGATTAAGAGGAATATATTGCTCATCAGTCTTTTGGTCCACCATCATTGCATGTCTGTGTGAGAACGTACCTCGACCGACGTCTTGACCACAGATCCGTACATTAAAGCCTGCCAGAAATAAACACACTCTTAAAACGCAAAGGAAGGAAAGGATATCATGATGATACAAAGCCATATTTTTTATTTAATACAATCTGCAGTTCAGACAGAGGGTGGAAAGCTTCTCACGGGGACAGTGTTGCACTCTTTAATAATAATATTTACGTTACTTATTTTTTTTTTGTTAATTTATAATTTATTGTAAACGAATTTTTATCTTAGACTACAGATCATTTCTTTCTTATTATATATATATATATATATATATATATATATAATATATATATATATATATATATATATATAATATATATTATATATTATATATATATATATATATATATATATATATATATATATAAATATATATATATATATATATATATATATATATATATATATATATATATATATATATATATTATATATTTTATATATAATATATATATATTATATTTATATTATATATATATATATATATAATATATATATATATATATATATATATATATATATATATATATTTATAGTTAAGTTAACTTCATTGAATATTCATCCGAAAATACTTATCCAATGGTCATTCCATGAACGATTATGTTTGTAAATTGTAAGTATAACATATTTTTCATATTAAGTCAGTAGAATAACTTATAATCTGAAGTAGACTTTTCACTATAAAACCCAACAGTATCTCAGAACAACAGGTAATTTTGTGGTAATAAATGTTAAAAGTAACCTTGGAGTAGGAGAGATCCCATTGCCAAAGCCTCGGCGGTCGACCAATCTATGCTAGAACCATCTTTTATTTTATCTATTCTACCATTAACATGACTCTTCAACAGTGTTTTATGAATGTTCTGTAAGTAAATTACAAGAAAGGTTATTATTTCACATCTCCCCTTCTCCTGTGTATGACCTTAATCTCATTAATACTTTGAAAAGTCGTCAAAATAAGTCTTTTGTGAAAAGCTAAACATTAAACAAGAATATAAACAGAGTCTAAAAGGATTTAAACTGCGTTATATTAACTATAAGCATACAAACAGCGTTTATAAGCATATAAACAGCGTATTTAATTTACAAATAGCGTCATGACATATTATGTCATTATAGTCTTGTCATGTATGTCAGTATAGTCATCTCATTCATAGAGTTACAATTTATTTCTTTTGGTTATCAAATGTTATGTGAGACAAAATTAGTTTAAGAATGGACCACAAATTTGTTCTATAGTTGAAAAACAGTTTCACAAAGACTTTTAATATTCAGTTTCAAAAAGGAATGAATAATCGATAATTCTATCTATTGTCCGACTATAAACTCTTGAACTTCTTACAACGAAAAAATTATTCACTCAAAACTTATCGTTTATAAAATGCGTATATGACTTAATTTTTATCTATTTAACGTGTTTGACGTCATTTTTAACTATTTTTATATGAACAATACCTAGATGTGGAGGAACACTCCTAATCTCCTGAGTTTTTCATAGTTAAAAATAAATCTGCTCTGAATCTGAAAATCAAGTCTCATTGCTAAGTATTGTAAGAACATACAATGGATAACTTATCTAGTAGATAACTGTTGCGTGAAAGAACTTACAAATGAGTCTGGATATGAAACTGATTTAAATCCAATTTCCTTCAACGTACTTTCTGGTACTCCAGTATTCCATTCAGTTAAGGCGTTAGGAGATTGACTGTACCCCTGCCACTCTCCTGTCAAAACATCGCTCTGAAATCACAATTATTTTTGAAATTTGAACTTTTTCGGCAGCTATCAACGCGCTGACTACTTAAATTGGTATTTTTGCTGTAAATTTTTTGAATAAAATAACTGAAGAAATTAATTAATAGTTTTACTAGTACAATTATTACAAATATATATGAGCTCCAAAGAAACTGATTTTTAATAGAAGAACCCCTAAAAGGCTTGGATGTGATTGAGAATTTGATTGGTCTTGCCATATCGCATTTGCTTCGCTCATCCTCAGAATATGAAAGTCATCTAATTAATATTGCCGTACATCTTCTAGCCGTACGGCTAGCTTCGTCTTCACACAGTGTAAGTGTTAACATCCGTTTTATTCCAAGTGGTCACCTATTTACATACTACTCTGGCTCCTTCCGACTTGTGTAGGAAAATAGCAAGAGCGGCTGCCTCGAGACAAATAGACCACCATCTAACCTTCTAGATTAGGAATGAAAAATGCATTAAAATGTCTCTGATAAGAATGTTGTATTCCACATTACCTTGGGCACATACTTTTCAGTTCGTTTGTAGCAATTGTTTAAATGACTCATGTATTCATTTTCTATTGCTTCTATGTCATTTTTAGTTAAAATGCCTTCCTCTATGAGGGTCATGCCGTAACTGTCGGGAACTGTCCTGTGAATAAATACAAAATTAATAAATCTTTAAATTTACATAATATAGATCACTGTAAATTCTACAAAGTCAAACCAAAAAAAGATATATGTATTATAGTTTTGAATTTAAAGATTGAAATTCATCCACAATGTACAAAAGATTTTTTAAGACTAATTTTCATTTTTTTTTTATTTGAATTCTCTTCTAAGAGCTCTTATATTTTCATGCAGTAAGTTGTACAGCTTTAGCCCTGTGTGAATTGAATAATATTACTATCCCTATTTTAATAAAGTCTTAGCTTCATTGATTAAATATTGTTTGTAAAATGAAAAGTGTTGCATTTTCGTTATAACACTGAAGAAAGATTTAGGTCAGTTTATTTGGGTTCATTGGCTTGGCCTCGGTTGCTAAAACCGTAGTGGATTCCTTCAGCAAGCCTCTGGAGTTAAGTAATTAAAGTCCACGACCTAATATCCTCGAAATCTGATTAATTTTCTCTTATAGAGGACACTTTACCTCAAGTTGAGAAACTTTTTCTCTTCCTTATTATGTAAAAAAATATGCATATCTTCATATCTTATTATTTTTGTTTAAATTCTTTTAATCTACCTCTACCTGTTTAAATATTTTCGGTTTCGGTAAACTTAGATAATGAGTATAAAACCGGCTTCTTGGAGATAGTCCTCCGCAGGGGTACGTCTTTTTTACGTGCAGGTTTATGTTTTTCATCTACCTATTGGTTATATTGATTGAACTTTATAGTTAACTATTCAGCAATTAAATAAATAAATGTTTTATTGGTTTCAACTTACATTTTAGAAGTTATAACATCATATATTGCTGGATTTGTAAAGGTTGGATCATCCAGTTCATTATGACCCCATCTTCTATAACAGTTCATATCAATAAAGATATTCTTCCTAAATTTCCTTTGATATTGGACAGCTAGACGAGATGCTTTATGCACTGCCTATTAACCAAAATGTGGTAAACTCAAGGTTATAAACATTGATTCTTAAAATATCTTATAGGTTGAATAGAACAATAAGCTTCTAATTGATTACATAAGATTAGTAATAAGCTCTTTCTTCAATGAACGTGTTCATCCTTAGAATTTTCCTCCTGCAATTACGCCATTGAACGTAAATTTCACTCCAAATTTCTAAATATTCTTAACAATTGATGCAATTTTTCTATAAAATATTTGGTTAAAAACAGCATTAATAATCACTACTTGATATTAAGTAGGATGTATTTGATGACGCTTAAAATTTTCTTGATACTCACTCTAAATCCATCCTATCTTTTGGCCAAGATAAACAAATTGAATTCGGAAAAGATGACAAGGACAATAGTGAGGGTTTAACAAATTACTCTAGTCATGCGCAGAATCATTCTAAATACTTTTTAGCATCTTTATTTGAAGAGGTGATAAATAATTACAATTTAATCTATAATAATGCATTCGATCTGTAATCTACAGTCAATTCAAGTATATAATAGGATTTGGTTGGGAACACTATACAAAATTAGGGATTCTGAGCATGAAATCGTTACCTGATACCAATTTTAGTTAAATTATTAATGAAGACTTCAGTCCTTTGAATAAAATTTATTTAAAATAAATTAACAATGTTAACAGTATGTACTATAATATTATCCTAAAATCTTAATTTTTCCCATAAACTCTTTTCTTACCGATTCTATTAATAATATTTAATCAATTTAAATATCTGATTTTAGTTTTTGTTAACTAAAATAGTTTGTATTAACTATTTAGTTGGTAAAAGAAAAACCATTCAAAACTCTATTTTAAAAAAACTTTCGTTTAATTTAAATAATTTTATGTCAGTTGATTGATCTTTACTTATTAATGTTATTTCTATGTTATTAATGTTTAACCGTTTATATTTGTTATTTTTATGAGTCTAGTTTGTATATTATTATCACAACCTCTTTCGTTTTGGTCAATTTCAGGAACTGACGAATCTCAGGATCCCTGGGCGAAGGCCTTTCTTTCATGCATTTTAAATAAATTTTATTTGAAGTCTTTATTAATTATTTAATTATCTCACAATTCGTGACAGACCAGAAGCTCTAATGTAATGAAACCAATATAAGTCGAAAGATTAAAATAATCCTTGGATAAACTGGAGCGTAAAGTGAAAAAGTGGATCAAGAAATTGCAAAAATCAGTTAATCGTGGAATAATTAACAGTCGAATATTTGTCTACATACCTGAGGATCATCACCATTTACATGGATAACTGGAGAAGATGTGATTTTGGCGACATCAGATGCATATCTAGTACCCCTTCCATACTCAGCCGGAGTGGTGAATCCTAATTGGTTATTAATTATTAAATGTATAGACCCACCAACGTTAAAATGCGGTAAGGTACTCATCAAAAGACTTTCTTGACTTATTCCTTGTCCCATTAATGCAGCGTCACCGTGAACCTAACAAAATAATGGTAGTGTTGGTAATTGCGTGCTAGATTATAGGAAAAGTAGTATTGTATATTATTTCGTTGATGATATGTTTGTCTTCTATTCATGGATTTCAAATCGGAGGTTGTAAAATATTACAGAATAAATTACTTTTCATAGACATAGATCACGGACCAAAAGGCGCGAATTCTATTCTTTTAACACCAAGCCTATTGACACATAATCGATTAGGTTTGATAATGACTCGAAACCATCATTTAACATTTTATAAACATATTGCAATCTAGCAAACAAGTATTACCTGAATATTTATAACGCTGTCGCCCCATCGACCACTAGGATCATCACCATACTGAGCCTCTTTGTTTAACAGTTGAAGACATCTTGTTTTCCCTAGCGAAACTGGATTCACAGCCTTAAAAATATTATTCATACGTAAAAATAAATAAATTCTTGAGCATAATTACTTAAAGAAAATTATTAATGAAAGAAGTTTAAAACGTCACATTATATCATGGGTATAAAATGTAGACACATCCACGCGACGTTAAAATATCTTATTCTGGCGAGGTGGTCGGCAAGTCGGACCAAGGTGCCTTGCTAAACAGTGCATCTCTTTCTCGAGTTTTCAGCAAGGACAAAACTAGGGCTATCCTTTTGAAATCGCATTCACAACACAATTATTTGAACTCATTTTGGTATTAAAACATTGAGCGCATTTCTCTAAAAATTCAGGGAAATTCTTCAAAGCATAATCCGTAAAACATGAACAAGAAAAAAATCATTCCAAACGTAATTTACCCTTCCAAGCATCCTGCGCGTCCGGATTATTTGTAGTTCTAAACTTACATAATGTAAATTAAACGATAAAAAATATTATACGGTTCCATGAATTGTTTCCTCTATCTTTTTGTGTGCTCCTAACTTCGGACCAGTATTAAGAAACATCGTAAACGGCAGCTTACTTAAACATTAATTCACTGGCCTGTTTTGCAAAACCTATTATTCGTGATCAAGCACTCATGATTGGACCTCCTCTTACCAACTCCAAACACCTCAAACATAAAATGTGTTTGATCCTGGGTCTAAATCCCGCCATAGGACTCATAGGAGCCGCCTTATTAATAATTTCATCAAGGAAATTAGATAAAAGGTTAACTTTCTTAACATAAACCAAAATTTAAAACCTAATAGTATCATCCATTCCATTTTATTAAAGCAGGAAATGTAAAATCGTATCTTATCTTAGCTTGTTGAATTTCGTTGAAGGAGAAATTCGTTTATAAGCTTACGGCGTATTGATAGGCAAGGAAATTTAAATTTTGCAATGCCATTTCCATTGCATAATTGACCAAAATCAGAAGTAGCAAAATAAATCATAAGGCAGGAATATTTAAAATAATTAAGAAAGTGAAACTATAAATTACTAAATCTTAAAATTATACCTCTAAATGAGATGGAAGATGAGTCAGCATAACTCGAACATTTCTTCCGTTAACATTGACGTCACTAGTTGGACCTGAAGACATGAGCGGTTTACTGTATATATATTAAAATTATTAAAATTAAGTTCGAAGTATACCAGAAATAGAATAACTAAACCAAATCTATGGATTGTTATGTAGATACAGGGAAACAACTTCGTACTTCATAGAAAAGTTTTAAAAGAGTGCTAATAAAAAAATATGAGGCCCTATTAAAAATTATTTCTAAAAATACAGTGAGATAGAAATAAAAATTATACATTACAAATATAATGATTAAAAGTAAGAAGAAACAATTCTTACTTAAATGGCTTATAACATCACCAACGAAGTTGCTGCACTCTGGTAATTCAGATTTTCCTTGAACTTTACGAAATATGATTTCAGGATCCATGCCAAGAAGTCCTGTCAGTAAGTTCAGTCTACCTCGGTGATGAGCACCAAGCACAATGTTTCTCACACCATCTATAACATAACATTTAAAAGGAAGTCGAAATATAACATTTATCTGGTGTGAGGCCCCAAACCTAAATTATAGTTAAGAGTGTTAAGTAATTATTAATTGAAATTAAACTTAAACAAGACTGTTTAAAGTTTTTTGTATAAATGTACAGTACAGTGTTTTTTGTATGTTTTTTTGTATACAGGCACTCTTGCTGAATCTAAGTTGGATGTATTGACATACTGCAAGTGTAAAGCTCACAATAATTGGACATATTAAACTGGCGCAAGCGTTTAGCTTACTATAAGTTGGACACATTGACCTTTCATTTTAAGCGTTCAGAGGTCACTTCAACACATTTTTACATGTACTAGAACTAATCTATTATTTAAAAACATATTCAGCAAAAAAAAATAGTAACATTACCCTCTGAAGCTAGTTTAAATAACTGCAAAAAGAAGGCCATCATGCTCTCGGCTCCTTCTCCTCCGTATCTCTTAAGAGAAACAAACTTTTTAGCTAAAAATCGATCGAATATTTGCGATTTTAGCATTTCTCTATGTAAATTAAGTTTATCCTCATTACTTATGTTTTCTTGTTCAAGTTCCTCGTAGCTCTGACAGAGCCATTCTCGTTCTTCGAAACTCTGCAAAGGAATTGAATGGTGTAAACCAAAATTTTTTAGCTACTTATCAATCAAATCATACGCCGAGTTTTATAACTTTTACCGTGTAAAGGTTAACTAAATTACTACGTAGATCGCAGCAATATTTGAAGAGCAGTACATAACGCGCTGCAAAACATTATAGAGAAGTTCAAAATGAAAAAATAAGATTTTTTCATAAGAATTCGCTACTAAGAGGATATGTTCTATTAGTCAAAGATGAAACAGAGCTCAATAAAATAAAAATTATTAACCTCTTTACTGAAAAAAAGTTTCATTTTAACACAACTTTTTTGGGCTGAGGCATGTTGCATGTTTCTAAATAAATTTAGAAATTTAACAAGCTAATACTATACAAGCTAAATACAAGAGAATTTAACAAGCCAATACAATAATGTTAACAAGCCACAGCACTGTCTTTGTGCGGAGATGGATTTCTATAATTGTTTGTTTGACAAACTAAAATTTTCAAAAACAAAGGAGTTCATTTTTGTAGAGCATTCCATGATGTCCTACATCCCAGAAGATGCCTCCCACAGTAGAAGAGAAACTTCGGATTATTCATCTACATTGACGCGGTCACCACCGGAAGACCTAAATCTTCAAGAAAGGTGCCATTTACTTGAAACATATTTGAGGTATTGCGTGAAACGCAATACATTTTAAGACTGAAGCTCTGTCTTACGATGTACAATCTTCCAGTCTTAGACAGTTTGACGATCGAACTATTGTAAATATTGATAAAGAAAGTATATTATGTAATGATTTAATAAATTTTTGAGAAAACTAACTACTACTTCATTAAGCACTTGGGCTAATAAATTAGATAATTACTTTTAAAATTATTAACACTTAAATTACTTGAACGTACTTGGACGTAATTAAATTCAATAGATATGTTACTGCAGTAGGTCTCGTGTAAGCATTTGATGGCCTCTTCTACAGTACTTATACTTCTACTGCTGTGAATTAGATTTTTAAAATCATAGTGTTCACTAAGGTTTAGTTCATAATTACTTAGTCTCATTTCTGGAGGTTCCCTGTAAAAATTGCAATATTTTAGACACTACTATGTAATCCTCTAAAGACAGTTAATGAGTGTGGATTCCTTCTTATGACGCGTTATTGATTTTTATCCGAATTGAATCATGAAAAATTTAATTAAAAACTAAATTATTAACCAAAGTTTTATTTCAAGATCAATCAAATCAATAGTTATCAAACTATACTATTTCCTTTGAAAAACAAATTTTCATAAAAAGAATCGGATAATTTATAATAAGTCAAGGTAAAGATAAAGCAGGTGCGCCCATAAATTGTTTAAACTGTTTGTTCCGAAGTTTTCATTCGCTGTATATTTTAATAATTCTAGCAGCTGCTAAATAGAAACCAATACTATGGCCCATGATTAATCTATTGTCAATGAAAATTATACCTAAAACTTATGAACTCAAATATGAATTCATAGTCTCTAATGGTAACGTAACAGAGTCACTTGTCCGACATAGCAACTCTAGCTATTTATGCACTAAGGGTGTAAAGAACACTATATTTCCCTGACCAGTTAGTTGGTTGGATTTAAAAAAGCATTTAACTCCTGAGGCGAAGCCAAGAAAGTTATGACTTTTAACTCTCGAGGCAAAGCCAATGGAGGTAAAAAAATTGATCCATCCCCATTATAAATTTAGAAAACACCCTTTCGATTAATATTAGAGGGTTCTAACACCCATTATAGGAAATACTTTTTACTCCTAAGGGGAAAAAAGTGACTTTTTACTTCCAAGGGAATGAAAAGTAACATTTTTTCCACTTGGAAAGAAAGTAAATGCTTCTTAATTTGTTTAAAACTAGTCACTGAACTTTACATTGTATCCCGTCAGGAGTTAAAAAGTTTCAAGACCCATGGATGAGTTTAATGTAACTCATCCATACAACATACTCATGCTCTTACACATTTATACAGCAATATTGACAATCATGCATAATAAAACTGAAAATATTGTAGTTGATTGTCAGTCCTATACTTTAAAAAATTCTGGTGCGGAGGTCCGAAAAAGGCTCAAGTTTTTGGTACATATTTATCAGCCTGAGCAGTAGCGTCACAAATTATTGTTTAATTTTTTCGAATTTTTAAAGAAAATGCGCATATTTATCCCATAGTTTATACACTACACGGCACAGCATTATTCACAGCTATTCGAAGCTCGGTTAATTCCAATTATAAGAGCATTTTCAAACTATCGTCATTTCTTTTAATCACAAGTTGTGACGCTATAGGTCAGGTTTATGAATACATACAGAAAACTTAAACAAAAATTGGATTGATATGCAAGAAAGCGCGCATTTCAAAGAAAATTCGCCTAGCATGCGAACCTCCGCGCTAATATCATTTTTAAGTAATAAACTAAAATACTGTGAATAAGAAGATAAAAATTAGCGCCGGCACTAAGATTTGAACCTGGGAACTCGAGCTTTACTTAGTCTTATCGACTTCTAACCTGTTTTATTGACTTCAGCACCTCAAGAAACAGCTCCCTGCTCGAGATATGTTGCTTATCCAACGTATTTTAGGGTACCCAGAAATTTACCACCGCTTTTTCGATTTTAAGGTTGTTTAACGTGGTCGTATCCACATCGGACCAGTTTTGTTCGATTCAGCAAACATATTTTGTGGTTAGAGACCCCTAAAACAGATTTTGGACTTACTTCTAAGCAACCCCCCCCCCACCACGCAAGCATCTCAGTGATTTTTTTTTCAAACAAAATTCGCAAAAAAATGGAAAACTAAGAACTATTTCTTAAAATTAAGTACAGACTGAATTGGATCCATCTGCAATGGGTTGGTGCTAGCTATCTTATGACCGTGTTCTCTATAGGCAGCAACTAACTGATATAGTTTTCCATGCTTCAGTCTTTCTTGAACTATTTTATCCGCATCTAAACATATTACAGTAAGAAACATTTAAACAGTGATCAAATTAAATTAATGCAACTTAAAGAAAAACTTATACAAAGGTTGGATGCGAATTCTTTTAAGAGGAACCTCAATATCTACTCCCTTGTAGGAAGAATGCTTCTTCCGTTTTATTGGGCTAGTGGTTTTTTCTCCTAATAGGTCTGGTGAAACTTAACTGAAGTTACTATAAAAGTTGAGGTAGCTCAAAAAATTATTACATTATTTTATCTATAAAAACATCAATTACAACTTAAAATAAGTGAAAAAAAATCAGGTACGGGGTTAAATCAGGTAACTCGAAGTTTTCCCCATCACACCGAATTCGCTACGCTCATCCTCCTTACTTCAGATTCGCTTCGTCTCATAATATTCAAGTCGTTAAATTTGTACTGTAACACGTCTTCGAATTCGCTTCGCTGCATGGTCCTTAGATTATAAATACATTA
The DNA here is from genome assembly GCA_018340805.1 of Microvelia longipes. Lineage (NCBI taxonomy): Eukaryota > Metazoa > Arthropoda > Insecta > Hemiptera > Veliidae > Microvelia > Microvelia longipes. Next base: position 22,221,981 of record JACMZG010001893.1, on the reverse strand, counting down.
TTACCCATGGTCGTGAATGAACCATGTATGGTATAAATGAGAAAAAGTAAAAACACATATCCATATGTGGATATGGATAATATATAATACGAAAAAGAAAGATGAAAAACTTCAACCTCAAACAAACATAGTTGGCTTAATCAGACACTATCTTTTTAATCTTCTTGATAAAGGAAGATTAAATTCTTTACCTATCAATTTTGAGTAACATTTGTCTTTACTTTGATTATATTGATACTCATGTTCCGCCTAACTACTTTAAGAATAAATAAGCTTATTTAATATTTGACTAGATAGACATAACCAGTTATATTGATAAAAAACTACATCAGACAGACCCACAATACTTTTAGATTAACTAAACCTGGTTTACGAAATTGCTAGTAACTGTCGCGTAAACATAATTTCGGCGTTGTGTCTAATCAGATTATCAAATTGCAAAAACCATGTTTTTTTTATTTTCAGAAAGTTTGCCGCTAAGTTTTGTTAAGTCACTAATCTAAAATTCAACTTTTAAAATTATTTTTAATCAGTTTTAATCCCAGCGGGGTTTATGCGAACGATTCAATCTCATTTATTTATATACATTTATATACCATTTATTGCAGAAATTATTTTTTAATAAGGTAAACAGAATTTAAATTTTAAGTCAAACATCCTAAAATACCCTTATTATCAAAATGTAAACGACTTGCCTTGGTACTCTGGTTCAGTAGTCCTTTTATGACCAAAAACACCGCTAACCGATTTGTAGTTTCTCTTTATTATTTTCAAATTTTTAGACAATGCTTTGAAGCTTAAATAGCATTCGGAACTGACTCGATACATGTTTTTTTAATTAATTGCGCCGGCTTAAAAAAGTTGAAAAGAAACAAGAAATAACATCGATTTATATTATCAATTATTAAAAGGGAGGTTTAGCTACTGTTATAGATCGAAGATTTTAATAAGTATTTAATTCAAATACGTAATTATTAAAATCATCTTGAAAAATATTTAATGATAACACTAAACATAGATAACAGATATTTGCTTTAATTTAGTTGTGATTGCGTAATCATTCAATGTGTGAATTTTTAAGAAAGAATGATTAGAAGAATCGATAGTGAGGTTATCGATCTATGAATCGATATTTAAAGTGGTAGTATATATTTTTTTCTATAAAATATACTTTGAAAATAAATATACTCCATTAAAAATTCATTAGTTGTGATTTTTAGCATTAGTCTGTTTTTTAAATTAAAAACCTTTCTAAAACATTGGCACATAATAAAAGAAAAAAATAAAGTATAATCTCTTTGTGAAAAATAAATAAACAAAATAAACCTTAACAAAGAAATCAAATAAATGAAGAAAGAAATTACTCCTTGGTAAACCAGACATCAAACTTAGTCCCAATTCCACTCATGCCTTAAAGTATTTATTTATTTATTTATAAAATTTTTACAAATACGAGCCCTCAACAGCATTGCCACAAGCGAGGCGCTCTATAAGATTTACCTAAAGTATACCTATACTTTAAGTAAATTAGTTTTAATAAGTAATTAGTAATTACCTATACTTTAAGTAAAAACTTTCAGAATTGTTTTATGATTTTTCTGATAAAATTTTACATTAAATCTTGTACTTGTAAATTGTTAAATAAATTAATAAAGAACTCGATTTGGACAATTTTTAAAAATTGTCTACTATTATATTGTTAGGCATGTGTATTATTATATAACGTATACTTACTTTAATATTTTATGACTTCCAGTTAAAATTTGTATGCATGAATATTTACAAAAAAGTAATTGTTAAATAAAGCCAGCAATGTCACAGCTAAAACCTATTAAAGATCAGCATAAAGATTTTACTACAGTGTATCGTCAAGTATAAAAATCCCCAAGGTCATATGCATTTTGGGGATCGACCAATCAGTGAAGCCGCTGCCAACCCCTCTCTTGAAAGAGAAAAAAAAAATCCCTACTCCCATAACCCCTGTAGGGAAATAACCTCCTTCCCGGCATTCGTTCACTTCGTTTGTGGTTCTTCTTGTGTTTATTATTTCCCTTCACAATTCATTTTTTCCACATTTGCATAATTCCTAAATAATAAAACTACACCAAAGAATTGTAGAAACATCGCCAAGAAAACACGGGTAACATAACCTGATTTGTTTACAAAGTTTTTTCCCCGCTGCCTTTTTGTAGGGATTTTTTTTTTTTAGAATCGGTGGTGCCTAAACTGAGCTGTCAATATTTTTAAGATCGTCGATACACTGTAGGCCTTGAAATAAAAAAATCTTAAACAATTGTGTGATTGCTCCTATTTTCATGTATATATCGATGAGCAATATTAGGAAAGTGGTTAATCAAGAGTCTGTTTAAATAGTTAAAAACAGATTAAAAATATTTGTATGTACGCTAAAGAATTGGGCCCCTTTGACTCTAGTGATATCCTAAGTCAATAACTACAATAAATAAATTTATATATATATATATGTGTGTGTGTGTGTTAATCATTTTAACATAGTGTTGTAAAAAAAATGTTGAACATTTTGGACTTTATGCCAAGTTTCATTAAAATTGTATCAGCCTGTAAAAATAAGGGGTCGGTAAAGAGACAGTTTTCCAACTCCCACCCTTCATATGGTCCTGAGCAAATTCTGTCGCTTTCAGATCCTCTAAATATCTGCATTGAAGCACCACATATCCCACCATCATAGAGATATATCACTAGAGGGGGCCGCTTGTTTTAAGTAATTTGAACAAACCTAGTATTTAATGAATCACTTAAACCTCTATTGGATGTGACAAAATACATTTTTTTACACAAATTATAAACATTTCGTACTAAAAAGTGAAGAGATATATACTACAGGAGGCATAGCCATATCTATAGCATATCTCATTACATTGAGAGGCCTGAAACATCTTTTGGGGCTCTCAAGTGCTCTGTGTAACCTTATTGAAACCCCTCCAAGAATTAGTTAAGGTTACTATAAATCAATTGTTTTTGGCTTCCCGCACATTCCTTGTATTTTTAACGCTCTACTGTATAAGTTACTGAAATATTGTACTGTTTCAGACATGTTAGGAATAAAAATAGTATTTCTAGTAATGGGGGTTTAGGAGTAAAAATAGAATTTCAATTAATTACTATACAGTAGTAATAGTAATGAGAGTTTAGTCATAGTACTAGGAGTACTACAAAACTCGGTAGTGTCAAATGATACCTAGTTATTTAAGTGATGTATAAATAAGGGGTCGATGGTCGAAGTGATATATTATTAGTTGAATTTGGAATCATTTGAATAAGTAACTTGATCATCTTTAACTATTAGTACTATCAAATAAACAGAACAAAACTACTGTAACTTATATAGTAGAACATTTAAAATATAAACCAAAACACATAAAATGTGTGAGAAGCCAATTGATTTATTATAACCATAACTAACTCTTGAAGGATGTTTCAATAAGGTTACACAGAGCCTCAAAATGATAATTCAGGCTTTTGAATGTATTAAGATAGGCTATGCTCCCTCTAGTAATATATCTCTATGAAGTAGGATATGTGGCATTGCAATGCGGATGATCGTAGGAACATGTGAAGGGTGGGAGTCTGAACACTGTCTCTAGGCCACCACTCATTTTTATTAGTTATTATATATTGTACATTGTAGTAGACAGTGTATAGTTGTATATAGTATTAATAATTGTATAGCTAACAGTAATATAAATAGTAATCTATTTATTACAAGGTCATTATAAATATGTCTTCGATAGGGTTTGTGTTTGTTTGTATGTTTTGGATAGGGTATATTTGGGTGGATAGAGGTGGCCAGGGGCGGACTGGCCGTTGAGGACGAGGGCGGCAGCACTCCTTGGGCCCTCAAATAAAAATAAACTTAAAGAAAAAACAATAAAAATAAAAATAAATTATAAACATATTTAATATTTGACATATTCATAACACAAGAGTCAAAGGGGCCCAATACTCTAAGGTAGGGCCAAAAGAGTTTTTGCCTGTAAATAAATAAATAAATAAATAAAAGAGTCCTAGAGACATACGTTATAAAATATTTAAAGAAATTCTCAATTAGCTTCCTAAATTTAGATCCTTGAAGGCCCCCATTTTTTATAATTGGACCTTTAAAGGTCCCAAACGGAAGACTAGGGCCTCAAGGAGCCCCTAACATACTTGATCAATGTAAAAAAAGATAAGTATGTGAAATACATAACTAAACTAAAGATAATATAAAAATTCATAACTTGGTACATATTACCATCTGAAGAAGGTTACCTTCTTAGGAGATGGTTACTCCCCTTCTTAGGAGATGGTTACTCCCCTCTTAGGATACCTTTTTATATGGTTACTCCCTTGGTTAAGAAGCAATATCTTTGTCTTTCCTTAATCTAACCCCCAAAAGCCCTAATGCTTTTCTACATCCCAGGAAAGAGCGTATAATGAGATAAAATATATAAAGATTAGTAATAAAATAAAAAAAAACTAAGGGGGTAACTAAAAAAGAGAGTAACCAGTGTGATCCGTCAAAGGGGAGTAAAAATCCAAAGAAGGTTACATTGATAAAAAAAAAAGCAGTATAGTACTCCCTTAAAAAGAAGTAACTATCAAAAGAAGTGCCCCAGAATGGATCCAGGGGGAAGACTAGATTCTAGTAGGGATCCAAGACTAGAACTTTTTACACAATTCTTCAGCAGGTATAAGTACCGTTATGGTACCCACTGGAAACAATTTCTAGACTCCTTATCACTGTGTTTTTTACCTAAGTTTTTCCCCTAATAATTAGTCTCTTTGGAATAGATATAACAGTCCTTATTATTCCCTGGGTAGCTTGCCCATAAATTATTTGCATTATAAATATTTGTTTTGATAGGGGTTTAGATGGGTGGGGAGTCTCTAGCCTCTTATTTTTAAATACCTAGTTTAATTTAAAAATGTTCTTAAAATAACTGGTGGATTTGCCGATTGCTGATACTATTGTACTAAAATTGTTCTAATACAACCTATAAATATATATCTTACCAAAAACCACTTATGTGGTAAAATACTCCCCGCCAAGTCTTTGGTCCAAAAAAGCATGGAAATCAACTTTTCTGTCCCACCGAGTCATATCCTTATTGGGTGGAGACTGTCATAAGTGTTTCACTGACTAGAAGTAGTAGAGGGTAGTGATAGATAAAACTTGTTTTTCACCAGGCAAGTAGGGACAACTTTAAGGCATTATTTACCAGCACCTTGAGTTTCTTGTTTGTTGCAGCCCCTATAAGCACATCAATCTCAGCTATAACTCTCCATAATCTAAAATCGAAGTTCTAGTTTTCTTGAATTCTTGTGAGTGTAACAGGGTAGTAGCTCGCCTAGTTTTCTGAGGAGTAACAAAACTTCCAGGTCATCAAACATAGTAAGTTTCCCATGGCCAGGTTGGGCAAAATGTTTTTAATAGGCATTCCTCTCCCCTTTGGCCACAGCACTAAAAGAAATAGTACATTTTATATCAAAAAGATTAATGAATGGAAAAAACGGAATTTAGTAAGCTCCTAATTAAATTTCTGCACGACTTATGATTTAAATTTATCAATCTCTCTTGAATATTATGTATCAGGATTATTACCTAATTTTGAAATTACACTTCACAAGTGTAAAACCCGTTACGCTGTCATTGGTAGAAGTTAAAATTTCAACACACAAGTTGCCATATTTTTGGAAGTCAAAATCAGAATGAAACTGAACTAACCCCTCCCTTCATTTATTAGCAAAATTAATTATTAAATAGTTTCTACTCCAGGGGTCTTAAAAAAGCAGGTTATTTTTTACTAAACAACTTGGTTACAATAACTTCACTTAAAAAAGATTTTTATGAGTTATATAAGGAGGGGTGCAACAGCCCCTTAAGGACTATTTTTAAGGACTCTGAGATTTTAAACAAATACTTTCTTACACTGTTTGATTTTGATAATCTAAACAGTATGATTTAAGTTTGATAAGAAATTATTGAATAACGCAGAGTGCCAAAAATCAAATTATACTGATTTTTATTATCATCAAATCTGGCTATTTCTTAATCTTACAGTTATAGATTTTGGTGCTTATAGCCAGTCTAAAGCATTCGATAAGAGAAAAAAAGTTATACTTAAATTAATTTCCATGTTTAAAATTCCATCCATAATTTTAAAATTACTTTGTAATGATAATTATTGATATTGATGTTTACATATTAACTACGTTAAAATTAGTAATGTTTGTTGAAAATTAGGGTATAGGCATTTAGGATTCTTAAATTTGATGCAGGAATTTGAGGCAATATCCGGAAAAGTTACTTATGATCAAACATTTCTCTTTGGTTTCTCTTAAAAGGATTTTATTATTATGCTTAGCTTTTGAACACTTTTAGCGAATTTTCAAAAAAAAGAATGAGCTCATGAGATTGTTTTTTTTTTTTTTTATGTTACACACTCCAATCCAACTAAAAGGTATTTTCCTTCCTGGTTCTGTAAAGTAACATAGGAATAAATATTGGATAATGGATACAGAGGGAAAAACAATCATACAAAATTACTCGTAAATTTATCATTTCATTTTTTTATTTATTCTTATATGAAATATTCTTTTAAAAAATACTATTACCATTGGAGAAAAAATGTCACACTTGATTTTAAGATCACAATAATAAAATAAGATACAAATAACAGATAATAAAATTCAAAAATTAATTTATTTTGTATTACAATAAAATGTAAAGAAAAACGAGCAAAATAAATTAATAAATAAAAATAACAAATATATATCAAACTATTATTGATAGATATTAAAGTTATTTAAAATATATTTAATAATAAAACATAAATAATTGCACAGATGTTAAAAAAAGAAAAAAATATGGCAAAAAAAGAATAAAAAATTGATATGGCAGTTAAAGATATGGCCATTATACATTTATACTAATAGTTTGCAAAAATCATAATTTGAAATAATAATAAAATTAAGAAGGTATGACCACTGAACTTTATATGGGACCACTATAAAGAATAGTACTAATATAAGTATTTTAAAAACTGTTTTTAGTAAAAAATAGGTTTCATACTAAACAAATAGCAAATACAGAGCTAAGTAGTTTGATAATAACTAGGAATATGCAAGTGACAAAGCTTACAGCTGATGGTATTTGTCTCAAACTTCTATAGAAAATGATAACATATGATTGAACCCATTAAAATTTATAACTTTTAAACATGGTAAGAAGAACATTTAACAAGTAAAATTAACCACTAGAAAATAATGAACTAAAATCTGTATCAATATGTTCATAATTTGTTAATAGGAATAGTTCACTGGTGTTATGAGTTGTCTGAGTAAGTAAAGTAGTAGTTGACATTTTTTTACATAGGAAAAGTATAATAAGTTGAATCCCTATTCGCGATTCAAAGTCCGTAGCAGCGCCACCGTCGCTGATAAGAAATTGATAACGAAAGGGTGATCATTGTTAAAGTCCTTATGGGGATTTTCTGGTTTTTCTTATTTGTGACGATTATTTCTTTAAATTTTTTATCAAAGTGCTTTAATTTAACTAATTTTAGGACGTATGAACTCAGTAGAATCACAATTTTATTGAAAAATAGCGTTTTAATGGGTTGTCACGAGTATTTAAATTGAGTGATAAGATGAAGATCATAATATAGTGTTTTATTTTATTTATTGTTAATTGATGTTACTTTTAAATAATTTTAGTTTGCACAAACACACAAAATTACCATTTAATTGCATTAAATTGTTTAAATTAGTTGTAACAGGTATTTAAATTAACTGATAAGAAGCCGATTTTCATTGTAATGGTGTTTTAATTTATTAATCAATTTTATTTACGCACTAAAATAATTAATAACTCAATAAATTCACTTTTTGTAAAATGTTTGTTTAAATTATCCGTTTAGGTTTTATTATTTCTGGGTTAAATTGGACGAATCAAAGTCTGATAGTGATAAGAGCCTGATTCTATATTTAAAATCCTAGAATTATCGAAATATTTATCTATGAAATATTTGCAATTTTTTTAGCACCGATGGTCGTTCTAATAATTTTCATCACATTTATCACAAATTAACAAACAATAAATAAATAAAAGAAGAATTTTTATCGGCTCCCATGCTAATCCTATGAAAAAAAATTTTTTGATCACCCTTTCGTTTTCCCGCCATTGGTATTGCCAACCTTACAACTATCTCTTTGAATCGCGAATAGTTTAAGTTCTTTGGGGTGGACCAATGAAACATGGACTCCTATAAACAACTTACATTTGTTTTTTACATAGAAATAATCTCTTTAAATATTATATGTTATAATTTGGTGATGATATTTTAATCAATAGTTCTGAAAATGCAATAAAAGAGTTAATTAAATTAGGTAATTGACCAAGGGATCATTTCTAAACTTTCTATACCATCCACTCAGACAATAAAATTAATTGACAACCTAACCAGAAGAAAAACTAATATACAATTGACATAATTCTCATGAACAAAATTGTTATATCTAATTGAAACAATTTTTCTTACCAACAGGTAATTTCGTTTTTCTAATTTAAGTAAAAAAATATACATGCATACAATTTTTGCTTTACAAAGTTTATTTATAAACTTAAAGTGGGTAAACATATTACTTAATTAAATACAGAAACAATAACAAACCCTTTCATAAAAAATGTAATAATGTTACAAAGGTGTTAAGCATTTTAACTCATATCAAAATACATCAATGTAATGTAATACTTTCCTTGTATCGCATAAATGGGGTCTTTTCTGTACTCCCTCACTTTATTATATTGTCAAAGAACAGCTACAATATAATTGTAGCTCCCTACTAAATATAAATTAGTAATAAGTTCCCTACATTATAATTTCCTTCCTTACTAAAAGAAGGGATTTATATTTTCAAAAATCAGCTTTTAAACATTTACCATTATTTTGAACGTATGTTTGGTGAATGAACAGGCTTGTTGTCATACTATAGTTAACAAGGTATAGGACAAAAAAAATTCTTCACTTTTGTCTTACGAAGTGTTGGTATTATGAATAATTTGATTTGCTGGTGCTCTAAAAATTGCATATGCAAAACAGCTGTAAAGAGATATTTATTTCTTTAGCAATAAGTTTCTACAAGAGTAAAATAATTCTTTACAGCTGAGTTGCATAAATGTGAGTATTACCCTAAGCTAGATTCGCACTGCTCAATCTTGGCCGAAATCTAGCAACACCAGTCAGAGCCAAAGAAGAGTATTGACATCTGACAAAAAAAATATTGGTAACAGAAATGAGCCCACATATGACCTTTTCATTACATAAATAAAAAGTAATACTTTACTTACATTATATAAATTTATTGAAATAATTCTTTCTTTAAATAAATATAATATAATACTTTCATTACATAAATGTATTTTTTGTAAAAAGGTTCAGCTGTTATGAAATTTAGACTGACAAGACTTACATAAAAAAAACTAGGATTCAAATATTATTTTGCAAACTTTTAAAAAATTACTACTTATCCTCAGTGGCCAAAACAAACACATTTGTAAAGAATAACCGTAATAATTACAGGAGAAAAATAACATTTACATTACATACCTTCACAGAAGATACATAACTACCACTTAAACATATTATTATATTCTTAAACAATAAATACTTCTTTTTTAGATCATGAATTACATTAAAAAATAAAAATAAATAAAATACTAAAAAAAAACACATAATTATCACACTTTTAAGAAATTTGCAATTTTCCATTGTTTATACAAGAGCAGTATGAGAATTAAATTTTAAATAGTGTACGTATCATTGTAACCAAGAAACTTTAAATATTTAATAAGCATAGGTAATGTGCAAGATAAACTGACATCAATATTTATTAAATAAATCAAGTGAAAACTTAGCATTTAAGTTTGAATCCTGTCAATAAGAACACCTGTAAATAATGTAAATGAGGAAAAGAAACAAAAATTTTAATTTTTTAGTTGGTGAAATTTATATTTAATTCATTTGGGCCTTTAGGTATTAGTTTGATTAACCTTTAAAAAAAATAAACAGAGTAAAAAAAACAGACAAATAGAAAAAAAGACAGTTAATACAATCTTGTAAAAATGTATAGATTCAACTAAAATTTCAAATAAAAAGTTTAAAATACACCAAGGATCTATTTTCTTATCCCTCACACAATAATACTTATTAATAGTTAATTAATTGTTTATTTTTGTGTAGGAGTAATTATGTTTTGTTTGTAGTAACTGAAGGAATTCCCAACTAAGAAATATCTTAATACTGGCAGAAAACAATTTTAATTATTAAAACTTCAACACTTTAAAAAATAGAATAGTAAATTTTTTTGATACTCCCTAGAGTTAAACATTGCTAAAAGAAAAGAACCAAAAATACCAAAATCTAATTATTGGTAAATCCCATGTGTCCAAAAATTGTTGGCATCGATTGGAGAGGCTAGGGGAAGAACTAAAATGAGGAGAAGATAATTAAAATTTTCCTTTCCAATCACATTTAAATATGATTTCAATAGAAATCTTGCACATAGTGGAAACAATTTTATAGAAGCTTGAAAAGTAAGTGTAATGTAATATGTACATTAAATATTTCGTACATAAAAACAACACATAGCATTTATATTAATAAATTAAAATAATTACACTTATATTTTTAAGAAAAAATACTTTGTAGTAAAAAAGAATTTATTAGTACAAATTAAAATATAACTAAAAATTAAAAATAATAATATAAAATAAAAATTAAGTTAAAACAAAATGAAGTGTTTTGATATAATAGACTAAAATATCAGGAGATCATCAAAACAAAGAATTCAACTCAGTATGAGTTTTTATTATTATTATTAATTTCATTCTTCTTTTTAATTTCTGTTTTTCTTATTATTATTAATTTCATTCTTCTTTTTAATTTCTGTTTTATTATTATTCCTTTATAATATATTTATATATATAACAATATTTACAACAGAAACACCACACCTAACCTTACCACAGCAATATATTACTTCATAATTTCAATAATTTTTTTAATTTTTATTTTTACATATTAAAAAATAAAGTATTGTCAAATTTTAAATCACACTGGCACTTTTTATTGTCTCAGCGCATTAGTTCATTTTATATGCCAGATTAATTATGTTTGATAAAATGGAAATTGGTTCTTTATAATTGGCAGGATATTTATAACTCAAATAATTTAAAGACAACCTGACAAGAGCTTAAGTATCATATTGCAGAACGTTATTCAAACTTAGTGTATTATTCATTAACATTATTCAAATAGATTCCAACCTATTTTGAAACGCATGCAAAATAAAATCTCTTTTTGGTTCAAATATTGTTCTAAAGTAGAATACCGCCCTTAAACTCTCTAAGATTAAATGGCTGGGGTTCTAAGCCATAAAGAAGGCAATTTCACAGTTTACATATATTATTGAAGGGTCCATTAAGTTGAAAATCAGATTAAATTATGTTTGGTGGCACCTTTACCAACCAAAATAGAAGGGGCATTAAAAGAACATCAAACAAACATTCCTAAGTCTAAATTTCAGGTAACACATAATTTAGTAAAAATTAGTAAATTTTCTTATTTCAACATTAAACGACTGAGGAAATATTAATATCATTGAAATTTCACAGATAATGTTTTTATAGCTAATGTAGTCAATAAAAAAAGAGCTTGTTGTATAAATTAAAATTAAAAAATCAGTGATATTCCCATTATCTATGAATATGCCTCCTTTATTGACAGTAGAATAAGAACAATGCTATCTTTAACTTACTACCAAAAAAAGTAACAACTATATCCCAAAGAACTATTTCCATTATCTATGTCAATCTACGAAATTAAAAAAAAACAATATTCTGTACAAAAAATATGTTAATTTATACTTAATTTTACTCCAAAAAGAACCCTGTAATTAATTTTTTTGTAATCAACATTATAATTATCATTACTTTTAATTTATTTCTTTTTTTTTCAAAGACAATCATTAAAAAATTACACCTATTTACTCTAAAAACATTTGAAATCACCTAATCTAGAAACAATAGTTATATTACTACTGCACTTATTTATAAAGTAACCAAGAAAATACTAAACACAAAAAAATGTTTAGATCAAACGAAAATTCTGATGATAGTTATGATAAAAAATAATCTCGAGTGATGTTTAAATTAAATAATATTATAAATAAAAAAGTAAGAAATCAGAAAATTTTAGAAAAAAGAAGGTGATGTTAGATCAATTAGAGAAACTTTTCACAAATAAATTTGTGCGATTCCATTGTAAGTAAAAGAAACGCATTAAGCTAAAATATGATGAAGGAGCCAATATTGATTCAATTTAGTAAGACAAACAGCGATGAAAATTATATATTTATTAGTTCAAGTAAAATTTAACTAAACAAATAAGAAATCCTAAATAAAACATACTGTATGAGCAAAAGAATGTATTTTTACTTAAATGAACTGTATGAATTAAGTTTACTGCAAAATGTAACTCATCATGGGAAAAAAATTGGGTGCGCACCATATATAATCTAAAATATTAAGTACTTGGATTAAGTACAGCAGACATATCTCCCTTAAAACAGACAATTGCAAACAGAGTAAAACGTATGGAATATGAAAACTGTGAGAAATATTAGTCAACGTGGGTGATTCGATATTAAGAGATACCTTATTATGCCATGATTACACGTCATATCAAACTACTAGCCCATTAAAAATATCCAGTTAGTGTTACTTAATTACGTTAACACTACCCTTTTTACTATAGTCGACCTAGTAAAGACCTTGAGAATATTTGTTTTAATGTAACCAAATACATTATCCGTCTTAGTTTACATTATTCATAAAATCTTCATTAATATATTTAAATAGAGAAAAAAACATTTAGTTTCTTTACATTCTACATTTTCAAATTAAGACCACTCTGTTTAATTAAATGAGTATTACTATATTCCTTTCAACTAATTAATACTTTCTTTCTTTCCATTTAATACATTTTTAACATGCAAGAAGAAGAATTTAAAGAAAAAGATGCACTAATTTTTCAGCGAACATCTCGCTAAAAGTCATAGGAATGAGAGTAGCAGAGGGTGGAGTGAAGGGGGGGGGGTTGATTCTGCTTGTCCTCCTGAATACAGTATAATATAGTTATATGTTTATTTTTTTTGCTTGTAACAATCATGGAATTTAAATAAAAATCAATATTAGCTCCTGCAATAGTTTAATGCATTTACCCAAAATAGCAGGCTAAATATACCAAATTATTATAATATACATGGTTACCTAAGTTTTAAAAGCTTGTTAATCCAATTTTTAGGTCTTAAAGAAGACTAATCAAGCTTTATTATTTACGTGGTGATATAAATAGCAAAATAATAAAATATATACAAATAAAAATAAGATAATTATACATATAAATCTGATAAACATTTACCACCTATAGGAAGACCAAAAAGCATATTAATACATATACTCAGTTTTGCTGTGGTAACGCCAGAATAACTGTGGTGACTTTAGGCACTGAGTGTTAAATCAAAGATTCAGACTAAATTTTATAATACTAAAAAAAGTTAGCGTAGCTTAAAATTTTAAAAATAAAAAGAGTATTTTTTAAAGCACAAGTCACATCTTATCTTACAGAAAAAAGTAACAATGCACGAAATCCAAGATTATAGTCGCAGTTTAAATAGATTTATAAAGGTGCACTCAATAGCTTGAAATTTTATTGAAATAAAACACATTGAACTTATCAGTGAACAAAAGACAAGAGTGTAGATTTATGATGAAATTATGCTAAGATTATATGCTATCGAGTACGATATTATAATCTTTAGGTACGGGATGTTGCTTAGCTTTTGGTTTTTTTTATTACTGAAGCCATTAATTTAACCCAAAGTAAATAAGTGTTGATTAATCTTTGACCAGTCTATAAATATGATGCTGAGCACCATGTTCCGATGTAGATACTTCAAATACATAAGCAGTACAGAGGAGTGTTTCATGTGTGTCTCTACTAGTCACTACCTGCAACAAAAGTAATAACAACATAAGCCAAAAAAGACCATAAACTACTTAATCTCAAAGATTACTTTCATATGTTTATTTGGGACAAGATCACAGGTACACCTTATTTATTTTACAATTTTATTATTTTAATAAAAATAATTTAAAAAAATCAGGTACAGGGTACCTCAGAACTTTTCCTCATCACATCCTTCCTATTTCAATTCGCTCATACCCAGAATACACAATTAGTCATATGTATACTGCAACACCTTTTCAGACTTGCTTCCCTCATCCTTAGATAGTAAATACATTCTATTCATTCCCAGCGGTCACCACCACGCTCAATGCTGCTTAACTTTTATGATTCAACAAAAATCATGGATATTTTTTGTAATGAAGTGAAAAATATTGTACCTATTTATTACACAATGATAATACACTTGTACCAAATTTAAACTCAATTAGATTATTTTCCGATATTTTACAATTTTTTTAAAAAAACGTGCACAAGTCATTTAATAAAAATCGAACTAGTACAAGTAATTAGATAAAACTTAGCACGTATGTTAGCCTTATACATGGCTACATGCGGGACAAATTTCAATCGGATCGTATAATTTTTCTGTTTTTTATGATTTTTCAATATGATTCCTGGAGTCATTATTGTGGGTTAATGACGTCATAAACAAATTAATAGCCCAACAACATAGTTGAATGATTTTTGTTCAAAGTTTCAACTCTCTAGCATAAATACACTGAGAGCTATGATAATAACACACACACATACAGACAGACAACTTTGTAAAAACCACCTAGGAGGTCTTAAAATCACCTGAAACGGATAATTCTGGTGACATTCCAGTTTTAGATTTTTTTGCAAACACACTACTTTTCCTATATACTTACGGTGTTTATATGAGAAAATTTTTATTATATTACAAATATAATAAAAATTAAACTTAACATTAAATAAATGTTTATTTAAAAGATATAACTATTGCAATCGATTTATATTTTTTCAAAAACTAAGAACTTTTTCTGGAAATAAATGAAACCTTTGAAGGACTTGGACATTTATAATAGAATTGAGACTACACCATACATTTCTAAAATAGTTCAATCAATTTTTGGTTTGGTTTAACAGCTGGGTCAACAGTTTTCTTTTCAGTTTTTTAAAGATACGAGAATTTTTATTTAATGCTAATTTAATTGTACTCAAACTAAACCAGTATTTACCTGTAAGATAGTAAAATTTTCTAAGACACTATTCTTATTATACTTCTCAGGTAAGTGCTTCAGTTTATGGATAAAGTTAATCATGTATTCACACATGGGTGATCGGTGGATTCTATAAACAAATCTTCCATTTTCAAACCTGGCGTATTCTGTTTCTACTTTCTCCACTACTTGTTTACCAAAAGAGCAAACTTTTGTTGAACATGTTATTGTCATATTTTCGTTGCTTTCATATCTGAAATAAACAAACAAAACTTGATAAAATGAGGATAACACATAACATAAATCCCTCGTGACATATAAGTCTCTGCACATGCATCATATGCCTTGTACTCTATAGGAAAAAACATACAAGATGAATTAAACTAGTTTTTAAAGTAATTGTACACAAATCGGGTACAAGGTACATAGTAACTTTTCCTCATACATATCAGATTCCCTACACTCATCCTCCCCATGGATGAGTGTAGAGTCAGCAAATAACTCACTTTGCTCGTCCTCAGAATATACAATTCACCAAAACCGCGTTTCAATGCTGCTTAACTTTTATGAACCAACAAAACCCATATATTATATTATTTATTTATTACGTTAAGTTTTATAGTTGTACTATATTTCAACTCAATTGTATTATTTGCCGATTTTTTTTACAATTGATTTTTTATCAATCATTATCATTTTTTGATCATGATCAAACACAAACAATTGATAAAAATTGAAATAATGCTGATAATGAAATGAAACTTGGCACATGTGTTAGTCTTATGGATGGCTACATGCGTACTGAATTTCAAATTGATCGCACAATTTTTCAGCGATCTATGATTTTTTTGAAATTTTCAGTGGATCATCATTGTGGGTTACGGACGTCATGAAAAATATTTTCCAAATAGCACAACTACAGCAGTAGACTGTTTTTTATAAAAAGTTTCAGCTTCTTGCATAAACACACTGGGAGCTACGATGATAACAGAAACACACACAGCCAGACCACTTTGTAAAAAATCACTTAAGAGGTCTTAAAACACCTGACACCAATAATTCAGGTGAAATCTCGATTTCAGTTTTGTAAACACAATAATTTTTCCTATATAGCTACAGTACACATGAGGCACATGAAGTGCCTATAAAGCCTAGTAAAACTTGCTTATTAGGATTTGAAGAAGAGGTTCCCCTCTCCCTCTATATTCTACCATGGTATGAACAACTCATGAAAATGGTTTTTTTATCAGTAGACAGCCAGAATAAAGAAGAACATCAGAGTAGAGTATTTCCATTTATCAACTTTATTTGTTTTTGCTAATAAAATGATTTAATTTAATTTTAAATAGTTAAAAATTTAAAGTAGTGAAGAAGAGGGATGGATGAGAGAGTGAGAAAAAAAAAATGGAATTATTTTAATTAAATCTTTTCAAAGGTATTGATGGGGGTTTGATGTAGAAAATTCATATTAACATTCTTTGAATTCATAGAATGATTTAACCTAGATAAGATATTAGATTTTTTCTATTACCTAATTTTTAATAACTTTAGAGCTTTTTTGGACTGTTTTAAATTGTGATATCAATTAAATTAACAAAGACTTCAGTCCTTTTTTATTAAAATTTATTAAAAATAAATTTACGAAGAGCTTTCGCCCAGGGATCCTGAGCTTCTTCAGTTCTTAAAATGACAAAATGAGAAAGTTTGAAAATTAATAAAATTTTGAATGTTTTTATGTCACGTGTCTAAATAAGTAAATAAAATATATACACGTGACATAAAAACATTCAAAATTTTATTAATTTTCAAACTTTCTCATTTTGTCATTTTAAGAACTGAAGAAGCTCAGGATCCCTGGGCGAAAGCTCTTCGTGAATTTATTTTGAATAAATTTTAATAAAAAAGGACTGAAGTCTTCGTTAATTTAATTGATACCTAATTTTTTCTCGAATTCTGTTGTACAGTCTTAATACTCAGGTTATTCATACTTTAACTAGTAATTTTAAACATAAAATTGAATATTACTCACTGGCTTGTAACACCATAGAATGCACCAGATTCATCTTGGATATTTGTATTGAGATCTGCCCAAAATTTAACTAAGAAAAATGCAGTTTGAGGCCCTTTATCAAATAATTCTTTCAAGCCACCTTTCTTCTCAGGAAATTTATCATATATTTGACGAACATCAACAGCCTGGAAAAAGTTTAAAAAAATAAATACAATGAAGTTTAAATAATTTGATAGGTAGGGTAGTAGTAATATGGGGGAGTGGTAGTAACAACCAGGCAAGTAGACCACGTTATTGGGCCCTTTTTGCCAGCTCCCTAGGATAGTGTTCTACTCCTTTTAATTTCAAGTATAGGTGTATTTCATCTGATCTTGACAGAAGAGCTGTGAATTTATATGGTTCCTCTCATGCTTTTTCAAGCAATCACACATATTTTCACTGACTCATATAGTCTAGTAAAAACTAGGAACAACACGTGCCCTCACTGTTAAACCAAACCTCCATACACTTTAAACAACAAGGCAGACACACTATAGTGTTATAATGAATCTACTATGAGGGTCCTAAATTTTGCCTATACCCAGTTTCATAAGGTAAGTGATCTTCAACGAAGTACCTGACAACGCACAGGCTCGAGACCACCAGCTTTACATCCCTTCTGAAGGACATGGTACGCAGAACTTTTAACCCTATCATAAAAATCCTAGAGGCCTGTGCTGGGATTGAACCCATGACTAAATAAACTTGGAAGTTAAAGTCAGTGTACCCTAACTACACCACAGGTGACTCCTGACAGGTAAGGTACAAAATCGTGGAAGAGAGAAAGAGTCATTAGTAGAGTAATAATACAATTAAGAGTTAAGAAACCAAAACTTCCCTCATTGATGAAAAATCGTTTCATATTGATTTGGCACAAAAAAAGGTGAGAAGGGAGAATTAAAGAGTAAAATGATAAAAGATATTATGCATATTATCATTAGTTTAAAAAAACCTAACATAACTAGGAGAAAAACTAAACTTATTTTCATTACATTAAATTATATTTTCATTACTTCATAAAGTACAAGACGGTTTAAAAGAAGAAGAACTTTTAAATTGATAAGTCATCCATAAAACAACAACAAATAATAATAATCAGTGTAGCCTTTTATTATTATTTTTATTTACAGCAGTTGAGAAAAATTACAAATTTTTGAACACATAAAATGTAAAAAAAAAAAATGAAACAATTTCTTTCTTAAAGGTTATTTTTATAGGAATTATAAGTTCACAGAATATCACTTTTTAAAAATATAAACTGATAAAACTAATTAAAGTTAGAAATACCAAGTTAAATAGAAAGGTAAAGGAAATCGAAAATTATAAATTAAAAGAGAAATAATAATTCAAAAGTTCTGTTAGTTATTTCTCTCGTTCAATATTTTGTATTCACTTTGAAATTTGCATAAAATTAGATATTTTCAATTAAAAGGAGTAATTTTGCTGCCGTATTTAAATAAACTATAAGTAGATCAGAATAGTTAGATGAGTTAAGTAACCAATAGAAACAGAAGTAAGTAAGTAAGTAATCCATTTATTATGTTTATCATTACATTCATTGCTATAAATTTAGTATATTTTAAAAACATAAATCAGCCTTTGCAGCTGTGGACATAGGAACAGAAGAGTAACATCAATTTTTGATGATTTAAAATAATAATAATACTTGCCTCCAACAAAGGATCAGAGTAGGATGGTGAGCCTCCGATGTGAACAAACAGATGTTTGTGGTACTGAAACAACATAACAAAACCATTCTATAAATAAAAACCATAACAAATTACAAAATTTTAAAACTTTATATATATATATACCATGGAGATGGGTACTAAAGTTTGTTGGTCATGTTCATGAAAATATTAATCATTAAGCCATAGAAAACAAATATGATAATTACATGGTTTAATTAATAAATAATTTATTGAGGCATTATAAACAATTTACTTAACCAAGTATTAAACAAAATTGGGAAGAAGGTCCCTTAGAATTTTTCTTGCCCCACAGGATTCTTTACTTTCATCCTCACTACCTATATAGGAATCCCTTTTAACTTGCCGAAAGAAAATTACCACTTCAAGATTCGATCACAGAATAAGATCACTTAATTTATAAGACAACAAACCATTTTGGTTAAAAATGTATAACAATATATCAAGTCATTAGGCCTGGCAGAACTTTATGTGCAAAATATTGATTAGGGTAAGGGTTAAAAAAAAAACATCCCAATAACTTCATTAACATTAAAAATTATAAAGAAAATTGTCACAGATATAAATAGTAATAAATGGGGAAACTTACAGTATCAGGCTCTCGCTGGTGTTCCATAAATGCTGAAAACTCAACAAGGCGCAGCTTATGAGTAGCTATTGCTCTGCCTTCCCAAGGTGGAGGAGGTGGAATGCCAAATTCACTGGCACTGCCTGCAGTACTGGTAGCTGATTTACTGCCTGAATAAGCACCGCTTGCAAATGGTTTAACACTAAAATATTAGAAAAGAAATAAAACAAATAAATTAGAAAAGAATATAAATTTGAAGAACAACCAAAGAAAACACTGACTTATAGATATGGATGAATGCAAATTAACACCCAATAGCTTAAAATTATCAGATTTTCTCTATAAGAGCTTAGTGGTATAAAATCTTATAAGAGCTTAGTAGGATAAGGATGCTTATACTTCACTCAAATTATACTTAGAAAAATAGGAGTCTGATAAGTAAAGATAGATTTGGTAAAGAGCCCCACCCCCCAAAGTCACCGATCTGTGTGTTCACCAAATAATTACAAACAAGTTTCAAACTATAAAGAGATATCAAGTTTTAAAAACAGGCAAGACCTAGCCTAAGGAGAAAAATATAACAAAAAGCAAGGTTTAATAAGAAATAGAGGACAGAGAGTTTAATTTAGGCTTAACCTCAGCCTTGATAAATCTTTGAAATGTTAAATTCATAAGAACAAATGTATAAGATCTTTAGAAATAGTTTTAGGGGAGTTTCTTTTCATTTTGGATAGTTAATTTCAAATTTGCCTTACATGTTGCCTCTGCCATCTCTATTTGCGTATTCTATATTATATGGACTAGGCTGATCATATCATAGTGAATAAGTTGAAAAAGATTGCAGATGCAACCATTGTCAAAAGGTTAGTTTATAAGAGAATGATATATTCAACAGAGAGTGCTTTTTGATCAACAAGTCCATATAGTCATTTTATTAGGGCACACTTAATGTGAAATTTTAATTTAATTAAAACATATGTTTAAAAAGAGCCATAAATAAAATATCAGGATGTAGTCGATTTAATTTTATATGAGGTCAAACATAATACCTATACAAGATAAAAATGAGGAGTTCAGGTGTAGATTGCTGAGGGAGGGAAATGGTTTGTTCGAACCCTAGTAAGTAGCCCATTTTTTCAAGCCTAAGTTCCTATTATAGTTTTAGAACACTATTAGCCCCCCATGTGCTGCCAAAATAAAACGTATCCTGAGGAGGATTTTAACCCCAAATCAGATAACGTATTGCTGTTCAGCAAAGAGGAGTAAAGTGAAGCACTTTTTGACCCCTTGGCCATTCCATAACCTTCTGGGTGTAAAGATATAATCGACGGAGTATAACCCTCTTATACTGATTCACCATATTCAATGGTAAGACATAAACTGGTTCATTAACTGGTATTACTTCAAACATTATTATAAGTATGTAAAAAATATGAATAAAATACTCACTCTTGAGATGTGCCAGGTTGTAATCCAGGTTGCCAGAACTGAAATCAAATAAATTGATCAATATTAATAAACTATCAAATAATATGTATTTAATTTGAACGACTAAGAAGGTAGGTTAAGTGAATTAAAAAACTCAATGTCATAAGCTAAATTTTCAATGAAAACATGCTAAAATAAAATTTACTTTTTGCTCCCACTAGCAACATCCTCTCGTGGGGGGGGGGGACACACTTTGTTCTTAGTGTATTGTATTGAGCTTGTTAAGCACTACTCAGATCATATTTAAGAGTGGAAATAAAACTTTGGTAACTTCAATATCCTTTGTCATTGTAGTCTTAACCCAATGACTTATCATTATTATTAAGTAATCGAAATCATATTCAAATATCCATATATTTCACTTCTCTCACAAAAAAACATGTAGATTATGACATATTTACTTGGCGGACTTGATTCGTCAAATAAGGTTGCCAAACTTACAAATAAAACGAAAATGCTCTTAGATACTCTCCATTGAATCCAAGGTAGGTTAATATTTACACCTGAGAGTGAAATGCATTACTATCAAATGCATACTAAAGTAACTAATGATTATAATGTCTACACAAAGTTAAAAAAAAATATAAATTCCATTTAAAAATGTATAAACAATTAGTTTTATGAAACTGACAAGAGAAACTTAAAGTATTGGACAAGGATAGTGAAACTTGGCTAAAATTGTTTACTAAGACAAAGAATATAGACAAAATGCATCAAATAATAATAATTCACATTAAATGTAAAAAACGATTAAAAATAAGGAGCTAATTTTAAAATAAAAAAGGAAAAACCATCTAAATAGGTTTCTAGTTGATGCAAGAGTAACATTAAAATGTGATAGCGCTTCATGACACTCTCAGGCAGGTTAGTTAGGGATGAGACATTCATTTAAATTGTTAAATTAAATTTTAATATAGAAAGCCAGCAATAAGTAAGTATAAAGGCTCTAAGGCAATATATTAGAAAGCAAATAGGAAAAGCAAGAAAAACTGAAATCCAGAATAAAGCTTAAAACTCAAATATGTTAGTTTATGGAACTAGGCAAGATATTTTATAATGCAGTTATTAAATCAATTTTGCGGTTTAATTTAAATTTAAAAGAAAAGAGCAAAATTTTAACATTAAAATTAATAAGCGCTGTTACAAAATAGGTATTAAGATTGAAGCATGTGTTCCAGGTAAGAATAGAAGATGTTAATTTTTGAGGCTATTAAATTTTTGGGAGTGACAGAGTTAAGGATTATTTGAAAACAGAGCCTTTGGATTCTGCACTATAAAAACTTACGGCAGTGGGGTAGGTTACAGAGGTTGCGAGACCTAGAGTCGCCAAACCAGAGGCTGTTTTATTGTGCATTGCTGTAGCAGAAACTATTTGTGCCGAAGACATAGAAGACATTGTTTGAAGTGCTTTTTCTTTGGCAGCCTGATCGGTGGGTACAACCTACAAAGAAATACAGAGGTATTACCACTCAACCGATCACTGTCAAAAATTAACAAGGTGCAAATACTTAAAATAAATCTCATTAATCTAAACCAATTTTAGCCAAGTTTCACGAAATGGTTTGTTTTTTAATAAATAAATACAAAGAAATATTAAGACACCAAATAGAAAACACATCTTTATGATATAAGTAATTAAAATGATAAGTAACAGATTCTAAATAAAAACACTAGATTAGCCGCACTATTAACAATATTTAACTAAACATTTTCACTTAATTAAGTGGTATTAGATCACAAATGCAGAGAATGAAATTAACATAACTTTAACATAACCTGTTGATTTCTTATTCCTTATAGAGTAATTGAAAAATACCCTGTTTTTGAACTTCCCGCCTCTGACTTAGTAAGCTTAACATAGCTTTAATTTATTAAATTAACAAAAAATGAAGTGTCTTAAAATTTAACAAAACCAGGAATAGACACTAAGGAAGTTGGGAATTAATTAGAGGTAAAATAAAACTGTTTGTCAAGATTTTACTGAATTCTGGTAATAAAACTTCCATAAAAATAACATCCAATTGTCCAGTCAGACAATTGGATAAAATTAGGTGCAGCCAAATCTTTTAATATTAATTTTGGAAGTAAAATACCTGTAAAAATGTATAGTGTGGTAGGGGAAAATGGTGTACTTTAATTCACGGCTTGTATACTTAAAAAAATGAATACATTTTAAATACAGGATAAACTAGAAAATTGGTATAATTTTTATGGATTAGTATACATTTAAAAGGAAACATTTAACAGAACATGGGTATATAAGCAAGCTTATCAACTCTGGCCTTCTCTTAACACCACTCATTAAAAAGTATTATATACACTTTCTTGGATTTATAAAAACTAAATATTTTCTCTTCAGAATGCTTCCCTCACACAATGGACTATATCTTATGAATTGAAAACTGCAATTACATAACATTTTACAAGAAAAATATTATGTTTAACCACAATTGGAAAGGCTCATGAACATTTCTATGCCTATGTAAAAGAAGACTATAATCTGTAGGAATTACCCTCTTAAGAAAGCATGTAAGAGTTGAAAGTTAGCTTAACAGAGTGTAACTACATTTTACACAACATGGTAAACCATCTGTTTTTATTCCACCCATTTTTAACATATTGATGTTATAGCATAAGACACAGTTATGATAAGTCGACAGTGTGAAAAATAATTATGGAGCCAATGAGGTTAGTCCTGGATAAACCCATGCCCACAATTACATATTAAGCCAACCCCATTGGTTCGTCAACAATATTTTCCCACGCTGCCAACTGAAATATAACTATGAACTATACTACAAGAAAAACTGTCTAAATAAAGTAGCAATTGTAATAAGAATACAACTAACCACTTTAAGTTTAGCTTGAATCTCTCTAAGTTTCCGCCTGGCAAGGACCTGTATGTGAGAACTAACTTGCTTCCTTGTTCTTGTTTTCCCTGTTCTTAGTTTAATATACCTAGCTATTAGTTCATTCCTACCTGTAAATAAAAAACACAAGTTAAGTTTAACGCAATAAACAACTATGTATTAGGAATACAAGCTATTGAACTGGTGAAATCAAGGAATATCAGTCAAATCAAGTCTCAATCAACAGATGTATCAAATGGCTGGTAGACTTGGGTATACACGAGTGTGCAAGAAACTGTAAGCACACATACAAATTAATCTAACACTGTGCCGGACACAGAGTAAGTATAGGCAATATAGGCACCCAGTACAGTATGAACAAAGCCTAATTATAAAAGCATTTTTTTCTTTAAAAAAATTATAAAAACTATTTGTTTTCTGTACATAATATTTATTAATATAATTATTAAAATTCAAAAGGTACATGATTGGTGTAAAAAACTTTTGATGGTTGTATCTGGTGGACAGGTGTTAGGGTACTAATATATCAGTATAACAGCATTATAATGGGAATAAGGCTATTCTTATATTAGTGTAGCAGAATGATAACAGAAATAGAGCTACTCATATATTAGTGTAGCAGAATGATAAGAGGAATAGGGCAACTCATATATTAGTGTAGCAGAATAATAAGAGGAATAGGGCTGCTCATAAATTAGTGTAGCAGAATGATAAATGGAATAGGGTTACTCATAATTATATCAGTATAGCAGAATGATAATAGGAATAGGACTACTCATATACTAGTATAGCAGAATTATAATGGGAATAGGGCTATTCTTATATTAGTGTAGCAGAATGATAACAGAAAAAAGACTACTCATATATTAGTGTAGCAGAATGATAAGAGGAATAAGGCTACTCATATATTAGTGTAGCAGAATGATAAGAAGAATAGGGTTACTCATATATTAGTAGAGCAGAATTATAAAGAGAATAGGACTCCTTATATAAAGGGAGATAGGGAAAAATAAAGATTCAAAACTCTGACTATCCCCCTTATGTATTGTAAAAATTATTTATTTAGTTATTTGTAAAAAATAATAAAGAATATTTTATTCTAATTTATTTTTTACACATTAGTGTAGCAGAATGATAATAGGAATTGGGCTATTTATGTTAGTGTAGCAGAAAGGTAATAGGCATTGGATTACTTATATATTAGTACAGCAGAATGATAATATGAATTGGGCTATTCATGTTAGTGTAGCAGAATGGTAATAGGAATTGGGTTACTCAAATATTATTATAGCAGAATGATAATAGGAATTGGGCTATTCATGTTAGTGTAGCAGAATGGTAATAGGAATTGGCATTCCAATATTGGGCTATAGGTAGTAGTAGTACTAATATAGGCTGCATTAGTACAACATGGTTTTAAGACCAAAATATAATGTTATTAATTAAATTTAAAGCACAAATGTTTTAAAAAGTTTTGCATCATCTATTAAAAAATGTAAGTATGTTAAATTTAATGAATACTTCAGATTTTTTTCTTCCTTTTGTTATTATTATAAGTTCTTCAATACTTAATTTTTTTTGTTGTTTTCTTTTTGTGTATTTTATTATATATTTTATATTCTTGTTTAACTTTTGTAAATTTTTGTAACTTGATAATTCTTTGTTTAATTTTGTAATTTACTTATTGGATGTAAGTCCGTAATAAAAATATTCTTATTCTTATTCTAACATCGAATCCCGCTAAACATCGATGATTTGTAAACTCCCTTGAACTAGACTTAGCATATATATAACTTATAATGTTATGCGAAATGTATAATAATAGTAGTAAGTTAATAATCGTTAAAGCTGGCATATTGGCATAACAAAGGGAGAAGACCTGAATACTGCCTATAAAGTCTCCATACAACCAACGATTCAAATACGGAAAAGAAATACATCTGAAGGAAAAATCGGGTACGGGGTACTTAGGGACTTTTCCCACCTTATCGGATTCGCTGCGCTCTTCCACACCACTTCGGACTTGCTTCGCTCGCCTTATTAATATGAAAATCACCTAATTTATATTTCATTGTGTCTTCGAACCTGAATTGATCTCCTCAGACAGTAAAAAAACGTCCGTTTTATTTCCAGCGGGCATCAATACAGGTACTGACCTCACTCTATGTTGCTCAACATAGATCCAACAAAAACTATACGATTAGTATAGATACTAGCCGCTTTAAAATCAATCTTAGTATACTTATTTATTACATAAAAGGGCTCACTAGTGCCAAAATTCAAGTCAATCGCATATTTTTTTGATTTTTTTTTTAAAAAACGCAATGCTGATCATAAAATAAAACTTGGCACATATGCTGGTTTCATACAGGACTAATTACGTGTCAAATTTCAAATCGATCTCATATTTTTCAGCGTTTTATGAATTTTTTACTGAGTCATTAATGACCGTAAATGACGTTACAGAATTTTTTTCCGGATAGGACAAGACTAAAAGATTTTTTGAATACTTAATTCTTAGGCTTAAGCATAAACACACTAGAAGCTATGTTATGCTTAGACAGAAATAAACATAAAAATTTAGTAAAACTCCACTCAGGAGGTCTTGAAAACACATGAAACGGATAATTCAACAAACACGGTACATATCTACGGTATAAATGAGAAAAAATAATACAGAACAGTATAATTTGCAGTTAAAGAATGCAAAATCACAGTTTAATCCCTTCAGGATGCCATAACCCTTCACCTCGAAGGAACTTCGCACAAAGTATCTTAAGAAAAGCATCTTCCGGGAAATCAACTGTACTGTCATAATCTTTAAAAAAATACCTGGTTAATATTAAGTCAATAGCAAAAAGAAAATGTGACAGAGAAGGAACAGGGGGAGTCGGTACGAGTCGGGTCTAAAGGATTCCCTGAGCTTTGCTTCGCCCTTATCTTGACTAATTGCAAATTCTTAGCATAGCATTCCCTCCCTCTATTCACCCTAACAGTTTTATCTCCCCTTTATTTCTTTTTATCCTTTTCTCTATCTATCATTTTATTTTGTCAAACAAATATAGTGAAGTATATTAAAAAACGAGAGATAAGAGAACAAAAGAAAAATATTCAAATATGGTTGATCAATACTACACTTGAATCTTTTAATGAAAACAATAAACCGATTATATAAGAATCATTGACAATAAAAAAAAAAACAAAAGAGAATCTAAATTCATCGGATTTAAATTTATTATCTTTAAATATAGTAGTAGTGCCTGAGTGTTACCTACACATGCTGAAGGTCGACGGCGCGTTATGGTTACAGGCTCCATTAGGAGAAATAATAACCGAATTCACCAATAGAGATTAGAACGTTTATATCAATTCGAAGTAGATCAATCCTAGTACTGTTAATTAGCCTTTGAGCATACACAGACAATAGATGGTATAAAGGTTTCAAACATATATTTGATTTCATTGCTAACGTACCATACATTTTTCCCTCATCGCTTAGGATAATTTTTCTTCTTCCGCAAGGCGGATAAATAGCGAGTGCCTCTTGAAAAGACTGTTCTATGTCCGGACTCCATACTCCTTCCGCGTCCGCTGCTGATAATTCCTTATCTTCTTCGCATTCAACCTCCAGGCTTGATTTTTCTGAGCCGGGGCCCTGGCCAGCTTCGGCCACGGCCCCTCCACCCCACGCTGAACTTATCCTGCTGTTCTATCAGCCACTACCTGTACCAAACAAAAATAATATTTATAATTTATAAACTAGAATTGTGAGGAGATGGGGATCGCTTAAGTCGCCTGCGTGATTGAGCTCGGTAAGACGTCAAGTAAAACGCGACATTTGCACCGCTAAGGTCCTGGGTTAACAGCCTGGGTTGTCCTCTCAATTCGTACCAATAGTTATTTACAAAATACACACTTAACATCTTCATTTATCTTTAAACAAAACGGAAAGCCATCGCTTGAAGCGGTAAGTTTGCAGAGAGGCAAGCCTCTAAACGGGCATATTAGCAACTTCTCAGAGAAAATGAGCCAGTGGGATTTTTTAGCGAATTGTCACTAGAAAATAGTGATATGAGGCAGTTATTTTGCTACATCTGCTTCATCTAATTCGATATCGAATTCATTACCATTTCTGATGATTTCAACATCCATTTAATAAGCAATACTTCAATTATTAAGATATGATCATCATATCTGACTTGTATAATCTTTCATGAACATCCTCTTTAGCGAATTGTCACCAGATTAAAAACTTATTTACGTCATAAAATTAAAGCGAAATTTGTTTTCAGTTGTCCTCGAACCTAAAACGTGAATTGTGAGCCACTTATCCTAAAAAGCAGTGTCTATTCAAACTAATTTGCGGTAGTAGAAAAAGTGAACTAATCCATTTCCTATTAAATATATAATTATAAATATTAAATTAGTTTATTGGCCTTAGAGACAGTAACTCGGGAGTTGGCAACAAGCGAAATTAAATCAAATCTTTCGACGGAGAGCTTCCATGCATGAAGAAAAAAGGTTTAAATAAAAAAATATATGTAGCGAAAATGATTTTGACTTAATGATGTTGTTTGACTGCACTAGAAATACATTTACTGAACAGTTTCTTTAGGCTTAGACTATTAATAAAGAAGCATTAATATGAAAATTATTTGAATAGAAGAGCAAATCGATAATACATACATACATTACATTGTAACGTCTCAAATGGTTCTAAAAAGGCCTAGAGTAAGGCCTTTTCAGGCCCTTAGTCAGGGAGGGGGCCGGGAACGTCGTATCTTCTTCCTAGGCCTCTGGTTTACACGCATTCAGCTAAATAGCAAAGCCTGTGCCTACCGTATCTTTTTCACATGCGTAAGGTGTGATAATTGTATTAAAAAAAACGATAGGGATTAAGGAAAAAATCAATGGATTTATTTAATAGGGTATATACAATATATACTTTATTGTTTTTAATAATGTATATATTGTTAATATATACTTGTTCAGACGCAGGGTTTGGCAGGGGTTCATCCCCGTGTTCCACCCCCTCGGCATTTGTCGTCTGAACAAGATTACACGAGCCCAAGAACTAATTAACAAGATTGTTTCTGGGTAATTACAAGATTACCCAGAAACTAATTTTAATCAGGGTATAGTTTAAACTGTGGATCAAAAATACTGTGTGAACAGTTGGTGTTGAGCCCCCACGGGAGTTAAAAACGACGCTAAACCCCTGTCAAACCCCGCGTGTGATCGAGATAATGAGATAATGTGTGATCGAGATAATACAATCTAACGTCTCATTGATACATAATAAATAAATAAATTATATATAAATGATTAGTACAAATGTGGATATAAATTTGCTCTCAGTGCTTTTGCTAAGTACAATTTTATGACACGTTTAGACATTGCCAGTACAAATAATCAAGAATTTCATAAGTCCTCAGAAACCTCAGTGTGTGAGGTGGTAGTAGTAGCAGCCTACTACAACTGTTTTTATGCATAACCTACTACAACTTTTTCTATTCATAGCTTACTACAACTTTTCTATTCATAGCCCTACACAACTTTTTCATTCAAGCCAACTACAACTTTTTCTATACATAGCCTACTACAATTTTCTAATCATAGCCACCCTTTTCTAATCATAGCCTACTTCAACTTTTTCTATTCATAGCCAACTACAACTTTTTCTATACATAGCCTACTACAACCTTTTCTATACATAGCTACAACAACTTTTCAATACATAGCCTACTACAAACTTTTCTATACTAGCCTACTACCTTTTCTACCCTACAACAACTTTTTCTATACATAGCCTACTACAACCTTTTTTTCTAGTCTACTATAGCCTACTACAACTTTCAACAGTGAAGCTGCTTACCAGCAGAATCTGATAAAGCGAGTATTTCGAGGTATCTCGTACCCGATTATTTTTATAGAGTCAAAGAATTAAATCCACCACAACTTGCGAAGGGAAGCGGGAAAGAGGTTTTGGTTGTTTCCCCTAATACCAGGGTAATGGCAGATGTCCAATATCATTGCTAATATTATTCAATTGAAAATGATCCTCTTCTCATTCACAAGTCCCTGCTATTAATCAAGTAATTCTTTCATAACAAATATAATGGTTTTTCATGGAAATCAAGTAGACTAGCTTAGGTTTAAGCATCTAAGTTAAATTAAATCAAAGGTACAACCACAATAGTTGAAGTTCACTAGTATCTAACAGGTGGTCCGTAGACTGGTAGTCCGTGAGGACTTACTTAAACATTTTTAAAGAATCATAAGTGTTCTAAATATGATAGTTTAAGTGACATTTAATTATGACATTTATTCATAGATGAACTTAAGGAGCTCAAATATGCCTTATCATTTTTTTGTATTAAAAAATACACCATGAAGCCCCCAATGAGTTAGCCCACTCAAAATTTATTTGGTCAGTAAAGGACACAATTTAGATTGAATGATGCTCCCCAATAACATAGAAAACACAAACAAGTGTTTCTATTAGAACATGTAAAGTAACAATTGAACAAAAACTTAAGGCAATGCTAAACTAAGTTAAAAGAGCGATATAATAAACTATGCTTGTAAAGTATTATTTTCTAATAAAAATATTGCTCACATAGTATCAATTTATCATGAAAATTATGCTTACAAAGTATCATTTTTGATGAAAATTATACTCATAAAGCATCATGGTGTTTTATAAAAAAAAACACAAGAATTAAAAACAATTATATATTAATATATATATATATAATATATATATATATATATTATATATTGTCAAAACATAATAGTATAGAAAAAAATATATAACTGACCAGTCAGTTAAATACATTTTTTCATATATATTAATTGTGGTTGACAATACATCTATTGTTTTTAATTCAATTGTGTTTTTTTAATGAACGTCATGGTGAGTCTATACCACAAAATCTCCGTCAAAACAACTAATGACTCATAATGTATCATTTCTTTTAAAAATTCAAAAGCTCTTTAAAAAATATACTCTAAAGCATAATTTCTTTAAAAAATTATACTCATAAGCATCATTTCATTAAAAATTATATACTCATAAAGCATCATTTCTAATTAAAATTATATACTCATACAGCATCATTTCTAATTAAAATTATATTCATAAATTATACTTTCTAATTAAAATTATACTCATAAATCATCATAATGAATTCATTCATTGATGAATAGAAAATTCGCTAAAACATCTTTTACTTTGTATTTTGAACTTAAGGAGCTCAAATATGCCTTATCATTTTTTTGTATTAAAAAATACACCATGAAGCCCTCCCAATGAGTTAGCCCACTCAAAATTTATTTGGTCAGTAAAGGACAACAATTTAGATTGGAATACTCATAAATCATCATTATGAATTCATTCATTGATGAATAGAAAATTCGCTAAAACATCTTTTACTTTGTATTTTGTACATTTTTAAGAAAAAATATGTAATAAAAATATCATCAGGAAGCCTGTCTGTATATGTGTGTCTGTCTCCCTACTGTTTATGCTAAGGAGTTGCCATAAAAATCATACATATGTTTTAATAACTGAGGACGAGCAAAAGAAGTCCAAAGATGTAGTGGAATGTAAATTAGGTGCATTTCATATTCTGAGGACGAACGAAGCGAGTCCGAAGTGAAAAGGACGAGTGTAGCGAATCTAATAAGGTGAGAATAAGTTTTAGATACCCAGTACTAGATTTTTTCATTTTATGGGAAGCCATTGTGGAGATTTTTTATTTAACGAGACCAGCTTGGGTCAAGCGAGGTAGCTTGAATCAAAACTTCACGCTTTAAAATATTTTGTTCATTTTGTTTGCTCCAAGAAACAATAAGTTTAATAATCAACAAGGTCAGTTCTGTTTAAGACTGTTTAAACTACAAGCCCCAAAAAAACAAACAAAAGAGCAAAAACGAAAGCGATGCGAAATAAGACTCTTTTGGAACGGAATGCAATACCTTAAGGTAGAATTCTCAAAACTAATAATTGCTTTGTTAGGTTCTAATCAAATCAATAATGATACAGAATGATGGTGAATAACAATTATATCGTTTAAAAATTCCTATTGACGGTTTGAAGAAGTCCCATCAGTTCGAGTTGTCGACTAGTTCAGAATAAATGTCTCTAAAGCCTTCTTTAGCGATATTTATTACTCATTTATCGAGTTGTTTTATGAACTAAAAGGGGGAAATTTAGTGCAAAAGTTGATTAAACCGGAGTAAGTGAAAGGTTAAGGTATCCGTTATATTTAGAGGGTCCTTGTCTAAATATAGAAATCCAAGGTTGAACCTGTTTTATACTATTTACTTTAATTCTAAGCCGATTTTATAATTAATTTATCATTTTTACTTTTCCTCTTTTATACCGTAGGTATATAGGAAAAGTATTGGGTTTGCAAATATAATCCGAAACCGGGATGTCACCGGCCTCCTGAGTGGTTTTCACAAAGTTGTCTGTCTATCTGTGTGTGTGCGTATGTGTCTGTTATCATCGTAGCTCCTCGTGTATTTATGCTAGAGAGTTGAAAAGTAGTAGGAAAATCAATCTACCGCTGTAGATGTGCTATATCAGAAAATATTTTTTATGACGTCATGAAATCGCAGTAATGACTCAGCAAAAACTTCAACAAATCATAAAACGCGGAAAAATGATGCGATTGGATTGAGATTAGGCACGCATGTAGCCACGTATAAGACTAACATATATGCTAAGTTTTATCTCATTATCAGCATTAGTTTAATTTTATAAAATGACTTGTGTACATTTTTTAAAAATTGTAAAAACTCGGAAAGCAATTTAATTGAGTTAAAACTTGGTACATATAAACACCTTTCCGTAATAAATAAGTATACTCATTTTTTAATTGCTGGATCATAAAAGTTAAGCAGCATTGAGCGTGGTTAGTGCTGTATGGGTGAGAGCTGAGAATGAAACAGATGCATTTACCATCTGAGGACGAACGAATCGAGTCAGTAGAAGGGAGGATGAGTCCAGCGAATCCGATGTGATGGGGTAAAGTTCCGAGGTACCCCTACCCGATTTTTTATCCTGTTTTAATTCTTCGTAAAACAAAACGTCGGGAAATTTGTAAATTGTTTCATGTTCCTTACTTTGATGTTATATATGCACTTAGTTAGTTACAGCTCAAAACTCACAAGGTATCGGCGGGAAACGACCGAGGCCTCACAACGCATGACTGAGATAATATTGAAAACAATTATATACATTTCACTATTTCACACAATCCATTACTTAAAACATTTAAGATATAACTTTTGTTATTTATATAAAACAAAGAATCAAACGGAAATGAGGTAAGAATTTACGAAATTCAAAAAAAAAATATAAAACTTAATATACCCACAAAGGAGAAGCCCGAAGTTCTTGGAAGTAAAGGTAAGGTAAAAATGTAGGTAAATCAAATTACAACCTTCCGAGAATCGAATAACTTTTTATTGAGAACCAACCCATGCCACACACCAACAAAGCCTTGCTTTAGTTTTAACCTTTCCATACTCCTATTTAAAATCTAACTTCCAAAACTTTTTAGTACTGACATTAATTTTTACTTTTTCTCATTTATAGGTAGGTAAAAGATTGTGTTAGCAAAAAATCTGAAATCGGGATGTCACCGGAATTATCCGTTTCAGGCGTTTTTAAGACCTCCTTGGTAATTTTCAAAGTTGTCTGTCTTCATGTGTGTGTCTGTTAACATCGTAGCTCCTCGTGTATTTATGCAACAGACTTGAAACTTTGTACAAAAATTAGTCTATAGATGTAGTTGTGTTATTCGTAAAATATTTTTTTTTATGTCATTAACTTGCAATAATGACTCAGCAAAAATTTAGAAATTTATAAAACGCGGAAAAATTATGCGATTGGATTGAAATTTGGCGACCATGTTGCTAAGTATAAGACCAACACACATGTGCTAAGTTTCATCTCATTATCGGCATTAGTTCAATTTTCATCAGATGACATATGTACGTACCTTAAAAAAATCGGAAAATGTACCAATTGAGTTGAAATTTGGTACAAGTGCATACCTTTACATAATAAATAAGTACACCATGTTTCGTTCTAATACAACATAGTCCGAGAGCCGGACCTGAAAAACTTAACTCATTTTGTACTACTTCAAACCAAATTTTTCTGAAAATATACCTTAAATTATTAAGAAAAAATATAGTCTGCCTATCCAGAGTGGAGCCTTTCATATGATTGCGCATGCTCACAATTTTATGAAATCGCACAAATTTCAGTATTCTTGAGTGGTTCTCTGTGGATCGGGTGCAAAACATAAATAGAACATTTTTTAAAACTGATAAAATGATCTATAAAACGAGTGTTTAATCACCAAAATCGGATCACTACAACCA
Source organism: Microvelia longipes (assembly GCA_018340805.1). Classification (NCBI taxonomy): domain Eukaryota; kingdom Metazoa; phylum Arthropoda; class Insecta; order Hemiptera; family Veliidae; genus Microvelia; species Microvelia longipes. The sequence goes on along the minus strand of JACMZG010001893.1, from coordinate 22,187,606 downwards.
AAGTTATGGCTCTTCCAAAACCACATTAGAAATGGTAAATGTATGCAAAGTCAGCGAATTTCTTTGAAAAAATATTGGCTTTTTGTGCATTTTTTGCCATTCAACAAATGTCACAACTTTAGTTGTATAAATCCGATTTTGACAAAATAACACTCGTGTAATAGGAAATTTTATTAGCTTTAAAAAATGTAATCTTCATGTTTTGCACATGACCTACAGGGAACCACTTATTGCACGAAAACTGGAATTATTGCTATTTTCTAATATTTTAAGAGAGCGCATTCATATGAAGGGCTCCACTCTGGATAGGCAGACTATGCTTTTCCTTCATAATTAAAGGTATATTTTCAGAAAAATTTGGTTTAAAGTAGTACAAAATGAGTCGCATTTTTTAGGCCTGGCTCTTGGACTAATAACAAGCATATCTATGATATTTGTTGTATCATAAAAGTTAAGCAGCATTGAGCGTAGTCAGTGCTGTATGGGTGACTGCTGAGAATGAAAGTATTTACTATCTGACGACAAGCGACGCGAGTCCGAAGTAGGGAGATTTTTTTTTAAATTTACCATAACAGTATCCCTGCTATGGCTCTTTATTTTCTAAACATGCACCGCTTTCGCATAACATGTTGATCTTTTATCTTCTTTTTTTTTTTTTGCATTTTCATTTTATTTTAGTTGTAGCATTTGGTAAGTAGGGAGAATTAGAGTAGCGAATCCGATGTGATTTGGAAAAGTTCCGAGGAACACTGTACCCGATTTTTCAATTAATTTATTTAAAGCATCATTTTTTCACTTTCATCTATACTCTGTTTGACTTACTTTTTGTTAATTATATTATAACCTTTTATAAGCTCATGACATTAGCTCATTAGGTTTATAACTAAATAAATGATGCAGAGCATAAGAGCTACATTCAGGTGTTAAAAATCGAGATTTCACGCTTAAGGGTACACGAGAAACATTGGCGAAGTATGAAACTCATCAATAATAATTAATACTAAATATACTTGTTTAAATAATAATAATATAAATTAATTAATGATAAATTACACTGGGTCGTAAAACAACTTTTCCTAATTGAAATACTTCATTAAATGTAAAACAAAATTCACTAATAGAATTGCTATATTATGCAAACAAACAACTTCCGAGACGAATGAAAGGATTCTATTTGAATGTATTAAACCAAGAATCTCATACAGTATGATGGCGCTATACAACAAAGAAAAGAGACCCTCTTTTAGAATCTATCTAAAACATGGCAAAAATTTACTGCATATGCAAAGTAAAAACTGCGCATGCTCACTAACTAATTCATCAAAAGCACGTGTGATATATTTTATAGCTAATTTAACATCATGAGCGGATTTCCCACTAGGTTGTAAACAAATGGTTTATGTTGTTTTCTTAACATATTTAAACATTTTGTTTAGAATAGTTAAATTTAATTAGAGATTTTTCTCTGGCCTCTAGGGTTGTATATATTACTTTTTTTAATGAAAAATATTTTTTTTGTTCGTTTAATAAACCTATTAACGTCGCAAGACATCCTATCACAATTCACGCTTTTTGCTGTAACCTGCTAGAGAAGGACATTTTCTATTTCCTCATCTTCACAAATGTTATGAACAGGTATATTCAGAATAATGTTCTAGAGGAATCTAGTTATAGGGGATCTTCACTGACCCAACGAACGAGTATGAGATACAGAAATAAGAGCTATCTAACCTTCTCAAGCATGGTTATAGAGAAGGATGAGAAACGCAGTTTATGTTAAAACGGGTTCGATAAGCATCGACAAGGATAAGACGAGTTCGATATATAATATATATATATATATATATATATATATATATATATATATATATATAAATATATAAACATAAAAAATTAAATTACCAACTTTCATAATTAAATTACCAAATTAAGACAAGAGTAAGTAACTAGCAAAAAAATACATTACATACCACACTTTGTTTATAGCCTATAGGAAACTATTCATCACAAGGTATGTTTGCCCCTAAATTTAAGATCTGCGTAGTTTATGTGATTCTTGTAAGCACCTGCAGTTTGTACTAAGCATGTGCAGTTTGGTTTTGAAATTATGGACTTCTCTCTATTTTCTATCCTCATCGGGGTCACTTTGTTACGTGGAAAATTGACTTAAAGGACCATTCCCTTTATTCAAGCCCCTTGATCTAGAGTATCAATATAATCAAAGCAAAGTCATTGCAACAAATTTTAAACTGTTTACCATTTTGTTTTTGCGAAGAATGAGAAGAAAATAAAAATTTAATTATCATCTTCACTAGCACACTTCATGTATATTTGTAGTGATATTTCAAAATGCATTAAGATATATTAAACAAAAATTAAAACATACAAATAAAAACTATTTCAACAACAAACTCTACTTCACAAATCTGAGGGTAAATAAATAACTAAGAACTTTACAGTATAACGAATGTGCTGTATCATTTAGTACAAAATAATACAAATGTATATAAAATACACAAATTGTACAAAATAAGGGGTAGAAAGTTTTAAAATCTTCTGAAAAAGAAGAATAGAAGATCTTAAAGAAATTGTTTTCAGAATAGGAACTTTATGTATGCCTGAAGTAAACAAGGAATAGACATTAGGCATGGGCTCAAATGATACTAATCTTACAATAACAAAAAAATTGATCAACCTGGGCCTAAAATAAACTCATACAAAAGTTAAAGTGAATATATTTATTTATATATGTCTAGTATATATAAATATATATTTATAGTATATTTACATGTCATATATTCATGGTAAATAACTTTATTTACGCACATATCCTTGAATTTTGCCAATGGCTTTCCTAAAGAAATGTTCAGATAACTCAAAGCCTCCTTGATCGTTCCTGGTCTCTTATTAATATCTCTAAAAAGGGGCCCACTAGTTCTCTATTGTCATTTTCTAAACGTAGAGATATCGAATACCAAGGATGTACTATTTCTATTTCTAAGGAAAAGAACAGGCAAGAGGTAGTCTAGAGTATTATATTTGATCATTTTTATAATAATTTATGGTCGGAATCATTTCGACAACAATTAAATAAATAAGAATGCCAGGTTTGTAAAATTTTAAGGCTGTTTAACTAGTTTTACTGCCACTAAGAGAAAACACACTTTGAAACAAAATGCAAAATTTTTATTTTCGATAATTGGTATTACTTTTTCTCATTTATACCGTACTTATAGGATAAGTACTGTGTTTACAAATAAATCTGACACCAGGATTTAACCAGAATAATCCGTTTCAGGACCTCCTGAGTTGTTTTCACAAAGTTGTCTGTATGAGTGAGTGTATATTTGTTATTAGCGGGTATGAATGCTAGAGAGTTAAAAACTTGGTACAAAAACCAATCTTTAGGTATAGTTGAGCAATCCGTAAAATATTTTATAACGCCATTAACCTGCAATAATGAAATAATAGTTCGAATTTTAGAAATGTAATATTTCGAAAATTCATAAAAAGCTAAAAAAATGTTTTGATCGACTTGTTATTTTCCACGAATATAGTCTTATATAAGACTAACATATGTGCCAAGTTTCATCCTATTAATAGCATTAGTTCAATCATTATTATTTATACATTTTAATGATTACAATTCGTTTTTTAAAAAAATCTAAAAATAATCTAATTGAGTTAAAATTATACTCATGTGCTATTATGTGAAATAAATAAGTATACTTAGTTTCGTAAACTAGGTATAATTACAGTTTTGGTGGATCCTAAAATTCAGCATCGAAGCAGAATCGAGCGAGGTCACAGGTAGTCCTGGACTACCTGAGAAAAAAGCGAAGCGAGTCTGAAACGCGTTGCAGTATAAAGTTGGTTATTTTTATATTTAGAGGCCGAGCGTAGCGAGTCTAAAAAAGGAAGATGATCGTAGCGAATCCAATGTGTTAAGAAAAAGTTCCTTGGTTCTCCTTGAAAAAAGTTCCCGATTTTGTTAAAAATTGATCTTGGATTATTAAGTTCGTTATTTCATGTAATATTAACTTTATAACGGCCACTACCTATTGACCTTATTCACCTCTATTTACCACGCAAAACCGTCACACATCCAGAAACTGACCTAGCTCGATACTATTTAACTTATATGATCCATCAAAAATCGTAAATATACTTTCCTTTTTGAAACGAAACCTAGTATCCCTATTTATTACGTGAAGGGAAACAAAAGACATTAAATCACAACTTAATTGGTAATGTCTATCAGTATTGTCCTAGTCTACCAAGGACTTTTAAATTAGCTTAAAACTACGGATTTCTTCGAGACATTATGTATCGACAATTCTTCAAAGTGATGTAAAACAAATGCATCAATCGCACATTAAAATTTGCTACAATCAAGTAGAGAAAAATCACCACCATACTAGATACAAACTTATCATTTTCGATTGTAAAGGGTTTATATTCCTTTAATTGACCTTAGATCAGTAAGTTATCTTATTTTGTTTTATTACATTATGTTTACAAATTGATCTTGAGAAACACATCTATTTTTATCAGATTTATTTCCCAAACTACAGTCACCATTTTCATCAGAATCCTGTAGCATTGGCATCGTTAGATGTTAAAGAATAAGAAGTGGTGGGATTCTAAGCATGATATCGAAGACGCTGAGGTCAACAGCGTAATTTGCTGAGCATGTGTACACAATTCAAAATCTCCACGATAAAATAGTGACTAAGCAATTTGGGAAATACGAAAATGGTACGGGGAGCACAGTATCAATAATTATTATCTATGAACAGTACGACGGAAGTGGTTTTGGATAAATAAAAGTGCCCCTTGATTTCTTGACACTCAAAAGATATATCTTGACATCCTCCATCTAAAATTTTCACTTATAGATGTAGATTTGCAATGTTTTTCTATGCTAAGGACGGACATTTTTCCGTGACCATTTCCTATGGTGTTCACTTCCCTAACAACCGGTAATCCCCAAGTTACTGCAATAAGTAAAACTTACAACGTTTCTATTGCGAAAAACTTTTTAGTCGTTAAGAGAGGTTATATAAAAGAAAAATTATAAAGGAAAATTTTAAAGCATAATGATGTTTTAAGAGAATAAAATAATATGAAGATAGCGGTAACAATGAAGAGAAACAAATCAATTGCCGACTCCCTTTTAGCCTTTAGAAAACTTGGCCCCAAGCCTGTGGAATTTTACTTATTAAACAATGAAAACAAGGTAGGGGCGGATAAAGCGTTAAGTCTTAGAGTGTAAGATATCTAACCCCAACCATAACCTTACAATTTCCTCCCTTACCTGTTTTATTCACCCAAGCAATATTAGAAAATAATGGAATTTAGTAAATTTTAAACAAAAAGACCACCGTAGGTTTTAGTAAAATATGACGAAACTAAAGATAAATTTATTCTATAAATTTATCTTCCTCAAAAGTGCTCATCAAACTTTTCAATGTTATTTCAGGTAATCGATTCACATACTTATCTTAACTTCTTATCCTTTCAAGCAAAAAACCTCCTGTCCTTTTATTTACATGCGAAATAATATATTTATCAAAAAATGACAAAATACAGGGTTTTAATCAATTCCTTTTGTTGTAAAAAATATTTTTGATTCATAAAGTAAGATTTTATGATCGCCCATTAAGATTAAGATTTACCAAAGTAAATCAATTATCTGAAAAAATGGATAGTTGTGCCCACTGTAACTGTAAAAGTGAAAGAAAGATACTCCTCGAGTAGTTTTATCAAATTTGGCCATAATTAAAGTTTACGCGATAAGGTTTTAATTAAAAAAATCATGCTGATAAAAAGTAAAATCAATCACCCAAAAGTGCAAATGTTTGAACGTGCATCCAATGCCGGTAAGATGTCCGTCTGAAAGTATTGCCACGGTAAACAAAGTAAATACCCAAGTGCAAACCTTCCACTTAGTACATCCACACACCCACTTAGTACATACAACATTTAACCACTTCTTGAAGTATAGAAAGGCTGACATATAATTTAACAATTTAACTCATAGTTAAGGATTAAATAATAAAAAAGCTATTATTTATTGACCTCAAATAATTTAACTCTTAAGGTTTAAATAATAAAAAAGCTTTCATTTAATGACCTCCAATAATTTAACTCTTTATTAAGGATTAAATAATAAAAAAGCTTTCATTTAATGACCTCCAATAATTTAACACTTTATTAAGGATTAAATAATAAAAAAAAGCTTTCATTTAATTACCTCAAATAATTTAACTCTTTCTAAAGGATTAAATAACAAAAAAGCTTTCATTTAATGACCTTAAATAATTTATCTCTTTATTAAGGATTAAATAATAAAAAAGCTACCATTTAATGGCTTCATATAATATAACTCTTAACTATTTGCATATTCAAACAAGGAATGACAAACTTCTGATGAAGCTATTAATTTCCTACTGAGCATTCAAATATGGGAAGTCTAATTTCCCATTCAGCATTTGACTTTAGCAATCCTTCCTTATTGAGTTCAGCTAAACCTTTACTTTTTCCAATTTTTTTCAAGCCAAATAGATTAGAAATTAAACCAATTCTCGAATTGATTTGTTTTGGCACTTAATCGCTTCTGCCCTCCCAGGCCAATGTAGGAGCTAATTAAGCTCTTATTAATCGTAGCCAAATGAAGATTTATTGAGCGTATATTTCATTTAATTATGACTAAACAGGATTTTTTTTTACCTTTTTGTATTGATAGAAGAGCACAGAGGTAAGAGAGCAATCCGAGAGGAAGACAGCTCGAAGCCTTTTAATCAACTTTTCCCCTGTAACAGAGACAAAGATATTGTATTAACTAAAGCAACTAAGTGAATAGAATATTTCTTCATCTCAAATAAAATAATACTTATATTAAGGTAAAAGTTGAAGGACAAGGGATAAAGGTAAGAACCGTAATAAGACCATCCCTTAATAATGGGTTCGGCCATTCAGTGATGTTAGCTTCAAAATGGATGATGAAAAATTATTCTTCATAAATAAAAATTATACTATCACTATATAGATTTTCACCAACTAGTTTATTGTATCAACATTTCTCATTTCCTATATCCTTAAAAGGTCTCTCAAAGATTAAGAGAAGCGGGGAATCATTATCAGTCGGAATCATTATCCAATTTGAGGAAGTTAGGGGTGGAAGACATAAAGCCTTAATACTAGAAGCCTGTAGCCCCAGCATGGTAACATATTGTTTGGGAAACAGATTAATAAGATTCTATAGATAACTTGAAGACTCTATAGGTTTAAAGGCAAGCTGTACACGCCTTCTGAAACCTTAACCAAGGTGTCTGCGAAACCTCTGAAACGAACTTCATGCACTCCCAAGTTCGACTCCTGCCATGGCACTTACTTTTTGAAATGTGTATTTTTAATTAGTTTTATTGGCTGACAGCACAAGCTAAGAATATAAGATGAATTTGGTGTCAACATGACATATTTTTATTAAATATGTGTTGTTGATTATGATGAAGGATAGGATGAATTCCGTAGGTAAGGATAAAAGTTGGAGCTTAGAACGAAGATAGTATACATGGAAACCGGCAATGTAAGATAATAAGTATTGATTAGATTTAACAGTTGTATTAAACAAACAATTAGTTAAAAATCAGATCTGGAGAGAAATCAAATAGAACAAACTAACACGTGCTAAAAGACCTTGACAACTATTAAAAATGCCGTTTATATTTCAATAAGGTGGAAAATATCACAATGACACATAGGACTTGTAAAAAAGCTTTCTACAGGTAATCCCAATGAAACAAAGGACTGGTCAAGGATGGTTTCTACAGGTAATCCCAATAAAACATAGGCTTGTCAAGAAGGTTTCTACAGGTAATCCTAATGAACATAGACTTGTCAAGGATGATTTCTACAGGTAATCCCAATAAAACATAGGGCTTGTCAAAGAAGGTTTCTACAGGTAATCCTAATGAAACATAGGACTTGTCAAGGATGATTTCTACAGGTAATCCCAATAAAACATAGGGCTTGTCAAAGAAGGTTTCTACAGGTAATCCTAATGAAACATAGGACTTGTCAACAAGGAATCCTAATGTAACATAGGACTTGTAAAGAAAGCTTTCTATAAGTAATTGCAATACTCTAAGAGTCAGGGAGCAAATAGTGGAAATACCATCTGTCTTAATTTTATTAACTATCCTGCAAATAAGAAAATGAAGGGATAATCAATAAATTAACATTTCAATAGCTAGGCTATACAAATGCAATAAAGGGTATAGAATTAAGTGGAATTCAGTTCTCTTGAACAACTACTTATGTAGAGTATTGAAGTTTCTAATCGTAGAGAGCGATCAAACGTCGAGGTAAATGTTCCAGTTTCAACCGTTCGAAATGTTAGCACATACATAACAAGCAGTAATGTTTAATCGAAGAACAGATTTTGAAAGTTTTAGTTTGAGTATTGGTTTTAAAGGACAAAAACCACGAGCTAAGCTCCCACACAGACATTCAAAAGAACTTATTGATAACCGATGACGCTACTTTAAGTATACTACCGATATTAAGTATGAAATACTGGATAAGTTTAATATTAAAGCTGATAAAACAGAACAAGTAGTACATCTACAACATGTAATAAGATTTAGAGTCAACGTTACTAATGAAGGTTAATAGGTTCTATTTCCATCTAGTCGTCAGTGAGTGTCAACCGGCCTACTGTTCTGGAAATCTTCCAACTTCTTTCCAACCCTTTTTCTTTTTATTTGACATTTACTTCTGGTGTTATAATTTTATACCACCGCTTTATATTTCAAAATGCAAAATAAAGTGAACAATATAGGCTTATCACACACACAGATGTGAGTAAGATTATAATATATATAAATGGGGAAAATATCGTTAAAAATACCAAAATTATATGTTTTGAATGTACAAGGAATGGTTTTCTGCATTAGCATTGGACCATTAAGTATCTTATCTTAATAAGTCTGTATCTTATCAAATTTTACATGATTAGGTTTACCAAGTGACGTTATGGCATTACCTTTTTTACAGAAAATACCGCCAATAATTTTATTAGAATCTCACCAAATATGTACACTTAAGATTTAAACCAATGAAACAAATTCTCTGTATTGTATATTTACTTAAGTTAAACAATTACGCAAATCAAACTTAAATTATAAATTAAATATAAAAATAAATTAAAGCAACAAAAGAACAAACGTAAAAGAAATGTTATCCGGTAGCTTGCGAAATCACTCAACCTCTTTTTCTTGATCTTCCTACTTCCAGATCGGAATAAGATGCACGTTACGCCAAAAATGCGTATACGCAACACAAAAGAGTTTCGTTTAATGAGAAACAAAAATAATTTTTAAAACATCAAATAAAAAATCTAAAAACAGCTATTCTTTTAAATAAGAAAAACTCAATTTTTGATAATGCATCAAGGATACAATTTGAAGTAGGTTAGTCAAGTAGGAAATAAATAGTTCGAAAAAACGAAAACTTTAGCATAGTACACTTAGAATAGCAAAAGCAGAGTATTAAAAGATTATTAATCAGAAATCTACAACAACCTGAAAAATCCTACAACTTTAATCCGATAATTGTTTAAAGGATCGCGGATAATTGGTGTTAACAAAACAGTTTTAAAGGCAGAAGCTTTGCAAGATATTAATACGGCATGTTATTGATTAATACTCGATAAAAATAAACGGCATAGGGTAGAGTTTAGCAGGGAGGGGAGGGGTATCATTTCAATTAGTGCTATTACATTGAGTGGAACAATTTTAACCCCTAAAGCGTTCACCCTAAACCCTAATAACACTCAACTATTTTAACTTCTATATTTTGGTGCTTTCTCTTCTGATACGTACAACAGCCAATTTTGATTTCATTATCGACTAAACATGATAATAAAAATAAAAGTTTACAGCTTTTTTGATTTTTCTCGTAATTTTATTTTAACGTTCTCGTTAGCTTTCTTCTTTAGAATAAGATGTTTCCGAAGTAATTTAATTTAAATAATCATATGAAAGAAATTGTTCCATATAAAAAGTTGATCTGTTTAAAGTTTCCATCATCCATGGGATATATAAAAAAACAATTAAGCGTTAGGACAATAAGCACTAAATTACTAAAGTGAGCGAACAACACAAGCATTCAAAGTAGGACTGTAGTCCAGCGTTAACGGCAGTAGGGGGCGAGGATGCTTCGATATCCTGTAAAAGATATCAAAACATCTATCTCAACTGTAAGATACAATTTACAGTTCTAAACATAAAGGGAGCAAATGATTTTTTATGGGGACAATTCCTCTTTTGGTTTTCTCTTAACTAAGTAAGCAAGTGTAAAAAAACCTCGTAGGCTTCCGCGGTTATTGCCATGAAGATTCAGGTCTTCCGGTGGTGACCGCTTCAATGTAGATGAAGAATCCGACGTTTCGCTTCCACTGTGGGAGTCATCTTCAGGGATGTAGGACATCATGGATATAAACAAAACGCTCTACAAAGCTGAACAACTGAAGCTACACCAGTTCAGTTTCGTAGAGCATTGTGTTTCTACGTTCTTCTATCCATGATGTCCTACAACCCTAAAGATGCCTCCCACAGTGGAAGCGAAACGTCGGATTCTTCATTTGCATTACGTGGTCACCACCGGAAGACCTTAATCTTCATAAGCGAGTGTAGTATTTTGTTATAAAAAAGTGTTAAAAGAAGGATTAACAATAATAAAAAAATGCAGATCAAATAATCACAAAAGTGATAGAGAAAGAGTCAACTTTCGTCATTAGTGTAAAGAAATTAAATAACTTGGATTTGCCACAAGAGGAAAAAAACTACAAAGCAGAGTATAGTGACTACGATAGATGGATGTCGAGGTTTTTGGAGAATAGAGGAGATTTGAACATATTAACATAATAGAAGTTTTTAAACAATACATCCATAACTAATAAGTTGTCTGGAAGAGGCTCGGTGACAGATCCGTTAAAGAAATCTTGTGGTCGGAGAGGTGCCATAAGTTACACTTGGGTTAATATTACAATAGGAACGGTGTAGGATGGGAGATGGAATCTATTGTTACGTTCTTACAGTCAATGGACAAGAGAAGCAAAACATTGCCCTACCTCTGCCGTGACTAACAGGAAAATATTAGAAATAAGATCTATCCGGGACCTTGGTCCGGGAGTTTTGGTGTTCAAAACCTTCCACCCACTATCTATTACCTTTCCACGGCCTAACGACTGCTACAATTACGATTATACTGTCCTTTCAGAATAAAAAGAGGCATACGCTTCTGGTTTCTACAGAACAAGATCAAATCACCGAGGAACCTAAAGCATTATCTATCTAAACGTAATTTACTGTCTGCTTGAGAGGGAGAAATAACAAACCAAAGATTTTGGTAGGTGGTCTCATCTTTTTCTAGCTAATCACTCACTAAATTAATCTCTTAACTCGTTTATCTATAAAATAATTAATGTTCACAGTTTTAATTGATTCCACTTTGTAAATAATACCTGAATTTATAAAGCCACACAATTAATATAATTAAAAATCGTTAAAGTACTAATAAAACCTCTTCTTTTATCTTCGCTAAAATAAGTAATAAAAATAAACACTTTAGAATTACAAAACTATAATTATTAATTATTATAAGACTGTAATTATTTATTATGATATCACTATAATTAATTATTATTGTAACACTATAATGATAAAAATATTTTTCTGAAAACATTGTAGAGAAGGCAGCAACTGAATAGATTTGATGTTGAAACTGAACAGGCAGCTCAAGAAGACAGTTTGAGTCCTCTGTCCCTAATCACCTGCTACCATGGCGTTTGAGGAGTAATAAGTTGAAGGAAGTAATAATAGTGCTCTTACATAGTAATTACTTACTTAGTTATGTAAGCTGAGTACCAAAAGATGAATGAAAATTTTAATCCTGTAATAACATTTGGCTCGTAGACAGGCTAAGAGGCTAAAGGCACCCAAGTATCACCTTAGCTCCAAAATTTTATTAATGACAAGGGTTATCAGGTAGTTATAGCCTCCTCCCGTTTAAATAGGAAATAAAATTTTAAAAAATAGGAAATACTAAGAACGTTCTTAATTTGGCTTAGAGGAACCAGCAACGTTCCTGTCTTAACATCAGACCAATTACCATATTCAGGAAAAAAATAAAGGAATCACGGTTTTGGGCCTTTCGATTCATCAGGGCTTCCATCCAGTAAAAACCACAATTTCAGATTAAGATATGACACTTTGAAAGTGATAACTAAATTTGATAGACTAAAGTTGCTTTCAAGTTCTACTATGCTAGTGTATACGGTATTAGAAATCACTACATGGTTTTAAGATCCCTCAAAACTAAAAAAAAACAGAGTCGCGATTTCTGGACCTCAGATATAGGTAACGAAAACGCAACTCTACCGGAGCGAAAAAGGATCCTCGAATGAAAAACACAAATTTAATTTCCTACCATCTCCAAGAGACTGGGAATAAAAATACGAATTAAATGTAGCACTATCTTCAAGAGGCTACAAAATTTAAAAAAATTAGAGAACGTAGCACCATCTCTTCTTGCAATACATAACAAACATTAAATTTAGCACCATCCCTTTGAGGCTGGCAATGAATAATAAAAATTCAATGCAGCACTATCTCCAAGAGGCTGGCCAAAAAGATTAAAATGTCCAGTAACATGTAGGTTACGTTCAGTAATGTCAGAGTTTAGTCAAATAAAAACCTGTCAACTTTATTAAAATTTTTAATTTTTATTTGTATAGCTGTTGCTATGAATAAATGTAATAACTACTGTACAGCTGTACTGAATTACTTCGTTACAGTTACACACTCAAATCTTACACATGATAAAATTATTGCAATTTAAGCGATTTTTTAAAAATATGGTTCACGATTTATTAGGACCACTTTGATTAACAATATCATTTTACACTCGGTCACTAAAGGTTTCTAGAAATAGCACAAATATTGAAAATAATTCTACGCTTCAGAATAGTATCAAGTTTAAAATTTCAAACAAATCCAAAAATTAGGAGCAGGCGCAAAGTTCTGCAGGATATAAATTATTAAAATTGAAAATTGTCAACAAAAAGAGTTGATATGATTCCTACAGAAAGGATAACCTAGCCTCATCCCTAAGATCATCCCCATCCCTAATCATCCCCATAATATAGCCTCATCCCTCTAAGATATTTTTTATGAAGCATTAAGCATTACTGTGAATTAATCAAATTAGTAGGTAGAGGTATTAATGTACACGGATGTTACACTGCTTGATTAGCTCGAATTTATGTATCGAAAAATATTTTTTAACTTAGATACGCTTACAAGAAATATGACGTGGAGTCGGTTTAGTATTTTTTTAATAGTTTAAATATAACGATTACTGTTTAGGAGAATCCAGTAGTTTTGTAAATAGATGGTGATTTGTCTATACAGCACGTCTTATTTTATTTTACTCGTGAAAATAAAAAATACGATAAAAAAACTTTTGTAAATGTTTTATTATTTTAATGTTTTTTTACAGGCAGTTGCACTAATTTTCTGAAGTTAGCATCTCTGACTAAAAAGGCCCCTTCTTCTTTTTCCACTTAAAAATATAATAAACACTATTTTATACACATTTTAATTAAATTGTAAAGTTTTCTCGGGTTGGAATGAAAAAACTTTAAATAATTTTCAATTGATTGTGTAGGATAGGGTACTGTAGATTATTTTGTGGCGAAACCTAACCCATAAAGGTAAGCTATCCAGTGCTTTTTATTTATCCTTCACAATTTAAATTATTGCTAAATATAATTTCTTGATTCGACCGAGATTTTGTGATATACATTTATAGAATAAATAAAACAGTAGACTTTTAAAGGCCCTCTGTTTATTTTATTTTGTCTGCATCATCAGAACGCTGCCTATCATCAGTACATAAATAAAAGTTTATATACATATACATATGTATGAAAGAGTTCCTACCATTGAGTATGGCAAACAATAACTCTATGTTATCGTTGCTCCAAGAAACCAAGGCTTTCTCCTATCAAAATAAAACTTGGCATATGGCAAGTTGTTGAGGGAGGTTACAGAGCCTGTTGTTTATAAAACATTTAGAATCTAAGTTATGACGCCTCTTTGTTTCGATGACATCAACCATATTTGTTGCGTGCAATGGTGCTCAAGTGTGGGGAGGTCGTAGAAAAAGATATAGTCGCGAAGCAGCTGAAAGCTGCTTCGCTATATAAGTAGCGATTTATGTACTAATCACAATCGTTATTTATTTAATAATCCCTTTTGATCATTAAATAAAATCATTGCGAAAACCTAATGTACCCTATAATTTTAGTTTATCGATTTATTCAATTTCTCAAAATTTAGAACATTTTTTACAACATATCGGATTCCTTAAATCGTTTATTTAAACGAATTTATTTAAATATACCATCAAAACCTTGAAAAATGAAGTAGCACTTTTATGGGGTTTCAAATGGGCCCGGATGGCCTCAGGATGTGTGGAATGTTCTTTAGCCAGAAGGTTGAAAAAAGATAAAGCGGCATCTCTTTGTTTTTGTCCAAGGCGAAGCCGACAGCGACCCGAAGTATTTCGCTTCTAAAGTCCTACTTATCGGTGCCGCTGAGAAATGACGGTTTGAGAACCAGTTTCAGCTTCAATTTTTTTATAAATATATGTATATATATATATATATATATATAAGCATTAATGTCGATTACCAAGGATCCTGTACGGCATAGTTCATTCAATAACATTTTGTTTAAATCTCTTTTCAAAAAATGAGTATAAAACATATAAAAATCTAGTTATAAGAGAGATTTAAGTGGTATTGTCAAATTTGAAGATGTTCATTGATAAAGAGAACAGCATCAAGCATTACCTTCCCTCAAGTCTCGGAGGAAGTTAGCTTTAAGAAAAGAACAAAAAGAATTAATAAAGTAAGTAGACGCCTCGTGGCGGCTAGAGGTAGAAATCCTTGTTAATCATTTTTGGCAAAAACGAAATAGCGGACAACTTAAAAAACAATAATTCTTACTCTGATAACATAAGTGAAAACTCTACAATGAAGACAAACACAATGGATGCTACATTTACACCAAATCGTAGTAAAAATTAATATTGGAAATAATATTTAGTGTAATTATTATTTTTTGCAATGAGATTAGCAATAATAATTGATTAAGTAGCGATTATATAAAGATTACAACGTCATCATACGAAATGAAGGACAGCACTAATAAATATAACTAAACCCACAATTCCCAAAGCTATAAGGTATAGATAATTAAAACTATATGGACTGAGGAATAAAACAACGAATCCCATATGAATAAAAGGGGTAGAAACTGAACATAATTGGGTCTACAAACACAGTCTGGCTCTATACACTACATATCTATTTATAACCAAATAAAAATAAAGAAATATAAGAATTAGTAGACAGAGAAGGCTCTGACTCCAGTTACGACTAAATTTAGTACACCATTACACACGTAAGCGACACGGGTTCACCAGCTAACTCACTATTGCAATCTTCTACCTCTCTGCCAAAATTAATACTACTCGATAATATATTTTTGTGTACTAGACGCCATTTTGCTTTCATACAAGTATTTTTGAAGAAAAGTTAATCGTATTGATAAAAAGAACATATAAACTAAGCCAAAAAAGTGTATACAGTTTTCATAAAAAAAATATCATGCCAAAATATCCGACTAATGAATTTGCGTAATGATATACAATACTTCAAAAGTTTCTACTAAAAACCATACTCTTTCGACAAGAGTAAAAATATTCAGTAAGATTAGAATCGTAACTTCGATAAGTAATCATTGTAGATAGCCAAATGTGCTTCCATGCTCTACCAACCAGAGTAAAAATATTCTGTAAGATAGAATCGTAACTTAGATAAGTAATCATTGAGGATAGTCAAATGTGCTACCATACTTTTCCAACCAGATTAAAAATATTCTGTAAGATTAGAATAGTAACTTAGATAAGTAATCATTGTGGATTGTTAAATGTGCTACCATACTCTTCCAACTAGAGTAAACATATTCTGTAAGATAGAATCCTAACTTAGATAAGTAATCATTGAGGATAGTCAAATGTGCTACCATACTCTTCCAACTAGAGTAAACATATTCTGTAAGATTAGAATCGTAACTTAGATAAGAAATCATTGTGGATTGTCAAATGTTCTACCATACTCTTCCAACTAGAGTAAACATATTCTGTAAGATTAGAATCGTAACTTAGATAAGAAATCATTGTGGATTGTTAAATGTGCTACCATACTCTTCCAACTAGAGTAAAAATATTCTGTAAGATTAGAATCGTAACTTAGATAAGAAATCATTGTGGATTTGTTAATGTGCTACCATACTCTTCCAACTAGAGTAAACATATTCTGTAAGATTAGAATCGTAACTTAGATAAGAAATCATTGTGGATTGTTAAATGTGCTACCATACTCTTCCAACTAGAGTAAAAATATTCTGTAAGATTAGAATCGTAACTTAGATAAGAAATCATTGTGGATTGTTAAATGTGCTACCATACTCTTCCAACTAGAGTAAACATATTCTGTAAGATTAGAATCGTAATAGATAAGAAATCATTGTGGATGTAAATGTGCTACCATACTCTTCCAACTAGAGTAAACATATTCTGTAAGATTAGAATCGTAACTTAGATAAGTAATCATTGTGGATTGTCAAATGTTCTACCATACTCTTCCAACTAGAGTAAACATATTCTGTAAGATTAGAATCGTAACTTAGATAAGTAATCATTGAGGATAGTCAAATGTGCTACCATACTTTTCCAACCAGATTAAAAATATTCTGTAAGATTAGAATAGTAACTTAGATAAGTAATCATTGTGGATTGTTAAATGTGCTACCATACTCTTCCAACTAGAGTAAACATATTCTGTAAGATAGAATCGTAACTTAGATAAGTAATCATTGAGGATAGTCAAATGTGCTACCATACTCTTCCAACTAGAGTAAACATATTCTGTAAGATTAGAATCGTAACTTAGATAAGAAATCATTGTGGATTGTCAAATGTCCAACTAGAGATTCTGTAAGATTAGAATCGTAACTTAGATAAGAAATCATTGTGGATTGTTAAATGTGCTACCATACTCTTCCAACTAGAGTAAACATATTCTGTAAGATTAGAATCGTAACTTAGATAGAAATCATTGTGGATTGTTAATGTGCTACCATACTCTTCCAACTAGAGTAAACAATTCTGTAAGATTAGAATCGTAACTTAGATAAGAAATCATTGTGGATTGTTAAATGTGCTACCATACTCTTCCAACTAGAGTAAAAATATTCTGTAAGATTAGAATCGTAACTTAGATAAGAAATCATTGTGGATTGTTAAATGTGCTACCATACTCTTCCAACTAGAGTAAACATATTCTGTAAGATTAGAATCGTAACTTAGATAAGAAATCATTGTGGATTGTTAAATGTGCTACCATACTTTTCCAATTAGAATAAAAATATTCTGCAAGATTAAAATCGTAACTTAGATAAGTAATCATTGTGTATAGTCTTCAGTTCTACCATTCTCTTTTGATCAAAATAAAAATATCCAGTATGATTAGAATAATAACTTATTTGGTAAGCGTTATGGATAGTTCACAAATGCTGATTTAGCAATCCATTCTTGCTTTAATTCCGTTATTTGTTTTACTTTGATTATTAATTACCAAGATGACATATTGTGATGTAGAAATGCGAGTAAGAGGTATCCGGCTTACCTTGAATACGCTAACGGTTCATTATTATACAAAACACATATCAAATAATAACAACAATCCAACTTAGCACGATATTTAACCTAAGTAATTTCAGTTCAATAAACCCAAAATTAGACATATTCGACATATCATCGGATTTTTTATAGCATTGATCAATATTAATTATAATAATATATACATTAAATGAGGTAAAAGAAACAATATTCGTCTAGAGCCTTGTGGCTTATCAGGGATGACTCCTACGGGGACACCTTTAGGTGGTTGTGACATTCTTTATTTAAATTATTAAAGTTTGACATAATATATTAGAACAATAACTTTATGGGAACTAAAAGCGTTACCTGGTAAGCGAACACAAGACATCCGTGGTGCCAAAAGTCAGGATAAATACTGATGCTTAATAACTTCTTTTAATGACGAATGATTGAGAAGGAAAGAGTAAAGCGATATGTAAACATTACACATGTATATCTCGGAATAGAACACATTTTATGGTTATAAACTTATTTTTTACTTTTTATCATTCTTATTGTAGGCATATAGGAATAGTTTTATGATTGAACTAAGAATGCAAAACAGAGATTTCACGGTATTATTAGTTTTTAAGTGCTTTTAAGACCTATTGAGTGGTTTATGTTTAAATGCGTTAGCGTGTCTTTCCTCGCCGTATCCAGCGCGTTTATGGCAAGTTATATCTTGTGAGCTTTCTGGAAAATAATTTTATGCTGTGTTAAACCGCCGTTAAAAATATTTTAAAAACACATAAAACACGGAAAATGAGGTTATGAGGTTATCTTTTGAGGTGTAGATATTATGTAGGTGTTCTACATAAGACATACGGAAGTATAATCTTATCATCAGCAGTAGTATTTTTAAACTAAACGCCGTACAATTTTCGTTAATATGGTTGCCATATTATGCTCTCCTTTATTTATGCTGTCGATCTAATAACATCGACAGGATAAACAATCGATTTGAAAATTCGTAAAAACAAATTTTTGTGAATAAAAACGAAGATGGATGAATGGTGAATCTGATATATTCACCAGGTTTGACCTCCAAAACCATACTTTTATTAGAAACACAACTCTAAAACAGCCAATAATATCAATAGTAGCAAAAACAACTTTAAAAATCGGGTAAATGGTACCTCGGAACTTTTAGAGGATACGCTACGCTCATCCTCCTTCCAAAATCGGACTCGTTTCGATCGTTCTCAGAATATATAAGTCGATAGATAGTATTTATATCCAGTCAGATAGCAGTCACATATCAAGGCACTGACCACGCTCAATGCAGCTTAACTTTTATGATCCAACAAAAATCATGGATATACTTGTTCTTTTAAAACAAAACTTGCTGAACTTATTTATTACGTTAAGGTTTACCCTTGCACTGAATTTCAACTCAATTAGATTATTTCCCGATGTTTTAACTTAAATTTTTAAACATTTTCAAACTTAAGCCAGCACATTTTAAGGCAGGCTTAAGTTTTTTGGAACCTTTAAAGTGATGCCATTTTAGAAGCAAGATAACAATCATGTTGGCTCTACTTAGGAACTACTTCGGAGGTTTTAAAAAAGACCTGAAACGGATAATTCTGGTGTCATCCTGGTTTCGGGGTTTGTTTTGCTAACACAATACTTTTCCTATGCACCTACGCTATAAATAAGGAAAAGTAAAAAGGGGTTCTAAGAATGATATCGAAAATTAGAAAAAAAACTTCATATAAATAATTTCTTGAGCAAACATTTCAAGTCTGTAAGCCGAATAGGGGCGGAGCAAATTGGAGAATACGAAAAAATATAATACCAGTACACCAGTACTAACGAAGTGAAAATATAATAAAAGGTACAAAATAAAATAAGAAAAGCTCAACAGTTGTCATATTTTGTCAGGGCTATTTTTTATAAAGTTCATAGAGTAGTTTAGGGCGACTGAAGAAGGACCCCCCCCCCCAACAATATCACATCTGAGTTCTGGAGCGAAAACTGACATTGATGTGCGGTAAGACAGTTTTTCCTATTTAATATTTTGGCACGCTCCAGCCTTTTAAGCTAGTTACAACCTAAGTTGAAGTTCATAGAGTAGTTTAGCCAAAGAGCTTAGGGCGACTGCAAGAAGGACCTCCCACCCAAAAAAAATCACATCTAAGTTGTGGAGCGAAAACTGAAATTGATGTGCGGTAAGACAGTTTTTCCTATTTAATATTTTGGCACACTCCAGCCTTTTAAGCTAGTTACAACCTAAGTTGAAGTTCATAGAGTAGTTTAGCCAAAGAGCTTAGGGCGACTGCAAGAAGGACCTCCCACCCAAAAAAAAAATCACATCTAAGTTGTGGAGCGAAAACTGAAATTGATGTGCGGTAAGACAGTTTTTCCTATTTAATATTTTGGCACACTCCAGCCTTTTAAGCTAGTTACAACCTAAGTTAGACAAGGATTTAGGGAGTAAGTCACTACCGAGTAAACCACTTGAGTAGTCAGGTACAATCGCTCTAGTAACTAATAGTCAAAAGGGAAGATTAAACTTAACTTTTAGTTAAGTTGAGAGATAGTATGACTGGTAAAGAAAAAGAAGTAGTTGAGGGAGTGTTAGTGTGGGTAGTTATCCTTGAACCCGTACAAGTACCACGGAGGTACAACTGTCCGCCATCTTGAACCTAAAATGACTCACTCCTTTCTCTAACTCGTGCATTAGGAAACCTTGTCAACTCCTGTCACTGTTTCCGCGCCAATATTCACCTCTTTAATTAAGCTTCATCTCTCTCCTGTATGACTTCTCGCCGCCGATTAACCCATTAATGATACGTTTATAATTAACAACTTGTTAATAAGTTCAACAATGCATGTTGTTAATTATGACACATATTCTTAAATTATAAGAATAACAGGTAAAAACAAATGCGCAAATATAAAGTATAAAAAATAGGGTAGGTGGAACCTTAGAGCTATATTGTAGTCTACACTTCGAACACACGGCAGACGTTTTTATTTCCAGCGGTCACAAATCCAAGCACAGACCGTGCTTGATGCTGCTAAACATTTATGATCCAACAAAACCCTAGCTAGTAAATATACTAGCCATATTGTAATGAAACTTAGTATACTTATTTATTAAATAAAGGGATGCAGTTGCACCAAATTTCACATTTAATTAGATTATTATTAGATTTTTACCATTTAAGCGAATTTTCATCACGAAAATGACGCTTACGTATGAGGCTGTTTGGATACACACACACACACACACACACACACACACAACACACATATATATATATATATATATATATATATATATATTATATATATATATATATATATATATAAGTTGTTTGTAAGTTCAAAAGTCGTCAAATTTGTTAAGCAGAATATCCGGCTTATGCATAAAGCTTTAAGTTCATTTGATGAGAAGTAATCAAATAAGTCTATCCTAAACGAAACTCATTCATAAAAACAATAACTATAAACAATAAACAATAAAAACAATAAACAAAAAAACCAATAAACTTTGTTTACATTGTTTGTTTACAATATAACATTTAAATTTATAATCAGCCCCAGATTCATTAAATAAGAAGTAATAAATACCTTATCAAATCCGATTATAATCAATTCCTACTGTAAATAAAACAAAAATAATCGGGCACGGGGTATCTCGGAACCTTTCCTTCTTCATATCGGATTCGCTACGCATATCATTACTACTTCAGATTCGCTTGGCTCGGCATTACGATGTAAACATCACCGAATTTGTACTGCAACACGTCTTGGAACTTGCTTCGCTCGTTCTCAGATATTAAATACATTCGGTATTTTTATTAGGTTTTTATAATCCTAGCGGTCACTTATTCAAGTAATGACCTTGCTCGATGCTGCTTAACTTTTGTGATACAACAAAAACAGTGAATATATCTTGTATTGAAACAAAACTATGTACATATATTTAGTACGTGTACGAAGGGAGACACTTGTACCCAATTTCAACTCACTTAGATATTTTATTATTTTATCTCCTACAATTTTTAGAAGGTATAGAATTATTAAATTCAATTAAAATTGAGCTAGAGCTGATAATAAAATGAAACTTTGCACATATGTTGGCCTTATATATAATCTACATGCTAGTCAAATTTGAAATCAATCGAAACAGTTTTCATAATTTAATAAATTTTCGATGCTGAGTCATAAAAAATATTTTCTCGATATCACTACAAGACCTAAAGATCGATTTTTGTATTTGATTGATTTTTCAACTCTCTAGCATGAATACACTGATAGCTACAATGATTGCAGTCAGACGCACACTTAATAAAAACTCAGGACTTAATAAAAACCACACAAGAGGTCATTAAAATATTTTTAAGACCAAGATTTTAAGCAAAATTGCCGTTTTGGAATTTTTGTAAACACAATACTTTTCCTATATACCAACGATCATAGAGATATTATTACTAGAGAGGCCCTATAGACTAAATTTTGAAACATCGAAAAACTAACCTTACCACCTTCGCTTATTAATATATTCAAATAATTAGAACAAAATTACAATAACTTAAACATTTAAACGTTAAATAAAGACACAAACAAACCGAAATAAATTTATTAATTATAACCTTAACCCACTCTTAAAAAGAGGTTTCAATGAGGTTACACAAAGCCCCTGAGAGCCCCAAAAGGATGTTTCAGGCCTCTTAATGTATTTAGATAGGCTATGCTCTATAATACATCTCTATGCCTACGATACACAGAAGGAAAAGCAATAATGTATTTTTTTTTTAATTTATCACCATAAGAACATACAGTAAACAAATTTGTACAGTAAAGAAAACAATATATATAGTGCATAGAAATATATAAAATAAAATTAGGTGCACCCACTGTATAAGCATTAGCTTATTGGAAAGATTATATTTTTATTTTGCTCTGAAATCAAATGAATTGATTATAACATACAACCCTGTATTTATTTATAAATCTACAAAAGAGATACATTTGCGTGAACTATTAACTTGATGAGGTCCTTTCACCCACTGCTGTTTACTAAGAATCACAATGAAACAAAATGTTTACGTAACAGACCGGTATGGCGGTGAATCACTTTTATTCGAGGCCGGAGTCACAGCTCACCGTACCTCCTTACCCAGAGAAATACAATTTTTATTCACTCACACAAGTTATTATAATATATTAACGTCATACTCATCAAACTAAGCTGAATTAAGAGAATACGTGCACAATAAATATACATCACATTTTTAAAGTAAATATGAGTATATGTTCATTAAAAAAAGGATGAAAGGAGTAGCGTCAGAGCAATCACTGGAAAATAAATTAATAGGAAGAATAGCATAAAACGAAAGACCAAAAGTAAATAAAAAAATCAGAAAGATATAAAAATGGAGTAAAAAGAAGTCAATTTAGTCAGTTAGACCTTCCTTGTAGTCCAAGAACCGGACCTAAAAAATGTGACTCAGTTTGTACTACTTCAAACCAAATTTTTCTGAAAATACCTTAAATTATGAAGAAAAAATATAGTCTGCTTCTGCTTAACCAGAGTGGAGCTCTTCATTAAGTGATTGCACATGCTTAAAATTTTATAAAATCGCACAAATTTCAGTTTTCTCGAAATAAGTGGTTTCCTGTGGATCGTGTGAAGAACATGAATAGAGCATTTTTAAAGCTAATAAAATGTTCAATCAAGCGAGTATTCAATAATCAAAATCAGATTACAACCAAAATCATGGCTCTTTCAAAAACACCAAAAAACTTGCAATGTCAGCGAATTTCTTTGAAAAAATATTGGCTTTTTGTGCATTTTTGTGGCCATTTAATTACCACCCTATAGGACACAACCTTCTCTTAAGTTATTAAAAAAGGGTGCAAGACTAATATTATTAAGGTATATTTTTAGAAAAATTTGGTCTGAAGTAGTACAAAATGAGTCACATTTTTTAGGCTTGGCACTTGAACTATTGTGTATAGGTGGATTTTTTCGTATTAATTGATGTTTATTATTATTTTTTATTATAATTTAAGCGAATTTTCTTCATCTGCCATACAAATCTCCCTAAAATTTGCCTTAGGCTAAGTTATTGTGCGCTATACGCATGGGTATAAACTCTTATTTACACACACACACACCACACACATATATATATATATATATATATATATATATATATATATATATATATATATATATATATATATATATATATATACATACATACATACTAACGATGTCGTGGTTTAAGAAGAATACACAAAAAAAGACCTGCATACTCACACACACATATGAGTTTACCTGCTGTTAAGGAGGTTTGTATAGCAGATGAAACAAAATTTCTTAAATTATGATAAAAAATAATAATAAAATATCAAACAATACAAAACATCAGCCTACACACAAGGGAGGTCTACCTCAGTTAACTTTTTTTTTTATTTTTATTGCTCTTTTTAAATTTTCCGTCCATGTCCTTATTTTACTCTTCGTCCATCCCATTAAGCTACTCTTGTAATTAATTTAATATCCATTAATTGCATTTATGCTACTCTTTTTATGTTTTTTACAATACATATATTTTTTATTTAAAATATGAGTTATTGTTTACACCAACAAAATAATTTAGTTGTGATTATAACAAGCTATCAAATAAAAGTTATCGAAAACACAAGAATCACAGTATAAAAGTAACTGCTCTAAAACAATAAATGAAATCTAAGAAAAAGGTCATGGAATAAGAAGAGCGGGATGAAAGACAATTGAAGAATATATATAAGAAGAATAGTTTATTTTCCACTAAAGATAGTGGAAGATGAATGGCGTACGTGATAATCAAGAAAGGTAACATTAAGTCAGCTCAACAAAAAGTACAATAAAAGATGAATACTATAATAACTTATAATTAAATAATGATAAACAAAAATACAATAAACATGTTGAAAAATCGCTAAAAGAAACTGAAGATGTAAAACGTGAAAAGAGCAATTTATGAAAAGATACCAAACATAAATAAATAATGGATATTAATAACATAGATATGTAATGGGACACCTCAGTTTTGGTTTTTTCATATACA
The DNA here is from genome assembly GCA_018340805.1 of Microvelia longipes. Taxonomy (NCBI): domain Eukaryota; kingdom Metazoa; phylum Arthropoda; class Insecta; order Hemiptera; family Veliidae; genus Microvelia; species Microvelia longipes. The sequence goes on along the minus strand of JACMZG010001893.1, from coordinate 22,162,698 downwards.
AACAGCACTAACATAATTTAGTTTAGCAAACAAAACATTTAGCGAGGTTCTTACAATTAAAGGGAATATGAAACATGGTAAAGATTAGAAGTCTTGTTTTTTACTCTACTAAATTTATATTGTGAGGCAGATAAATAAAAAACTTTACTGCCGTCCCCAAAAAAGCGGGAAAAATAAATTAATTTTTACCGTTAAAATGTTCACTAGAGACAAAAAAATATTAAGTCTGGAAAAAACAGGTCTTGGCATGAATCAAGGTAAAGACTACAGGAGTAGTGGGGTACGCATAAATATACCTCTTTAAGAACTTAACAAACTTCAGGTAGAAGTACTTTACTGGGCCTACATTTCAAGACACGTCAGACCCTTATAAACAATGAACACGTCTAAACATCGTAGTCTAGAAAAAAAACTATACATGTCACTCAATAAACCAGATGAAAAAATATACTCCTAAAAATTACAATCAACATTCGACATCAGTTTAACGTCATCGATTACAATGACTATGAAGATAAATACGAAAATATAGCAATAGTAGCACTCTATCCCTTGACATATAAAGACAAAGTTAAACAAAGTAATGTGTAACATAATGTTTTAAACAAAAAAACCTAAACAAAGAAACCCATAAACCTGAGTTTGAAAGGTAAGGAAAGATTAAAAATCAATTCAAAAAGAAACACCTGCACGCACACAGCTATATTTTTACAGTAACTACTTTTCGCAAATCAAACATAGCTAAAGGGCAGCACTGATAGTTAATAACAATGATAACAGGTGGGTAATCCACCTGAAAGGCATGAAACCATAGAGATATTATTAGTAGAGGAACCTATAGGTTAAATTTTGAAACATCGAAAAAGTAACCTGACAACCTTCGCTAGAAATATAATAAGATAATCAATACAAAATCACAATAACTTTCAAAGCAGATCGTTGAAGATGCAATTCTAAACACAATTCAAGAGCGGAAAGCCAAAATTAATTGATTTATAATAACAATAACTTATTCTTGAAGGAGGTTTCAATGAGGTTACAAAGAGCCCCAAAGTGGTGTTTCAGGCCTCACAATGTATTGAGATAGGCTATGCCCCCTATAGTATACATCTCTATGCATGAAACATCATTTTTGGGTACCACGGGGCTCTGTGTAATCATATCGAAACCTTCTTCAAGAGTAGGTTAAGGTTATGATAAATAAATTGTCTTTGGCTTCCCGCATATTGTTTGCGTTTTAATACATATTTTAAACGTTCTTTAATATATTTAAATGAAATTTTGATCTGTTTATTTGATTATATTAATAGTCGAAGGTAGTCAGGTTAATTTTTCGATGTTTCAAAATTCAACCAATTACATTAAGGGCATTAAAACATCTTTTTGGGACTCATAAGCATAGAGATATATAACAGAGGAGGCATAGCGTAAGTTTACACTGGCCTTAAACACCTTTTTGTGTCAGAGCTGGGTTCCTGAGAGCCCAGCTCTGTGAAACCTCCTCCAAGAATGATTTAAGGTTATGATAAATCAATTGTTTTTGTCACCCGCAAAATGTTTGTATTTTGATTTGCATTTTTAACGTTCTCCTATATAAATTACTGTAATTTTGTTATGATTAATTGATTACATTTATAAGCGATGGTGGTCAGGTATTTTTTGACTGTTTCAAAATGTAACCTATAGGGTCTCTAAAGTAATAATACCTCTATGCTCTCAGGAGCTCTGTGCAACCTCATTGTAACCTTTTCTAAAAGTGTGTTATGGTTATATGGAATCACTCGTTATCATCTTTCTGCACTAGTTTACGCCTTTTGTTTAGTATTATACACGTTCTATTTTATGTTGTGGTGATTTCGCATCCCATATTTGATAATGAATCAAAGGCGTTCAGGTTACTTATTCGTTGTTTCACATTTTAACCTCTAGGGCTTCTTCAGTAATAATATTCCTATGATACTGATATATTAGAAAGGCCCTATCGGTCGAATTTCGAAACAGTGACCTGAACACTTTCTATAATTAATGTAATAAAACAAATGAGACATAAGTACCGTAGTATATAAAATAGAGGATGTACGGAAAGAGAGAACGATTGATTAGTTATAACCTTAAAACAATTTTAGAGAAGGTCACAGTGAGGCTACAAATAGCTGCTGAAAGTCCTCAAAATCTATTGAGATGGAGTAATATGTCTCTTAAGCCTTAAAGACTCCTATGCGAAGCAGTTTATTTTATTTTTAACGATTTAACGAATTTTATTAATAATTTTTTTATTGATTTATAAATGAAACAAGATTATTTGATGATAAATAACGTGAACATGTTATTAGGGATATATTTCAATTAAAAATGTTGTTTCCCGAGTAAAAACACATTCTGATCCATATGATATATATGGATATAAAATAAATATATCCAAATAATAATAATAAATGGATATGGATATATATTAATATGGATATATTAATTAATATATGGATATATTAATTAATATATGGATATATTATTATTATTATAATATATCCATTTTGATATATTATTACTACATGAATTAGGATGGCTATGCCCCCGTCTATATCATTACATTAATAGGCCTGAAACATTATTTAGGGACTCTTAGGGGCTCTGTAAAACCTTACGGAAACCTCCTTCGAGAGTGAGTTAAGGTTATAACTAATAAATTTATTTCAGTTTCCCGAATAAATCAATCAGTTGTCGTCTGGCTTTTAAAATATTGTTTGAGTTTTGTATTATATTTTAAACGTTCGCTTCCTATAAGTTATTGTTATTATTTTGTAGTGTTTTTTGATTATATCAATAGCCAGAGGGGGCATACCCTATTTCAATACATTAAGAGGCCAGAAACACCTTTTTGAGGCTCTATGTAACCTCCTCCAAAAGTGATTTAAGGTTATAATACATTAATTATTTTCGTCTTCCCGTACATTGTGTTTTGATTTGCATTTTTAACGTTTTTCTATATAAGTTACTATAATTTTGTACTCATTATTTGATGACAATAACCGTGAAAGTTTACAGGGTTAATAAAATCCATCAATTGCGAAACATACCAAGTTCGGCAACGGCTAATACTCGTCGTTAAACTTTCAGAATAACAGAGCAGATTAATTACACAGAAATCCTTTATTTTTTATACAATAAATAACTCAGCTTTCAACTAAAAATTAGTCATCACCATAGTTTAACAAAATATAAAATAAAAAAACACAAATACAAAGTACTTCATATTGCACCTTAGTATAGTTTATTTAGTAAGCTATTACCCACATACATTATGCTTAACTCTGATGATGACCAATTTTTAGTCGAAAGCTCAGTTATTTATAATACAAAAAACAAAGCACTACTGTGTAAGTAATTTTTTTTTTATTTATTACTTTTAAAAGTCCACAAAAATAAATATTTAAATAGCTGAATAAACTAACAAGTTGATTAGTGTAGTAGTCACACTATACTGATCAGTGAGCGAATTTCGACAAAAACCTATCTTAGACAAGTCTGCCTAAATAATTGATTTCCCTTTTGTGAACATAAAAGTCTTAAGAATTGTATTTAATAATAATTATCATTAAAATATATTTTACATATGAAACTAACTTCTCTTATCTATCGACATTTCTTAAACTATTCTCAAGAAATTATCAAAATATATGCGTGTAGCACTATTCACGATTGAGATGTGAACTATAACTGAAAACTTAATAACTGAATTACTTCCTTTAAGTCTTGTCAAGCAAATACAACAATTCTGTAACTGAAAATTTAATAACAGAATTACTTTTTTTAACTCTTGTCAAGGTAATAAAACTATTTTAACTCTTACTATTTGCCACAAGTAATTATGTTGTTTTATTATTTAATAAAAAACGTTGAACACACACTATGTTTATACTATGTTTACAAATCTTAACAGTAGAATATAAATATTAAATTAAATTTTCTTTATGATTTTTAAATTAATTTTTATTGTCATATTTTGTAATAGCATTATTTCTCTACAGCTAATTACACGCTGCATCAATGTAGCCTAAAAAATTCTCCGCTCCTTTTATGACCCTATCTCATAAGCTGATTTTTCTAAGAAAATTCGCTAAAAACTGTAGTATATAAGAAAATGACGCTTAAGAGGTTGTTCAGATAACTGGAAGGGAAATTTTGGTGAATTTGGCACTAAATTAGAATAATTGTTACCTAATAAATGTTCATAAAGCTAACGAAGAGTCAAAAGTTTGTAAAAAAAACTAACTAATATTAATAAAATCCAGTTAATCGGCAAAATTGTCATATCTGACTAATTTAAATACGAATTTGGTCATAACATTCAACTTGACCTTGACAGTGTCGACTCAGCGAGCTAGCATTAAACTACTAGGCTAAAAAATTCCAATTTACAATTCCAATTATACAATGATGATTTAAAGTCATCATATCGTAAGGCCTAAACATAGTGTTAAAAGCGATTGATAAGAAAGGAGCAGGTGATGAAGATATCATCCTCGGTTACAATTGAAGTTACTTAATAATGAAATAGAGCTATCGTAAATTATAGCATCGAAAAGGGTGACTAGATATCACCCTTTGTGCAATAGCACTTAAAGACTTGGCTTTACACCTAAAATGGACGTGACTCCAAAATGAAATAGAGTAAACGAAAGGCTTAGAGGTCACGTGTAGAGCGAAAAACTGGGAAACAAACTACGTAGGCTTTCACGGTTATTGACACAAAGATTAAGTAAGGTCTCCTGGTGGTGACCGATGAATCAATCTGATGTTTCGCTTCCACTGTGGAAGGCATCTTCAAGACTGTAGGACATCATAGATGAAAACACAATGATGTCTAAAACTAAACAGAGGAGATTAGATAATACACTCAGCGAACTAGTTTTAAAGACTAGGCTAAAAACGTAAAATATAAGTAACTCCATATTTTACGAGAATATTCTCTAAATTTATCAATTCAATAGATTTTGAAAAATTAATTAACTCTTAAGACATAATTTTCATGTTCATTTTTTATTGTATATATTCAGTTTTATAAAACTTTCGGCACACTGATAATAGAATATCAACAAAAAAATAAGAAAGAGAAAAAAAATTAATATTAATTATAAAATTAAAAAGATTGAAAATGCATGTAGTGTTTGCATAAACAGAACAAAACATGTTTGCATGCAGAAAACAGAAATTTCTTTCCAGAAAAAAACATTTTTTTTGTTGAAGAAACAAATAATAAAAAAAATTAACTCCATGAAGATACAGAAACACGGTCAAAAGAATCTCACCTGTCTTTGTTCGATATCAGAATGGTTTAAAAAACCATATCAAGCTAAATATTATTTAGCTTGATAAAACCATGGATCAGATATATTCATTCCAGTGATATCATGGAAGTACATAGCATAATTAACACTGCATTTTATTCCTCTACTGTGAAGTACAAGATAAAGCTTTGACATTCAGTTTAGATCATAGAGATATATTACTAGATGTAGTATAGTCTATCTTAATGCATTGAGAAATTCGAAACATCTTTTTATGGCCCTATTTAACCTCATTGAAACCCCATCTAAGCTTGAGTTAAGATTTCAATAAATGGATTTGATTATACAATAATCGAAGGTGTTCAGGTTACTTGTTATGTGCTTCAAAATTCAACAAATAGGACTCCTCTAGTAATAATATCTCTGTTTTGGATCGATTAAGATGCAGTGTTTACACATTTCCTAGGATTCGTCTAATATTAGATGGCCTGCCTCTCTTTAATTACTTTTTTTAATTTTACTTTTTTTTTATTTGCCTCAACTTTAAGCTACATCCTTATTGCAAAAAGACATGGCAAACCTGTTAGAGGAGGCTTCCGTTTCCTATCGAAATAATACGGCCTCACTTTCATTGATACCCTAGGTCTAGGTCCTGCATTTTAGGAAAGGTTTTATACTTAACGCATAATTTACATTATAGATACTCAATGGCTAATGATAGCCCTCTCTAATGCTTACAGACATACATGCGATGGATGGAAATCCATCACCTCACCAATGTTCAATCAGTGGAATAGTTGATTTGATTTAATAGAAGAAGTAAAAGGACAAATAAAACAAGAAGTTTTTATTAACTACAGGGTGAGAGGGAACAAGTAAAGGCTTACTGCGTAAGATCAATGACCCCTGGCGATCGGACCAGCAGTACGTACCTCTTATACTTTGCCTATTTTACTCTAATTACAAGCCGGGGTGTCCCACAGGGGCAAAGGAGGGCGCCAACATTAACATTAGTTGGATTTTTTTTTAAAAATCCAGAAGGAATACCCTTTAAAATGAACTAATGAGGTGGTTCTCAATTAATATAGGGATTTTAATGTAACAACACAATTTTTTTCTGAAGTTAGTGGGTTGTATAATTAGAACACTGAACAACTAATTTCCTGACGTTGGTAACCCCAGTGCGTGTAGAAATTTGTTTACACATCATATGATACACTACCGAGTTTTGCAAAACATGAAAAATTTGTTTATAAATAAATAAATAAACACTTTATTATTCTGTACAAATGATTACAAATAATATTAATCCTATAAATTGTACAAAAAAATGGGGGGTAGTCAGTTTTACATCAACTGTTCTTCCCTACCACCCTTTTATTTATGTCGGAAACCCGAAACCATTCCTTGAGATTAGCAGCAGTGTTATTGATCAGACTAATAACGCCATTGGTCTTGGGAATCGGTCAATAAGCCATCCCACACTACGAATACCCTAAAGCGAAATAACCTAAAAAAAGAGAACAAAAAAGTTTTTATCATCCTCAAGTATCGAAAATACAAAATTAAAATCCCTAACATTGAGCAATATTTTTGAGCGAACATAAAATGTCCAAATTTTGACAAAAAAAATACAAGAAATGAATTGTAAACATTTTATAATTAATTATTAAAAAGGATAGCACCAAGAATAAACATTAGTCAGTAGAAAATGTTAAACAACATCAATTCTTTCAAAACCTTGAATGATAATTAACTAAATATGTTATTAATTAGAAAAACAAGTGACGATTTTGGAGTTGACACAAGTGGCTTGGAAATTTTTGCATGTTGGTTTCATTATAATCTACCTATCGCACAATTGATACCATCTCCGCTGGGGGGGGGGATTACATCACAATGAAGTATATCATCAAGGGTCCTGATCAAAACATCAAAAATATAGTTAATGATAGTTTAGTAATAGTTGATATAGTATGATAGTCCTAATCAAATTTTCATTCCGTACAAAATTATTAATTATGATATCTTCGATCCTAAGCGGATATAAAAGATATAAGATGCTGCTTCTTTTATAATTTTTTTTTATGCAATACTATAAATAATACTATTAATAATAATAAATACTATTAATACTATAATACTAAGCAAAAAATGCTACTTTTATATTTTTTATTCTGCTTAATATTATTAACTATATATTAGACTCTAAAGCAAGAAATCAATAATTTAATTCTGCACAATATTTCCTCGTCGTTCATAAGATTTTTAATTCTGCACAATATTTCCTCATTGTTCATAAGATTTTTAATTCTGCACAATATTTCCTCATTGTTCATAACATTTTTAATTCTGCTCAATATTTCCTCATCATTCATAATATTTTTAATTCTGCACAATATTTCCTCATCGTTCATAATATTTTTAATTCTGCACAATATTTCCTCATCGTTCATAATATTTTTAATTCTGCACAATATTTCCTTATTGTTCATAAAATTTTTAATTCTGCACAGGCCTAACTTAAATAGTTGAAAGTAAAATTTTACTAGTAAAAAATCAATTTTAAACACTTGTATTAAACGACACGAACTACCATCTTTGGCAAATTTGCTAAAAACTAAAGGAAGTATGCCATTGGCAAATTTCCATTAAATGTGATCGCGGTTTTGTTATTTTTTTGACATTTATTAATTTTTGTCTCAATTTAGATAAGGATTTATAAAACAAATTATAATCAAACAATAAGTTAGTAGACGTCACACAAAAAGTTATAACTCAAAAACGATGAGATGTGACATTACCACATAGAACTCCCAAATAAAATTTTGTTAAAATTTACAAAATTTATTAAAGTTAAAATAATGGTGGAAGAATGAATGTTTTGCTGCGATACAAACACACACAGGTGTGTGAGTAAATGAAAACACACAATTCATTACTATATTGAAGGTGATAAATCCAGATCTAAACGAGGCTACACCGCTTCTACTATTTTTATATTTCCGTTTTTCGCATGACTTAAATTACATAAAAGTAAAGGACTATTATATTTGTTTCCAATTTACAGGTAAAAGAAAAAGTGATATGATATCAGAGGTCAAATAACCGTAGTACGAGAGATGAAAGGAGGAATAATTGATGGAGTGATGACATTAAGGGTGGTAGGGTAATGAAAGTGGTAAGCAGCTGGAGACATAGAACAATAGGTGAGTAAAGGGTAGAATGATTGGCGGATAGATAAAATTACGGTCGGTGTTAAAAAAGAATGATTGGCAGAGAGTATAATTGGAATTTAGGTGATATTGGACAAGAAAGGTTGGCAGAGAGCTGAAATTGAAATCACGGCAGGTATTAGAGAATGATTGGCGCAGATGTAAAATTGAAATTACGGCTAGTATTGGAGAAGAATGATTGGCGGAGAAGTGCAATTAAAATTACATCTGGTATTGGAGAGGAACGATTGGTGGAGACTAGAGGGGTGAAATTGAAATTACGTCTTGTATTGGAGAAGAATAAATGGCGCAGAGGTAAAATTGATTACGGCTGGTATTGCAAAACAATGACTTAAATGATAAAATTATAATTGAGTAATTTTGACATTTCAATGAAAAATTCAGAAATTGAATGATGGTATTGAAGAAGAATAATTGGCGGGGAGGTGTGATTGGAATTTAGGCGATATTGGAGAAGAAAGATTTGCAGAGAGGTAAAATTGAAATCATGATCTCCGCCGTGATTCAATTTCACCTCGTCGCCAATCATGCTCGACCGGTATTGAAGAATGATTGGCGAAGAGGTGACATTGAAATTACGTCTGGAACAGGAGAAGTGAAATTGAAATTACGGTTGATAGGTTTAAGTAAGAATGATAAGCAAAGAGAGAAATAAAAAGTGGTATGATATGAGGTAAACACGTACATGACATTGATAGAGGCTTAAATTTCAAAAGCAGGTCTTCACTGTTCATTAACGTCTTTACTCCTTTTATTACAAAGCCATAATTTAAACTTTTTCATTTACTGTCCTCAAATAATCAACTCTGCGCAGAAGCCTACCCTGTTATCAACACTGATAAAAACCTCATATCTAAAATATTTAATCACTTTTTATTTCAAAGAATGTTTATGAAATTACCTCATGTGGAATGTGCATGGTTTAAAATTAAAATTAAGGTAGATAATGATAAAAATTTGGGACTTTTTGTTTATCTATCACTAATCCTTCATATTTTTAGACATAAGTTTTCATTTACTATGTATGTCAAACGATAAAAACGAGCAAACTTTTGTTTTTCGCGTAAATAATTATTGAATAAGGAATAATTGTGAATAAAGAATGATAGTTAAGTAATCTTAAAGACTAAACACCAAAAGTCTCAAATGTGAAGAAAATATTTGATTAATGAATTAGAAAAATGAAAGAAATCAATTGATAGCTGATAATTATCATGATAAGAAACTTGATTGGAGTATTATTTTCCTTGTCTACTCTAAATGGCTGCAAAACAGAGGTTAATATAAGAGATTATGGTTATTGCAAGCATTTTATTTGATTTTGTAAGGGCTAAAAAAAGGATAATCTAATTCACATTATTTACCTTCTTATCTAACAAAATAAGAAAAAAGTTAATTGGAGGTAATTGACATCGACATTACTATAAAAACTTATGGAATATTCTTTGAGATCTGGATAATCTTGGCTGTATAAATAACCGTATTTTAAGTAAATATGTATACAAAGGAAAAAACTTGCACATATAATTGTTTAAATAATAGCATGCTTTAAATAAGTAGCATGTTTTTAAATAAATAGCGAAGCATGTTTTAAATAAATATATAAAGGAAGAGGCTTGGTTAAAAAAATCAGCATTTTTGTAAACATACAAGAAAATAAATTGGTTAAATGACAAAAAATGTTATAGACGTATGAACACTCAAAAACATGAAGTTTGCTAAATGACTAATCATGTTTTAAATATATAAATATACAGACACAAACTTGGTTAAATGAAAAAAAAGGTTTAAATAAACAGAGTTTAACATTGACTATACTGTAGGCAAACAGATCTGGTGTTGTTATACTTAAAGTGGCACTCCTTAGTATCAAAAAAGAATATAATGAAATGTAATCATTGGTTATCACAGCAAGAATTAATCTGTTAAACACGGAACTAAGCTTTTTTTTGCTTCAGTAATTCCTCCTTAGTCTCACAAGAAATATGTGATAATATATGAAATATATTATCAATAACTTTGTTATTAATGTGTTGCAAAAAGTGAGTGTCACATTGTTTTGTTAGTACAATCACCAATCCCCCCTCCTCCTGTTATTGTAAGGAAATGTTAAGCAAATTAGTTAGTTAATATTGTAGTATTGTAAAATAAATAATGTCAGTAAATATGTAATTGTATTCTTAATAAATGGTTTCTATTCATTGACTTGTGTCGTTATTTTATACTCTTATCATGCCAAGACTTATGGATATATTATGGATTATTTAGCTATCAAGAACAGAGTAAATTATTTTTAAACATCAATGAGAGACAGAATTATTTTAATAATTCTGAATAAACCATGGAGAAAGGATCTTATTTGTAAGGTTGAGAACACAGAGTCAAAACTGCAAAGGCTTCCGTGGTTATTGTCATGAAGATTTAGGTTTTCCGGTGGTGACCGCATCAATGTAGATGAAGAATCCGACGTTTTGCTTCCACTGTAAGAGGCACCTTCAAGGATGTACTACATCATGGATAGAAACACAATGCTCTACAAAACTGAACTGATTAAAGCTCTGCATAACTGTTCACTTTTGTAGAGCATTGTGTTTTTATCCATGATGTCCCACATCCCTAAAGATGCCTCCCACAATGAAAGCGAAGTAGCGCCTCCCACAAAGCTTCACGAAAAGTAAGAATAAAACCAGAATTAACTAATGAACTAATAATGTGAAATAACCCCTTGGTAAATTCACAACCCTAAATCATTATCTAATGGATTAAGAATGGAAATACAACATAGAAAAATAGTTTGTGATTGAATATAATAGATTGTATGGTGATTTAGCATTGGAGGTCGGGGGTTTACAGCTCGAGCTCTGTAGATTATATGAATAGTATTTGTATTAAAAAGATTTCGCCAACTTTAATTCACCAATTACTTAGAGGATAGAAGATGCAACCCACCTGAGGTTGTTTCTGTAGGGAGTATACCCAAATGGGCCAAAAGGCCCTAAAACAGGTATTTTTTTTATTTTTTTGCATGTTAACATGGAACAAACCCCTTGTATATCAAGAATTATCTTATTGCAGTCAAGAAGTGCTTTAGAATCGGAAACACTAGCTATGTCTAACTATCAATACAAAACGAAACATCACATGAAAAAAGCAATATTAAGTAAATCCATAAAAACTATACCTATTGGTTTTGACTTATGGCCAATAATTGAAGAATTCACAACACTTGCTACCATTTTGCAAACAAAATGGTTTCGAAAATATCTCATCCACTCAAATTAGGAGCTCATATTTGTTGATTTAATTCCTACTACCAACAAACACTATTGTATCGGATCATCAAAAGAGATCACAGACCTCTAATCAATGGCCTTTAATTGACTCAAATTATATTATTACGTAACCAAGTAATTACGAGCATAGATTGAGTCAACAATATGCAACATTAGTCAAGTACGTGTATCTTGGCTTGAAAAAAATTTAACAAATATTTTATAAACAGGTTACTTGACTTCAAGTAAATTTTAACTTCCCTTATAAATGTAATACATATAATGTATGTTTCATCATGACACTAGAGTTATAACATAAACTTCACACATGCTAAGTTAAATAGCTTATGAGTAAATATAAATTATTTATAGAATCACTTGTTATAAGTATTTAGGTACAGTAAACAATTATTACTGTCAATTTATAGAAGGTATTGATATAAACACAATTTTTAAGGTGGTCAACACAATGGTTTTTCATTCTTGAAGTATTAGACTAATTTTATTATCATCAGTAATAAATAATTATTAAATTAAGATAAACTCACAAAACAAGTTCCTACAGAGTTGGGAATACAATTGTAAAAATTCGAATGTATTTACAACTTTAAATATTCTGTTTATAACTGCATTCAGTTGTGTTTACAACTGTAAATACTCAGTTGTGTTTGCAACTGTCAATATTCAGTTCAATTTACGACTGATAATTGTGTTTGCAACTGTAAATACTCATGTATACAACTGTAAATATTCAGTTCAATTTACAACTGTAAAATACTCAGTTGAGTTTGCAACTGTAAAATACTCAGTTGTGTTGAATACTGTCAATACTCAGTTGTGTTTACAACTGTACAACTGTCAATAGTTGTGTTTTGTTTATAACTGTCAATAGGTCAATACTTAGTTGTGTTTACAACTGTCAATACTCAGTTGTGTTAACAACTGTAAATATTTAGTTCTATTTAGAACTGTTAATACTCAGTTGTATTTACAACTCCATAGAAACTTGGTGAAGGTTTATTTTAACTTTTTGAGCGACAACCTTAAAATTGCGTAGTACAACAGAACTTTTAATA
>JACMZG010001893.1:22087329-22144829 GCA_018340805.1 Microvelia longipes | reverse complement strand
TTCCTTATCTTCAAAACCCTCAATGATCGAGTTGACAGCAGATAATACAGCATCAATCGTGGATTTCCCACTTCTATACCCAAATTGTGATTTACTGAATAAATTATTTTTCTCAAAAAACTTGTGTATTTCTTTATTCATGATAATTTCCAATACTTTAGATACTATTGGGATTATAGCAATAGGTCTGTAGCTGCCTGGGTCGGCTTTGTCTCCTTTTTTAAATATTGGGATAACTCTAGTAATTTTAAAAGCATCTGGGTAGACACCAGTCCTCAAACATCTGTTAATAATGAATGTCATTGGTTCACTTATTTCGTCTATAATCTTTTTTAGTAAATAGTTAGATAGTCCATAAGTATCACGACTCTTAGAGTTTGATAAAGATTTTACAATTTTTTTAATGTCTGTAGCACTGATACCAGATGAGGCAAAGTCAGACAGGCTATTAACACTACTAGGCATAGAAGAACAAGCTGTTGTCACCGCACGAGTTAAGTCTTTGTTAATTTTCTTTGACATTTCACTGATATGATTAATAAAATAATTATTAGCTTCATTAGGTTTAATATTATTATCATCTACTACTTTCTTTGTATTTCGTAACTCATTAATAACCTTCCATGACTCACATTGTTTGTTATTACTATTATTAATTTTGTCAGAATAGTATTTCTTTTTGGTTTGCCTCAGATGTTGTCTAAATTTTCTTTTCATCAGTTTATATTCTGAGTTAAATTGGTTATTAAAGGCTTGATTGATGTCAAATAATGAATTGAGCTTAATTTTCATATCTTTGAGTTCTTCTGTGTACCAAGGTGCTTTTCTAGGAAAATTACTGTTTAAACAACTTTTTTTTAATGAGAAACTATTATCATAGAACCATTTGATAATGCTCATAAATTTAATTTAAATTTAATAGCATGGTCATTAATGTCACCTTCAAGGAAGAGTGACTCCCAATTAGTACTTCCGAGGAGTTGTTTAAATGTTATAATTCCTTCATCTGTTAGAGATCTATGTTGCTTATAAACTTTAGGGTCTTTGCTCTTCATGTTTCTTATTGTTAATAATATATCAGAATGATCCGCTAAGCCACTTAACACATTGTATGTGATATCACTTTTAATATTAGTAAAAACGTTATCAATACAATGATTACCTCTAGTAGGTTCGGTTACAACTTTATGTAGATTGAATTCCAGAAAAGCATCAGTTAGTTTATTTACATCCGTATTCTCAGTGTGGATAATAATTAAAATCTCCGCACAGAATCACTTTCTTCTTTTTACTGACAATTGGTTGCAATGCTTTGCTAACAGTCTCTATATATTCCTCTTTGTTTCCTTTATCTGATCTGTACGAGGAAATTATCACAGTGTTTTTGTCTGTAATTTCCATACCTGATAACTCACAATCCAATTCAATACTTTTGATTTTTTCAAGGCTTTTACACTTAAGGTTGTTTCTGGCAAAAATTGCTGTACCACCGTGTATTCTCTCTGACCGACAGAAAGATGAAATAAGCTTAAAATCTTTAATACAAACTGCATTTATTTGACTAGATGTTAACCAGTGTTCAACCACAACTAAGACATCAGCTTTATGAGTATCAGCAATCATTTCTAATTCCTCCGTTTTGTTCGATAAACACTGAGCATTAGCATAATAAATAATAAGATCCTTAGCACCAAGAGTTTTATTTACTACCTTCTTTTCCGGAATTGTTGGCTGCGCTTCCATAAAAAAGGTCTCACCATTACGTGATTCGGCCAGAAGTCAGGATTCATTAACGTTTCACATTTTTCTTTGTCTATTCCAACTTTAAATGTTGGACGCAATGTATTACTGCTTAATGAGGCACATAAAACGTCAACATTCGGAAGTTTATTTCTGATATACTCTATAATATCTTGTTCTGTTGTCCCTTCAGCAATCCTACTAACGTGAATCCATGTTTTTGGAGGTGATGGAGCGACTCCACGGAGTTTGTTTTCTTCATCCTTCGATTGACCTATTACAACTGTCCTGCTTTTAACTATATCCGACCAGGAATTTTTCCTGTTAATTTCGTTATTTACTTTCGCATTATTATCATTCTTATCACCAGACTCTGAATCAGAATCAGTTTTGTCATTTCTATTCTTTTTGGGGGGTTTAGTTTCTCTCTCGTTTCTGTTGGCAGCCGTGTCAGGGTTATGATTTTTTCCCGCTTGAATCACCTTATCACTACCCGAAGATTTTTCGACAATTTCTTCCACGGGTGTTATATTGTTTAGTAGTTCTTTAAATTGATTACTTATGCAGTCGTTCGTTTTGGATACCTTATTCAAACATTTTACAGTGTTGAGTTGATTCTCAGAAATTCGAGAAAGTTCAGTAGCGATGGTTCCGTTGCTATCAGTGATTTTCTCTATTTCAGCTTTCATAGCTGATACGTCCTTAATTAAAACTTCTAAAGAAGTTTTATCGTCTAGTTTTTTGTCCCAGCAAGAATCACAGATATATTTAAGTGTTCTTTTAGTTTTTAATTTGATGCAACCCAACTCCGTTGACGTGAGATCCGCGCACTTCAAGTAAATCACTTTTTGACAATAATCGCACGGTATAACTGGGTCATTTTCATCTTTGAAGCACTCAGGAGCACATTTACCACAACTAAAAGGCATTTTGAGCTTTAAAAAATCGTTTTATACTTTAAAATTTAAATAAAAACGAGAGCAAAAGACAAGATACGTGTTATCACTTTCTAAGGCCGAAGGTCACATGTATCATATATATACTACTATATGATTTTACCATACGTATAAGTATATATATATATATATATATATATATATATATATATATATATATATATATATATATATAATATATTATATATAATATATATCTGATTACTCAGCTTCGTACGGAACTATAGCGATAAAATTGGTATCAAACCCCATTAGGTCAACCTCTGTGAGTTTAAATACCTAAATGTATGATACCTAAATTTAAATACCAAAATTTATGATACCTATATTTAAATACCAAAATTTATGATCTCTGTCTGAATATTTTGAATTATATGCAAGGATGGAAACGACTGTCCATGGACAGTCGTAGAACATTAGGGATAAAGTCTCTTCAAAGGTCGGCACATGTCAGGGTTTTCATCTCTTGCATGTAATACAAAATATTCCGACAGAGATTATGGGTGTAAGGGGGAGATTCGCACCATCTCTAATAAGACATCAGAATAGTTGTTCTTAATTCGACTAATGGTATCTGAAAATTCAGTTCTTTCTTTAATTTTCCTCATTTATTACGTATACACTACATATACGAAAAGTTATGTCATAACTAACCTAAAACTCCGATACCAAGATCTAAACTGATTTAAGGCATTTTTAAGCTTGAGATGTAAAACTTGATGCAAGTATTAATATGTACAGTTAAGCTATAAATATTTTGAGGACGTCATTAACTGTGTTTAATGACTTTTTCCATCATCATAAAACGCGGAAAAATGTTAAAATCAATTTGGAATTCAGCCCGGATATAATCATATACAATACAGACAAATATTTGCCTTATTTCCGTAGATTATTTCCGTACCACTCATGTAATGTCCCTTTTGTAAGGTTTAATATTCTGGCTAATACATTTAAAGACCAAATAAATCTTTTTAATTTTTCCCTGACTATTAAAACACTTTAATTTGTGCGTATTCAATATGTGAGTAGCATATATGTATATATGTATATATTATATATATATATATATATATATATATATATATATATATATATATATATATATATATATATATATAGTATTTTTATATTTTATATATAAGTATTTTTTTAATATTTTTATCTTTACTTGTTCTTATTTTCTTTTTTTTGCAATTACACTCTTATGATGCTTTTAATATATATGTGAATTATAATAACTGCGTAGGCTTCCGCGGTTATTGTCATGAAGATTTAGGTCTTCTGGTGGTAGATGATGAATCCGACGTTTCGCTTCCACTGTGGGAGGCATCTTCAGGGATGTAGGACATCATGGATAGAAACACAATGCTCTACAAAACTGCGTCCGGTGGTGACGCGGTCACCACCGGTAGACCTAAATCTTCTATGTGAATTATAGTTTTTAGATTAATTCATTTGTTCTTTGTGCAAAATAATTTCTTATTATTATTTTAATTTTTTAAATTCAATTTTTTTCAATTGTTTTTATTATTATTATAAATGTATTGCCTAAATAATTAATTATTTCTTGCCTAAAGATTTTAACCAATTCATTCTTATTTTTATGTGCAATGTCTTATGACCTTTTATAATTTTTAATTATATTCTTCTAATTTTGTCATCATCATTTTATTATTTTATTTAATTTTTTTAATTTAATTTTTTATTTAAATACTCAGTTTCTTTTGTTAAAATTCATATACTTTTATTATTTTACTATGAGATTTTTTGTTGAATTATTTTCTCTTACTTGTATCGATCTGCCTCCGTGGCCGTGATCGTAAAGGCGTTCGATTTCGGCACCAGAGGTCCGGGGTTAGCAGCCCGGGCTATGCTTTAAGATTTTATGAATAGTATTTGTATTAAAAAGATTTCGCCAACTTTAATTAATTCTTAGAGTGTAGTAGATGCTACCCACCTGAGGTGGTTCCCGCAGGGTGATTACCCTGATGGGCCGAAAGGCCCTAAAACGGGCATTTATTTATTTATTTTGTAGTATCTATTTTTTGTTAAAATCGTATTGGACACTTGTGTCTGTTATTCTTGTTTAAAATAAACAAATAAATAAATATGTCAGGTTTCATCCAGTATCAACATTACTTGAATTTTTATCAAAAGACAATGTATATACGCTTTTTTCTTTTAATTATTAAAAGAATAAAAAAAATCATTAAATAAACTTGAAATTTTAACGACAAAGTTTTATTTAAATACGGAAATTATATAAGGTTTTTGTTGGGTCAAAAATTAATTGAGCATCTGTAGCCCTTCTCGGCTAAGACTCGAGTTTTAGTAATGCCCAACTCAGTCGGGTGCACAGTATAGGGGGGTTCGTAATCAATCCTGGCCTGAACGTCAGTGCATAAATCTATTATGAGCGCCACCTCGTTTAGTGAATGAATACTGAGTACATATATGGAGGAATAGACACAGACAAGACACACACACAGGTTGACAGTCAATAGGGTGAGGAAGGAACTTCGAGGTCAGCACTTGGATGGGTGACCGCAGGGTATAAATCGAATGTATTAGTCTGAGGACGAGCGATGCAGTTCCGAAGAGGTACAGCAATATATATAAATTAGGTAATTTCCATATTCTAAAGATTCCGAAGTGAATAAACATAGGGAATCCATTAAGAAGAAGAAAAGTTCTGAGGTACGTACCCAATGTTGTGTAATGCGTCAAAAGTACATACAATCAAAAATGATTATTTGTCTAGAGTAATTATTTAACCTGGAAAAAATTTAGTTCTGATATTGAACCTACTTATTGTTATACTAATGAACGTAATTTTCATTAAAGTGATAAGAATAATTGATTTTTAATAATTAAAGCACTAAATTATAATTATATAACCTTAAATATTAACCCAGAATTATCTTCGCTTAAAAAATGAATGACAAATTTTTGCTTTATGATGAATGTTTCTAAAACATAATATCGAGAAATACTTATATGTTGTGCTGGTTTAATATAATTCTTACGCTTTAGGCGTTAAACGTTACGACTAACAACTGCTTAATATCTTTATGGAAAATTGTTTTTTAATTTTTCTCATTTATACCGTTGGTATTATAGAAAAGTATTTTGTTTGTAAAAAAATCCGAAACCAGGATTTCACCTGAATTATCCGTTCCAGGTGTTTTTAAGATCTCCTGAGTAATTTCACAAAGTTGGCTGTCATTTATGTCAGCCATATATATGTATGTCATTTATTATCGTATTGTATTTATGCTAGAGAGTTGACACTTGGTACGACAATCTATCTTTAGTTCTAGTTTTGCTATCCGGAAAAGAAATATTTTTTATGACTCCAATAACCAGATAAAATTACTCAGCAAATTTTTTGAAATTCATAAAATGCAAAAGTTTATCGATTGGTTTGAGAACTGTCACACATGTAGTAGTCATATATAAGACCAACATATGTGCCAAGTTTCATCTCATTATCCGCATAAGTTCATTTTTTATCAAATTACTTTTCTTTTTTTTTATTTGTTAAAAATCGTTTTTTTTATCATTTTAAAAATTCCTAGCGATTTAATTATGTTAAGATAGATTTTACTAAGCTCTAATAGAGCCTCATTATAAGTAAAATATACCGCTAGCTCTGAGGGGGCCTCGCGATTTAATGATGTTAAAGTAAACTATGCTATGCTCTCTATACGGCCCCCTAATTAGGTAAAAAATATAGCACAACTCTGACTGGGGACCCCGCGCCATGATGATGTTAAGAAAGACCATACTATACTTCAATGAGGGTTAATTTGTTAATAGAAAATACAATACAACTATGACTGAGGGCTCAGCGATTTCATAATTTTAAGAAAGGCTATGTGCTCTATTTAAACAAACACAATCTATAGGCAAAAGATACAGCACAATTCTGACTGGGATTGACTCATCGCAAGAGTCCCTTTTGCGATGCGGGCCCATGAATACATATCTGACCATTGCTTATGCACAGTTTTCTCAAACTCAATATACAATACTATGTACCTACTCTATTTTCAATACTACACAGCAATGCATGGATGTCAAGCTGGTTTAACATACATGCAGAAACTCCAGGTGTTATCTTTACAACATAAGCTAGTTTATTGATAAAAACTTTATTTAAATACAAAAAAAAACACTGTCGTAAAATTAAAGTGTATCCAATGCACACATTATATTATATATCCATTTTAATAATATATATATATATATATATATATATATATATATATATATATATATATATATATATATATATATATATATATATATAATATATATATATATATTATATATATATATATATATATATATATATATATATATATATATATATATATATATATATATATATATATATATATATATATGTATATGGAAAGAAACGTGAGGTTGAAATCTAGATCTAGAGTTTATTTTTGCTGACCGAAACTAAGTTTGTTAAATGCCTACCGCAAATATGTATATAAAAAGTAAATAAAAATTATTATGGCGCGGAGTTTCGTTTAGCTCGCTAAAATTATTATGCTTGCTTCCTTGCTTAGCTCACCAATCCAATTCTTGGTCTTAATTTCAGTTTCATAGTCAGAGCAGTAACATTTTTAGTCCCTATACACCCTGGGGGTGTTTTCTACCTCAAAAGTCATAAGAGTCACTTGAACATTGAGCAAGGTTGGAAAACATTCAGTACGGCGTTTTATAGCGAGTTTGGGCAACATAGGGACTCATCAAAAAATGTATTTTCAAAAATTAAGGATTGAGAGAAGAAAATTTAAAAAAAGTTGAGGTACCTACTCACTTTTACTTATCCTCATTTATACCGTAGGTATATAGAAAAAGCATTATATTTGCAAAAAAAATCCGAAGCCGAGATATCAATAGAATTAACCGTGTCAGGTATTATTAAAGCCTCCTAAGTGGTTTTTTCAAATATGTCTGTCTGTCTCTATGAGTGAGTGTGTGTGTGTCAGTTATCATCGTAGCTCTAATGTATTTATGCTATATTAATGTATATATAGAGAGTTGAAACTTTGTACAAAACTCAGTATATAGTCTAAAACAGTTGCTAATATGGCAGCCACTTGAAAATTAATTTTATGTGAAAAACTAAGCCGTATATTGCTTGTAAGCTCTTAAACAGTAGAAAAATAAATCATATGATGCATGTAAGAAAAAATCCAAAATATTTTCTATTTTCAAAGGACAGAGGTTAAAAAATCAACGAAATAGGTCGCGTAATAAATCGTTGGAAAGCTTTTACTGAGAAGAATAGAAATGTAATGTACAAGTTTCCCCAAATTCAACATAGCAACCAAGATAAAAAAAAATCAAAAAATGGTTTGTCACATTTTGTATTTACTCTTATTACTCTTCATAAATACTAAAGCCATCTAGTGAGCAATAAACACCTTTCGACATACCTTATTACACGAACCTTAATTTCTATTTTAGCAATTTAGTGAGCGAAACAAGCCTTTATTACTTTTGAACCATACATTCGCACTCATATTTATTTTAACATAGTTAGCTATCTTTTTGCCCATTGCAAGCATAGGGAGCCTTTATTTATTTCTTTACTAATTATCGGTAACCTGAGTTGCTTAAATAGATTAAAACAGAAATAAACGTGTCATGTTACTCATTGACTCTCTATTTTAAGGGATAGTTTAAATAACTAACCCACTGCATGGGTTAGTTGAATTGGATTCGGATCGGTTATGAAAGAGAATTAGCATCGGTACGAGCATTTGTATGCTATTCTTGAAAAGCGAATCGTAGAGACTAAAGAGATATCTATTGAGAATTAACTGAATGACAGGAAGATGAGGTTCACTTCAAAGTACCTAGAATGCGCTAGCTGTATAGTTTAGAATTTCTTGAAAATAAAATATTTTCTCATGGCAAATACCCTCCGCCGCCTGGCCCGCGCCGTTACATTGCCTCGGTGCTTCGCACATTGTCGGCTCCGTGACATCGGCGCTCGGGCCGCGTCGAGGTCCTGGGGCCTACCTGTTGCCGCTTTGCCTGGGCCTCATTGTAGTTGTTTCGTGTTGCTTTATCATATTTTGTTGTTACATGGCATTTTGCCAAGTATCTAGCACAAGTTGTATTTACCACAAGTTGATAAAGCAATTCAAAAATCAGGTACCATCGATACTTTTCATCCATAGAGTCAGCATTTTTCATCCCCTCCCCCCGCAGCGGAATGTTGTGAAGGTTACGGAGCCTATTTTTTGTGAAAAATTGATGATGTCATCAGCCCAATTATAACGTAACGAAAAATTGTTTTGAATCATAAAATGGATTTAAAAACAAGATGTCACATATAAAGGTCTATGAGTATAGCAAACTAAACCTATTGAGACCGGTTTCAGCTGAATCGGAACTATATTTTGTCCTCAAATTATCCAGTCGCGGGGCCCCTAGTCAGAGTTATGCTATATCATTTACCAATTAATGGAGCCCCATTATAGCTTAGAATAGTCTATCTTAACATTATTAACCCTCCTTATGACGTTATGAGTTTTTAAAAAACTTAAAATATCTTTAAAGCAATGCATCACATCTTTAGGTAGCTAATAAATCGATTAACTTCTTTTAGCTCACTCGGACCAACCCGAATGCCGCAAATGGTATACATATATGTATTGTTGTATACATTTATATCTTTATGTTGACGCCTTCTGCTATATCTGTTGTATTCAATAATGCTAAAGGGTGCAAAAGTTGAAAAAGAGGTAGGGGACCTCCTTTAGCTAGCTATTCTAGACAACAAGTACAAAAATTGCCCCCAATGAACTACGAAGAGCGAATCAGGCCTGCCAAGAGGTACCTTTGAAACACATTCACAGTATGCATAGCTAATAGCTTTGTGTGTGTGTGTGTGTTTCTTTTAATACACTTCCAGAATATAAAAGTGTTATTTGTAAGTGAAATAAAGTTTTTTATTATTATACTAACTCATGTACTAACGAAAACGCCTGGATTTTTTACATGTATATTAAACCAGCTCGACATCCTTGCATTGCTGTGTTTGCATTGAAAGTAAAGTATAATAATATTATATATTGAGTTTGTGAGAAAAGCTGGGACAAGTTGGATCATAGACACCATTAGCCATGGTGTCTATGAGGAATAGAGACTAATATTGCTCTTAATGAGGTACTTGCATTTGTCTTAGATTATTGATTTAATCTTTTTAATTTAAAGTAAAGTTCAATCTGATTTCTGATTGTATTAATATTGTTATTTATCATAAATTTAATTAGCAAATTTTATATTAATTTTAAAAAACTGAGTTTTTAAAGGGATTTTAGAATAACCAAAATAACGTAAATTTGTAGATAAATACGCCCCTAATATTGTAGATTCCGGGTTTACTGTAACAGATCCTTACGGTTCTCAATCTTCGGAGCTTTGGGTTACTGGACTCTCAACACACTGCCCTCTTGCTGTTAATGGACGTAATCAACAAAATCATTTACAACATATGTATATTAATAATTTAACAAATAAAATATTAAATTTTACCCTTATTTGTCTCATAACCATAAAGACCCATCATTCAGCGTCTTTTCATAATGAAAATTACGCTTATGAGGTTGTTCGGATAACGGCAGTTAAAAGGGGGAGGGGTCGATTTTGTTTGGCTTTCTGATACCAAAACTTATGTCCATATATTGTTGTATATATGTATACGGGTGTCATTAAGGCACAATAGTGAGCCTCACGTGCCCACTGAGCAAGCGTAAAAAGTCGCTAAAATAAACAGTGGCGAACTGAGCCAAAAAGACCCCAGGAGGGTTTAGCCGAAAGGGGCCCAATGGAGGGGTATTTTATTTCTTTCCTAGTATAGGGGCCTACTTGTAACTAGAGTGGAATTAACGATTAACAAATAAATAAATATATATAATTGAGTAATTCTATATTACGCGATGTTACAGCTACAACGTAAATAAAACAAGTCATTAATGATTATTACCAATGATTATTATATACCAAGCTTGATTTAAGTTTATTTTCTTTTAATTTGTATTTAATAAAATTAAATCAAATGAAAGTATTTTATTCTAATAAATTAAAATAAATTTAAGTAAATAAAATTAATCAGTAGGTATTAAATAAACTTAAGTAAAAAATAAATATACTTATATTAATCTTAAGTTTACTCATTTAAAAGTAATATTTAATTTAACTATTTCATGTTCGATCTCTATAGCTTTTATGTGCTGCTCTAGGGCTCTGATCAAGTATATTAAGGGGCCTTTGTTGCCCTAGTCTATATATAGCCCTGTATTGTATAGGACCTTTAAAGGTCCAAGTTTAAAGAATAAAGGCCTAAAAGGACCTAGATTTAGGTAGCAAAGTGAAAATATTTTAAGTACTTAAAAAAATCAATTCGTTTAACTGGTTTAAGGCGTGACTAAGTATGTTAAGAACTAGCTAAGAATTAGCTCTAGCCTTCCTATGAGCCCCTTAAACGTCTAGGTATAATTAATAGAGGCCATAGAGATCAAAAATATAAGATGCATTTTGAAGAAAATTCGCCCGGCTTGCGGACCTCAGTACTAAAAAACATACGTGTCAATTATTTTCTAAAGATTAATTAACTTCAGCAGTCTGTTTTATCATCATGAAAGTAAAATTAATTTTGGTACCATTTTTTTCAAATCGCCAAACAAAATCTGCGTTTCAATTCGTGAGAATTTTATTTTAAAAATCACGTCGCAGCGCTCCAGGCCAAACTAGTGAATAAAACAATACTTATCATTCATAACTGTATTTGTTTAGTCTTTATCTTTTTTTATAAATATTTATTTTTCAATATTTCTATGCCCTCTTTGGTAGATTATTTAAAAAAAATATATAAAGAAATGTCTAAAAAAAGATAATGAAAGGTTGTGAGAAAGCATATAAGAAAAAGAAATGATATTATTTTGTTACGCTATATAATTATTTTTTCTGTTTGATAGCTTTATTGTCTTGCTAGATGTTTGCTATAATAACACTCAAAGTAAGTTTTAAGACCTCCTTAGAAGTTTTTACAAAGTTATCTGACTGAATGTGAGTGTATAATAACCCCTTTGAAAGACAGCGTGTTCAATTTGTAAGATACGTCTAGAAAGATATATATAATATATATATATATATATATATATATATATATATTATATATATATATATATAACCTCTATTTATAAAGACAAAAATATGCATAAAACAATAACACGGGCGATGCACGATGATCTGCTACCGAAGATCACTATTGAAATCGGAAAGTGAATACCTATGGTGACTAGTTAAAGGTAGGTGTCAAGCTCTGTAAACGATCAAAAGTTATACTCTGACCAATCGGGCCTTGATCTAACAGAGGGTCAAGTCAAGGGTCGATAATATAAATAATATATATATATATATATATATATATATATATATATATATATATATATATATCCTTGGGGGTTTTATGCCCTCTCCTTTACATTTGTAGTGTGAATTTCTAAAGGAAAAAAGAGCTAATAAGATTGGGGTTATAAATGGGTAAGGTTGATTTTAAAGTAGTAGTGAAAAATGCCCTGATAATTAGCATAAACTGAGCTTCAAATGAGAGCAAATAATGCGGTACCTGCAGTGAAATCTATGGCATAAATGCATAGATGCATTTATGCATAAATGTATAAATGCATTCGCTGTGCATTTTCTTTGAAAATGTCGAAATAAATAAACAAAATTTTGTGACGCAATTGCCCAGGTTATTAAAGATTTCCAAGAACTTAAGCAAAAATTGGACTGTTAAGCAAGAAAGCGCGAATTTCAAGGAAAATTCGCCCGGCATGAGAACCTACGCGCCATAATTTTTTGTGCTATACTTTCATAATTTATTAAAAAAACCTAATTTATTTTTATAATTGGCGTTTTTTAGGTTAACATGAGTACGCCCCAAGAAGAGGTAAAAATATAGTTCAGAAGAAGAGTAGTTTTAATTCCTCTAGAGGGCCTAAATAATCTATTAAAAATCAAACGAGGAACAATAATAAAAACCTAGCAATAAAACATTTGTCTACGCATACACTTAAGTACAATTAATATAAAGATAAAATGTTTGTTTTTGACTTAAGTGTTACATAGTTCATTTGAAGTTTTTTTAAAATATAGAATACTTGTATACTATATAGTAAGTATGTGCAATTATTATAAAGATAATGTGTGTTCTAGACTTATGTGTTACATAGTTCATCTGTAGTTTTTCTTAAGTATTTTTAAGTTTTGTTCTATTTGAAAGGTTTATATGCTTGAAGTCAACGCTGTGCTCAAGTGAATTTAGAGATTTTTAAAAAGTTTATGCCTTCTCAATAGGCTAAAAACTCCAAGCTTAAGAATGGTATGCTTATGAACTTTATCCTGAAGTTTTGTATAGAAACCCTACAGACACCACCGAACCTACCCGAAAACTTATAGCCGTCACTCTAGTGATGTATTTGTGTCAAGTGATGTCGACGACGTGACCTGCTACACGAGGTTTTGCGTGATAACGAGGAGGTCCTTTAGAATCACGGAATCCCTCCAGAAAACAATCTTAAAGAGTCACGCTAAACAATTGAGAACGGGTTCTTATAAAGAATCAAAAATCAAAGCCATACCACTTAAAGGAAAAAAATATTTCTTTAATAAAGAAATGATAAAAAAAACTTAAAAATGTTATAAACGATAGAATTGTTTATCCAATATTTGCTTAACTATCGGAAAGTTCGTACCTAGTGATCCTTAAGTTAAATAAGGGAAATATTTTTATTAAACATATGTTTGTTATAGGTCAGATAATATGGATTTTAGTCCTTTGATTTATAACAAAATAAATTAAGGTTTTGCCCAGGGATCCCTGGGCCACATCAGTTTTTGAAATTAACAAAACAAAAAAGGCTGTAAACATATAACCTTACGACATATATTGTTTTAATAATGTAGTGTTATTTTTTTGGCCATTAATATTTATGTTTGTTAAACTGCAAGGATTCATGGGCTTAAGCTTTTCATTTATTCTGAAATGTAATACTTTAAATCAAAGGACTAAAATCTTCATTATCTGACCCATAATCTGTGACAGTCCAGGACCTCTACAGTTGTTAAACATATATTTAATGCATAATATTTTTATATTATACTTCTTGTTTTTTTTTTTTTTTTAAATAATCAGTTTATTTTAACAGGGACGTGTTTTATTTCCATTTCATGGAGCATAAAAACATACGCGTGAAGTCTCTAATAGAAACTGTACACATTTCAAGCCACTGTACATTTCAAGGAAAAGTACGTTGATGATAGTACTTTTATGAGTACCTTTATCTTTGGTTGTTTAATGAGAAAACAGTGTTTGCAATGTGCCATATTAGAGTTTTCATTTTCCTCCACACTTACCTTCTACCGAAGATACGTAGGAAAAGTACAGTGTTTCCACTTGGAAGCACTGTACATTCTAATAGAATGTCTCTATTGGAAACTATATTAATTATGGAAAACCCTTTACAGATTTCTTCTTTAACATATAGACGTATATGAGCCTTCCTATATATATTATTACGGCAGAGGTAATATATATATATTTAAAACTAAAAGGTAGTTTATGACGCCAAGCTCATGTGGGAGGAGGGGATTACATCAGGACAATCCTGCCTGCTTATGGAATCCGCCAGGGGTGCATAGGCATCTTAAGGTGAACCTGCATGGATAGAACATAAATACTAATTTACACGAGAAATATTATCAACAGTGATTAAAAAAGAACACATGGGGTGATGTAAGAATCTTTGGAAGTTGAGCGGGGAGAGAGTAAAGAAATGTGAAAGTGGCGAAGAGATGGCACAGAGTCAGGGGTCGAGTTCACCTGTCATTCTATTCCATCATTTGTCAACCTTTCTTGCAAAACTTAATCAACTCTGAGATCTATTTTCAGTGGAATCCAGCTTCAACTTATTATCCTACACTCTACCTATCTAATCGTATTTTGGAAATAACTTCTACTTTTTCATCCGATAAGAGTCAAATATTCTTTGAAGTTTCAATAATAAAGGTTTGGAATTTTAAGCATGGGGTCTATTTGATGAAAAGAAACGATTAAAATTGTAATTGTTAAAAAGAGAAAGAATTGAGAGGTTCCTATATGGTAAGTAGTAAGCTAAGTAAAGGTAGCTCCTGTTCTCGAAGATATTTCCGTTCAGGGTATGTAATGTGTAAGGCTTTCAATAACTTACTTTCATGATAGATACTTTAAGAGAAAATTGTAATAAATACACGATTAAGTCTTCCCAAAACTCAAAAAGTGGGGCAGAAGTTACATTGAAACAGAACAGCTCAAACGGAAACAAAACAAACTGTTTCGGATTAGTACATTGCGTTAATAGCGATTCAAGATCATAGAAATGACCATTAACTTCGTTCACACGCGGGGTTTGGCAGGGGGTTCATCCCCCCGGCAGTTGTCGTGTGAAACTCATTTTTCTCGTTGAAAAATACAGTGTAAACAGTTAGGGGTTGATCTTCCAAGGGAATTGAAAACGGGGTTAAACACCCTGCCAAACCCAATGTGAGAACGAAGTAAATATTTGCAATTGCGAAACCATTGTTTCTTATTAAATTGTTGGTACGGAGATCCGCTAGCCGTTAGCTAGTTACCTGGCGGAACAATCAATTTTTGATGATCTTTTCGGTTTATGCATCTTGTTACTTAATTATTCTGGATTTTCAGAAAAAAATATGAATGTTTATCCATTTTATTTTATCAAATATATACATTTTTCTAATCAAAATAATGTTTAATGATTTATTAAATTACATTCAATTAAATTAGTCGATAATTTTATTTAAAAAAAACACTAGTATGAAAAAATGTTTAATATTAAGGTCAATAGTGACCTCTGCTCACCTCAGGCTCCTGGGCCATCACGAGCAGGGTATCTTTATAAATATATTATTTATGTACTAACTTTGTATATTACTTAAATAAATAAGTTTAAAAATTAAAAAAAAATCCCATAGGATGGTTTATCCAATACAAAACATTGGTCATCTTTCCAAAATCAGCTCTGTGCAATGTTTTGCGCTCTCGACCATGCTCAAATAAATAAATAAATAAACCATTTATTAGCACAAATATTTTTTTTTTTTTTTTACATTTTATATATATATAATTATTTTTAAATTTTCATTTGTGCCGTTCGGCTCTAAGCCGTGGCTCCTCAATGAGGTTCTTTCTGGAGTTCATGCATGCACTTCTTAACTACTACAATACACAGACTAATACTATCATGATATTATTATTATTATTGTATCCTGCTAGTAGTACACCATTACAGCGCTACTAGAGCAGTAGCGCAGCTCTAGAGTAGCAGTGCTATTACAGCAGTACTATTAGATTATTATACTAGAACTAATACTAAACTATACTATAATATAATAAATACTATTAAATTAGGAATTTATAACTAGTAAATACAACAGTATAACAATAAAAACACAAATAATTATGACAAAACCTAATTTTACATTAAATTATACACAAAACAAACATAATACTGCATTGTACCTTAATTGTAAACTTATATTTACTTCTCTACTATTTTCCTACTATTCTATATTTTTCTCTCTTAATGTTCTTATTACATATTCATAATTATTTTATTTTTAATACATTCCTTACTTTAATATCTTTATATGTTACTTATATCTTTATTGAATTTCTAATTTCCATATTCGTATTTTTTTTAATTGTTGTTTTGGATTTATCTATAAATAATTATTATTCATGCAAATTTATTACGACCATGCTCAGACCATGCTAATCTTTTAAATTTTGTAGCGCGTTTCCTTTGAACATTTAGAAACAACATGAGTAAAAAGTACTATCACTACTGCTCATACTATGAGAAATACTACTCATAACCAAAACCACCAACAAAATATGATTTTTTGACCAAGGAAGCAAGCATTGCAAAGGACATTATGACCTGTTTGTCGGGTTTTATTGAGTCTTGTTACATTCTATTCAGAGCCTCAAAACATGGTAAACGACATCCTACTTTACATTTTTTTTTACCGACCGTATTTTAGATTTTCAGTTTATTTATCACGGTTTTGCTCCATTCTATACAAAAAATACTTACATATTAACTCCCAACCGGTTTCATTCGTCTCAGAATCTCCAAAAACATAATAAATTACGATTAACTTTAATTACGACGAACCAGATTAACTTCATTTTTTCCAATATTGTTTTCAAAATTTGTAGAATCAGCAAACCTGGTTGATCCCGTCATGAAAACATGGTTTTCAATAAGGTTCTTATCCTCCAAAGGACAATTTAAAAATATTAATCCATTCCAAAGATGGCGCTTTAAATAAATTACTTATCTCGAAAAAAGTGTTAATATCTTAAGTTTTCTGTTCCTTCTGTATTTTTTACCAACTTATGGATCATTTTACAGGTATATAAGAGATTTTCAATTCTTAATTATGTTAGCTGACATAATTAAACTATAATTGTAAAATCAAAATCTTAATTACACATAAATCTTCCCTATCTCACAGTCTCGGATTCGTCGACGCTCTATCATCTGACGGAGGTGTCAAACTACCGCTAATGATACCGCCAACAGATTAAACTCATTTATTACTACAGGTTCCTGTCTGGCACTGTAATCCATTATTCTCACTTAAAGCTACATTAAATTTTATGGTGTCTAAAGGTATAAACTTTAATAAAAACTTTCTTTAATCCTTATTAAAGGTTTTTTTTACAAATTTCTTTGTAAAAACTGTTAAATATTCTCAGGGATATGTTAGCTTTCAAAATGCTAATACTTTTCAGTATAAGTATAAGTCATAAGTATGTATTTATAACTGCTAATTAGATAATCTAGATTTTTTGTGTAAAAAGAGCAAAGTCAATAAATATTTTTAAAACGTCTGCTATAACGTTTTCGAAAACAAATTGAATCTATAGATTCGAAACAAGAAGAACCTATAGGTTTAGTTTTATACTTCATCATAACAAAAAATTATTGAATCCCTAACCTGACTTACTCTATTAAGTCTATTGTCCATGTCTTTCTATTGTCCATAATTATTCTCCTATATTATCTATTAATATTAATCTTCAATGCTCTTGGTCTACTGTACTCCATTTTTTCTAGATTGGTCTTTTTAATTTTTCTCATTTATCCCGTAGGTATATAGGAAAAGTATTGAGTGTATTCTTTTTTATTTGTGTGTGAATGTGTATATATATATATATATATATATATATATATTTATATATATGTGTGTGTGTGTGTGTGTGTGTGTGTGTGTGTGTGTGTGTGTGTGTGTGTGGTGTGTGTGTGTGTGTGTGTGCGCGTGTGTGTTAGCGAATTTTCATGAGAAAATTACGCTTACGAAGTTGTTCGGACGACGCCCATGTATTTATCATTCCTCAGGGTTCTTTTATCTCTTTCTTACTATTCATGTTGCTTCACTTCTAAATTCCGTTCTTATAAGGCTTTCTTTTATTATTTTTCTTTCTCATCTCTTTTGATCAATTTCGTTTATTTTTGTCGTCTTATAAAAGGATGTGCATGAAAAGAAAATGAAAGTATGGAATTGTAAAGGTATCTGATCCAGTTTAGTTTGGTCCTCTTTGTCAAAGAGAAAATATATTGAGCAAACCAGCGAATTTCTATTAGGAGTATGCAAAGCTTGTTTATTATATGATAATGTTTGAATATTGTTGACAATGACAGTTTATTTTAGAATACAAGCATCCGTAGATAATATGCATGACAGTTTATTTTAGAATACAGCATCCGTAGATAGTATGCAATGACAGTTTATTTTAGAATACAAGCATCCGTAGATAGTATGCAATGACAGTTTATTGTATGACGGTACTCTGTAGATTGTGTAGAATGCCTGTAGATTGTTTAATGTATAATTGTGTATAATTTATAATTGAGTATATATAAATGTAAATTTCATTATAATGCCAGTAGAAAGCATGCAATTACTTTTTATTTGTTAGTCGATATTCTGTAAATTGTAAGATGATCTTCTGATGATAGTGTGAAATGACTGTATATTTTCGTTAGTCGTCTGTACACTTTTGGAAAGATTGATTATTGATTGATGTTTCAATGCTTGTATGCAATGACTGTTTATTGTATAGTGATGTTTTGATGATAGAATACAAATGACTGTATATTTTCGATACTGGTCCGTACATTTTTGCAAATAGTGTTTATTATATGATGATGTTTTAATGATAGTGTGCAATGACTGTTACTTGTATGAAGATGTTTTTTCATGATGATTGCCACGACTGTTACTTGTATGGAGATGTTTTTTCACAACGATTACAATGACTTTTTCTTGTATGGAGATGTTTTTCAAAATGATTGCAATGACTGTTTCTTGTATGGAGATGTTTTTCATAATGATTGCAATGACTGTTTCTTGTATGAAGATGTCTTTTCATGATGATTGCAACGACTGTTACTTGTATGGAGATGTTTTTTCACAACGATTACAATGACTTTTTCTTGTATGGGGACGTTTTTCATAATGATTGCAATGACAGTTTCTTGTATGGAGATGTTTTTCATAATGATTGCAATGACTGTTTCTTGTATGGAGATGTTTGTTATGATGATTGCAATGACTTTTTCTAGTATGAAGATGTTTTTTTCATGATGATTGCAACGACTGTTTCTTGTATGGAGATGTTTTTTTCTTGATGATTGTAATGACTGTTTCTTGTATGAAGATGTTTTTATGATGATTGCAATGACTTTTTCTTGTATGGAGATGTTTTTTCATAATGATTGCAATAACTGTTTATTTCCGATACTGGTCTGTACATTTTTGCAAAGATTGTTTATTGTACGATGATATTTGATGATAGAATGCATTGCAGTTCACAGTCATCAATTTTTTTAGTTCTACTCAAGACTTATCTAGTATACATTTAAAATGCAAGCCAAGCGGGCTAAAAAGCAATGTGCTTCGTAGATAGCATAATTCTTTCTTTATAAAAGTTTATTTTCTCTACAATAAAAAGTTAGATAGTTGCTTTAATAACCTTTTGTTTTGGTTATCAGGCACTCTGTCAAACCCCCTTTAAGTATCTTTTAAGGTTATATTAAATCTATTATTGCTGGCTTTCCGCACATTGTTTGTGCTTTGTTATTTATTATAAAAACGTTTCATAATAAAAGGGACTGTAGTTCTGTACAGTTTATTTGATTTTATCAATAATGGAGGTTGTTCAGGTTACTTTTATCAAAATTCAATCAAAAGGATCTCTCTACTAATAACATCTCAAGAAATGTTACGTTTTAACACATAGATATATTATTGGCTTGTGAATATAATCAACTAATCTGTACAAAATTACAGAATGTCGTTAATTACAACATTATAAATAGCAATCAAAACACAATTTGCGAGAAGCCAAAACATTGATTAAATTAATTCTTGAAGAAAGGTTTCAATAAGGCTTCACAGAGCCCTGGAAAGCCCCAAATTGATGTTTCAGGTCTCAAAACTTATTGAGATAGGCTAAGTCCCCTCTAGTATATATCTTTATGTTTCAACAGATATTCATTGAACAAATGTTAAATGTATGTGTGTGTATGTATGTAACTATATATGTAACTATAACTATATGTAACTAACTATAAGAAGATATTTTTTAATTTCCTTTTCAATTTTTCTATTATTATTATCTTTTATTAATCTTAGGAGTTACCTTTTCTTTCATTGAAATATATGAATCTTCATTTATCCATGATTTATACTGATATGAAATTTAATTATGTCGCGAATTAGTTGTAAGATATTATTATTTTATTGTAATGTGTATTATACATGTCACTCAAACAACAGGTTGTATGTTTAACTTGAATTAAACAAATGCACTTTGCAGTTTTACAGATTTTTTTGAGATTTTTATGTCTATAAGATCTTATCATAGAACACAAATATCTGACGGATTTATTTGAGGAAATTCGTTTATAATACAGGAGTAGCGTAGCCGATCAGTTGTAACGGTTTATATCCTAACTGTTGTGGGCCAATCTTTCTTATACCATAAAGTAAAGTCATAGCTCCCAGCTACCTGCTGCAAGGAATGTAAAACTTTTAGCTTCTAAAACTTAAACTATTACGGCGATTAGCTCCAACCATGCATGAGTCATGCTTATCTTCATGGGATTTAGGTCATGAAACAGTCAGTTAAAGACGGGTTCAATCTTGCTGGAGCATTATGATATCCACGATCACAATTGACCATTTTATCCATGATATCCTATATAGAGATATAGGATATCATGGATAAAATTACATCCAGAGGGATATGTCTCCTTCAGTGGAAGCGAGTGCCGTATGACCCTTGACTTGTTCAAGGGTCATTTTCATCCTAAATTAAAATTTAGTATGACAAACCTACTTGACATAACTATTTAAGCATTCGCAATTGATTGATGTCCTAAATTTAATATTTACTAATTTTCTATTATAAATATCTGATAATTTGTTTACATTAGCCTAATTCCTTGGAACTTTGTTAAAATTAATACTTTCATTAGACATGTAACATTGTGTTCTGTTAAAAATTCGGGGTCTTCGAAAGTTAAAATTTTAAACCGAAATTGTAAACAATATGAAAGTTTTTAAGTTTTAATTTTTAAGTCTATTTTATTTTATCATTTTTTTTTGAGGTTCCACTTTCGTAAAACGGCTTTCTTTACATAAAACGCCTCCAGGCTAGAAACGTGGTGTCGAAAAGCTTGTCTTTTGTTCAAACCCGATTGCTTCAGCCCAAGATTTTTATTTTTTGGAAGTTTTTTTAATATGCAATATTTGATATATCTTTAGAGTTGTTTCACAGCGTTTAATTTTTATTGCTAAGGAATTTAATTTAAATTTGGTACCAGATATATGGATTAGATTGTTTTAACACTTTTCAAATTGTAAAATTTTCGTTGCCCTTGGTTTTAGGGTAAAATTTTTGTTGTCTCATCAGGATGAGGCACTTTAATTGACATAGCTAGCGACACGAGTTTTGAATTCGGTAAAATATCATTATTTTGCAATTAAGGTAATGCAAATTCATTAAACATATATAATAACTAATACAAAAACTCAAAGCCCCGCGAAGTAAAGGACGGTGAGCAGCCATGCAGGGACCTAAAGCCCCTGTTTTTTGTGATTCTAGTTAAAGGTATCCTTTCAGCCAAATTTGACTGGTGCCTGGGGTTAGTTCTTCTCCCCACGCCTTCGTAGTAAGCAGGTAATGTAGGCAAGGGAGGTAATGGAGGTTACAGGTTACTAGTTTAATTTCATTAAGTAGACACAATATGATTGTGCGAGAGACACCTAGGAAATAATGTAACAAACTAAAGGCAATGATACATCTGGGAACTGTTCCATCATTCGACATTCGTCATCATTGATGGCTCAAAAAATGTCATGTCCCACCCTGTTTCGTAACGCTGCCAGAACCAGAATTTACTCTGACCTTCAGGCGCTGACGGCGCCCTGATGAGTTAGACGTAACAAAACAGAGTGGGACATAATATTATGTGAGCCATCAATGATGACAAATGTCGAATGATGGAACTGTATCAAATGATAAATCTTATTAAGTAGCCTTCTACAATGTCTTTTTACTCACAATAATATAGTCGTAGAATTCACGGCTAACCACCAAGCCGCTTAAACATATGAGAACCAATAAGTAAACAACTTTGATTCTCTTGCAAAATTCCCTACAGTATCAACTTATTCAAAAGCCCAACAAGTATAATCCTTTTGATACCTGTAATTAATTAATTACAATTAAAAGAGTATGTAATTAATACTCTTGTAAATTAAGAAATTGATTAAAAAAACATATGAGTCTTATCGAGATCTCGAAGTCCCTAATCTCTTGGTAATAATTAAATAAGAAAAAGCTTAATTTTGTAAATTTCTTAAATCTCATGAGACCAGATACAGTATGTAAATACCCTGGTATGACCAAAGAGTCAACGTCATCCCGGATCCATTTTTATTTAAAGCTGTTTGATTCACCCTAATTGTAAAAGTACGCATGCGAAATGTTATAGTTGAAGCGTAAAGTAAAACAATATTTAGTTAACTTGACGAAAACATAATACGAAGAAAGTGCTTGAATAAAATATTCAAAATCAAAATGTTAATAACTTTTTAACATCATAATTATCATAAAATTGCATACATAATGCTCAATAATGGATTCGATAAGGTCAATATATTTTATCCTAAACCTTCTAAATTCACTAATTTTTCAATACTTTGAAACATCATTTAACATAAAAATAACAGAATATATAATTCATCGCTAAAACTATTTTTTCATCTCTTTTAGACATCTTTTTTACTTTATATGTTATCATTAGAAATAGTTTTTATTATAATTTTTCTTTAAATTAAGTACATAATTTAATTCTAAGTTATAAAAATATTAAAATGAAGGATTGATGTAAGAAAATTTAGTTATTAAGAAACAACTATTTATATACATAAATAAAGCCAAAAAAGATTGGAAACAAACTTGGGAGAAAGAATATAAGATGAAGGCTCGCAGCCGTGCAAAATTTTGTTTTTATTATAATGGCTTATTGAGTTATTTTCTGATTAGAATTGAGATATAGAATTTTTTAATATTTCTGTTTCAGAGGGAAATTTTTATTATTTTTCAAAGTAAAATTTATCAAATTGTAACTAAGTGACGTAAGTGGTGTTGCAATTTTTTTTGATCACATGGAAAGGAGCAAATATTAGAAAAGATCTAATATTCAAGCTTTTGAGGAGGAATAGGTCCTAATTAATAAAAAAAATAATTTTGCCGAGCTTTCATATCATTTTATCTTTTTCAAGGCTTAACATAATAAATAATTACAAAAACCTTGAAAAAGATAAAATTTTATCGAAAGCTCGGCAAAATTAGTTTTTTTTATTAACTAGGACCTATTCCTCCTCAAAAGCTTGAATATTTAAAATAGAGGTCCCTATAAAGTTTTTTGTCTTAAAAGATCTAATAACAAGAAATACATTTTTTTAAATATTACTCTCTCCAATAACAATATCTCTTATAGTAATAAGGATAAAACTTTGTTATTTCAGGACATAGGAATGTACTACTAGAGGGAGCATATCCTATCTCAATACATTGAGAGGCTTGCAACGTATATTTGAAGCTGTGTGTAACCACTCTATAACCTACTCCAAAAGTTTGTTAAAGTTATAGAGAATCAATCTTCGGGTGTGCTTTTGTTTTGAATTATAAACATAAAAGTTTTGTTATATTAGAACTTTTATTTATTTAATTCAAAACAACCCTGCAAAAGAATGAAAAAATTGTTTGATGATCGATTAAAATTATATAATTTTAAATTATTTTTCTATGCTAAATTTATTTTGTCTCTAGCGCGTACAGATTTTTACAGTGGTCAATTAAATGTTATTGATGTTCATAAAAAATTTAAAGTTTATAATTTCTTATATTTTTAAATAATTTTAATTACTTATAAATTTAGAGAATATGTATGTCTTAATATATAAAATAACTATTTTAAAATAAAAATTTTATAGTTTACTTAAATTAATTCCTGTTCGAATTTATTTTTGGTAGATTTCCTTCCGCTTTTTAACCCCTGGCAATTTCTTTTTTATTTCCAGCATTAATCCGTCATCTTTTGATTCCGTCTTCACTGATATTTTCCTCTATTTCATTAATTTTCCTGATGGAACCTTTCCCTTTATTCTTCACTTAAGTCGCCACGATTTTCGTGGCGAGGAAAATCGTCCGAATGTGAGTGCAAAGATTGTATTTTAAAGCTCATATTGCAGCCAATGTTTCTAAAATATTTCAGTAAGATGTTGACTAAACTTTTGTAATTAGGCTCTGTATTGTTTCCTAGTAACCTCTCTAATACTTTCCTATACCTGCCTCTAGCTAGTTTATCTTCTTTAAAGATCTTCATCAGCTGACGTTTAAGAGGACCATTAACACATCCACGAAATTATGAAATGAAGAGATAGTTACTTTAAATAAATCTAGTTACTTATAAATAATCTAAA
This sequence comes from Microvelia longipes, assembly GCA_018340805.1. Lineage (NCBI taxonomy): Eukaryota > Metazoa > Arthropoda > Insecta > Hemiptera > Veliidae > Microvelia > Microvelia longipes. The sequence goes on along the minus strand of JACMZG010001893.1, from coordinate 22,119,963 downwards.
AAGATAACTAGATCAAAACTTTTAACTCTATTAAATCTTTTAACTAGATTAAATAATCTAGTTAAAAGATAGTTACTTTTAGGTAGTTATTAACACTATCAACATAGTTAACTATAAAGATTAATAATAACCAATAATAATTGGGTTTCTCGTTGTTAAATCTACTAAAATAAATCGAATGTCAATTTTTCTCAATACAACTTAACAACATGTCAACTCTGTTTAACATTAATATGGTTACAATTTTGTTACTAAAATAAGTTTTTATTCAACAAACTTATTATAATTTATAACTGATTTATTAGATAATTGACAAATTATGACATTATGCTTAAAGTATTGAGTAGAAACCTATTTATCGTAGAACACATATAACATGAACCTACGAAACCCCCGTTTCAAGAGGGTACAAAATGGAAAGAGAAAACTTAACTAAACTATGCTAGACGTCATAGAAAACAAATAGTTACATATCTGTTATCAACATAAAAATATGAAACAATTAAGCATAAATTTTGGTAACCATCAAACTTGATAAAGAGTGGTGTAAGTTATAAGTTACTGCAGTTTACTTATACCGTTTGTTTACGTACTCTTTATTTGATTACATTCATATATTACTATAGAGGCTTTGTCAGTTTTTAAACATTAAAAAAGTAACCTGATCACCTTCGATGACAAAAATGACAATAACTTATATGATAGAAAGTTTAAAATACAAAACAAACGCCAAAAATGATCGAAAAGCCGCCCACGATTGATTTATTATAACCTTAACACTCTCCTAAAGAAGGTTACACAGAACTTCTGAGAGGCTCAAAAAGCTGTTTCGAGTTTTTCCATGCATTAAGATAGGGTATGACTAGTATTAGTATTATGTCTAGTATTATATCTCTATGATTATATTTATTATTATTTTTTTTTTAAAAACCTTTATTTTTAGAAATATACAATTATTAATCTACATAGGTTATATTAACCAGGTTTAACCCTCTACAAAAGATAAAAAGATATCTTGTGCCGTGGAGGGAGAACTTGATATTATTATCAAGTTGCTTCTTTAATATTTCAAAATTCAACTAATGCCTAGTATTAATATCTCCGTATTTCAAAACCTGATAAACTTGACCACGACAACAATTATTGTCATTACAATAATTATCATTTCTTATGAGTATACACAACATATACCGATATAAATGGTCGTTTGATGAGACGATAAAAACAATATACAGATGAATATTGTTTCATAAACAATAAACATGTCAATGGTAATAAAACAAAAAGATTTATAAAGAAACACAACACAACACATGTGATTACGTGTTAGAAAATATTATTGTCGTAAGCATAATAATACAACATAACTATGACAGATAATATTGTCATTTCTCGTAGCAATAAACATTATACCTACATAAATACAGTTGTAATAATTAACACTCTATGATTATAAACATTGTCATTTTATGAGTTGATAGACGTTATTACAATGATATTTTTGTCATCCGAAGGAGTTATTCCTTATTGTTTAACATGAAATATTAATAATTTTATACTTATGCTTAAAAGATCCTGGCGCGGAGGTCCGCAAGCCGGGCGAATTTTCTTTGAAATGCGCGATTTCTAGCTTATTAATCCAACTTTTGCTTATTTTTTCGGTATACATTTAATAACTGATCAGTGACTCACTACTTTTTATTTAAAAATTAAAAAGTTTCTTTTCCTTAATTTAGTTTAAAATATTTTTACACAACTAAAATTATTGGTAACACTAATTATTTTTTAAAATTTTTCAATGTAACAGTTTTTTAAACATAGCTTACCAAACCATACAAAGGTGCATTATGAAGTAGTTTGTAAAAAAAGCTTAGATAATTATTATATATTAAAAATATAGGACTTTTGTGTAATAAATCTGATTTTATTCATTGTTATTTAATTTTGTCGGCCTTGAAAAATAAATGCGCATATTTATACCATAGATTACACCACCCCGCACATCATTATTTGTACTCATTTGAAGCTATGTTTATGCTACTTTTTAGCGCATTTTCGGTAAGGGGGCACTCTAGTGCTCCTTTAAAATGCATCTCTTTCCATAAAAAAAAACTTTCCGCTTTAATAGTTTCTACGCTGATTCCTTTAAGTCTATTTTGCAAATTTATTCTCAGTTGGTATAAGATTTAAATATATATAAAAAATGATCGATCAAATAATTTTGATGGATCCTATACATTCATATTAAATCAAATTATTCTATAAAATCAGGAGTACTTCGAAGAAGGAAGTATACTCAAGAATGTATTCACATAAGGAATCCGCTCAAACCAAAATAGCGCATGCGTGTCAATGAGAAAACAGGATCGTTCAGTCTGATCTTATAATGATATATAAATATTATTCATATATGACAGTAGAAAGTGTAAATAAAGATCAAAAACTCTTTTATATCGGTCAAAATTTTATGGAGGAAAGATTTTAGTGAACGCTTCTAAACTGCCTATTCATTGATCTTGTGGGCGGGCTAGTTTCAAGACGTTACATCAAGTCTTTCGTACTTATTTCACCGTCGGGCAAACTGAGGTTCAAGTATAATAGTTCTTAATGCTAATCAAGATACCCTGATTTCGATTAAACCAGCAAGGCATTCACGAAGTGACAATGACTTGACAGAAACGGAATAAAAGTTTTACCCTTAAAGGAAATGATTCTTAAGTTTTGTGAGTAGAAATGGAACACCAATCTTTATTTTTGAATTTAGTTTATGTATTTGCCATTGGATTATTAAGCTCGTCATCTTATCTTGTTTTTACTTGATTATGTTCATTAGGCTGCCTTGTGACGTCAAACTTCTCTATTGTTATTAGAAACAATTTTAATTTATTTTCCTAACAAGAACCAAATTTTCATCATTTCATAAATCTACTGTTAATATTACGGATTTACGTCAATATTTCTAAAGGAAAGTAAATAAGAACAAATGAGCAAATAAAGTAAATAAGAACTAAAGAGACCAAATATAGTAAATGTGGGCGAAAGAGGAAATAAAGTAAATAAGAACGAAAAAGCAAATAAAGTGAATAGGAACGAAAGAGCAAATTAGGTAAATAAGAACGAAAAAGCAAATAAAGTAAATAGGAACGAAAGAGCAAACAAAGTGAGTAAGAAAAAAAGAGCAAATAAAGTAAATAAGAATGAAAGAGCAAATAAAGTAAATAATAACGGAACAGAAAATCATGTAAATAAGAAGGATAATCAAATAAAGTAAATAATAACGGAACAGAAAATCATGTAAATAAGAAGGATAATCAAATAAAGTAAATAAGAACAAAGAGAAAACCATGTAAATAAGAACGAAAGAGCAAGTAAAGTAAATAAGAACGGAAAAGCAAATAAAGTAAAGAAGAATAAATATATTGAAGTCATCATTTTTATTTCAGACAAACTGCATAAAATTTCGCATTTCTACTACGAAACATAGGGAGACAAAAAAATTTAGAAAGTTAAAAAATGTACTGGGTGCATAACCTTAATCTTTATTTTTAGTGGCTTTTTGTTTGATGCAGATTTATTTCGTAAATAAATTTTGAATTAAGGGACTTAAGGCCACTTTACTCGGCTTAATATTAAGTACCTATGTTTCAAACCTTATTTTATAAAAATCATTTTTGCAATGACGACGTAGTAAGTAAAACAAACAAGACAAATTAAGACATGATGTCATTAAGTAAGGCAAACGGTTCAAACTTTAGGCATATGCGTGAAGTTGCTAAATGCATATTTCAACGAATCGGTGAACTCTGAGCACCGCTCGTCTCTGGTAAATACTTCACATTATATTCTTAAATTTTTTATTAAAGGTCAGAGTGAGTTCAGGCTCTGTCGGCGCCCTGATGAGTTAGACGTAATGAAACAGAGTGGGACATAACATTATGTCGAGCCATCAATGATGACGAATGTCGAATGATGGAACAGTTCCCAGATGTAGCATTGCATTTTATTTTGTAACATTTTCTAGGCGTCTCTCGCAAAATTATATTGTGTCAACTATTCATGGTTTGATAAAGTTAGTAGTATCAAATGATACATAGAAAACAATTTTTACTCCCAAGAAGTTACTTTTTAATCCTAAGAAAGTAAAAAGTAACTTTTTCGCCTTTGAGGGTAGTTTTTACTCTCTTAAAATTAGTCATTAAAATATACATCGCATACCTTCTTGAGGTAATTTAGGTTTAAAACAAAGAGCCTTAAGCCACTTTTACCCAAATTTCTTTTACTAAATAAATCTGAATTAAACAGAGTTGGCATATTCATGAGTTTGATTATTTCACACGATAATGTTATGTCCTTTCCTTTTTCGAATCTTATTCTTATAGCTTTAAAATCAAAATGACTGCTGCAAGAGTCATAACCCCTTCTTCATTTCTTTTGGCGTTTTAAGAAACCAGTAATTAAATTTTATCCGAAAAATACCGCTTATGGCAACACTGGCTAGTCTGCCCTGTACAATATAAACTCAATAAATAACGCAATCTGCAAACCAAACCTTCCCTTGTCTATGTTAAATAAAAGTAAGATAAATATTAATATTTTAACGTATTATTAAAAAATATATTTTTATTTGGGGATCTTTTCTTTACAGAAATATTTATTGACGATGTGTTAAACGAGAGTGCCTGAAGAGTATTTTAGATTTATATTGTTTAAATTGTTTAAGTCTAAAGGAATAATGCACGAAAAGAAGCGTTGATGAGAACCCCGCCTTTCTATATCTTTTAATAAATCCTTCTAACTGATTTTGGTTTTGGGACATTCTTCAAATCTTCAAAGCGCCATCATTAACGGGTTAAAAATTGGAAAGCTTTTTTTTAATGTTTACTTTTTAAGGACTAATAAATCAATAAAATAATTAATAAACCATAGCCAAGTCCGTGTGGTAAATATTGTCATTTGATTTATTGTCCTATGCAGATATTTCAGGGATTAAGTATTATAAATTAATAAAATATTTTAAAAGGTAAATGAGACCTCGGTGTAACTTAGAATGGGAAATACAAACTGAAAATTAAATATATGAATTATTAATATATATATATATATATATATATATATATATATATATATATATATATATATATATATATTATATATATATATATATATATCACTTGAGATAAAGAGCAGGATAACAGATTTTCTATGATTAGAAAATCCTAGCGGCTTATTCCATGATTATTAATTTGATAATAAATAATTAATAACTAACAAAAAGCAATAGAACTTCGTTAACAGAAACATTCAATTATTTATTTGATAAACAAAAAAGTTATAAAAACAGGAGGGTAATATCATAACCTTGTAGTAAACTACTAGTGCCCATGGTCATTTGAGGAACTTCATTAGCGACGGAAAAAAACTCTTTTCTGCCCTCGACAATAAAAAACTAATAAACTGTCGCAGACGGTAAAACGGATTATACCTACTTTTTTAGGGATGTAAATTTTTTACTTTATAGACGCCCGAAAAAATAGTTTCTTCTGATTTTTTAGCCGACATATGTTTTACAATTTGATCCGGATTATTATTATATCGATTTTAGTAAGGTCCTTATATATAAGCCACTTAAATGTTTATATATCTAGAAGGCTATAAACTCTTCTATCACTTGGCTATAAACCTATTGTGAAGAATTGATGTATGAGCCACGTGGGTATCGCATAAGGTCAAATTTTATTGATATTTTTCAATAAAATTGTTTCTCATGATTTAATTTACAATGAATCAAGTGTCACACCTGATGGCACTCGCCACTGTCAGTTTGCTTTTTTCCGGTAGTTTCATTATGTCTATTTTCTACCTAATACACATGGGCCACTAACACATACGCGTTTCTAAAGGTAGTATGTAATAGTAATGATTTTGGAGCCTTTTTGTATGATTATATTGTAAAATACTGTGTAAATTATTTTTTAAATAAAATTTATTTATTTGTAAAAAAAATATATTTGAGATTTGAGAACTATGGGCGCCAATAGATCAAGTGTGAGTTAAGATGAAGAAATGTATAGAAATAGATATTTTTGATACTGTTTTTGCATAAACAGAGTCCGAAGCTTGCTGTCCAAAGAGTCAAAGAGTTATAACCCGTAGCTTTTCGTAAATACAGCAATTCTTGATCTTCCCGAGGTTCAAATCGGCCGAGACAGTAATTGTTACGCTTCTTTTTTAAGGTATTTCAGATGTAAATAGATCCCTTAGAAGTAAGCGTCCCCCTTGCAAGGATTTGAGCAAGTTGTAGTTTACTACTGATACTATAACTTAGCTAATAATTAATAATTGGGCATAGCTGAGTTCCGTCTCGTAATTTTTTAGTTTTAAGTTTCATTTTTGGTCTTTATATTTGCGATAAAAATCCATACGAAGTATGGATAGTAGTTTAAAAATCAAGTTTAATTAATTTGATTGTCTTTATCTTGTGAATGAACAAGTGTATTAGTTCCATTTTCTCTAACATCATCTGATGATGCATATTTGTAAAAATATTAAAAAAATATGTAGGAGGGTGCTGGTAAATGACGTTTCAAAAATACCTAACTTGAAAAAATTAAACCAATCTTGTTTTAAAGGAAAATGCAAGTATTTGTTTGAATACCTAAAGCAAATAATTAATCACTTGAAACTATCTCAATTCATCAGACAAATTACAAAAGAACTTTTACTAGAAGAGAAAGACATTCACGATGCATTCTATCAGAATTAAGTGGGAATTTAAAGCGTGAAAAGAACGGCAAGATATAATGGTTGTACAAATTAGTAACATCTTTCAAACCTCGCTACTTAGATCTGACGAATGACGCAGGATTTCACCTGAAGAAGGTCATCTAAGAAACTTTAATGAGCCTATAAGAAATTCCATAAATCAAAATAGAGCTTCCTTCTCGAAGATATGAAATAACGCTTTCATAGCCATCAAGTTACAGGATGTAAAGATTTATCGGGATTTTCTTTCAATGTAAGTGAACTATAAAACTACTTGCAGCACTTTGTATCAACTCACTAAAATTAAATTTTGAAAGTTGCCCATTAACTGTAAAATCTTTTTGGTTAAGCTGTTAATATTTAATAACTCAATTTGAGTTAAAATATTAACAGCTTACCCAAGAGAATTCTGCGGTTAACATACACACTTAAAAATACTTGACTTAAAAAATCAATGACTTACTTTTGGCATTTTTGTAAACATTATTATTTTTTTCATTTCTCTTGTTTCGTTTTTTTATTAGAGATAGTAATTAGGGAAAGGTGATCGATCATCTGGCTAGAAGGTCATACCGTTAGGCCTTTTTTGCTATATCCCTTAGATAAAACATAGTGTCTTACCTTATGATTCCAAGCAAAAGCATTTTGTGTCTAGTCCAATGAAGAACCGAGACATTTCTATAATTTCTTGTACTTTCAACAAGAAACAACACGAGCTCCACTGCAAGGTAAGCTTTTCATAAGGCTGAAATTAAAAAAATACTATTAATATGTATAGGTCCTAAATTTTTCCAAAACCTAGGTTTATTCAGGGTTAGGGATCTTTAAGGAATACCTGACATCTCGGGTGTCAGGTATATCCCGTATGAATATATCAAGAGATCAATGGTACTAAAGGGTGTCGAGGTATTTGGGAAGGACATTCCCTATCTCTGTCTTGATTAACTTATTATCAAGTCATATTGTAAAATAAGTGACCACGGCAAGTCAAGCAGGCTCGCGAAGTGGGAGTACAACAATGCACAAGCGACCCCTTTGAACAACCCACTAGGTTTCAAAGCAAATGCCGCGAAGCGGCCACGCTGCTAAATGGCCACGATCCGGAGGCCTCTGTTTGCGAGTGGATAATTAATGGACAGTTTAAAATATAAACAACATATAGTTGAAGACTGCAGCCCTTGACCATATTGTTTATTTAAACAATATACAAATCATCATATCAAAAATTTAGAAGAGTGAAACGCTACATTATCAGTTAACATCAAGGATCTTGAAAAAATGGGAAGAAGCGATAAGGGAACTTAACTGACCTCATAGAGATATATTACTAGAGAGGGCCTAGCCAATGTCAATACATTGAGAGGTATGAAACATCATTTTGGTCCTCTCAGGGGCTTTGTGTAATCTCCTTAAAACCTCCTCCTTGAGTGATTGTAGTTTATAATAAATCCATAGTTTTAGGCTTCCCACACATTGTGTTTTAATTTGTATTGTGAACATTCTTTTCTTTTCTTAATTCTATTTAAGTTACTGTTTTTTGTCATTTTATTTAATTATATTGATAGTTAAAGGTGTTCAGGTTACTTTTTTGATGTTTCAAAATTCAACCAAGAGAGCCCCTCTAAATAAAACATCTCTGTGACTGATGATTTTTTATGTAGATATTATGGGAGGGCTGTAGGAAGACGTAATAAAATAGTAATCTCCATAAATGACAAACATAAAAAAATTACTGAACATAATTTTTTTACTAACATCTTATTCAAAAGTACAATTTTGCAAGCCATAAAATGTTAAATAAGAAGAATTTTATGTTTACTACTTTACTGAGTATCTGGCTTCAGTTTAAAGGAAAAATAGTAAACGATAAACAAGAGCATGAAAAAAGTTATAAAAGTGCCAAAAAGGCACAAAATTATTAGATTTTTTTATTATTTTAATATTTAGGACTCGGTAACTTTCTCTATAATTTGCAGTTCCTTTTTTATTAAAGATTCTAAAAAGTGCAGTGTAGAGAGTTTATTGGTAATGCGTGAATGTTTTTTCTGGTTGCAGCGCTTTCCATGTAATATTTTTACGTATATACTTATAGTAAATAAAATATTAAGTAGTGAGTCTTTAAATGTATCTATACAGGCATAAAATATTCTGCAAAATATTTTATAAATTAGTGATAGTAATTAGGGAGTGGTGATATCATCTAGCAAGCAGGCTACGTTGTTGGGCCCTTTTTCAGTCCAGGCATTTTCGTCTAATCCACAGAAAAGCCGTGGCTTATAATCACGGCTTTTCTCGTGATTATTATAATAATGATTATTATTATTATTTACTAATAATAAGACTTTAAAAGAAGTTTTTAAGCAGCAAAAACATAATAATTGTATTAATAAATATATTTACGAAGCCTCAGTAGCACGTAAACGGGCTACTGAGAAACTCAGGAGTTTTTTAAACTTATTAATAAATAATGTTGATCATTGGCTCTTGCGGTTGTGCTTCAACGTAAGAGCTTTGTAAAAGGGCTTATTAAAAAGACTGACTAATTTGAAATAATAAGAATGACTTCTAACCAAATAAACACTCTGACTTTAATAATTAACAATACATTAAAACTAACTAATATTTTTTTCCTCAGGACTTCCCAAATGAGACTCAATGAAAATATTGACTATTTGACGCATAACAATATGTGAATTACAGGTAGACATCTAAGGTGACTGTCAGCTGTCAACTCAGCTGTCAACCTGTTCATTTACAAATTGTTATGCGTCTCACTTTCCAACAGGGCTAATTACCCCCAAAGATTTAAAGAAGGGAAGAATTCCTTATTTTTCAAAAGGAATGCCCGATTGCGGGTTTAGCGTAACTATAATAAGTGCATGTCATTTGATACTACCGATTTTAGTAAAACATTAATAGTTTACACAGTAAAATAGTGCGAGAGATACCTAGGAAATGTTATAAGCAAAATCATATCATACATCTGGGAACTGTTCTATAATTCGATATCATTAATGGCTGAAATGTCATGTCCCCATGATATGTCGTGATCCCAATGATTAGCATTGCATTTAGCTTGTTACATTGGCAAGGTGTTCCTCAAACAATTATAATGAGTCAATTATTCATATTTTGCAAAACTGGGTAGTATCAATGTTGCTTGCCAAGCTGGTGTAAAGAGCACCGTTCGTCTCTGGTGAATACTTTAAATAATATTCTTTGGACTTTTATTAAAGTTCAGAGTGAGTTCAGGCCCTGTCGGCGCCCTGATGAGTTAGACATAACGGAAAAGAGTGGGACATGACATGTCCAGCCGTCAATGATGACGAATGTCGAATGATGGGACAGTTCCCAGATGTACCATTATATTTTGTTTTTTTACATTTTCTAGGCGTCTCTCGCACAATTATAATGAATCATAATTAGTATCTTAGTCAAATATTACAATGCAAGCGAAGCCTGGAAACCCTCTTTGGCTCACTCCATCACCCATAATGGGAGTATATATTTTCTTCTTACCACAGACATGCCAATGGTTTTGATACTTGTTTTCAATTATTTTCGACTATACATGAAAATTAGTAAGTTAAAAATATTTTTTGAACAGATATTGAGCTGCAGATTCTAAAAAATCTTACTTTTTCACCTAGATAATACAATGGCAGCTTATGTATCAATTTGCCATAGAATCGTTCACTTTATAATTAATTCCTCAAATAATCCTCGAGTTACTTAAAAACGAATTTAACCACTTGAGCATTCAAATGGGGTAGACTATCGTGATTAACTAAATCGACAAAAGCTCACTATCGACATTAGTTTTCAAGACACCGTCTAATCTATCATTTGACCTCTAACCTTTGTAAATCATTAACCTGTCTTGTCCATTAGGATCCTTGTTTGTCTGATGGTTTACATCTTGACTGATTTATTAAACATCAGTCATTCAGACCACCAACTAACAAAACAATCTTCTCAAACAAATTTCTTTAAAACTTCAAGTTGTATTGTATATAAATCAATTGCATTCTAAAAGTATATTACATCTTTGAAATTTCACTATGTATTGACTCAAAAATTAAATACTCTATTACAAAGTATAGTACTATATTTCTATCCTTCCGGGTACTAAATAGAGGTACTCGAAAGGTTCTGAAATGTAGAGGTACTCTACCTTGTAGGATCGGCGGCAGGTGATAATTGAAAGCGAAGAATCAAAAGCGCAGTATCAAAAATATCCTGGGGGTCTTAGGCCTTATTCAACCCTGAGTTTCAATCGTGATAATAACAGGGGTAAAAAAGGATTTTTATTATTTAGTAAAGATTAAGGGGGGAGGGGCTAAAACAATATTTAGACAAGAAAATAATTTATAAGAAGAAGACAGCAATCCAAAAATAGTAAAACAACTACCAAGCTTTCAGCCTGGGAATTTCGTTTAAAATTATATATGGTTATAAAACTATAAACTTACGTTACTAGTGGCATGCTTATTTTTAAATCTTAGTACACATTATTTATTTACTATGATATAGAAATTAGCAGGCTGGCCTATGTCTTAGCTAGAAATTTAACATAAGCCTTTGCTAGCTTGCAGAATATGACCTTGGCACCCAAATTCAACGCCTTATCTATGTGTTATGTAAAAAGAAAACAGGTCAAATAAGTTCAAGTCACGAAGCCATTGCTGGCTTCTTTAACCAAAAGAATCAACAAATCTTAACTAAGGTCAACAATTTTAAACAAAAATGTTAAAAATTGTTCTCAAATGCCATAAAATTTTAAGAATCAACATGTTCAAAAGTATCCATGTGCTTGGTCTTGTGCAAAACTTCGTCAGGATTGGAGAATGTCTTGGTGAGTTATCGTCGGACAAATATATATATATATAGGAACGGAGTAAAGGAATTACTCCCCCTTAGACACCTGATTCAAATATATAATAATATATATATATATTATATATATATATAATATAATATATATATATATAATATATATATATATATATATATATTATATATATATATATAATATATATATAATATATATATATATATATATTGGAGGTGTCTTAAGGGGGATTAATTCCTTTACTCCGTTTACTTCGCCCTTTGATAAACTTAAAAAAAAATAGTAGCAGTACCAGGATACCTTGACATATTAAAAAGTAGTAAATCCCTGTCACTTATGTTGTATAAAAGTCAATAAAAAATTAATGTCTTTATAAACAAAAGGGTATGCAATTGTTATTTCTTTGTAACATTTAGCGACTAGCAAAAAGAAATGACGGTATTAAAATACAAAAAGAGATTCATACATAATGAGACGAGAGGAATAAAGCCTAGACGGGTCGTGTAAGATTATTTCTGGCATGGAGAAGATGTTTACTGTTTAAATAACTTTTTCTTCATAAGCACTATAATTAATACTTAAAGTTACTATTACAGCAATAAATATTAGTTACGAAAGACAAACCTAAATATGTTTTATGATAGTCATTTGAAGACATATTGTTAACTAAAAGAGGTTGTAACACGTTTTAGGTTTTATTAATTAATTTTTTTCTACCTTCTACCAACTTCCGAAGAAATACAGAAAAATCGGATACGGGGGGGTACCTCGGAACTTTTCCTCATCACATCGGATTCGCTACGCTCATCCTCCGTACTTCGGACTCGCTTCGCATGTCTTCAGAATACACAATTTGCCAAATTCATATTAGAACACGTCTTCGGACTTGATAGATCCGTTTCATTCACAGTGGTCATCCAGGCACCCCTCCACGCTCGATGCTGCTTAAATTTTCAACAAACATCATAGATGTACTAGACGTTTTGAAACAAAACTTTGTTTACGTAATTATTACGTAAAGGTATACACTTGTATCGAATTTCAATTCAATTTAATTCTTTTCCGACTTTTTACAATTTTTTTAAAAAGTGTACGCGAGTTATTTGATAAAAATTGAACTAATACTGATAATGAGATGAAACCAAGCACATATGTTAGTCTTATACATGGCTACATGCCAGCCAAATTTTAGATCCCAACATTTTCCCCGTTTTATGAATTTTCTAAATTTTAGCTGAGTCATTATTGTAGGTTAATGACGCCATAAAAAATTATCTTCCGAAAAGCACAACTGTACCTTTAGACTGATTTTTGTGAAAAGTTTCTACTCTCTGGCATAAATATACTGGGAGCTACGATGATAACAGACACACTCCCACACATACAGACAGAGAACTTAGTTAAAACTACTCTGGAGGTTTTAAAAACACCTGAAACGGATAATTCTGGTGACATCCTCATTTCGGATTTTTTTTTACTAACACAATAATTTTCTTGTATACCAAAGGTATAAATGAGGAAGGTAATGATAATGTCTGTTTAGAGCTTTCCGGCTCTACAGTTGGTTAACAGGGATAACCTCAGCGTGAACTACCTTAGGTGGTTGTGGCAAGTTTCGCTCTAAGTTTATTCTAAATTCGGCATTATCTTATATTAACAATAATCTTGTATAAACTGAGAGCGTAACCTGGGATGCGAACCCCAGACCACCGTTATGTCAAATAACAGTGTAAATACTAACGCTTACACAACCTCGACTACAGAGGGGGCTCTGATATTATAAAAGTTTAAGTTATAAGTTACAATTATAATTTATAAATTTTAATTATTACCGAGAGACGCAGTTACTGTTCTTCCATTCAAATAAAGTCTCTTTATGATTTTAGTCTCTATGGATTAAAGATTACCCAATAATAAAAATAAATAAATAAAAATAGATTAATTACACAAAAGTCCAATATTTTTTAATATATAATAATAACTAAGCTTTCGACTAAAAATCAGTCATCATCAGAGTTTAACAAATATAAGATATAAAATAAAAATACAAATTTACAAACTACTTTATATTGCACTTGGTATGGTTTAGTTAGCTATATTTAAAAAATCGTTAAAAACTGTTACATTGAAGAATTTAAAAAAAAAATCAGTGTTACCAATAATTTTAGTTGAAATCAATATTTTAAACTAGATTAAGAATTTCAAGATTTAAGAGTTCCTTATTAAATTTGTGTAATTGGAGCTTAATTTTTCATTACCCATGAAGTATTTAAAGTTAAGTTTAGTGCGTGTGTATCTCTTATCGTCTTAGCTCCCAGTATATTTATGCTAAAATGTTGAAACTTAGTACAAAATCAATCTTTGGGTCTTCTGGTGCTATTCAGAAAATATTATTTGAAGACCTCATAAACCTACGCTAATGACTTAGCCAAAATGTAACGCGGAAATTTTTTATTATTTAAAATTTAGCACGCATGTAGTCATGTAAAAGACCAACAAATGTTCCAACTAAGTTTCATCTCATTATGAACATTGTTTTATTTTTATCAAATAACTTGTGCATTTTTAAAAAAAAAATGTGAATAATCCTTTAGATTTAGTAAGGGATTACTCTTAACTTTATAAATATTTATAACGGAATGATTTTATTTGAGTAGATCTTTTTCAAAAATACTGTATTAACACTCACACTCGATATATATATATATAATATAATATATATATTAATATATATATAATATATATTATATATATATAAAGTATAAAGTATAAAGGTAGTGGGCTGCAGCATCCCCCTAATATTTTAACTAGAATAAATGACCTATATCTATACAGAACATTTGTATTCTAGCTAACCATAGCATTGGCTACTAGAGAAATCAAATAATCAGGTATATTTAATAAATTATTAAATTAGATTAATCCATTATTTATAAAATATAAATATGTTTTAAGCTTTTTTTTTAGAGATTTAACTTTTTTTCTTTCAGACAAATAATTCTGATAGGCGGAAATTCGCATTATTTCAGATATATATTTTATATTCATTCAAAAATAAAAAATTCAAAAGTATCTATTCTTCCTTGTTTACGATTTTTTAAAAAATTATTATGACTTTGACCTCTCTGAGGAAGAGTGTCTTTATAATAATAAAAAAAATCGTGTAAATATGAAAGTCTTTTTTTTGGAAAATAGTCATAGTACATAAGAATTCTCTCATGTTTAGCGCGACTTGCGGATTTAATTCGTAAATCTTACCCTGCATCCACGACAAAAATTAAGTTACAACGAGAATGTTAAATATTTTGTGAGACAGTGCGTATTAGTAACTTCTTGTTTGGTGCAATTAGGTATTTTCATATTTTATGCACAAAACAAGTTTAGCACATTTATCTAAAAAAATCGGGTACGGTTTATGTCAAATTGTTTTATTTTATTTGTAAATAAACATATTATTTATTTATTTATTTATTTATCTCGAAAGTTTATCCACACCATATCGGATTTGCTACACTCGTATTCAGAATATACAAATCGCCAAAGTTATACTGCAACCTGCAACACGTAAACGTACTCTCTTCGCTCGTTCTCAGATAATAATTACATTAGTTTATTTCCCATCGGTCACCTATCCGGACGCTAACCTTGCTCAATCCTGCTTAACTCTATGATCGAACAAAACCCGTAGATATACATTGATTACACCGCATTGATACGTAACTTAAAATACTTATTTGTTACGAAAAGGAATACAGTTGTACCAAATTTAAACTCAATTGCATTATTTATTGTCAAAAGAGACAACTTCTTTAACTTGTCTGCAGTTGCTTCTTTTTCAACTTATATTTGCAACTTTTTTTTTAACTCTATATTTTAGCTTACTTGCTCATGGACCGTATAAGAATATTCAGACATAGTTTTTATTTTATAAGCGATTTTTTTAAAATAAAATTCGTTGAAAAAAAGAATTCGATAAAAATGTTAATATAATTACGGGATACGATTGGTTCCTTTTATTATTTTCCTGACTAATTTTTTTGAAAAAAAAATCCCTCTGTATTATACTGAATATATTTGCATATAATAGAAAAGCTGTAAATTTTATTGTAAAGTTATCATGAGCGTTTGAAACCTTTAACCTGCCAACCTTTCTTCTCGCACCGCGTTAGTCTTTTTAAATTCATTTCTTTGTATAAATATTTACCAATAAATGTCAAATGTACAGAATAATACTTCCGGAAAAGTAATAGTTAGTATCTAGGTTCAATTATTCAAATGAGAAATGGTACAGAATAAGTTATAGGTACATTAATGTATAATGTTAATAACATAATTGTTTCTGAGGTTATTAATAAAATTAGTTAATTCAAAAAATATATTATTAAATCTGTCAATGAATTAGGTATAATAGTTATTTACGTACCAAGGGAGGAAACAGAGTCATTACGCCCCGGTTTTTAATTGGTTCCTGTGGGTTCCTGTGGCGTAAGCCGTGATGACCAATATGTTCAAACCTAGAGTCATAGGGTTTGCGCCGAGGAGCAAATAGCTTAAGTGACAAATTCATTGGCATTTCAAAGATTGGCAATACTAAAAAAAAGTCTCGCAAAACGTATGTTTTCGTCTTTAGGGACCTTTGAAACGGATTTTTGTCGTTGTCCGAGGTTCGACTTCCGCCATGACGCCTATCCCATCAGCGAGTTTTATTCCCAAAGGAAATTCGCTAAAAATCAGGGTAACTACGGGATAACTCGGAGCTTTTCTCCATTACATCGGATTCGCTGCGCTCGTCCTTACAATATAAAATTCGTTAAACTTATACTAAAACCGTCTTCGGACACAGATAGTAAATAACACCGTTCCATTCTTAGCGGTCACCCATATATCACTGACCACACTCAATGCTACTTATCTATTATGATCCAAAAAACCATAGATATACTACTTGTCTTATTAAAACGAAACTTTGTGTACTTATTTATTTCGTAAAGGTATATTTTTCCTGAATTTCAACTCAATTGGATTTTTTAAAGATTTTTTACATTTTTAAAAAAGTCGTACACAATTCTTTTAATAAAAATTGAACTAATGCTGATAATAACATAAAACTTGGCACAAATATTAGTCTTACACATAGCTATATGCGTAGTAAATCTTACGCAATCTAAATCTTAATCCGGCCGCATCATTTATTCATTAGTATTTATTCATTACTGCGGGTTAATAAAGTTATCAAAATAATTTTCCGAGTACCGCAACTACAGCAGTTGACTGATTTTTGTACAAAGTTTTAACTCTCTATCATAAATACACTAGGAGCTACGATGATAACAGACACACACACAGACTACTTTGTGAAAACCACTTTTCCTATAAACCTACGGTATGTGGGTCCTGGTGGTGAAACGGTTAGCACTTGCGCCTGCCACCCAGAAAGTCCGGTTCAATCCTGGTCGGAGCCTTAACCGTATATATGATGATTTAAAATTCTAAGCGAATCTAAAATAATAGATATATTATAATACATATGGTTAAAAAATGATGGATTATAATTATTTTGAGATTCACACCTTTCAGTGGTAATTAAAGACGACAGCGGGCTATTTCAATTTGCCAAGGTGCCACTTTTTTTGTCCGTCTTTAGTCTTATAAAATGATTTGTCCTGGTGTACTGTTTGATTTTTGGTTAAGGAATTCTATAACTACATGACAGGTTTGGAGTGTTACTGACTTTTGCATATTTATGTAAAACATTTCTGATAGGTCTAGTAACTTAAGACTGCTATAAAAATGTTTAGGTATTATTCCGGTGCTGGATACAACAATGGGTACTATATTAATTTTTTTCATGGTTTAGATGTTCTTGATTTCTATAGTTCTTTTTTTATCCAGTTTTGTTTGAATTGTCTACTAAATGTTATGCGTGTTAGGAATAGCTATATCATTTATTGTTGTTTCTCTATTATTATAATAATGATAATAATTCCCGTTTCATCATATCAGGGATAACCCCTGCGGAACCACTTCGGGTGGAAGTAGCTACCATTACGCTCAAAGTGTATTCTAAAGTTGGCGATAATTTATCTAAACAATAATCTTCTATAAACTGAGGGCGTAACCTGGGATGCGAACCCCAGACCTCCGTGGGTGTCAAAGGTTTAACACTGACTAACGCCTTAACGACCTCGGCCACGGAGGTTTCTCTATTTCTTTTATTTATTAGCACTATATCTGGTTTGTTATGGTGTACTGTCTTGTCTGTTATGATGCTTCTGTCCCAGTAGAGCTTATTATTATTATTATTGCATTAACTAGCAGTTTATTGGGTGTTAAAGAATGTGTTTAAAAAATTATATAGCTTTTCTAGATTAAGAATAAAAGTTAATTTAAAAATTAGTGGCTTGAGTTGTGGAATAACTCTTCAAATTAGACAACTTTCTCGAACACGTCCAGAAAAATAAGTAAAAAATTGTACAAATAAATTGTCGAAAATCCCATTAAGGAACAAAAGAGTGGTGTGACCCGTGACCTGGTGCTGTTCTTGTCACGGCCGCCCTTCCCACAGTGTCTAACCGTAAATGTGATTTCTTCAACGGGGAGATTTAAACCGTCGAAATGATATGTATATAATGATGGTATTTTACGTACAAAGATTGTAATTAACTCCTCTCTTTGGAAATTTTGTGAAAGATATAGAAAGATATGTACGGTTTTAAACTTCTTATTTAGTCGATAAAAATAATAGAATTCATAGCTTGCTTAATAGCTGGTATCAGTTAAAGATGCCTGAGTTAAGATAATTTTTAAAAGTTAAATAGCAAATATAACCTTAATTATTATAGCAAGGAAATATAACATAATTGTGCGAATGACAATTAGAAATAAAATGTTTTATCTGGAAAATGTTTCGTCGTTCTACATTTTGGTCTATATCAAAATATAGAATGGGGGGGGGGTCAAACGGGTGTTTGACCCCCCTCCCTGGAAAATCAGAAAAGTTAGATTAACTCGTACTGCAAATTATTAAAAGTTTTATGGTTATTATCCTGATTTTTTTCATAAACGCTAGATTACTGTGAATGTCAAAAACGAGGCTCGTTTCGCTCGCCAGATTGCTATAAGTATATTATAAGATACCTAAATAGTAGCATGCTTCGCTTGCTAGGTGTTGTTAAATATATATATATATAATATATAATATTATATAATATATAATTATATATATTATTAGAGGGTTTCTTTGCTCGCTAGGTTAATAACACCCTTATTTAATATGTTTTAAGGAACTCGCTTTGTTCGCTAATGGCCTAAATGTATTGAAATATTTAGTTAAGCACAATAAATGAAAAATTACATAATTTTTGTCAATACATAATAATTTAGTTTTGCAAAGCCCCACACTTGTATTTTGCTGGACTCTTATCTCTTACTTTTATGAAAGGATGATGAATACTAAACCCGCTGCACATTATTGATTACCGAACTTGGTAGCTATGACCCCCCTGAAAAAAATCCTGCGGACGCCCATGATCAGTGGAATGATATAAAAACATGCCAATATATTATTTAAAGAGACAGAGCATACGTTGCCTTTTAATGTCTTAATTCCGAAATGAAGTGACTTATTAACTAGAATCGAGATGTGCTGTTTGGATTTAAAAGAAAAGGGTAGAGTAAATTCAGTCTGTGTCAGCCCCAGAAAATCTAGACGTGAAAAAATTATAATGATATGTCATGAATGTTGACAAAAGTCAAATGATAGAACCAATCCCATTTGTAACCCATTGCTTATTTAAATCTTTAATAGTCGGAAAACTACATTTTAAGCTTGTCTGGAATCTGAACTGACAAAACTTTGAATTTACTCTACCCTTTAATTTTAATCTTTAATAGCGCAAGTTATCTTTGGCATAAACATCACTTCATTTCAAAATTACGATTAAAGAGCAAAGTAACTTTAGTCCCTTAGTTGCTTTGAAGAGTTCAGTTTTGTAGAGCATTCAATGATGTCCAACATCCTTGGCCTCCCACAGTGGAAGCGAAACGTAGCATTCTTCATCTACATTGACGCGGTCACCACCGGAAGACCTCAATCTTCATGCTTTGAGGAGTTTGACTTAACAGAGTAGCTCATGACATTATTCATCTTATCAATAACGACAAATATCGAATACTGGTTCAGTTTCTAGGTGTAGCTTGCTTGTTAATTTTTTCTAAACGACTCTCACTCAATTTTATTGTGATGACACTATCAACTAACATGTTTAACAATGCTCTGAAGTTTAAAATACACAGGGATATCATTTTTTTGCATATCTTTTTCATCTATACCAAATCTATAACCATCTATAACCAAATTCATAGCGGTGGGAATATATTTTAAATAATTTATTAGTGTGGCTTTTAAAAACATTGATAATTAATAATTATTCTATTAATATTAGGTTTAATAATAATTCTTTACATTAATTAAGACTTGTTTCTATGTAATTAATCTGGAATTATGTTTATTGTTTCGGAATTATTCTTACTCTCTCTCAAGTAGAGTTCTGGTCAACTATCTTGAAAGATCCTTACTCTAAACACCGAATTTTAATTTGAGACTTACAGAGGCTAAAGTTACCCTATCCTTTTACAATTAATCCTAACTACGCACCTGAACTTTTCATTCTGAAAAAGATGTGAAGTATTTTAGTATGCTTTAAGTAGAAACCAAATATTTCAATTTAAAAGCATTGATAAGTTAACACGTGACAAATCAAAGTAAGACATGACGTGTCTCGGAGCTATCAATAGTGACAAATTGCCAAGAGCCGAAATAAGCTCTTGTTACTACTTTCCTAGATGGTAATGGTGTTTCTAAAGTAAATCAGAAACACAGTTATTTGTAACTAGATGGTAATTCTGTTTTTAGAGTGTTTTTCTTCACAGTTATTTGTAACTAGATGGTAATTCTGTTTCTAGAGTGTTCTTCTTCATAGTTATTTGTAACTAGATAGTAATTCAGTTTTTAAAATGTTCTTCTTCACAGTTATTTGTAACTAAATGGTAATTCTGTTTCTGGATTGTTCTTCTTCACAGTTATTTGTAACTAGATGGTAATTCTGTTTTCATAGATTTCTTTTTCACAGTTATTTGAAATCGATGCCGACGTGGGAAAGATAAACAAATAATGATAAATTTGAATCATAACTATGCTACGGTTTCTTAGAACAAAGTTCATTCCGATTGAAAGGTAGTGATTTAAGAACACGCTCGTATTTCTTTAAAGTTAGCATAGAAAACATCAATCATTGAATTCACTATATTTTGATTCTATAGCTTTTCATACAAAGATTTTATTTAAGGAGTTGTGAATAGCTTCAATACAATGTTTAATGACTCCAGTCCGTCTGTCTTCTGTCAAGTCTCGACCATCATTCAGATTTATTTTTAAATAAGATGATTCTATTTTGAAAGATTGATAAAAAGATGATAGTTAATTTTTATAAATTTAACATTATTAGCATAAACGAATAGTGATTGTACAAATAATTTAAAGAAAATTAGATGTAAAAAAATCAATAAATTATTTTTACAATATACGTTATGAATTCTTAAGCAATACTTTAATCAGGCAAAATAAGCAAGCAACCATGTTCAGGCATAACATCAGAATAAGACAAACTTAATCTCAATTAATAGTCTCAAATAGTAACTATAATTTAAATGGTTGAATTAAAAATAAAATTATTAATTTTGATTGTTAATTTTTGCCAATAAAGAAATTGATTGAAAACCAAAAATGTCTTGAATTGATTGAATGTCAAAAATAGTCTTAATCAAAGCAAAAAGCTAATTTTTTAATCTGTAGCAAATAAAGCTAATGAGGTCGATATATATATATATATATATATATATATATATATATATATATATATATATATAAAATATATATATATATATATTATATATATATATATATTATATATATATATATATATCCATGATTTATGTATGCATATACATAAACGATTTGTCAGACCAATAATAATAATATTTTTTGTTTTATTTATATTATTGCTAACAATTATAATATGCTAACCAGTGATGTCATGGTTACAAAGGCAGGAGAAGGAAATACAATACAAAATACAAACTGGACAACACGAATGTGGTCGGCGGGCGGCCCCGACAAGGAAAGCTCCTACTCTGGGAGGCTAAGAAAGTCAAGCAGTCCTAAATATGACAGCTACGGGCCGAAAGCCTCTAATTTAGATTTAGACTTATCACTTTGAAGGGTTGAAATAATAATGCATAAACAAATAAAAACAAACACAAATAGGTGAATTGCTATATCTATACAAAAATGTGTAATAATATACATAATCAATAATTAAAATATATCAATAAAAGTATAAAAACCAAATACTAAAGTAAAATTAGTATACTTATAACCAATCACATTCACAAATGAATTATGAAGTTAAGATAAACATAAAGTTCTCCCAAAGAAATATTAATAGTCAAGAAATCAATGTAAAAACAAATAAATACATAATAATATAAGATATACTTATGTAATAAAAAAAATCAAATAATAAAAGTAATCATTGAATTGATTGAAAACATAAGAGTTGTCACAAAGAAATAAAGTTAATATAAAGAAATAAAAAGAAACGAAAAAGTATCAAAGCTAAACAAAGTAATTTAATTAAATATGAAATTGTTATTTTAAAAACTAAAAAAAATAAAATAAATAAGAAATATTGGTAACAATTTTTTTAACGATAAAAAATAAAGTTATCATTAAAAATATAAATAGACACAAAAGATATTGTAAATAAGTATCAAGAAAACCAAAATTATTAAAAAGAAGAATTAACATATTGAAGAGGTAATTATTAAAATAAAGAAAAATAAATAAAAAAAATAGGGAAATAAAAGAGAGAATGAATAAAATATTAAATACTAACAAACACTTATATAAAGTTAAGAAAATTGAAAAAAAAAAATAGATGAAACTAGTAGTGGAGCCGAACATAAAAAATCAAAGGAACGCAATGTTACACTTAAGACAAGGTTCAGTTTTCTTTTTGAGAAAAGAAATTTTTCCTGGAAGACCTAGAGACACAGATTGAGAAGGTATTATGGTCAGGAGAGGGCAAAATCATACCATTTCTCTCACCATGGAGATTAAACTCAACCCAGTTTCATAGTTTTCAATCTGACGTCACGTAATTTGTACGTCAGGGAGTTACTATTTGCTTTAGTTTAAGATTTTAATTACATTTTTTAATAGGCTAATTGTACCAAGTATAAGAGCTGATGTATTTAGTTGTACAGAAAGGCTTGTTAAAGAAACAATCAAATGATTGAATTGTGGCGTAAGAAAATTAAAAAAAAGAGAAATTAAACAATATTAATAACATAAACTTATTCAGAATATGTAAATATAACCTAATTGTATCTATTTATCAGAATTCAATTACTGAAGTTGCTTGAATTATTGAAGTTGCTTCAATTATTGAAGTTGCTATCAAATCTAAATTAATTAATTATTTAAATTCACTTTATCAATAATATAAATGTGCCTCACTATTTCTAATCCCTTGGATTTCACTAATTATCATTCAAAGAAGTAGAAAACACTAAATTATGAGGGTAATGGCAAAGACTTAAGTTGCAGTGCTAGAAGGAACTTTCACGCTCCACACTACTAATAATAAATAATAATAGTGGTACAGGAAGGCTTGTTAAAGGGACAATCCAATGATAGAATTTTGGCGTTAGAAAATTTAAAAAAAGAGAAATTAAACAATAGTAACAACATAAAATCATCCAGAATAAGTAAATTAACCCTAAAAATTATAAATATACAAAAAAAAATCGGCTACGGAGTACCTCTCTACACACGCTCATCTTATACTTTGGACTCTCTTTCGTCATCCTTATTACTTTCTTTTCTAATCCTCGATCAATCTCATCATCAATTTAGGTCTCTCTTCGCTCATCCTCATCAATTTAGTCTCTCTTCGCTCATCCTTATTACTTCGAACTCTTTTCGCCTAATCCTTATCAATTTAGCTCATCCTCTCATTTAGTCTCTCCTCGCCATCCTCTCAATTTAGTCTCTCTTCGTCATCCTTATATCGAACTTTTCGCTATCTCATCAATTAGTCTCTCTTCGCTCATCCTTATTACTTCAAACTTTTTTCACTAATCCTCATCAATTTAGTCTCTCTTCGCTCATGCTCATCAATTTAGTCTCTTTTCGCTCATGCTCATCACTTCGGACCCTCTGTCCTCATCCTTAGAATATAAAGACTATCTAATATATATCGTATATGTCCTAGGGCTCGCTTTGCACGATCTTGTACAGCAAAAAACTCCGTATTATTCTCTGCGGTCACCCATCCACGTATTAACATCGCTCGATGTTGCTTAAAACTCTAGGGTTGACAAGAAACGTAGATATTCTAGCTCAATTAAAACGAAAGACAGAGAGAAATACATCCGTGCCAAATAAATATGAATAAAACCATTTTTCCTTATATTATGAATTTTAAAAAAATAATTAAAGTTATTAAAAAAAAACATTAATACATTCTGTATAAACTTAATGTCTGATTGCATGCCTCATATAATTAAACATTGCACAAATAATGAATATTTTATGTATTTCATTCCCGAGATTGCTTTGAAATCATCTTCCAAACGTGCTTAGATATGCTTTTCCAAATATGCTGTGATGTTGTATTTAAATTATGTTTAATTTTAAACATAATTGTTAGTTAGATTTAGTAAAAGTAAGACTAAAGAAGCCTTCCAAGTTAACTGCATCACATAACATAACCAGGTGATGACAGGTGGATTTTATAACTGATCCTACTTTCTCAATTAAAGCAAACCTAGCACTTCAAACAAGGACATTTTGTACACCAAATGTTTTAAAGAAAGATTTGTATCTGATGCTGCTAAGGAAGACTTTGAAGTAAACATCCTTTAGTTGAGTATTTCCGAGGTAGTGGGAAGGATAGGGAAGCCCAATTCTCGTAGGGTACCACTGTCACTGACTGCCATTCCGTATCTCTTCCCTCCCGGACAAACATCCACATTTTCTAACTCTTCCGTTCGCTAACTTTTCTTTGCCGTACTCCTAGCTTTCAATCAACCATTTCTTACTTAATTTTTTATAAATGAGTAATTAATAATAATGACAGCGGTTATGAATTCTACTCAATCGGCCGTAGAGAAATTATATGATTATTACCTATGGACCTTATCTCTGGCAGGTTAGTATAATTACAATAACATATTACAATTGGTAATAACATATTATCCAAAATGATCATTCAATGCTAGTAATTGATATTAATTTTTATTAGTAATTGTTTTTATTTATTATTTTTATAATTTATTATTGGTAAGATGACGAATACTTTCAACCCTTTTTTAAAATATTAATTCTTCTAAATCCATGCAAAGTTTGGCTTAAGGATTCTGGGCCAATCAGTTCCTAAAATTTGACAAGAAGAAAGAGGCTATAAATGTGCAATAAACTCAAATTAACATTAGCTTAACTGACATTCAAGTTATTTTAAATTTTTGAGTTATTTTTTATTTCTCTACCATATAATTTTTTTTATTTTTTAACTCAGAGATAAAGTAAAATCTACATTGTTAAAATAGTAATAATAATAAAACCTTAGCTTCTAAGCATATAAGGTATATAGAGGTTTTTCCTTTTTTTATACAATCAAAAATTCACCTTATTTCTTATTGTTTTTATGTTATAAGTGTTAACATTTACTTACATAAGGTCTCAACAAACAAATTTCTCGTATAAAAAGCTCATTACTAATACACTATGAATTTTCACTAATTTCTCATTTGAGAATTCCAAAAATATTATTGTATATAAACACTATTTTTTACAATATGGGGGTTTGAAAGGTAACAAAGTGCTAACATCGAAAAAAAATCTGCTCTCAAATTATTGCCGTAAAAAGAAAACTACACTTTTAAAACAGTAAAATAATTAATTATGGTTTAAAATTATTTATTATTATTTAATTTATTACTATTAGGAAAAGATCGCCTTTCATTCATTTAAAACAATGTTTTATTTAAATTAATTTTTATTTTTATATTTAATTAATTAATTTTTAATTTATCTATTTACAAAGCAGTAGTCGTAACCACTCGATTAAGATACCAGAAGTCCCGGGTTCTTAGCCTGAACTTTACTTTAGTTTCTTTTAAAGAAAACTAATTCTTATAAGGGATTTTGTAAAGTTTGGCAAAATTTTGTCATCAGAGCTATCATGCCAACATGATAGCACATTGGCTTAAAACGGACAGTTATTTTTATTTTAATTTCTTTATTTTATACACTTATGGTATTTTTATACAATATTTTATACAAGGTTGTACCTTCCACCATATAATAATGTATACTATACCTTAGAGATCGGTATTTATTGTCCAGTTACTATAAAATTATTATTTAATGGATTATAAAAAATAAAATAAAACTAAACATGCATATACAAATCAAATAATTAGAGTTTTTACTAATAATAATTATATAAATGTTATTAATTAATGTCCTTTATTACAAAATACATATAAAATCATGATATCTAGCATTTGGATAAATACGTACATTAAAAACTAATAACTCACCTTACAAATATAAATATTAAGATAAAAAATATATAATTCATGAAAAAATATAATTTATTATTTCATAATATTTATTTATTTATTACATAATTTTGAGAACTATACTATTCATTCATTTTAATGTTATATTTTGTATAATATTATATTTGTAAGTCGTTATCTAGTTTATAATGTTTAATGTTTAATGTTATTAAACGCCATTTATCTAAATGCGTACACACACATACACACACACACACACACACACACACACACACACACACACACACACACACAACCACACACCATACATATATATATATATATATATATATATATATATATTCGATTTATAAATAAGTCTCTGTCTTAACTTTTTAAATAACTCATTAATATATAATATCAACACATTGTAATACTTATATGGAACATGGGAATAAAAATTTATGCATTTTGGTAGGGTTACTACCTATAAAAATGTATATACACTTATAGTATTATAATAATTTAGAGTGTTTTTTATAACATTATACTATACTATTATACTTGTGTTTGAAATGACATTATTATAGTTATTTTTGTTTATTACTTTTACTCATTTATAATGTAGGTATACGGAAAAAGTATTGTTTTTGCAAAAAACAACCGCAGCTGTTTCTAAGTTCTCTTAAATGGTTTTCACAAAGTTTTCTGTCTGCATGTGTGTGTGTGAGTGTGTGTGTTTATATTTGTGCGTGTGTGTGTGCTTGTGTGCCGGTTATCATCGTGGCTCAGAGCGTATTTTTGCTTCAGAGTTGAAACTTTGTACAAAAATCAATCTATAGGTCATGTTGTGCTATCCGGAAAATATTTTTTTAAAACGTTATTAACTTGGTCAGTAGTTAACATAAAAATAATGAAAATCCCATGAGTCAAGGTACATGGGGCTGGCACCATTTTCGAAAGTCTACGTATTCCCCATATTTTTAAGGATTAAATTGTTCCACCCTGTTTAATCGAAATATGGATAAGTAAATACTCGAAATTGATTGTAAAGAATTCTTCAAGGAGACGAAACACATTTAATTATTCTTCTTAGATAACGCAAACAAAGTTTGTTTTAATAACGGTGTTTTCAACTTTAAAATTATTGGTTTTTTATGTCTAGTTGTAATTACATATTTCTAAATGCAAATTATTATTATTACTTTTCCTCATTTATAACGTAAGTAGGTATAGGATAATTATTGTGTTTGCAAAGAAATCCAAAACCGGGATGAAACCGGAATTATCCGTTTCAGGTGTTTAAAAGGCCTCTTGAGTGGTTTTTACAAACGTGTGTGTGTGTGTGTGTGTGTGTGTGTTGTCTGTGTGTGTGTGTTGACTTGTGTACGTTTTTTTTTTTAAAAATGTTAAAATTAGAAAACTATTTAATTGAGTTTAAATTTTGTACATGTATACTCTCTTGTATAATAGATAAGTACACTAAGTTTTGTTTCAATACGACAAGTATATCCATGATTTTTGTTGTAAAAATTAAGCAGCATTAAGCGTGGTCAGTGCTGCATGGGTGACCGCTGAAAATGTAACGGACGAGCGAAGCGAGTCTGAGGACATGCTGCAGTATAATTTAACGACTTGTATTTTTTGAGAACGAGCGAAGTGAGTCAGAAGCAGGCTGGATAAGCGTAGCGAATCCGATGTAATGAGAAAAAGTTCTGAGGTACCCTATACCCGTTTTTTTCAAATTAATAAATAACTAAAAAACAGATTATAAAGGATATCATAAACATCTTTATAATATATACTTATTAAATTGTATTTTTATAAATTGTCATTTACTGTATAGTATTAACTAATATTATTAGGTGATAAATTTCATAATGGCTAACAATAAATGCCAACAAAGTTGGTCATATATGGTCTTAGACTTTCAAAAATGGTTTTTCCTCCCTGAAAATTTACCTCTATAAGTTTAAATATGTCACAATTCTGCTATAATTACTAGATAGTAATTACAGCAGAATTGTAGAGATGCACTTTTTAGATGAAAGTGCTGATTTGTTATTACCATGGTTAATTTTGAAAAGTTTAATTGAATCATACATTGACTATTATAAAAATTTGATTATATCCTAACAGAGTAGATTCTAATATAAGCAGTATCCGGTAATTTTTAAGCTGTTATCAGACATAAATTGTAGATTTTTGAGTAATTTATTGTTTTTTTGGGATTTTTAAATGCCATGCTAATGTCTATCAACAGTTTGGTGAAAGATTACCGAATTTAATGTTATTTTCAAAACAGTTAAATGTTGTTCTCTAATTTTAATTTTCAATGTCACCAAAAAAATTTAAAAACTGTAAAATGTAATTTGAAAACAAATTACCTAATTTGTATAACAATTAGCACACATTACTAAGATAAGAGTTAATAACGAAATAAGAGCATTTTATGTCTCATAATGGTAAGTTAGTCAATTCTAATCAAATCTAATTGCAAATACAAGTAGTTTAATACCATCGGAGGTATTACTATTTTAATTTTTACTTCAAATTCTCTAATCACGTGTAACTATAATTTTAAGAGAATCACTAAGTACGAAGTTTAAAGTAATAATGTAAGCGTATTTTAAATTAATTCAAAATTAGCAAATTATAATAGTTGTTACTAATATTTTGCTATTTATATTTACAATTCTAAAGTGACACGTTAGATTGATATGTTGGGAAGTCCTAAAAAATGTTCAAAGTAAAAATATATAAATTTGTTAAACATATCTTAAAATAGACGGTTTATTAATTTAATTTTGATTATAAGGAATAAATAATATTTACAGATTTCAAATAATATTAAACATAATATACATACATTTAATAGTATTATTCAAATGACATAATTTTTCTAATAAAGAACTTGTTTGAAAATGATATTATTTAAGTTGGAGAAGGCCTATGAAACGGTTTAGGTGTTTAAGATCCGTACTCCAAAAACATGAGCTATTTCGTAATCTTTCAAACCAATGTTGTTCTGAAGACATTCCTAAAATAATAACGAAAAACTTGTCTATCCAGAGCTTATAAAAACAAATGGAAAATTTTTAGGAAATCGCGCGGCTCAAACCTTTTAAAGATCGTTCCAATTTTAGTTTTATAGAAAAAGGTGTCTGAAACTTTAATCAGTGTTTGTAGCTGATCAAAGTTCTTAATAGACTAGTGTTTGACACAATATAATTGCGCGAGAGACACCTAGGAAATGTAGCAAGCGAAATGAAATGCTACTAATCAGGGAACTGTTCTATCATTCTCGCACAATTATATTGTGTCAACTATTCATGTTTTGCAAAACTTATTAGTATCAAATGGTAGACCAGAGTTTATTCATCTCAATCGGATATCTACAAACATTGTTAAAAGATTAGCAGAACTACTAAAAACATCTGGTACAGAGTACCTCCTCATCACTTCGGACTCGTTTCGATCGTCCTCAAAATTTATTCCCACCAGTCACCCATCCAAGTATTGACCTCGCCCGCTGCTCCTTACCATAAGAGATCCAATTAAAACGTAGATATACCAGCTGCGTGGATGCCAAGGGAAGTAGTCACTTTCATTTTAAGATACCATGTAAACTCCCAGATCTGGATAAACCCGTTGATTTCATTCGAGAAGCGTCAGTAAATACTTTTTTTAGGAAAGATAACTTTGATATTTTCCCATACATTTTTTGAAGGTATTTGAAAATTAATTTTTTTAGGTGATTTATATTGTAGGATAAGGTTTGCTTTTATCTTATACTACGACTAAACTGTATAGATCGCTGCCGTTATTGTCATCAATATTTAGGTCTTCCGGTGGTGACCGTAGTTTTCTTGCTTGTCGGAAAAAAATCCGACGTTTCTTTTCCACTGTGGGAGGCATCTTCAGGGATGTAAGACAGAGAAAAACACAATGCTCTAAAAAAGTGAACATAGTCCAGTTGAGCCGAGCATTGAGTTTTCATCCATGATGTCCTTGTTACCTAAAGATTCCTACCATAGAAGAAGGAACATTATTCGTCTAAACTATAGAACAGGATTATTCGTCTAAACTAAATAGTACACCGCTTAGTACTTAAATGTCACATAAAAAAATCAAGACTGCCATGCCGTTTTTTCAAAATCTTAGTGAAAAATATTAGTAGAATATTTTCTTAATATCCTCTCGTATTCTTGGAAGTTGTAAAATAGCTTAATACAATAAGGGTGTAGGATAAAAGATTAAATAAATAAGTTGTTTAATTTCAAACAACGATTATTTTATTTAAGTATATCATGTAATTTTTATTATTTATTTAATTAATTTACTTATGATCCTTATAAGAACAATTCTAATTCAACTTCAAAACTGCTTTAAAGCTTTAAATTAATTGCATTACAAAATTGACAACCAAAGCGAAAGTTTATAAACATAATTCTTTTGACATACCATCTTATGATTAAAAGAATATTGATGTAAGAGACACATATAGCGTCATAGGAACCTTTAACGTTATTCCTATCATGGAAACGTTCATCCATTTAAAAGTGTGACTTATCCGTCTAATATTGCTATCCATCCAATAATTTCTTTCTCTCTGACCTCGACATTCCGACTCCCGTTCTTTACAGATGTTTTATGAAATGCTCAATATGACACCGCTCTTCAGGTACGGGATCGTAAAGTTATTTTAAGGTCATAAAAACCATCATTTCTTATTTTTCGAAAAGAGGGACTTGATCATTTTTACCTATAAATGGCGAACCCGTTGCTTTTCGAAACAAAAGACCGGTTAATTGCAGTTTTCTCTCGACAACCTTAACATTTAACTCGCTTTTTGATAGATTTTTACGATCATATGTTATAGAAAGTGAAATCACTAATTTGAACAATATTAATTTGATTTGTAATTACTTGTATCAGGAAATTTAATTTAAGATACTCCTGTCTTGAAGAACTTTCTTTCAAATAGAATAGAAAGAGTCCAATAGACTCCGGAATTGACATTTCATGTAATAAATCTACGTCTTGATTTTCATTGTATTCATTTTTTTTTATTATCTTTATTGAAAAAATAAATTAAAATTACAAAGTACATTGTTCAAAGATTAGCCCTGTTCATGATGGCCCCTAGGCCTGAGCTGAACAGGCGTTTTTGACTTAAAATTACACTCTTATAACTACAATGTTTATCTATAATTTATATTTTATCGTTTATTTATTTATATTACATTTATTTGATTTATATTATATTTAAATTATATTATATATTAAATTTATTTAAAATTATTATTTTGTTATTAATTATATTAATTATTTATTATTATTAATTTATAATATTTAATAAATTACTATTTTTTTATCATTTATCAATCAATGATATTATTTAATGTTTATAAATTCTTTATTTACAGAGGTTTTTATCCCTTTAAAGTTTTTCTTTATAGCTTTTTAAAGTTATCTATTTTTTCTAATAATTTAATTTCTTGAGGAAGGTTGTTGACCACAATCCTTGGTAGTACCAGTGCCTTTACAGCGCTAATGCACGTATGGAACTGTCAAACAATTGTAATGCAATACTTCTCGTATTCTTACCATGTAGTAATACTTCTATACTATTTATGTTTAGATTTACTATTGTACTTTACCAACGATGGATACTTTATTTATTTGCATTACTATAATAGTACTTTTAAGATACCTAAATTACATAGATACTTTATTTATGTTTAGATTCAACTGCTACTAATTTGTATTTTAAATACCTAATAACATAGGATACTTTATTTATGTTTAGATTCAACTACTACTAATTTGTACTTTTAAGATACCTAATAACATAAGATATTTTATTTATGTTTAGATTCAACCTACTACTATTAGTACTTTTAGTACCGATACAAGAGTACTTTATTTATGTTTAAATTCAAACTGCTACTTATTTGTCTTTTAAGAAGCTAATAACATAGGAATCTTTATTTTGTTTCGATTCAAACTACTTAATTTTGTACTTTTAGATACCTAATAAACATAGGAGTACTTTATTTATGTTTAGATTCAACTACTTACTAATTTTTGTACTGTTAAGATAACTATAACTAAGATATTTTATTTATGTTTAGATTCAACTACTACTAATTAGTACTTTTAAGATACCGAATAACATAGAGTACTTTATTTATGTTTAAATTCAACTGCTACTAATTTGTACTTTTAAGACACCTAATAACATAGGATACTTTATTTATGTTTAGATTCAACTACTACTAATTTGTACTTTTAAGATACCTAATAACATAAGATATTTTATTTATGTTTAGATTCAACTACTACTAATTAGTACTTTTAAGATACCGAATAACATAGAGTACTTTATT
>JACMZG010001893.1:22052103-22086657 GCA_018340805.1 Microvelia longipes | reverse complement strand
CTACGTATTCGTACTCGCTTACCTTGTCTTTCGAATATATAAAACACCTAAATTGTATTCCACTACGTATTCGTACTCGCTTACCTCGTCTTTCGAATATATAAAACACCTAAATTATATTCCACTACGTCTTCGTACTCGCTTTGCTCGTCCTTAAACATTAGAAACATTTTTTAACGGTCTTTTTATCCCTTTTATCCATAATAATGTATTTAAAAGGCACCATAGGGAATATAGTTGGTTTTTATGTTTGACTTTGAATAGCGATGGAGAATAGTCCTCTCTGATTTTTACTGGTGGAAACCTTAAGATTGACAGTGTTTTTGTTATGTTCTAGTTGCTGGTAGGCTCAACAAGACTAAAATACAGCTACGTATGCCAACCCATCACTCATATTAACCACAAAGAAGAATTACGGGTAATTATCATCTAATATAGTTTAAAATGCCAAACTAAAGTTCCACGTATTTTTATCAATCATTGTTCAAAAGAAAAGTCAAACATGCTTCAAATATAATTTACCCATTATAATAAGTATTAGAAAATAGAACCGAACAATAACTTTTATCCATAAAACTATATTCTTGTGTATAATTAAGTCTAATAACTCTATTTCTTGACTTAAATGAAGTCGTCTAAGACAAAGTCTTCAAATTAAACAAAATTGCAAGTCGTTATACTAATATTATACTTTGTTTACTCTTTCATTCTTTTTTTGCATTTACAGTTAACTTTTTTATGCTTGAGCATAAAACCTTTTAAAATAATGACTTTTCTTATTTTTATTAACTTTTGTATTTAACAAAGTATAATTCCGCTGCAAGTTGTAAGGTGCATCAAAGTTCATTTGTATCTTTTAAAACTTTTTACAGTAAAGGTATCCAACAACATAATAAAATTTATAGCCAATATAAGTTTCAAAGGCATCATCCTATGATTGTATTTGCGGTTAACTTGCTGATTTATTATTAATTTTAATCAGTTTGGTGGAGTTTGATTGATTTATAATTTAATCTATGAGATATACCAAGATTTGATTTAATGAGAAGTACCAAGCATCAGTTTTATTGCTTTATAACGCATTTCAATCTGAAGCCGGCTGATACTTTATTGATAATAAAATTTTTTTAACAACGCTTATGAAGATAAAGCTACTGGGCACCTTAGGATTGTGGTTGCGAAATCGTTTCTATATTGACTTTTGACCTATCGTGTGATCATCTATCGCCCAGGATTTAGTTCGGAGGAAGCTAAAAATTTATTTTCAATTGAGTATGCTAAGCTTCTATAAAATTTTGAATTGCACTTTGCGTATGATTTCTTCATGTAGGTGTTAATTTCAAAATTAAGCAACTCGGCTCTATAGTGTGATTTGATTGCTGCTGAATTTGGACATGCAAATCAAGACAATAATAGTATATTATGCCATTTAGCAGAAAAATACAATTTTGCCAACAAGTTTAATAAATTAACCTCGGAGCACAAAGCGTCAAGGACAAGCTAAGAGAATTACCCGCCAAAACACAAGCCGAGGCTTGTAATTAAAACCCAACTGACTGACGAGGCGAAGCAGAGGCAGGCATAGAGCATATTGTCAGCAGAGGCAGAGCCGATGCTGGTATTTGCCATGTTTCCTTAGCTGCTAAGTAGCATATCCTATTTTATATAATTACGGCAGAAAAAATATACAAAAGAATATTATTCTTGGAAGTTGTATTTTTAATTTTAATCGGTGGCAACAGAAACTTAAGATCCACTCAAGAAACTCAAGACGTTTACAAACCTGAAGATTAATTCAATAACCTGGAACATTATAACCTCTACTCAATAATTTCTCTCTCTTTATTAGTACTTTATTGGAACTCTAGGAGGTAGAGTACTAATGATAGTGATATAGTGATGGGCGATCACTACTATCACTATCACTGATAGTGATAGTAAGAGGTAATATACCACCTAGCAAATAGGCCGCGTTGTTGGGCCCTTTTTGTTGACTTCGTTTTAAGTCAGTTTTACCATATGAGTCCTAATACAGGTATTTTACGTCTAAATCACAGATGAGCCGTGATATTACTCTAAGTTTCTACAGCTTTAACTAGAAACAACCAGGCTTCCCTGTTCTCTAAACTATAAGGCTTTTTTTCCTTTTATGTATTTCAATATAAAGTACTATTGAAGCTCCTAAATCATGTCTTAACCAAGGCTTATCTTTTACGAGTACCTGACATCGCACAGGCTCTGAACTACCAGCTTAACGTCCCTTCCGAAGAACCGAAAGTAATTGTGTCATTAACTTCTTAAAGTTAAACTCAGTCATTTCAATACCTTTTAATAATTTTATTTGTATTCCTACGCTTGTTTACAGATAGTAAATGCTGTGTGGTGGTTCTACATATCAAAACTTCTTGAATTTTGTGACACGTTCTTCTTTATATTACGTAAAAAAGAGAAGCAACTGACGTTCCTTCACGTTTACCATCATTCAACGATGTTTTCACTCTGGTGGATCGGAATCAAATGGGTACCAAGTGGATCAACTTTTCTTCCGGCTATGGTCAACTCATTTATTCATGTACTCATGTATTCATATTACGGATTATCTGCTGTTGGACCAAATATTGCCAAGTATTTGTGGTGGAAGAAGTATTTGACTATGTTGCAATTGGTGAGTAGCCTTATTTTTTTGCCCGGGTTAACCGCTTCGACAACTTGGCCCTTAGCGGTAATCACTCCGTCCTCCTGCGGTCAAGTAGCCTTATTCTTTATAGTAATAATAGACATGGTATCAAAAAGCAGGGGGTATAAAAAAGCTCGAAATGGTAATAGGTTTATTAAAAGTAATAAACTTAACTGTAGAAAAGATCTCTAGGATAGGTCTCCTGGATGTAGACCCCGGAGCTTCGTTGCCGATAACAAGTGCCTATGTGATCATTGCCACGGTGGCAGACTGAAACGTTAGCAAAAAGTAGGAAATACACATCTCATCTACTCAAAACAAAGTCAGTCTTGAGGTTTTTTAGATTTTTCATAACCTGGTAATTTAATTTTTTTACACAATTATTTTCGAAATATTAACCAAATAATAATAAAAAAAGTCTTTGGTTAATTTTCACCACAAAATGACGGAAGTCGAGGGAAGTATCAATTTCGCTTAAGGAAATAATCCCCTCGATGTTCTCAAGCGACGATCTCAACTGGTCCTTCCATGGTAGCAAGTGCTGTATATTTTCTTAAGTGCTTTTTATTCTAGAGAACCGACATAATTAGAGTTAAGAAAATTGAACAATATTTAAAACATATTATTCTGTTTTCGCCAAGAAGGATTAACGCTATTTTTGTTATCTAAATGAAACATCGTTTTAAGTCGAATAGTACCTTCATGGCAAAATGTTCCAAATTCGACTTATCATTTATAAGTAACCAGTCGTCTTTAATCTGATTACATAGGAACTCAAGTTTTTCCCTTTTTTCTGCAATACAGATAAGTTTTACCGGTTTAGTCTATTAACCTTTTAACAGGAGCAATATGCATCAAATCAAAATCAACATCTATCTTTCTTTTAATCCCGTATTTTTTTCTTTTCTGGTGACCATACATGCTGAAAAGCTTATGATTATTTTGAGTTACTTCTTTATTCATAAGCTTTGGTTTTTTTCGCTGCCCAAAATATTGTTTTTCTAAACCCTTTGTTTCTAATTATCTAAAAAAATATCTAAAATTGGCTCAAGAAGCCTATTCAAACTATTCTCAAATCAGTTGCTTGTTTTTTTCAGATTCAATTCACGACGGCTCTTATCCTAGGTATTAATGGTATAAGATCAGGATGCGATTTTCCTCTATGGATGCAATATGCTCTGGTCATATATATGGTTTCATTCATTGTACTTTTCGGAAATTTCTATGCCAAGGCGTACATTGAAAAGGTAAAGTAACATTAGAGGTAAATTTTTGGACCAGGTTTCAAATTTTAGTTTATTGCTCAAAGAGCACGTTTACACTTTTATCTAAGGAACTAAATGCAGGAACTTAATTTTAGTTGCATTTGAAAGTCCACATTCTAAGCTTTTAGTCAAGTTTAATTTAATTTTTCATTGTTCAAACGATGTGGATTATGAATTTTTCTAATATCTTAAAAATTATATACAGGAACTTAATTTTAGTTGCATTTGAAGGTTCAAATTCTTTGCTTTTTATTTATCAAGTTTGATTTCATTTTTTACACATTAATGACTTTAAAGTTCCTAACGACGTTGCTTTAAATCAACTCCACAAATCTATTCCTCCCTTTTAGAAGAACAATGTGGGAATGAAACGTCAGAGTTTTACAGGTTCCTCCAATATCTTTGTCACCGAAAAATTAGCCTTTTACAATTCGTATTATTTACAGGGGAGAAAAGCAGTTGGCTACATCGACAACTATTATCAACAACCGAGTACATCCAAGAGAAAATTGCACTGACCCTGAGGTTAACACTACGGCGTCTGACTGCAGTCTTATTATTAATTAAATTAAAAAATAATAATATTATTACTTATTATAAACTTTTATGTGTATAAATGTTAAGTTTTTTTTGTAAAAATATATATTTTGTTTATTGTTGTGATTAAAAATAATGGTTTTTAAGTTATTTTTACTTTCTCCTTATTTATTTATGCAAGAAAGTTGAAACTTTATGCAAAAGTCGATCTTTAGATCTAGTTGTGGTACCTGGAAAATGTTTTTATGACGTCATTTTCTGTAATAATGACTGAGATAAAATTATAAAAAATTACTAATCGCAGATTTAAATTTAAAACAAATTTATTGTGTATAATACCAAAAAGGTGTCTATTTACATCTCATTATGTACCAATTTTGGGCCAATCTACCCGTATTGTATGGATGCCAGAACTGGTACCGGGCAACAATGACTGTAGTAACTAATAAAACTTTTGTTAAGCTTTACCTTGAAATCTGTGATGCTGATGCCCGCCGAGACCGGTCCGGGGTAGTAAGGTCATAATTCTGAATCTCCCATTAAACTATTATGAAATCGCCGCACACGAATACAAAAAAAGGGCAGCGGACATGGTAGGTAACATGCTTTTCTTTTTATTCTTCACTCTGAAGGGTTTCCCAATCAAGGTTGCCAACAAGGCAAGAAACATTAGTAACAGATTTACAAATCAGGGGCAACTAAACTTAGACCCAACTAAACACAGAATTAACATTAGTTCATTTTTTATCAAATTACAAGTATTCTTTTTTTTTAATTTTTAAACATTTGAAAATAATCCAATTGAGTTAAACTTTGGTACAATTGTATCCTTTTACGTAATAAATAAGTATACTAAGCTTCGTTTCAATACGGCAAGTATATCTACGGTTTTTGTTCATCATAAAAGTTAAGCAGCATCGAACGAGTTCGGACCCTTTATGGTAGATCACTAAAATAAAGCGAATGTATTTACTGTCTGAGGACGAGCGAAGCAAGTATGAAGTAATAAAGATGAGCGTAGCGAATCTGATGTGTTTAGGAAAAGTTTCGAGGTACCCTGCATTCAATTTTTAATTTTATCTGGCATTTTATTAACAAAAACTCGGATGAAGAGTAGGAGGCGTTGATTGCTTCAATATGTTAGTTACAGGTATAGAAATGGAAGCAAATATGAGCTAGGCAGTAACATCAGATTTGAGGTAATTGTATGAAGACAAAATAGTATTTTCTTTTGCTTACTCCGCCAGTATTGCTAATAATACACACGTAGAAAACTTATAATTAGCACTATCTACAGGGATAACGACATAAGTACTCCCCAAGCTTATATTGTCACACATAGGTATGTATATTCTTATGAGACTAAAATAACTATGCGTTTAAAACACATTGAGAAAATTGTACTGAAGTTACTAATCTCGTTCCACTTAAATAATAAATCCATTTTAATATTATTTTTTCGGCTTTACAAAATATGGCTCCAAAAAGGTAATTGAAATTTGGTTCCTTGTAGACTCTATATTTTTGGTATTCCCCAAATTGCTCCATCCCAATTTGACTTGGGACTTTAAGTTTTCTAAAGGTGCTAAAAATGTTGAGATGAATCGCTCAATTTCAAATTTTCGATATTATACTTAGAAACCCAGTTCTGATCTTCTTATAAAAACTTAATCTTAAGATATTCGTTCTATAGGTTCTAATAAGTACACTAAATTTGGTGACATCCTGATAAAAATTGTGGTCGTAGTTTTGGGGAATAAAACTGTATTATTGCGGGATAAAAATAAGGCTTGTAACTTCAAAAGGTCAATAGGTAAATATTATGAAATAAACACAACGAAATAACTAAACACCTCCCCCCCTCAACTTCCGTCATCCAAAAAACCTTAAAGCTTTATTTTCATGACGAAAGGCTTTGTTACTTCACAAGGTTAATAGGTAAACATTATGAGGTAAGAACATGATAAGATATCGAACTTAATGAATAAAGATTAATTAAAAAAAATTATATACCTATTATAGTCAAAAATAAAAATGTTGCATTTTGTACGCCCTTAACTTAAAAAGGTATCCACCTCCTCAGTCAAGATTTGCTTTAATGATGCTGAATATCAAATAGTGTAAGAAGTAAATAAAAGTTGTTGGAAATAGCAATTTTTCTCGTTCTCATCAACTCTAACTCTTACGTTTAAACGCTAAGAGTTTAAACTTCACAAGAAGCCAAATTCTGTATAAATACTGAGAAAAATTAAACTACTTAAAACGTTGTTATTTACCAAATTTAAACTTTATTTCTAAATACGAACTAAAAAATTTGTTCTATACTTTTTCGCGAGAGTGACGTAAAATTAAAATAAACAAACGGGGGAGGAAATGATTCATCCCTAAACATCTCAATGGAATTCGGTGACGACTGAATGCCATTCTACGTTCCGTCCAGCAAACTACGTTTTAAGATATTTTACTGTTTTTTATAATAAGAGAAATTGTTCAAAGAAGAGAATCGTAGGGACCCGATAGTGAATGTCGGGTTTTCACGAGGTCGAGAATAATTTGGGAAAAGCTATTTTAGTACTTCATTCTTACTCTTCTCTCCCAGTCCCAGTCTGACATTGGCAACTCTCGTGTCGTTCCTTTGTAATTCTTTAAAATAATTTTAAACTCGTATCGTCAAATAGTTCAAAATGTTAGGAAGTATAATAAGCAAGTTTGATGCAAAAGCGAAAAATCATATGGAACAGCAAAGTCTGAATCCGTTTTCGGGTAATTTTAGTCGATCACCATCACCGAGATTATCTAAAGATCAGTATGGAAAGTAAGTCATATATGTTTTATAAGTAAGATTATTTTCTTGTGTAGTACTATTTCTTATATGATAAAGTGTTTTACCTTGACGATGGCTTGATATCTAACTATATTAGTCAAAAAGTTAGGATTCTCCTTGGAGCCACTGGCTCTCTACGAATCATTAAAATTTACTGCCCATTGGCTAGTTAGAGGAGAGAGGTACCGATTATTTCTTTGATACGTAAAGTCAGTACATACATACTATAATATATATTGCCAACAGAAAATTCACTTGTGACCGTATTTCAACCTCAAAAAAAGTAATAGGGGGTTTATACATACACCTACTTGAGTAAGCAAGCTACAAAATCAAAGGCAGCACATTTTTTGTTATTTTAATTTAGTGCCAAACGTTCGAGGGCATTATTAAAAATCATTAGATAAGAATAGTAATCAGGAAAAAGGTTTTTCTGGTTTCAGTTTTATGAAAACGACTTATTATATTCTTAAAACGAATTGTAAGAGATACTGAAAATAAACTGTGGGAATGTCATTTGTGTTAAAACAGGAGGCTGCCTCTTGACCGGCTTCGGCACTGAGGGCCGCTTCGCGGTCATATATTTGTTATCCTATACTAGTTTGGCATATTACTAGTTTGTATAAGTGGCATACTGCCTCGATGTAAGCGAATTTTCCAATTTATTCGTCAAAAACGTGATTTGATGACATTATGTAAAATATGTTAATCGATAAAAACTAAACTAATGCTAATAATAACTTCATATACGTGTTAAACATACATAGTTGTACATGTGTATAAAATTTTAGCCCGATCAGACAACTTTTAGAAGTTTTGTAATCCTTTGAATTTTTCGCTGAGTCATTATTGTGGTTTAATGACATATTTATGAAATATGTGTAAACAAATGTGTAACTTAAATGTGCTTTGGAGTACATTTAGACCAGAAGAATTATGTACCAAGTTCAACAGTCTGAGACACTATGATTCTAAGTGTCCCCCGATAATTACATACACAAGCTTGTTTCAAACCACTGAAAAGGTCTTAAAAATACCAAAGCAGGTAATTCAAATGAAATCTAGCTTTGTTAATTTAGGAAAAACACTTTACCTTTTCTGTATGCAAAGGCAAATGGTATCCGAATAAAAGTGGTCTCTTTATTGTTTTTTTACCACATAGGCAGCAAAATGGAATTTCGCAGAAGATTTTTATAATTTAAACCTATCAGCCGAAGATAATTGCTTGTTATAGAAATTACTTACTGAGGCGCAAGCCGATCCTGGTAATTAACCCATTTGACTGACAAGGCGAGGCCGAATTGCCTTCAGAACTCGATGCAGGTAATTGCTAGTATTAGTCAGCAATTACTACGTAAACAGGGCGTATTTAACAGGTGATCGTATTCCATACGCATTTAATAGATCTGATTCTTGCACTGTATTTGATTTGTCGATCGAGTCAGATGACATCATACCTGATGCCACCAAAACTTCGCGTCTTTTATTGTGGAGACTCAAAGTTCCACAATAAAAGTGGAACCAAGTCTTTTTTATAAATAAGGTTATAAAAAAGTTAAAAACAAAAAATATAATTAAATTGTAATTTCTTTGCATAATAATAAAGTTACACTAAAAAAAATAATGATTGAAAAGTTATTCGGTGAAATAACGTGTATTTGTTGAATAACGGTAATAATTATGTGAAATAAAGTGAAATAATAGTTCGTAGAGAAGGTTATCCATTACATACGATCGCCTCTCATGGTACTTATATATCCGTATCAGGGGATCTCCCTAGTACTAGTGTATTTGACTGACTTTCCTCCACACGGTTCTTACAGTGTATTTAACTAGCGTACTCAATACGATCCGCGGATTTAGTATGCTGTATGAACGTACTAAATATTTTAATTTCTGCATAGTCACATGTACTATTGTATCCACTTACGATAGAAAAATGTACGATCGATCATTATTCTTAAAATGTTAGGCATAATTCATTCATTAAAAATAGCGGACACAAATTTATGTTTATAAAGATTTTAAAAGTACTACGTAGAAAACAAAACGGGAAAGAATAACTGCAAATCATGTTGATTTTGAAGAATGGCCAATCTACATAAATAAATAAATATTCCCTAAGAAAATATCGATCTTTATTTAGATTTAAGTTATTATTTAGAATTAGTTCATTGATAAACAACTTTATTAGTTCTATTTTATGTATAGTCTACAATTTTTACTGTTTAGTCTTGTTTGTATTTTTATAACAATTTTTGAAATTATATAAATATGTTTAAGAACAGGCTACATTTAAATAAAAACAGAAAAAAACTTAGAGACATAGAGAGGGTGTCCAGAAAAAAAGTACACGGGGAAAAACACAGGAAAAAATACTTGGAAAAAACGCGGAAAAAATACAATAGAAAACAAATACACGGAAAAAAGTACACTCGAGGGGGCATAGCCTTTCTCATTACATTGAGAGGCCTGAACCTCCTTCATGAGCAAATTAAGGTTATAATAAATCAATTGATTTTGGCTTCCCGTGCATTGAATGTGTTGAACTATATAAGTTATTGTAATTTTGTACTGATTATTTGATTTCATTTCTAAGCGAAAGTGGTCAGGTTACTTTTTCGATTATTCAAATTTTAACCTATAAATCCTCTCTAGTAATACATCTCTACGCGTAGAGATACAATAGGATAACCACTGAGCTTAAAAGGTTATAACTTTTAATTACAGTATAGGTGTTGAATCCCGGGTTGACCCTCTACCGTGTAGACGTTTGTGGGGTTCAACCCCGAAAACAATTATAAGTGTTCAACCCAGTGTTCAATACATCGTGTAGACGAGGCAAATGTCAGGTGGAGTTTAGTCTCGTTATTTGACTATTGTTATTGTTTATCTGAAGCATTATATTTTTTAATAAATTAGTTTACCTTGATTGTTTCAGTTCTAGTTTGCATCGTTTTAGAGTTGTAACTTTCTTTAAACAAAATAAATTAACAAAAAGTATAGGAACTGACGACATAAACGAAAAAAAACTAACTATTACTAAACAGCTGGTAAACAAATAAATCAAGCCAAAAATATCAGTGTTGCCAATATTTTCATCAAAATTTTATTATTTGGTAAAAATACCTCATAATAAAAATTGTTGATTAAAATGTTTTATTATAAATATTTTACTATTCTATTTAATTTTATAAATAAATACGATATAATGTTAAGTATTAAACATTCATATAAAATTATAAATGCTTAATACCTAATAATATATCGTTATAAATTGTGAGTAATATTGCATAGCAAATATTATTACAAGCTAAAAAAAGCTTTGTTTAAAAAACGAAAAACCCCGAAATTCACTTAATAACCTGCAACATTATAACCCCCAGGCAATAATTTACTTTTCAAGCATAGATATATTATTACTTAAGGGGCCCTATTGGTTGAATTTATAAAATAAATTAAATACACCTTAATATAATGAAATAAACAGAACAAAATTACAGTAACTAGTAATAGAACGTTTAAAATACAAATCAAAACACAAACAATCTGTAAGAAGCCGGAAACAATTGATTTAATATAACCTTAATTAACTCTTGAGGATGGTTTCAATATAGTTACACAGA
Source organism: Microvelia longipes (assembly GCA_018340805.1). Lineage (NCBI taxonomy): Eukaryota > Metazoa > Arthropoda > Insecta > Hemiptera > Veliidae > Microvelia > Microvelia longipes. The sequence continues at coordinate 22,075,728 of JACMZG010001893.1, read as the reverse complement.
GCCCCTGAGAGCCCCGATATCATGTTTCAGGCCTCTCAATGTATCAAGATAGGCTATGCCTCCTCTGGTCATGTATTTATATGTACTTTAACTCTCTAGGAAGCATTAGTTCCTAAATAGTGGGCTGCGGACCACTGTTAATTCGTGAGGAGGTTAAAAGCGGCCCTTAGAACATTTTTAAATGTATTAAAAATCATAATGCAATAAATAAAAGTAATAATATTCGAGAATTACTAGCTAAGAACCAACCCCTTATAGGATTTCAATAATGTTCAATGAACTATCTATAACTTATTTTAAAAGACTATTCTATTACAAATGAAGAATCAGCTACCGTCGATGCTAGCTGTTGGATATGAATATCCTTGGACCGGTTTCGGCAAAACCGGTACAATCGTAAAGCTTGTATTTGTTTGATCAATACTGTATATAATATGTTATAGGATGTTAATAAGTTAAAAGTAAATAAAATAAACTGATTCGTTTTGGAATCAATAAATCTCTTGGGTTTGGAATTGCATACAAGTAGACCTGCAATATAAATAAATTTGGCTATGACGTTATTTTGGTTTTTCTAGAACTCTTCAAAAGCCACTCACTTTAAAAAATTAATTTTATGAGTATAAGGAGTAATTTATTTTTGTAACAAGGTGGGTAGATTACCTTTAATGAGAGTGCGGGCAACTGGATACTAGAAATTGATTAGTCTGATTTAAAAAATTTTTCAAGATGATACAGACGAACTTATCATGCCTTTTAGATAATGCAAACATGATTTATCTTTCTTCTTCGTCTTTTTGTGTCTAAATGTTTTCCTAACTGATTTGTCAAAAGGAATTTTGACAGACTGATCTGAAAGGGACTGACTGACTGACTTGATTGACTGAAAGAGACCTGACAGACTGATCTGAAGGGGTTGACTGGACTGGACTTGAATGACTGAAGGGACCTGACAGACTGATCTGAAGGGGACTGACTGACTGACTTGACTGACTGAAAGGGACCTGACAGACTGATCTGAAGGGACTGGCTGAACTGAGACTGACTGACTGAAGGGCTGACTGACTGAGAACTGAAAGGGACCAGAACTGAAGACTGACTGACTGACTGTCAAAGTAACTGATCTGTCCAAAGTAACAATAAAGAAGGTCACATAGATAAAAACAATATAGTACTCCCCTAAAAGGGAGTAACTATCTAAAGAAGTGCCGATATTATTACTAGTAGGGCCCTATAGGTTAAATTTCGAAACATCGAAAATCTAACTGACCACCTTCGCTAATAAAATATAATTAAATAATCAGTACAAATTACAATAACTTATATAGTATAATGTTGAAAATACAAATAAACACACAAACAATGTGCGGGATATCGAAATACATTTATTAATTATAACCTTAACTCAGTCTTTAAGGAGGTTTCAGTGAGGTTGCACAGAGCCCTTGAGAGCCCCAAAAAGATGTTTCAGGCCTCTCAATGTATTTAGATAGGCTATGCCCTTTCTAATATGATATTATTATAGAATTTTGAAAAAAATTAAAAAAAGTAACTTGAACACCTTCGATTACTAATATAATCAAGTAAACAGCACAAATTACTTTAACTAATGTAATAGAACGTTTATATTGCACATGGTAATACAAGCAATATGTTCATTTATTATAAACCTAATTCTCAGAGGGGTTTTCAAGTAGGTTACACAGAGCTCTAAAGAATCATAGAGATATACACTAGAGGGGGCATAGCCTATCTAAATACATTGAGAGTCCTGAAACATCTTTTTGGGGCTCGCAGGGACTCTGTGTATCCTCAATTAAACCTCCTCTAAGAGTATGTTAAGGTTATATATATCAAATCATTCATTCTTAGCTTTTCCCGAATTGTTTGGGTTTTGTCTCCTATTATAAAAGTTGTATTATATATGTTACTGTATTTTTAATGTTTATTTCATCATAGTAATGCTCAAGGGTGTTCAGGTTACTTTTTTGATGTTTCAAAATTCAACCGATAGGGCTCCTCTAGTAATAATATCTCTATGTAAAGAACCTTGAAAAGATAGTTCAAACCTCTTAATGTGTTATGATAGGGTATGCCGACTTTAGTAATATGTCTCTATGTAGATCTAGAGTAATATATCTATCTAGATGTAATATATTTACATAGTGTGGACCCGTATGAAATTCTTTTTTCATATCAATTCTTCGCAATAAAATATCAGAAATTTAAAAAAATTGTGCTCTTGTAAGATACTGAGAGTACCTTGTCATATAGGTACTCTAAGGTACCTATATGATATGTATGTATTACATACATTTACTCTAAAAAGTAATAATTTATACTGTCTTGTTATACTGTACAAAACGCTACAACGTGTAATACTCGTGTTAAAACAGTTTATAATAGATGCACTAGATTGCTGCATAATGTTCAAAGCACCGACCTTTGAGAATAATTCTTTTCTGTAATAGATAATAATCTTAAAACTAGAAATAGAAAATATGTAACCGCCAAACGCCAAATATGATTCAATATTATAAGGAACATAATTGCTTACATCAATAATGTTTATCAGTAGTTTTTATTAATAGAAAGCTTTTAAGATACAACCAATATGTTTTTACTTGGCTGCAGTTTTAAATAATTCGTACATCGGTATTTTTAAATTCTCTATATAGTCAGAATAGACAAAAAAGGATATAAGAAGAGGGCAAATAGTCATCGATTACATGTGCCCATAGTAGCACATGTAATAGAAGTGACAAGTAAAATGTTTAAAATTAAAAAGGCTAATAGCTTTTGCCAATAAGTGTTTTGAGACTGCCAGTCTCTACTCTCAATCTGTCCAGCAACGACTTAGCAGTTAGTAACTGGCTCAGCTGGTTCTCGTGGTAGATATCACTTGTAACTTGCTAAAGGCAAACGATGAATGTGCTTAGTAGTTTATTCACAAAGCTTACATTGTAACCATATTAATTTAACCTAGGAAGTGAAAAGAAATACCTAGGAAATGTAACAAGCAAAATGCAATGCTACACCTAGGAACTGTTCCATCATTCGGCAATCGTCATCATTGATGGCTCGACATAATGTCATGTCCCACTCTGTTTCGTTACGTCTAACTCATTAGGGCGCCGACAGAGCCTGAACTCACTCGGACCTTCAATTAATTCTGAAGAATATAATGTGAAGTACTTACCAGAGACGAGCGGTGCTCTCTTACCGCCATCATGCATGGCAAGCAAAACATATCATTTGATATTACCGAGTTTTTGCAAAAACATGAATAGTTGACACAATATATTGTGCGAGAGATACCTGTGAAATGTAACAAGTAAAATGCAATGCTACACCTGGGAACTATTCCATCATTCGACATTCGTCATCATTGATGACTCGACATAATGTCGAGTAGTATTAAATGATATATATATATTATATATATATTATATATATATATAATATATATATTAATATATATATATATATATATAATATCATTTTTCAGTAATTATTTGTACATATTTAATGTTATTCTTGGCTGAACTTCGCTATACTGCACCTCGTTTATCAATACTATGTTATCGATATATTTTTAGTTTAGAGATGTGACGTAGGAATAATCGATATATGCCTTTTCTTTTACGTTTATGAACATATTTTATTATTTTTTTAAATGTTTTTTTGTTGTTTGTGTTTTTTTTATTTGTTGTAAAATGGTTTTTAACTATTTTCATATTCTTTTTTATGTTTTTATAATGTTTTAACTATGTTTCATAAGAAAAATTGATGATACACACATCTAATTTTATGTTACGCGTATTTTTTACGTATTTTTGTTTTTTTATTGTATTTTTGTTAATGTTTTCATTTATTTGTTGTATGTTTTTTTTTAATTGTTTTAATTATAATTAATAATTTAACGACGCTGCTTATCTTTCAAGTGCTCAGTTCTCGTTTACGTGTCGCGTAACTAAAAATATACCGATATATAGTATTGATAACAGGATGCACCGTATACCAAAGATTTACCTTATTCTTACCTCGTTTGAATGTTCTAAGGCATAGACCCAAAGGAAAAAGAAAAAAACCAGGTTTCAGATTTTTAGTGCAACGCAATACTTTCCGTTGAGTCATTCCATGTCCAATCAACACAAAAAAGTACATTTTGGACTTGATGTCACCGATTTTAATATAAATTGGCCGACAGGCACTATAGAAAGAACAAAAATCACTTAATGAGCCGATTTTTGGCTCATTACGTACAATTATATGACCGCAGTAACGTGCCGTATTATCCAAAAAAAATGTGATTTTCGGCATTTCTTTGACTAAGAAAATGGCAGTATCTAAAATTTAAGAGGTTCAATAAAGCCTATCATTTTCACCTATATCCTAAACCAATTAAGGTAGAAATTAATGGGAAAATCCTTCCTACTACTACCCATTCCTACTAAGTCCGATAGGACATGAAACTCATGTCCCTTCCTCCTTTTCACATTGTAGAAATTTGAAATTCAACTTATATTAGCTCTGTCAAGTTTTCAAATGTTATGAGATTCCAATAATATAGAAACAGACCTCAGAATCGATTTAACAAATGATATGCCAAAGTATCTCATAATACATTAATTTTATGATTCTAAGATAGTGGAAAAAGACGTCGAGATATAGAAAGAAGAATTTATCAAGCATTGATAAAATTAAAAGGTTTTTATCATCCAATTATAGCGCTAAGTAAACCTAGTAAACCGTATTTGTAGAAAACCTCTTGTATGTTAGAGCAACCTGGACGGTGGGATCGATAGAAAAAGCAAACTAGGAGCCTTCGAGATGTGGTGCTGTAAGAGTGTACCATGTTAGTAATATGAAAGTTTTAGATAGAATAAAAGAGAAAAAAATTGGGGAACATAATTAGAAAAATAGAGGCAAATGGATAGGTTACCTTGTAAAGCATTCGACGTTATTAAGTGAAGTTAAAGAAGGATATGTGGAAGGAAAAAAAGTTTAGGCTGTTCAAGATAAAATGAGAAATTATTTTGAAAATAATAGCTTTAGATAGAGAAAAAAACCGGAATAGTACTGTTAACAAAATAACAAGATTGAACAAATGAAGCAGATTGCCTGGGATCAGGCAGTTAACAGGTTCCAGACAACGTATTTGCACTCTTCTCACAATAATTTAAAGTTGGAAATTTACATTATTTGAACAGTTCATGAAACTGGATTCAAAATCGATATAAACCAAAAGCGCAATTCATAAAATATCTTTATTTGACTGGTTTGAGCGAAATATAGTTGCTAAAGAACGTACTAATATCTCTTAACAATAATATTCGTAAAAACGTTTGGGGATTGCAACAGTTTTGAGAAACTGGCTCTAAGATCAAAATAACAAAAAATGTATACACATCATGTATTAATTGTCTTGATGAAAACATTTTTAAAGAGGTCATTCATTCCATACCTAAATATACTTTGTACCAGTCACTTGCATGTGGTAGATCAAATCATGTAAGTACAATTAAAAAAATGGAAATTTTATAAAAAGTGCAAATGAGGTAGAGTTTTCACAAACTCATAACACTTTACAAAGATATGGGAGGGTTGAATTATTGCCAAAAGACCTATGCCAACCGAACTCACCTTCCTACCCCTCATTCTCATCTGTCATTTTAAATATTTTATTTCTGCTTTCAAGATCACCATTTATCTCTGTTCGCCCTTGACTGTTTTCTAGGATAAAATGTCCGCTTACAATATATTAATATATTGTACATTTTTTCACATCAGACTGGGATGTATAATGGGTTTATTTTAGATTTATGTGAAACAAAATAATTTTTAAATAATGATTGTTTAAAAAGTCTTAAAAACACATCATCACGACTGTTCATTTGAACATCATGTCAATCAATGTCTTTCGTTTTAAGAGATTATATGCAAACTTTTTGTACGCATCTTCTATTAGTAATATTCACCTATTATTCTCTATAATGTTTGTAAAAACCTGGAACGGATCATTTTTTAAGTGAAAATACAACACTTTTCCTACACATCTATGGAAAAATTAAAAATAGGAGAGCCATGTTGTCGCTTATAGTGGGTACTGACACTGTTTTTCATTTTGTCCAAAATGATCAGTCCCTACAGTTGACTTAAAATGTTGTACAAGTGCTTAAAAATAATTGATAAGATCTTCCTCTTTGACGCTTGCCGGACGATGCCTATGCCGACGATCTCATTAGCGTAGAAAATTAGATTTTTCTCTGGCAGAAAAAGAAACTATCTCTGGCAGCATAGAAATACCTTCTTTTGTTGGATCACAGAAGTTAAGCTTGTTCGTGTAAACGCATCTAATCTCTAATCTATTAAAGTAAATTCATCTATCTCTTCAATCTATCTCTAATAAAATTGACTACAGTAAAAAAAGACTCAATTTGAAAACATTGAGTAAAACGCTTATAGTATACGCAACTCGTGAAGAAAACAAAACTTTCCATACGAGCGTGGATTCGTAGCCCGGGCTAAGCCATGATTTTAACACCATATGAGCAATGCATAGACGTTTTACTTGCAGGTTAAGTACCGTACTTTATCTATGATTGTGAGGTTTTAAAAAATTCTGACACGGGGTTTCGCAAGCCAGGCGAATTTCCCTTAGAATGCTTGCTTTCTAACGCACCAATCCAGTTCTTGCTAAGGTTTACGGTTTATGCTTAATAGCCAGAACAATAGTACTTTTACTTCCTTGTCAATTTGCATGGATTCTTTAAAGGAAATGCGTATTTTTATACCATAGGTTATAAAATAAAAAAACTACGCTCGCCCTTGTATACTATCAATACATTCAATATAGTCATGCAAAGCTATGTTTATCCTGTTCTAAAAATTGTTTTAGCGCATGTTCTTTGAAAAATCCATGCAAATTGACAGACAAAGATCTATTGTTCCGACTATCAAGCATAAATCGTAAACCTGAGCAAGATCTGGATTAGTTCTTGCCAAAGGAAATTCCCCCGGCTGGCGGGCAAACACGCCAGATTTATTTTGTAGTTATAATCTTATCATAAAATTATAACGATGCAAAATTACCTCCTGAACCAAGATTCTAACCTGGGCCCCGAGAGGAGTATTGGATTGAATATTATAAGTATTTGTATCGACTCCGGACTATAATTATTATTCTTTGAGCCTCAGAAAAAACATTGATAACGACTCCCTCCTTGAAAATGATTTTTTACCGACCGTTAATTTGTTTTCCTACAATTTACCACGGGTTTTCAACTTTATTTGTCGTATCGACTTCGGACCGGTTTTTAAATTGTTATCTGCTTCAATAACTACAATAAAGTTAAATAAGTAAGCGAATGCAATAATCCACAAGAATTCAAACTGGCAACATTTACTTGTAGTGATAACTAACAAACACTTACACTTCCTTTTAATCACTTAGAAGAACTATCCTTACTTTCGGCACTAATGCAGAAAATAAAACGAATAACATTTATTTTCGGCACTAGTGCCTAAAGTAAGAAGAATTCTTTAAAAAAAATGTAATGATGTGTTCACTGTGCATGTCATAGGTGCATGCTAACAGACATTTTTTTTTTTATTTTTCTTTTATTTTTTTTTTATTTATTTTTTTTATTTTATTTTTTTTATTTTTTTTAATGACAATAATTCGCCTTAATCGTAAATAAAAACCATTTTCTTTTTGTTCTAATAACTATTTATACTTTATTTTAAATATTATTATTTTGTGTTTAACAACGATACATTTTAAAATGTTTAAAGAATTATAAATTAGTTTGAATTGGGTAAGTGAATTAGAGAGAGGCTGTGACGTCACAGTCTATTATATTTTTGAACACTTAAGCAGACACAACAAGCCTGAACTCTATTGGCACATTTCTTTTTTCTTTGAGTTTTAAAATACATATCATATTATTAGTTAATAAATAATACAGCAGAGCTGGTTAAAATTAGTCACACTTAAGTCTAGCGCATCAAATGTATTGCGTTTGCAATAAATAAACGAAACTGGGATTTTAACTTAATTATCCATTTAAGTGTTTTAAGACCCCATGAAAGGTTTTTACCAAGTATTATTTGTGTGTGTGTGTGTCTGTCTGTTATCTTCATAGCTCTTAGTGTGTTATTACCGTCATTAATGACTCAACAGAAATTTAAAAAAAAATCAGATGCAAAGGAAATTAAACATAAGAACAGGAAAGAAGCTATGAAGGGACGATAGAGAGGTGATGAAAATGGGCTAAATTCCATGCAACGTAAAATAACAATGAAAACAATCATACGAAGTAACAAAAATGTGGCTGCGAAGCGGCCACATAATGGGCTTCACATTATCATAGGCTTTAATTGTCAATTAAGAAATAGAAAATTTGTAGAAAAGGCGGAATGGGTAAAGTTTGACGCTCTCTGAACGTCTTGGATTCCGTCCAAATTTTAAATTAAAAGTATAATATTTTTTTTAAAATAGAGTAAGCTTGTCATACTGACGGTTTTATCGCGATTGCAATTAATATCTATTAACTAGCTACTCTTTCAAATATACACATTACTCTTAAAAATTCCATAAATTGTTTAGTGTTGTATAAATTCTTTGAATCGTAAGAAAAATGACACTCTAGGCGTTATTTATATTATATAGGACAAGTTATGTATTATATAATATAAGAAATATATTATATGAGATATATTCATGCGTACTAAATTTCAAATCGTTTGTTTTCGTGTTATATAAATTTTTAGAATTTTTGCTAAGTCATTTAGGATAATTTAAAATCGATATATTTGAAACCAATACACGTTGTCACATGTGTAACGAACTGTACAGTTTATGATCCCAATAGTCAATATATAAAATTAATTGATTTGTAATTACAATTATAAAATTCTAATTAATTATTGCTTGGGATGCATCCAATACAAAGCTGTGACACCAATAAATTTTTATTGAGACACAATAACTTTGTACATCAATTTTTTTGACAAGAACACAGTCGAATCAAAAATGAAAATCGAACGTTGCATTACATAAATGTTTAAAGCCACGAGTTTGCCATGTCAAGACCCTAATACAATATGAGGACCTTGAATTTAAAGAAGCCAAACATTAATTATGCTGTGTAATATTAACATTGTTAACGTGTTAGCATGAGTTAATATAGTTTGATCAATGTTTTACACAGGTATAACATTTCTTATAAGATAAGATTCCTTATACATTTCCCGTCAAAGAACAAACAAAACAAGTCCGAAGGGTTGAGGGCAGGAGAAGGGAATTACCTTACTGATTATATTTTTGTATGTATATACTTTTTATATTAGTTTTTCCTCTACAAATTTCTCTTGTTTCATTGACATTTAGTTGCAAACTAAGGATAGACAGTTGGGCTAAAGTTTTGATGTTGGTAGCACTGACTGGTGATAAGGATTATAATAAGGAATTCAATTTCATAACAATGCCATAACTATATGGGGTAGTTAAAATTTGATTCATTTAAATTTCATGCGCAAAATTTTATGCGTTTAGTTAAATTATATGCTCTTGAAGATTTAGATCTTCCGGTAGTGACCGCGCTTCCACTGTGGGAAGCATCTTAAGGGATGTACAAAACTGAACAATTTAGTTTTGTTTCATTCATATATATATATATATATATATATATATATATATATATATATATATATATATATATATATATATATATATATATATTATATATATATATATATATATACACGTGAACCAATGACACTTGGTTCAAAAATCAATCTTATTAATGTCCCGAAGTCTAGTATTTTTGAAGTATGTGTTACGTCATTAACCCGCAGTAATGACTTTTTATATAAATAATAAGTCTAATTATTTACTATTTAATTTCTTGCTTAAGAAATGATGTATGTGTTTTCTTTTATACTTATCTGAAACTTGCAATTGTCCTACAAGGACTTCCCCCGCCCTCTTTGTAAAGACTGTATTTCTATGACAAATAAATATTATATATATATATATATATATATATATATATATATATATATATATATATCTTTTCTATAATACATTCTACTTTTAATACATTACAAATAATAACAATGGTATTATAAATTGTAAAAAGATAAATTGCTCTAAATGCAGATAAATAAATACTAAATGCAATCGCGATAAAACCATCAAGCTTGCTCTATTAAAAAAATATTATACTTTTAATTTTGAACTTGGACTGAATCCAAGACGTTAAAAAAACGTCAAATTATTTATATGATTCACCAATAAATAATTTGAATTATGAACTGACAGTAAGGACTTTTTTTGGCGATTACAGAACACTACTTCAGGAATTTTAGGTACTATTTTTTTAGGAAAACTGTTAAGCGTTAAATTGGTTTCGGAATACTTTTTGCAATAGCTATGTTGAATAGAATTTCGAAATTATGTTATTATGTAAGAGTATGAACGCGATTCGTATTGAAATTCTTTCGATTCTGTTAGTGCACTGATTCAACACGATGTGCAAACGCAGTATGCGGATAAAATCTATTGAATGTTTAGAGATATAAACAAAGAAGTAAAAACAATTTTCAATAATGAGGTCTAAATTGAATTCACATTTATTTATTTTATGTAACCAGTCTAAGGCATTCCTACCACAAATATCTCTTTCATACATTTCACCTCTCGGATTAAAATTTGTTTAAAGTAATCATTCGACACTGTATTTACAGGATTTTTCATTAATATTGTTGAATATTTTTTTTTTGGCAGGCCACTAGCAGGTTCTAAGACGGAAGAGAGAGGGCAAAGAGCCAAATGCCACATTCTAAGGGAAATTCAAGACTTGTGTAACTGCATACATGATGTGGGTGTTTATAATAAAACTAACAAACACCACCGAGACTCAGATGACGAGGAGTTCAGTGACGATGAAATCATTGTTACGTTCGGTGAAATATTTCAGGTAATCATCAACTTTCTCCATTTTAACTTATAAATAATTATAGAGAGGGTCTGGTGTAGCTCAATCATAATTTCTACCTGGCAAGTTAGACTCTCTTCTTGGTCCAAGTTACATTGTAAAGAGATAGTTTTACGCTACTCTTTAGGTTCATATAACTATTATTCTGACAAATTTATATAATATATGTACATCACACATATTAAATCATATTTTAAATTAAATTATCTTTAATTAAATGATTAAATTAAATTACATCATATTTAATTTGGTCTTTCTCTATCTCCTCTATAATTTATTTTTAGGTCATTTTAGATGCTTATTAGTAAAGCATAAGTAAAATAAAGTATTACTATTGCAAGTTACTTAGTAGTAACTATTATTTAATAAGACTATAATTTATTATTATTTTATTTACTTTTACAACTATTATTTATTAACTATTATTTTACGACTATTATTTATTAACTATTATTTACTTTTATTTTATTTACTTTTACGACTATTATTTATTAACTATTATTTACTTTTATTTTATTTACTTTTACGACTATTAATTAACTATTATTTACTTTTATTTTATTTACTTTTACGACTATTATTTATTAACTATTATTTACTTTTATTGTATTTACTTTTACGACTATTATTTATTAACTATTATATACTTTTATTTTATTTACTTTTACGACTATTATTTATTAACTATTATTTACTTTTATTGTATTTACTTTTACGACTATTATTTATTAACTATTATATACTTTTATTTTATTTACTTTTACGACTGTTATTTATTAACTATTATTTACTTCTATTTTATTTACTTTTACGACTATTATTTATTAACTATTATTTACTTTTATTTTATTTATTTTTACCAATATTTTTTATAAACGATTATTTAATACTTTAAACCACCAACTGGGAAAATCCGCTCGGGGGAGTGCCGGTTCCTATACCCGTTATACACCCTTTAAAAGTTACATTATTTTTTTTAGATCTACACAAAAATTAATGACAAGGTTGTTGGTCTACTTATCGCAGCAAAGAAAAGAGGCTTTGTATATTTTGAAAAAGAGATTCTATTTCAGGTAATTACAAAGTATTATTTATATTTGTATTTATTTTAAATAAATTTATAGAAATTTTAATTAGTCTAATGCGTAACCCAAGTTTAGCTGAAATACTAGCGTTGTTAATAATAATAATAATTTATTTGTTGAAAGCCTCTGAGGACTATAAGGCTTGTTGTATCCTCGTGAGGATACAAATACTGATGTCATTTTTAATTTCAAATTCAATACTGATGTCAAATAACATCAGTTATATTAAATAAATGACTAATATCCTAAATGATTAAAGATAAATAAATCACAGATGCAAACATTAGCAAAAAGTAAGTTAAAAACAACATAAAATAATCTTCTAAAGTCTGACAACAAAATCAATTACAAAATGATAAGCTTTTTAGTATATCTGACAAATAATTATACTTATCAATTCTTTTAATATTAGAAGGTAGTTTGTTGTATCAGTTTATGGCCAGGTTGAAAAGGGGACAGCTGAAATATGCTAATGCTGCACTTTGCAGGACATAATTTGATCTTATTTCTTGTATTCACGTTGTGTATAGCAGAATGGGGTTTAAATAGTTTATGGATTTAGATTTGGTTAAAATAGTGTGAATTTAGTGGAAACGGGATAGTTAAGAGCAATAGAAGTTCTAATAATTAGTCTGTCGGTAATATTATGAGAGAATACCTTACTATTAGCTTCCGAGCACTGTCAGGTTAGTTTCTCACTGCCATAAGGGTTTGATTGATTGGACATAGTCATTGCCAAAAGGGTTTGACTGATTGGCCATATTCATGCCCGAACGTGGCTATTTTGAATCACATGAAATAAGTAACTCCCATTTTTCCTGAAGCTCCCATACAAACTAGACGTAAAAATAAATCGTGCTATTTATTACTTATTTATTTGCCATTTGACTAAACCTTTACTTATATATGTTTTAGAGAAGAGATGATGACGTTCTAATTGCCCTAATAAAACCAATTAATGAAATAAGAGCAATAATAAATAAGGAATTAGCGTCGAATGCATCCCCCACTCCATTTGCGTCAAGAGAAGTGTCTCCAGCTGTAGATAGTGATGAATCGTCCCATCAATCAACTTCGAAGAAGAAGAAAATTGTAAAACATAAGAAACACCACGACGAAAACGAAGATGGGACGTCAAAGCATAAAGTGGAAGCGAAAAAGCAGCATAATGAAATTAAAGAAGTCGTATGTAACGGAGAAGCGATAGCTGAGCAGTCTGAAAAATCAAATGAAACGGCCCAAATCAATCCACAAAATTCCTCATGTGAAAATACCACTCTATCGCATGATATAACTGAGAATACTGCTAATAATCAATTAATTGATGATAAAAAAGATTCTCGAATTGAATCCGAGGTTCCTACTAACAACACACCTGTTGTAACCGAAAATGAAAAACTTGAACTTTCTATTCCAGAAGAGAAGGAAAAGACACCTGTAAATGTTTCTGAACCTGCTGGAATAACCGAGTCTTTAAAGATACCAACATTAGAAATAACAACTGCTCCAGATAATATAGAAGAAATTGCTAATGAAGAAATTTTCGATAAGCCTACAACATTAGGAAATTCCACCGAAGAATCGGCGCCAACAAATGATACTTCTAATTTACCGGAACATCAAAAAGTAATTACAAACAACGTTGCTGGTTCAGATCTTTGCATAGAATCCAGTGGAGATAAATGTAATGTAACTGATTCTAACAAACAAGAAATTAGTAATTTACCCATGACAGCCAACACTAATACAGATAATAGCATACCTGAAGTTTCACCTTGTGAAGTCTCTCATTTGTCTAATACAAGTAGTGAAAATAATGTCGCTATAGAGGATAATATTGACACTAAAACTATTACTGAAGTTTTAAGCAATTTGGAAATAAGTGTGAATCGTGACAATAATTCTCCAGAATCGGACAATTCAAAAGATAAAGTAATAGATGAATCTAATGAAATGCGTGTAGAATCTAAGTCTCCTTCAATTCAATCAAATGAGCAAGAAAATTGTCAAGTACAAGAAACAGTAGGCAGTGAAGTATCAGAAACTGTTGACAAACAATCTTCACAAGGAAATAATTCATCAAACGAATTACTCAATAGTTCGTCTCCTCAATCAGATAGGTGCATCACTCCAGATCCGTGCGACGAAGAAGTTCAACAAATATTGCAATCTCATTCAAGTAGCCACGTTTCGACGTACAACCACACTGAGACAATGCATGAAGAAATTACTGAAACAACCTACGAAGAGAGTACTGTGTCTTAAAGTGTATACTACTAAGATACTATTAATACGATATTGGAAAATGATATTACCATTGGTTAAAAAGAAAAAACTTTAAAATGGTAATCAAATTGAAAAAAAAAATATAGTGACGTAATGTTGACACCAAGTCTTTGGTTGATAAAACCTTTGAGGTTGAAAATGATAACGAAATGTATAAAAATCTAAAATTTCTATTGTTCTAAAGGCGTATTTTGGCTAACATACCCGGTCACTGGCTTTGGTTGACTGAAAATGGACCTGATTTTATATGTAACTAAAATACATACTTAAGAGTTTGTTAAGCAGTTATTTATCCTGGAAACTTACGAAACTTGGAAACCTGGTTTTATAGCCAAAACACACCTTAAAAAATGTACACACAAAGAATAATGTATTTAAGAAGATCTATACGAACTATCAACAGGTTGCTTAGGAAATCAATTACAAAAAGGCATTCATTCGCGCAGTGATTCATAAAAAACTATTGTGGGCTGCCTAGAAATTTCTCTGAAGCAATCTTGCCTCCTGCAATATTAGATTATTCTGAAAACGCCCCGATAATTAAAAATTACACACCAAACAAGAACCCTAAGATCCAGAGTCGTCGATTCCTACTTATACCATAAAATATACCCATCTAATAACATAATATAGATATTAAAGTACTTAGTAATTAACAGTGACTAGAATTTTTCAACGTATATTTATCCCACAAGAAAGCAGAGGTCATACATCATAACCAAGTGACTTACCGTTAAAGGCATAGTACTTCTGGAGCGACGTAGGTTGGACCTAGAATAGCAAGATTATTGGTTGCCTATCATTAGCCATTTCAAGGCACTGTCCTTTTCACTTTAAATACCTGGAAATGACTCAATGACAACGTCTCTTGTCCATGTGACTTATAGGGCCAGTCTACCCTATAATGTGTCTGCCTATCATAAGTTAAATTTTACCTGACTTTTTATCACAATAACTTTAAGTTGTACATTCGGTTTGACAGTTTTTAAAGAAACCTTTGTGGAAGGTTAAAGTACTAACGTGGATAGTAAGTATTACAAGGATCTTGAATAAATGGAATGACGCGCTGAGTCGATTTATCAAATAAAAAGTGACCATCCCACTGAGGATTAAAAAAAATGAATCCGCCATAAAACATATGTAAAAAACAAACTGCTCATGCCTGATACGAACGGTAGATGTTTACAATAATTACATTAAATAAATAAATAAATATATAAATTTTTAAATAATACTAAAACTGTCTTAAATTTAGAGGCAAACTTACGTTCCAGCAAAAGGTTTTCTATTTTACGCAATAAACAAATAGTGATGAGTAATATACTTTACTTTCTTTGCAACCACCTCGTGCCATAATATTTTTATTAGAAACAATAATGGTTAATCATTTAAGTGTTTTATATGCCCGGAAGTGTTAATATGTTAAACTCGTCTTATGATTGTTACAAAACCTGCGTTTCGTTCCTTTAGCAATAACCATGCTAGGGAAGGTAAATTTGCTTCTACTTCTCTATCTCGTATGACTTTCCTGAGGTCATTTAATTTTCCTTATCGCGTAATTTCCTTTATTCAAGATCCTTGAAGCATTATGGATTATGGAATAGTTATTTATACACCTAGTGAATAATGACCCCCATTATAACCCTGGTCACTGTAATGATTACTAAGGCTGAAAGCCGAAGAAATCATGATTTAATTGATCCCTGTCTTAAATTTAGAGGCAAACTTACGTTTTGACCTCGGCAAACCTCGGGGGATAATTTGACGAGGGTTATAATAGGGCATTATTCACGTGGTGCATACAACATTTTATCTCAAGAAGGGAAAACAATATATATGAAACAAAAAAAAAAACTGTATTTGTTCATATATAAAATCAGTGAAACATAATTATCCTATTTTATGCAAAATTAACTAAAATACATTGTATAATATATTATACACACAACATAACCACATACATACATAACAAACAAATATCATAATAAACAAAAATATATAAATACCTGAATGCTCTATTTTAACCGTATTTGCTTCGTCATCTATACAAGACGGTTGAGGATTATCGGGGATATCGGGAAACAATTCATCTATGTCGTTTACTATCATTCCATTATCACTTTCCATCGTAAACAACCGCACTAAATCCTTTTATGATAAATATAACAGGAATATTACTTGAAAGATAAGAAAAAACTTAGTAAAAAAGTAGGTATTTACAAAACAGATTTGATAAAGAAATTATTTGTTTACAGACAGCTGGGATTTAATGAATCAGTGCTGCCAACATAACTTTGTTTACTCGAAATTCTTTACGTAGATTTTTGAATCTGTAATTTTAACTATTCAATAATTAACTTGGGTAAGCTGGATTATAACCCGGCGGAAAATAATAAATTATTATTTCCCACCGGGTTATAATAACGGTCATTATTACATAAAAACAAGCCCCGAAACGTTTAATTATTACCCTTCTGGAGATAACCCTATTTATTGAAAAAAATGTTTATACATCTAACAAACAGGATTAATATAAGCTTCGCTATCATAATTTTCGCTACAAATGACAGTCATATGTCATGCTTGATGAGTTCGTCATGATATCTTCACAAGGATTTGAATTAAATCAATCTCATCCTTTCTATTATAAATTAGTCATGTGTTTTAAAAAATAATGTAAATAAGTTAATATTTTTAGTTGGACATTCGTTTTTTTAATTTACTTAAAATATTATAACTCTTATCATTTGTATTTAATGTAAAATAAAATATTTCATAGATGAATTTCTAATTATTTGTGCTTTTAGAGATATATTACTAGAGGAGACATAACCTATCTCAGTACAGTGAAGCTTAAACCATCTTTTTGAGGCTCTCAGGGTCTCTTTGTAACCTTATTGAATCCTCCTCGAAGACATAGCTAAAGTTATAATATATAAATTGCTATTTGCTGGCATATAGATCATGCCAGCAAGTACTACCACTGGGTAGCTTCTTGCAACATCATATCAAAGCCATATCTTATCACTGTTACCATTATTGCTAATAACAAATGTTTCATGTAGTTGAAATATTCAATAAAGTTAAAAAAAGGAAAAAAGCTGTTTGCTTTTTACACATTATGTTTTGTATTTTAAACGTTCTATTATATAAATTAGAGTAATTCCGTTCTAAAATTAGTCCAGTTATACTAATAATAGTCGAAGGGCTTCAGGTTACTTTTTTACTTGTTAAAACTACAAAATTTGGACCCTAATAATATCTCTATAATTATGCTATATAATCTTCTTAATATCTCTTATGATTATGCTATAGTATAAACCCCTTAAAGCCGTGGAAATGGCTAAAGCGACACCAAAATTTAACACAAGTTATGAAGTTAACACAAACGGTTATAAGTTTAACATAAATTTAAGAATTATCATAATACTAAGAAGTTATCATACGTATTTAATTATTAGTTTTGCTGTAAATAATAAAATAATTACCTGGTGAAGTCTCTATATTTTAATTTGCAATACTAGTTATTTTGTTGTTTTCGTTATGTTAATGACTTTTAAAATTAAGTTTGTTTCTGATAAAAAAATTATTAAAAATTAAAAAAAAATTGAATTGATTTTTAAGGCCATTTGATTGTAACTTTAATAGCATGGTACACAAGCTATAAATTGAGCAAGCAATGTAGCTAAGTAACTCGGTTTAAGTTAGGTCCGGTTTATATTTATAGTTTGAAGTGCTTCATGCAACAATAAACATGAGAACGATTTGTATTTTGTTTGTCACTTTAACATTAAAAGAAACCTACGGTTTAATAATTAGTGGGAAGGATTTAGTAAATACATCTGAAAACATTGGCACAGGGTCTTTATTGCTACCACATTCAACAGGTTTACCTAATTTGCTGCCAGATTCAACAGCTTTACCTAATCTGCTGCCAGATTCAACAGCTTTACCTAATTTGCTGCCGAATTCAACAGGTCTAGCAAGCCTACCACCAACAACTAAGAAGTCCAATGGAATTCTTTGCTATACTAAGAAGCCAAAACGTAAACATACACATCCTCCAATTCGACTTCCTTCACTTCCAACTTTTCCTACATTACCTACATTACCAAAATTACCAACATTACCTACCTTGCCTAGTTTACCCACATTACCTACATTACCAAAATTACCTACCTTGCCTAGCTTACCCACAATTCCTACTTTACCTACATTACCTACTCTTCCTACTTTACCTACAATACCCACTGTTCCTAGCACACCGTCTGCTCAAGTCTCAGGGAACGGAACTGGTTCAGGAACAGGGCAAGCTACAGGTTAATATAAATATATCCTTTTCAAAAAAAATAAAGTAAAATAACAAATTTTTCGATCAATTTTATGCTATTGCTGTTAAAATTAAATAATGTCTTTACATTATTTTTGTAACATCGTATATTATATTTTTTGAAATATTTTATTTTTGTTGAATGGAAGAGAGAAGTATCTGGTCCTAATTCTACGTGGTTATTTAAACTCGTAGAATTAGTATACCACATACCAGTATAGTATACCATACCACATATGAGGAAACAGACAACCACTGCACACCCAAGGCTTACAGCTACTATGAGCGCCCGCCCAAGTAACAAAAATGCGCCCTTAAAACAAAGTTTTGAATAAAGACCAAATATATGTAATTCCAGCCCCAGTAAATAAAATGTTACAATAATTTGTTGATATAATTTAAAAAAAAATTACAAACAATTGTTTATTATTAAAATATTACATTATTAGACATATAGTTACATTTTATAATTTTAAGAATTTCCTTGGCAGAAGGACATTAAATAATAAATTAAGCATACAAGGAATAAAGTAAATACAAATAAAATATTGCTTGATTTGAGCTTCACGGCTTATTAAAGATAACAACTGCGGGAAACACCTCAGGTGGTAGAGAAAACAAATATTATTATTTGTATTTGTACTAAAAAATTATAGTTAAGTAAAATTTTAGATAATAAAGTTAAACGGCATGTCAGGATACAACAAATTGTAAGAGTATTTATAGCATAATTGTCATAAAAAGACTAGTAGGTCTTTTAACTAGTATTTTTCTTATACTATTATCAATATGACTTTATATTTATTTACTATGTTTCTATAATTATGTACTTGTACTAGTAAAAGTGGATGATACCATATAAAGTCGCTCTTATTCATATAAAGTATATGTTTTCATAAAACTGCTTATCTTTTTACATGAGTATCTACAAGTAAACTGTTCTTTGTCAATAAAACAACATAAAACTAAGAATATTTAACATAACTATGTATTTAGTTAATACTGTTAATTAGTAAAATATTTAAAATTAATAGTTATAAGTTGAAAGATGTTGATAAGGAATTAAAAAAGTAAATTTAAAACGGGTACAGTTTGAAACTTGTCCGCACTAGAGAATTTAGCAGTGTTGCCTTCAGGTCTTGAAAATATGACTTTAATCCTATATGTATTCTATAGACCAGGGTTACGCAAACATCAGAACCCCGCGGACCCCCATATCACATCAAAGGTACTCAGCTGACTCCTTATCGATTTTTTAATATCCAATGTCGTTTAAAACGACTTCGCATAAAACATTTTGAAAACTCAAAGAATAGAACACTTATGCTTCTTATGCCGTTCGTCTTTTATTAGCGCTGCCATTATGGCTTCATCGAAAACATTTTTCAACCCTTTCTACAAAGAAAAAAACAATTTTTGATCAGTAATTATCGTCAATATAAAACAATCACTTATTTGCAATACTTTACAATTAGAATAATAATAACCAATAAGAGCAGCAAATGGAGTCAATAGATAAAGAAGAAAGACATCCCTATACAAACTTCTCCTTCGGCACACTCAGTAGAAGTTCCTTGTGTGGTAAATGTTGTTTGTATTGTTGTTGTGTAATTTAAATCCATGTTGTTTAATATACTGGTTGGTCCAAAAGTCTTCCTTTTGTTAATTTTTAAACTGTATAAGATACATTTTTAAAACTTGAAAGAGCTCCAATATATAGTTAAGCTTATTTTTCGCATTGGAAATTTGGGGGCAGTGACCAACACCCAACTTTGAAATTTCAATTTGGGCCCTATATTTTTTCTTTCATATTTTAATTCTATAACTAAAATAATTACTACTTTGTTCTCTATTTTTTTCTATTACTAATTGTTTGCTCCCTTTATAGAGGCAAAAATGTAAAAAAGGGAGTTATTAATTATGTATTATTGTATGTTAGTGTTAAATAATCATGGATAGTGATTCAGACATTGGCTTCTTTTACTGTCTCACTTCGCTCAACAGTAAATATGGTCGCCAAGGTAAAAAAAATTCATTCTTTACAGTCTTGTAACATAATATACATTTTTATTTATTTCCAATTCAACCCTTTTATAGGGGGCAAACTATTAGTTAAAGGGAAGAAAAGTAGAAATTATTTTGGTCATAGAATCAAAATATGCAAGAAAAATGTGGGGTTGAATTTGAGATTTCAAAGTTTAGTGTCATAGGGCCTCTTTGGGGCCTGCCCCCAATAAGTTAATGCCACAAATATGCTATAATCGAAGTTTTAAAAATTGATCTTATATACGGTTCAAAATTGAAGAGGAGAGACGTTTAGGCCTCCCTGTATGGGAATAATAAATAAATAATTTTATTGCAAAAAATTATAAATAATCATAGGTATAACATTGGAGTTGACTGTGAACGAACCTGAGTAAGAGCAGAACATTCGACATATTTGACTGCTTTGAGCTCCTTCGCTAACTTCTCTCCTTGTTCCAACGATATAGGCCTTTGTTTCTTCTTTCTAAGATCATCTAAGACATCTTGATCTTCTCTTTTATCTATTTGAGTGCCTACGATTATAAATTTCGTTCTGGGACAGTGGTGAAGTATTTCTGGTATCCACTACAAAGACCAGAGCAAAAATCAATTTTTATTTTACCATTGGTATATATAGTTAATTAATGTTTTTGCATAGAAAATCCGAAACTGATATTTTTCCTGAATTATCATTTCAGGTGTTTTAAGAAATTCAGAGTGTTTTTTTATCAAGTTGCCTCTACTGTATGTGTGTTTCTTGACACAAACAGTCCCCTACTACCCCCAACTAGTAGATCGTATATTTTCGCGTGTTTCACCAAAATACTAGTCCATTAGTACTAGTACAATTATCTTTTTAATCTTTATATTTCTTCTAATGTATTGTTTATTATTTTTTTTGAACTTTTATTCTTTTGAAAATAAAATTTGAAACAAAAATCCCTCTGGGAGCACTGAGAATAAAACGGACTGTTAACCTTCTTAGGGCAAGAGAAGCGGATCGGGAATTATACTACGATATACTTTTGGCGATTTTCTTATTTTAAAAAAGATTGCGAAGGAAGAGAATGACCGTAGTGAATCCGCTACGGAATAAAGGCGAGGAAATGTCGCCGATATTTTTAACAAGTCAACTGCAGGTTTTACTAAAGCCATTTATTAAAACTAGATATAATGTTAGGTTATCCCAGAAGGTTAAGTTACAGTACCTCAGTATATAGTCAACTATACCAAGAAAGGATCCTTTATATATCTATGTACCCAACGCTGTGTCTGGTTTCTGCACATCGAAGAGACCCCTGACCCTGACCCGATGTTTAAAACAAAATAAATCATTTTTGGAAGTCCGTAAGTCAGACAAATTTTCATTTGATGTGCTGGTTATTTTGCTCAACAAACGACAAAGATAGAGTCTATATCCGCTAAATAATTTTGTAGATATGTAGTCTCATTAATTCTTCTTGATTCGCGCCTATTTTTATGTATAAATCGCATGGACACTTTCCATCTTAGCTTTGCACTAGCTATATTGCACTCATTTAATGCTTAAAATGAAAGGGTAAACATTTTTTAGCTAATCCCAGGTGGACCAAATGTGAACTGCATGCCATATCTCAGATCCCATTTCTTTCCCTACTTGGTTTATATATTACTTTAGGCACAATCAATAGAATGTTAACTTTGGCTGGACAGTTACCTTATCTCTAGTATTTTCATATGATGATGGTTTAACTACTGAGTAGCAAACTAGAAATACGTCGGTCTGAGGATAACTTAGCGGTCGAAGTCGATCATATTCCTCCTGACCTGAAATTGTATCAGTTTATTATGTGAATGAGTAGATTTAATTTTATAATACTCATATTAATCAATAAAAATCGCGATTATAAGACTACATAGGATTGGTCATATTGGGAATAACTCTTTAGAGGGAATACGTTGGAGCAATTTACAAATTGTCCAACCTTATGTTTTCAAAATTAAGGATAAAGAAAGAAAGCTATATTGCTTCCTTATCTCATAAAATGAAAGGAACATAATCGTAATAAATGAAATTGTGACACTCTATTCATTGGATGTCTTTGTATATGAACTCACAGATCCCTAAATTCGAAAAAAAATTGTTTGCACCAAATGTATTTATGGACATTTAGGTCCGTGGGTCCGTTACGTGGGTGCATGTCCACTTCTCGTGACAACAACATATAGGCAAAACGGCTGAACTGATTTAAAAAACAACTTAGTACAAAAGAAATCAAGTCTTATCCGGGGAAGGTATTTAATTTTGTGTGAAATCTAACATAGCGTCTCAAAGTAGCGACCGGCTTAATTGTTTTAAAAATATGTTTTACTAAATATGAGGAATGTCTTCAGAGGCGTAGATCATCGGGATGTTAACTCTGAGTAATACACTTAGAAACAGAGTGTTTATTCCGGGTATACACTCTAATTATTATCATCCCGGCTTGTCTTTTAATTTACCTGACAATATATCAGTTGGTTGGTCTTGGTGGATCTGTGGTTGATAAAAAAGGAGGAGAAGACTATTGAAGATACGCGAAGGTTGGGCTTGTAGCGGGGTATGTGGGAAGGCTTCAATATTGTTGTCACCACAGATTCACCGCAACTTAGAGGTAAGAGATATTAAAGAAGTCACTAAGTTCCCGCAAATTTTGTCGAAAAAGAGTGAGGAAGGAGGTCGGAAAGTTGAATACTAAAATGTAAAGTCTCTACAACCCATCGTTTAGTTAAAAGACAAACATGAAATCCACCGTTTAGTTAAAAGACAGACATAAAATCAACGTTCAGTTAAAAGAGGGACATAAAATCCACCAAGGGGCGTGATTCCACTCACCGGTGAGCTTGACGTGAATTGAAAAACAAGCCGATTAATTAT
>JACMZG010001893.1:21661227-22050318 GCA_018340805.1 Microvelia longipes | reverse complement strand
AACCAAGTTTCATTCGACTCAGGCGGCGAAAATGAACGAATCAGCGCAGTTTATGAAACAGATAACTCACAAATAGAAAAGCCAGGAGTTAATAGATTACCATTAAAAAAAAATGATTTCTGTAAAGATCTTTTTGGTAATAAGTTGCTTTATTTAGAAACCAAGTTATTTTAAAACTGTTTATATCCGTACGGCGCTAATAGCCATTGCAAAAATTGAACTAGGAATTAACACTACCTACAATATAATAATATATATATAATAGTATATATTATTAAATATATATATATATATAATATATTATATATATCAGTATATATATAAATATCATATTAAAATAATATATTATAATAATATAATAATATATAAATATAATATAATATAATTAGAAGTAAATTAAAGTGACTAATGTGACAAGTGAATTCTGCTTTATTATGATTTTCTTAATTTTCGACCCCGTTTTGTATGCTTTGTATAAATTAAATATTAACACAGCACATCTAAAATCACAGGCTGTAAAAATAGTTTAATTAAAAAACTTACATAAAATATTATAACAAGTAAGAACGGGGAGACAAGCATTCTCAGCGGAGAGACGCGTGAGATCCACTCTAAATAAACCCAAGGTAAAGTCGCTGACAACAACACCAAAAGCTGTAAAGCGGGGTCCAGCCTACTAACGCATTGCAGGTTAAAACCTGACAATAGCCTGACCTACCTAATATATCTCAAAAATCAAAACAAACTCCTCAAAATAAATTAAATAAAAAAAATAAGTTATAATGACTTTTAATTAACATTTGAAATGACTTTTGTTAATAAAATCTCAATTGTATTATTGTACATTAAATTTAACTAATAATTATTTCTTTGTCACATCTTTACTTAAAAATATAAATTATAAAACGAAAACAATGAATTTTGTTAATGGTAAACTAATGCGTAAGACCATTATATTTTCATGAGAAAAAATGTGTGAAAAAATTATGCAATAGGTAATACATTTCAGAAGAAATTTAGTTAAATTGGAACAAAATGAGTAACACATTTTAAGTTCTGGCTTTGACTATTACGTTCTAAACATACTTTCGCATGTGACCATCGTTCAAATAATGTAAATTTTTTTTAAACAAAACGTGTGATAAGGACTTTATGTAACATTAATTGTAGGAAACTTTTTATTTCATTACATAACCTTTCCAATGGTATGGATAATATTTTTGGAGACAAAATGATTGATAAAGTTCTCAACACAGCAAAAATCCTCACACCTAGCCTAAATTTGGATTTTGATATATCTGTTGAATGCACTCAAGGCGGAGAAAAAAAAGAATTATCTTTATAATGGTCTTCAAGAATTACAAAGAACTTTTCATAAAATGAATTTTAAAACAATAAATTACTTTTAATAATAAAATAAAGCAAGTAATAAAACCAATTAACAATATGCAGACTTGATTTACAAAACCAGTAAAATATTTCTTAGTCAACATCATTTGCGATAAAGTCTAAGGGTGGCTGTAAAGTAGGTTTTTATGATCTTGTCACTGGTGTACAATACAGAAAAGAGATGTAGAAGGACCAAATCATTTCAAAGCATTCAAGCGAGGGAACCAAAGCATTTAACTCCTGAGGAAAATCCGAGGAGTTATGATATTAACTCCGAGGCGGTAATTGCAAGAGGAAAAGTTTAATTGTACTCTCAATATGCAGACTAGGTTTTTATCTCCAGACGTTGACGGCATTAATTTGTTTTTGGGTTTTGAGCCAATAATTTTTTTTGTCGGGTCCCCCTTATAAATTTTTGGGTGTCGCCCCCAGGAATGTGATACAAAAATGTATCGCTGTTCTTTATAAATTTAGAGAATACCACTCCCCCTCAAAAATGGATATAATTAACTCTTACCTTAATAATAGAACACACTTTTTATTCCCAAGGACGAAAAAAGTTACTTTTTACTCTCAAGGAATTGAAAAATAACTTTTTCTGTAACGTGTAGTAAACATGTAACTTAAACTGTAGGTAACTTTATATTTAATAACATACCATTGCAATGGCATGGTAATATTTTTGGTGACAACAAGATATAAAGTCTCGACACGGCAAGGATGTGAAAGGTTACTTTTTACTCTCAAGGGAGTGCAAAGTAAATTTTTTCTCCCTTGGGAGTCAAGAGTGCTTCTTTACTCCCTAAAAACTAGTCAATAAACTTACATTATACACCGTCTGGAGATAAAAAAACCCTTTTTTTCTGCCGCTCTTACACTTTATCGCATCACTTACGGTCATAATTAATAATAGTGATCGCCATTTACATAATTAGAGATTGATTAAATAATTATTAATTAACTAGTATCACAGGATATATTAATAATTCATTTCACACCAATTCTTTCCTGCTGAATGAATCTAAATTTTCTTTGGTCTCACTTGTTTACCTATTAGTTTTTTCTAAAAGGTATTAAAGGTAAAAAGATCATCATATGTCTGAATGTGATAAAACTTTGGTGCAAAAAAAAGTTTAAAAAAACACTTTGACTTCATGATTATTGATTCTCTTATTTAAAGCTAACTAGTTCAATAACCTTTTGATTTCATCAAACACTTAACTTTTTTACTTTCCTCATTTATACAGTAAGTATACAGAAAAATTATTGTGTTTGCAAAAATATCCCAAATTTCATCTAAATAATCCGTTTCTGGTGTTTTTAAGACCTCCTGAGCGGTTTTTCACAAATTTTTCTGTCTGTCAGGGTTTTTATGCTGTAGAGTTGAAACTTGGTAAAAAAATCAATCTATAAGCCTATTTATTTGTGCTATTTGAAAAAAATTGTATGACGTCATTATCCGTAATTAATGACTCAGCAAAAATTTCGAAAAGTTATTAAACGCAAGTTGACATATATAAGACCAACTTATGAGCCAAATCTTATCTCATTATCTGCATTAGTTCAGTTTTTATCAAATATCTTGTATACGTTCAAAGCCAATAAAGTTGAAATGTGTGACAAGTATATCCGTTTATGTAATAAATAAGTATGCAAAGTTTTTTTTTTAATGCGGCAAGTATACCTATGGTTTTTGCTTGGATCAGTATATTTTAGAGGTGTTGTAACATAAATGTAATGATTTTTATATTCTGAGGATGAGAAAAGCAAGTCCCAAGTTGTGAGGGTGACCGTAGCAAATCCTATGTTTTGAGGACAAGTTCCAAGGTACCCCGTACCCGGTTTTTTACTTTTTATTCTAATTAGTAGCATTATTATTTTAATAACTTTTTAAACTAACTAGATGCTTCTTTTTTTGGTTCAACCATTGAATAGCTAGTCTGCATAGAATATCACAATAAAACACATCAAACAAAATCCTTAAATAAGGTAAACAATTACCTGTCTGTATTTGCTGTTACTTTTTGTATTTATATCTAACAGCAAGTATCGACGGTAGTTGATTCTTTAACTTGCGGTCAATATAATTTCTTCAAAAATAAACATGAATATACGTCTTACATTATTTGATCTTATCAAAGGCTATATTAATACAATATTTTGTTCTCAAATAGAAACTGGCTTTTAAAGGTTATGCGATATTGTGTTTAAACTTCATGAAAATATTTGTACTTTGATTGGTTAGGAAATTATACAACTTTTATAAGTGACACAATGTATTTGATGTAAGTTTAGTAAAGCGTAATCCAAAGAGGTATAGTACATAAAGTAGCAGTAAACAATTTCGTGATAAATGAGGTAGGACTAAATATAGGCAACACTTAAGTATGTTTGGGTAAAGGTACATGAAGATTACAGTATGGTGTCAATAGTGAAAACGCAGTTATCAACAAACATTCAAGACTGCTTCAGACCACACAATAATATAAGATAGGTCCTGCTAACTATTAGGAACTTGCATCTCTAAGTCATAATCAATATGTATAAGTATATCGAGACATATACTGACTGTTATGGCGCACGTAATTAAAAATAAGTTAAACTTAATAAGTTTTGCACCTTTGTTGTAAAACTTACAACAAAGGTTTGTATACATAGACTAAAGTAATATATAAACCAAGTAAGGAAACAAACGCTACTTCTGTCAGACCTGGCATGTAGTTCATTGTCCACCAGGGAGATTGGACTCAAAATTTTTCCTATAGCCGCGGCCATTTTTGTCTATAACCCTATTAATGTAAACAAACTATTTTATGGTACCAACATTTTTGTTTTTTTATTGCATTAATGATTGAAACAGTTTAGATTTAAATGGTAATTATTTGTGTAAGAATACATTTTGTTGCCACATGCTATAAGGTGATTTTAAGATCCGAATCTTATAAAATACTAGGATTTGTATTTAAAAAACGAGAGGTTGTTATAACAACCGTTGTCAACGGTTTTTTATTTACTTTAAACGAAGTGCTATAATTGAGAACTTTTTTATTTCGTGTACAACTACTTAACATTAGTACTAATTTATGCAATTGAATATTTGTTTTTTCCTTTTCAAAATATTTATATAGTAATTAGTAATTTAACACTATTTCTTTTATGTAATAACAAGCAATCGTAATTTTAAGGTAAACACTGCCGTCTGCATTTTTTCAAAATCTTAAGGAAAAACATTGGTTTTTACCTATTAACTATAGTTTCTCTTTTTCTTTAACTAAGTTATTAATAACAATTATTTAAACGAAATTTAATACAAAATATTAAATAACACGTAATATTACAGTACGAGAAAACACGATAGAAAATGTAAAAAACTCACCTAATGTTTGTTATCAGGGTTGCCAATAAAATTAAACAAAGTACCTAAATCCGAAAAGTCGCAATATGCGCAGTTAATTCTAATTCTAGCCATAGAGATATAAACTAGAGGGGGCATAAGCTATCTTAATACATTGAGAGGCCAAAACATTTTAAGTGGGCTCACAAGGAGCTCTGTGTGTAACCTCATTGAAACCCTAGGGAGTTAAGGTTATAATTAATCAATTGTTTTCGGCTTCCCGCAGTTTGTTTGTATTGTGATTTGTATTTTAAACATTCTACTCTATAATTTAATGTTTTTGTTATGTTTATTTGATGATAATGATAATCGAATGTAAGTAAGTACTTTTTCGATGTTTAAAAATTCATCAATATAATATATATCTATGATTCTAGCTATTTTTTATTTTTTGAGCCAGCTATCAGCTGACCGGGCAGGTCTGAATTTTTTTCCATGTGTCAGTATAGGAGTGTCCTTACTTGTTTATATATATTACTTTAACATAACCTACGTAAATAATAATGGTTATTTACACGACAGTTTTACAGCTCAAGGCTAAGTTATCAGGCGAAGCCGCAGGTGAAAACTTCATTATCACCCGAAGCCGTAAGGCCGAGGCAGGTAAACAAAATGACTCCGAGGCCTAGCCAAGGGAGAGATAATACAAGAGCTGGAATTCTCCGATTCCTGCCGTGTATTAAATTTTACCTACGTAGATAAAAAGGGAAATATATTTCTATAAATTTTTAAAATTTTTTGATGATGATGGGAATGAAAATTTATAGTTTGAAGGGATAATAAAGATTGGGTTTTCATTTATTTGTACACATTCTCTTTTTCATTCCTTACATTATTCAGAATTTGTTCTGTGACTTCGATTTTATTCGGCATAGGTGACTCTAATAGCCACTGCACTGATTGCCATGCCTTTTTAAAGTTGTTATAGACGCACCAGCATTGGCAAGAAGGGTCACTAACGTTCTGCACAGGCAATGGTCTGCGTATAATTTAGAATCAGGGATATTTAAATTGATGTTGAAATTATTACGTCCCTAGGGACGGAAATATGTGTTTTACGTCTTTAGGAACGTAAATAGCGTTTTGCGTCTTTATGGACGTAAATATGTTTTACATCCCTTGGGACGTAAAACATATTTACGGGGCCAGGTCGCTACATATGAAAATCTAATTTACAACTCAAGTCGTAGGTGAAAACCATTTCAATAAAACTTCTTATATTCGTATAATAGTTTAAACGTACGTTACATAACTAAAACTTATTATGTAATTATATACTTGTGATGGAACATTTGATGTACGTTTAAGGCAACTTGTTAAGTAACATGTTATTTAGTTTATATCGCAACATAAAAGTAACACGTTAGATAAGTTGAAAAGCAACATAGTAAGTAACACGTTGTGTAAGTTGTAAAGCACCTTGACAAGTAATACGTAATGTAAGTTGTAAAGCCACATGGTAAGTAACACGTTATGTAAGCTGTAAAGCTACTTGGTACGTAATACGTTATGTAAGTTGTTTAGTAACTTAGTATGCAATGCGTAATGTAAGTTGTAAAGCAACTTGGTAAGTAACACGTTATATAGGTTGTAAAGCAACTTGGTACGTAATAAGTTATGTAAGTTCTTTAGTAACTTAGTATGCAATACGTAATGTAAGTTGTAAAGCAACTTGGTACGTAATACGTTATGTAAGTTGTTTAGTAACTTAGTATGCAATACGTAATGTAAGTTGTAAAGCCACTTGGTAAGTAACACGTTATATAAGTTGTAAAGCAACTTGGTACGTAATACGTTATGTAAGTTGTTTATAACTTAGTACAATAAGTAATGTAAGTTTTAAAGCAACTTGGTATATATTTAAGTAAATTAATAAGTAATTTGTCTCACAATCTGTAATTTTGCTGGCCATTTATTAGGGTTTGATAAGTTAAATTAGTGTGCAATCCATCATGTAATGTGAATGTGTTATGCAAAAATAAATGCCTTTTAACAACAGTTATAATTTATCTTATGTTTTTAGGTAAGTTGTAGTTTATCATGTTAAGAAAATTATTATGTAAGTTGCCATTTTATTTAACCTATGTTTCATTTTATGTTAGGTAAATTACTATTTAAGTTGCCGTACAACTAGTAACTTAAGTTTGGTAACTTTGTATTAATGCTATTATACGTACGTATTAATAATACTACGTATTTGCAAGTACTGTTTGAATACTAAAGAAGGTGTTTAATAATACATATTAGGTAGGATGCAGAGAAATTAATGCTAAAATCAATCACATAAAACCTTTACAAGTACGTAATAAACAGAAAACAATAAATAGTTTTAACAGTAAATTTGATTCTTTTCAACTATTATCATATATTTAATATTAATTATTAGTATAAAATAATAATATTAATTTTTAATAAAAAGACAGAGAACGGAGCCAGTCCGAACTTGGTCTTCTAAAATACAATTTAAATGCAATATTATTTTGATATGATTTTATAATGTGACATCGATTATAAGGCTCTATATATTAATGGTATAAGTGATAACGTTAAGGAAGATAAATTAATATTGACAAGGCTATAAGTAGCTTCAAAGGAATAGCTTTAGGTAGTTGGATGTATATTGACATCCTGTATATAACCCTCTTCAAATGAATAACTTTAGATAGTTGGATGTTTAGACATCCTGTAACCCTTTTCAAAGGAATAACTTTAGATAGTTGGATGTATATTGACATCCTGTAACCCTCTTCAAATGAATTACTTTAGGTAGTTGGATGTATATTGCCATCTTGTAACCCTCTTCAAATGAATAACTTTAGATAGTTGGATGTTTAGACAATCCTGTAACTTTTCAAGGAATAACTTTAGATAGTTTAATGTACATGACATCCTGTAACCTCTTCAAATGAATAACTTTAGAGATAGTTGATTATAGATTACATCCTGTAACCTGCTTCAAAGGGATGACTTCAAGTAGAAGGATAAACATTAAACCGAGAAAAACTAGCTTCAATAGTTTTCCACCTTTGCTAGAAGTAAGAAACTTTGTGACTGTAAATAGAGTACACATGGCATTAACCAGAAAAATCGAGTGGTAGACTTAAACAGAGTTTGGAGTTTGTTATAATCATTAATAACATTTGAATTAATGTTATTAATTCTCTGTTTTGTGATAAGAATGAGGGAACTAATGTTCAGGAAAATGAGCTTAAATTTTCTTTTAGCCGAAAGAAGAAGATAGTGCATATCTTTGAACTTACTTTTATTTCTATTTTTACTTTAAATCATTAAATCCGGGTATTATTCATACTTTTAGTAATCTTAGAGTAGCAAATATAAATTTTTATATCTCCTCAATGCTCTTTCAAGTCCCTCTCTGGCTATGGGTCTGTATAGAGCAATCACATTGCTTCCTTTCATTATTCAGTTCTGAAAACGCTATCACTTATAATTCTTAATACATCTTAGGTCCAGAGTTCAAGCAACACAAGAAAAAGGTTTATATAACCATACTCTATGAATACAGTATTTTTGACTATACTTTGACCCACTCAAAACCACTCAATACACACAGAGATGACATTGGCTATTTTGAATTGAAAGAGAGAATACAGGCAGTTTCTTTGGCTCTTAAGTCTCTTTATTACAGGTTTTATTGAATAACACTAGAATAAAAATAACTGATACAAGTATAAAAGCTTAGAAAGTTTTAGTGGCTTGATAAGACTTGCAGGACAAAAATCCGATGATTGAACTCAGGTGAAAGAATTATTAAGTTTTCAAGACTCATTGCAAAGACTAAGAGCCAAAACAACACGGTATTATACAAAAATATATTATTAGGTATAAGGATATCAAACCATGGATATCCCTATATCTTCTTAGATATTCTTAGACAGAATATCTCGTAGATATCTAAGTTAGATATCTAACTTTCATATCTATCAAAGATAAATATGAGGTGTCTAGTAATAAAAGACAGAGTGTAATCAATATGCCATAAATATAAAGAATTCAATTAAGTACGAAATTGAAGAAATTTTATAAATTAATTGAACTTCATAAAGTAAGTTAAGTGAAGGCGTAAAAAAAATGTATGCAGTAAAAATTATTTTGTTCATAATTTTGTTTTTAATACGATCCGCGGATCGTATTAAGTACCCTAGTTTAATACTCTGTAAGAACCATGCGGACACGCTAGTACTAGAGAGATGGAATCTAGATCGATCCGGGTGACATATAGTGTATCGAGGATACGCTTTATGTACCTTGAGAGGTGATCGTATTTGAAATAAAACATTGTTGACGAACTATTATTTTACTTTATTTTACTAAAATATTTCATCCGTTTTGCATCAAATAATTTTTCAAATATGTATTTTTTAGTTTAACTTTATTATAATGCTAAGAAATCACAATTTAATTAAATATATTTTTTGTTTTAAACTAACTTATAATATTAGTCAACTTTCACAACAAAAGACGCGATGTTTTGGTGGGATCAGTTATGACGGTCATCTGTCTAAATCGACTAAACAAATACTGTGCAAGAACCGGATCGTATTAAATGCGTATTTAATACGATCGCCTGTTAAATTCGCTGTGTGTAGTAGCAAATACAACTCTTAGTCCAATTATTAGCAACAGCCTCATCTTAACCTTTTAATGCCAAAATGAAGGCAAACATAAGAACATGTCAATGACATATTTTAACATGATTCTAAAGCTTTTGTTGTTAAAAACGGAATATAAAGTTTGCTCTCACGTCTTAACGTCTCCAGCTCCACGAATGTTAGATGAAACGCCTGCTTAATTTTTGTTTAAAATTAAATAACAACAACAATTTTATTTATTTTGACTAGGCAATGTAATTTAACATAAAACAAATTCATTTCGCCTAAAATTCCAGTTTAAATTAAAGCGAGCATGTAAAATACAAACTTTGTTTAACTAAAGAAAAAAATGCTTATTAATAGAAATACAATAATTATATATATATAATATATATATATATATATATATATATATAATATATATATATATATAATATCTAGGTACAGTGATCATATTAGAAGGTCGTTTTTCGTAAGCTTCCGACCAAACGTACTAACAAATAATAGTGAAGAAAGAGTATTCACTATTATTTTTTTAATTGAAGAATTATATTCCTTTGTCTATAGAGCCTATTTACAATATGAATGTCTTTTATTATTTTTTATTAGAGTAATAATATTCCTTTGTCTAAAATACCTTATGACTAAGGGATTATTTACTTCTTTTAAATGACAGTGACGACATTCGTTTCTCTATAGGACTCTCTCACAAAGGGACATTTACTTCAATTAGAGTTAAAAACTTTACTCTTTTTAAATTATTACAAATATCACCGGAATAATAAATAAATTTCACAAATTTTATTATAATTTAAACTCAACTTTTTTAAAATAATAAATAAAAATTGAAATCAACCTTACTATTAATTAGACATAGGCTGAAGGTACACCACATAGGCAGTATAATAGTTACTAGATCATCCACAAGGACCTCACTCGTTTATTATTTATGGATGTATAGTGATGTGACAAAGGTTAAGGAATATTTTATAATAATTTAACTGAAATTTATAGTTAGGACTTAATGATTAATTAAATTCAAATGGCGACTTTAGACAAATTTTTGACTTAAGAGGATGAGGGTAAACAAAAGAATGGACAAGGACACATTATAGCCCATTCTTAACACTGTTAGAGGTTGGCATAATGGAGAAGAATCCATTATAGCCCATTTTTTAGGGCTGTTGGGAGTTGTTATAATAATGGAAAAGGATCCATTATAGCCCATTCTTAACACTGTTAGGGGTTGTAATAATGGACAAGGACCCATTGTTGCCCATTCTTAGCGCTGTTGGGAGTGATTATAGTTGACAACGGCCCATAACAGCCCATTCTTAACACTGTTAGGGGTTGTAATAATGGACAAGGACCCATTGTTGCCCATTCTTAGCGCTGTTGGGAGTGATTATAGTTGACAACAGCCCATAACAGCCCATTCCTAGCGCTGTTAGGAGTTGATATAGTTCTTCTGAAATGAATGTACGAACCAAAATCAAAATTAGCATACACTCAGATTTTGAAATTGTGTTATCCCACAAAAAGCAAAGAAAATGTTTCAGGGTTTGATTCCTTGTATACGTTGCTGTTTGTTAAAACGTTTTTTGGTTTATAGGGCAAGAAAAATTTCTTTCTTCGAATGATATTCCTTCATTCTTATATTAGCGTAACTGAAACAAAGAACAATGAATTAAGAAAACTAAAAAAACAACATTTATTATTAATTTATTTAACATATATTAATATTTTAATTAAAATTATGAGTAAGGGCGGTATGCAAGAACATTTTTAAGTTAGAGTAAGATTGTATGCTAAAAGCATTATTAATCTCTCCACATTCGTTCAGACTTTTTATAAAGTATCCAGGAAATGATAAATTTAGTTTCAAATCAATGGTATGGTTATAGGCTTCTTTTTTGGTGATATTAAGCCTAACACAAACAACATGAACGTCTTAAATGAGACTAATATTATATCATGGTTATTCTAAGGTTGAACACATGATAGCAGTAGTGGTGTTTACACTGTGTTAGCCCCTTGGAAATACCAAAAACTACTGTAACCTCACTTCAAGATGTATAAAATTAACTGAATCAGATTTAAGGAAAGATTGTCCCAAAACACCCGAACATTGGTTCATGTTCGGGTGTTTTGGGACAATCCTGGCTTCATGGGTTTAACTTTGTCAGGATGCACACCCAGATAGCAAATGTTCCACAATACGCAAAGTAATCCTTCTTAAACATCACAATTAAGTTAGGCAGCCATAATTAACCATTCCATCATTAGAATTCCAATAACCATAGTTAACATTAGAACACATAAACAACTTAGAATCCCTGCCTTCCAGAAAATAACAACCGAATGCACGAAACAACCCAGCCGCATTTACTAACACCTCAGACCAACATAGGCATGGAAAAAGTTAAAAACTGATGAGGCAGAAATTTTTGCTTAATATTTAAACAATCCTCTCTCTCTCTCCTTACCAAGATATCCAGAATCCAAAACAAATCCTTAAGATTGATGAATACCCCACCTCCTTCACCACGCCAATATTACTACCACAAAAAGCCTTTAACCCCTCTCACATTATGTCACTAAGCACCTTAAATTACCCCAAAGTCCTCTGGTCATAACCTTTTAAACCTTTTAAAACCTCTGAAATTCTAAAACACCTTCCAAATAAAAGGAATTCTTTTCCTAGCCGACATATGCAACTCAGCACTTAAAAATACCCACTTTCCTACCCAAAGGAAATTAACTACTATCATAATGATCCCCAAACCTTTCAAACCTGCACATTTTTCTACACCCCACCAGCCTATATCGCCTTCTCGTCATGCGTTAAACTCTTGAAAATGTCCTTCCTTTACAAAATCAATCCCTTCCTAACCACCAATCTTTATTTAGGAAACAATTTTTAATTATCACCTTAATGACAGTCGGTGACATTTTCAATGTCACTGACTGTCATTGTCTTCTCCCTTGAAGTATTAAGTATTGTTTAGCGGTCTTCTTTGAAGAGGCTTATGATAGAGTTTGGCATATTGACATAATTTTGACACTGTAAGACATTCTTCCTTTTACTTATTCCATAATTCTTAAGTCTTTCCATTCAGATCAAGCTCTGGATTTTTCCTTTTCTTCAATCCATTATGTCATGGAAGAAATCCCTCAAGGCAGTATTTTAAGGCCACTCTTGAATTATTTTTACAACCATGCTATCCCAAAACAGCCATCCACAATGGCTGAACAAGTCTGTTTTGACTATAGGTCTAAATTATCTCAGAGCAAAGCTTTAAATTTATAACGTAGCCTTAAAATCCGCGTGGCCTAAAAGTAAAGGCGTGGTCTAAAAGTAGGGGGGTAGCACAAAACTCTTTTACTATTAAAGCCTTCAAATCCTTCAGTAAAAGTCCTAAAAAAGCTATCAATGTTCAATTTTATGCCTCAAACCTTACCTTAAATGACCACCTCATTGTCCCATTTGTTCAGATGCTTAACGAATAATGCTCATAAGTCCAAAGGATTCCGATTCCGGTTGTCGTCCTAAGAAACCAAACTTTTTACTCATACCGACATAAGACGCATTCTACAGATCAGAATAATTTTGACTCCAACTTTAGGGTAATTTTGATAAAGTTTATGCAGTACATTAATAAAACTTTTGTTAATAAAAATTTAGGTAAGAGACGTCACTAACCTACTGAGTAAACACGTTCAAGTAAAAAAGGATAACACTAAGATATGGAGCATTTCCGGCTAGTTAAAAAAAATATATAACAGGTATATTTGAAAATAAATAATTTTCATTTACAGCCGAGATTTTTTCTCTTAATGGCAATAAGCCCTAAACGCACATCAAGCAATAAAATAAATATTTACCTTATGTAATCAAAATCGATATTAGAGTGATGCGCCTGAACCAATGCCCAAGCAGCCCATAGCAAGTGACTAGCTAATGCAAACTTATTAACTTGTCTGTACAGGGTCTGTACATCAGTCGTTGAGTGCTGATCGTGTTTAAATTGATTTAAATATACTTGTAACCATTTCATTTGACATTGTTTATCGGGATACAGGCTGTAATCTACATCTGTCACACCTGGTTAACATAAAACACAAAGATAAGTATATAAACTCAAGGCACTTCTGCAGAAAAGGGGAATGATAATCAGAGAAATGAAAATACGTCCACTTCTCTGCCCAAAATATTTCATTTCTCACACACAACAAGTCTTGAATCTAGATTAAGACACTTGGTGAAAACAATTGTAGTTCCTTATATTGTTCCTTGTTAGTTGTGGTCTATTAGTCTTAACATTTCTGACACAATGGTTGAATTCTATTTAGTTCTTTAATTGATGCTTTGTTACCTCTACAGTTGCATCACTACATCTCACCAAATTTTTTTCTAGATTTTTTTTTTAAATTCCCATATTGATTCAATAGGTTATATCAACATATGCTCATCCTTCTAAAATCAGCACTGCACAATATATTTCTCACTCGTAAAAGAGCCTTACGTGATATAGTAATATATGTAGTAGTAATTACCAAAAACTGAAACTATAAAAACCTATAAATAGCTTTCACCATATAATTTATTAATTTTCCTCATTTATACACTAGATATGGGAAATTACCAAGATTTCATCTGAATTATCCGTTCCAGGTGTTTTTAAAACATCGTAAGTGGTTTATTTTGTATGTCTGTATGTGTTGTGTATCTGCTTTCATAGAATTTTTGATAGAAAGTTGAAACTTGGTAAAAAACATCTTTAGGTCTAGTTGTGCTGGCCGGAATTTTCACGGGTATTACTGACTCAGCGAAAATTCATAAAAGGCGGAAAAATGTGTTGATCCATTTGAAATTTAGCAGGTAATTGAGATCCACGCTAATATAACCACCAACATGTGTGCCAAGTTTCACCTAATAATTAGTATTAGTTCAATTTTTATTGAATAACATATTTTTTTAAAAAAATATTAAAAATCAAAAAATAATTTAATTAAGTTAAAATTCGTTACAAGTCTATACATGCCTTCCTTAATGCAATAAATAAGTTTACGAAGTTTAATTCCAACACGGCTACCTACGGGTTTTGCTGGATCAGTCATGTTAAGTAGCAGCGAGCAAGAATCCAAAATGAGCGAGCACTGGGAGATAAAACTAAGTTTTAACCTATATGAGGACAAGCGGAACGAGTCCGAAGTGGTGAAAATGCGCGTAGCGAATCCAAAGAGGTGAGGAAACGTTTCGAGGGACCCTGGACCCGATTTTTACGAGTTAATCTTATTCTTTGAACTTTACTTATTAATACTTCCTACTGAAAACCAGGTG
Organism: Microvelia longipes; assembly: GCA_018340805.1. NCBI lineage: Eukaryota > Metazoa > Arthropoda > Insecta > Hemiptera > Veliidae > Microvelia > Microvelia longipes. Next base: position 22,035,578 of record JACMZG010001893.1, on the reverse strand, counting down.
GTTATGACGTGAATAACACGCTTTGCTGAGCCAACAATTTTTTTAGTTTAAATGATCCTACTTAATATTTCTTGGGGCTGAATTTCGATGTTAAAAGGCCGAACTAGAATGGAACTGAAACAGAGCACCTATTTAAAGCTAGAGTCCTCTTGATATCCGCCTACAGTGTTTTATTGTTTATTTTAAACTATATAAAATTATTACTACGAAATAATTCTGGTGCGGAGGTCTGCTAAATGGGATTTTTTGGAATTCTTTTAGTTTTGCTTAACGATCCATATGTTGGTTTTTCAAAAATGCGCATAGATTGATAGTACCAAGATTTGAACCTGGAATATGGCTTTGAGCACTTCCACTGCTAGTATGGACATCTAACCGATTTCATTTAACTCAGAGCCGCAAAATTCATTGAAAAACATACTCGACATTTGTTACTCTAATTTTAGGTACCCTATCTCAACACATTATGATACACTAACATCTTTTTAGAGCTCTCAGGTCCCAGTGTAACCTCATATCACGGTGTATTAAGCTTGTAACCTTAAAATAAATCAATCGCTCTCAGGTTTTTGTTTTGTTTTGTTTTATAAATGTTTATTGCATAAATTACTGAGTTTTTAACTATTTGTTTGACTATAACAACTAAAGGAGGTAAGGTTTTTTTTTAAATTCAACCGATAGGGTGCTCAAGTAATACTATTCTAATAGTTGAATCTATTGTAATATTTTTATTAACAAATAAAAATTAATAAAGCCCAGTTATTTGACATTTTTATGATAATAATAAGATATAATACAAAGAGGGGGTATTTCAATGAGTAAATAGTCACTGTTCTCAAGGATTTTCCCAAGGACTGTGCAAGTTTAGATTCGACTTTCGCTAATTTTAGATCTAATTGTGTAAACCAAAGGAGTAATGATGACTTAGTATAACATGCATTTAGTTAGGCGAAGTGTGCAAGAGAGGTTTTAATTAGCACACACTTTTGTGAAAGATGGACTTTACAAATAAAAGGCGTAGCAAATCATTTTTATGGGACTTTCCAGTCGAGATTTTAGCATAAGTAGCATAGTATAGCACAGTATAGTAGTAGTAGTATATTATAGCATAGTACTGAAATGTATTTATAATATAGATACAAAATTTATTTGTATTAAACAGTTTATGGGGTACGTCATAACTCCCCTATTCGGATTCACTTCGCTCATCCTCAGAATATGTAAATCGCCAAATAATTGCCAGCCTTCGGACTTGCTTCGCTCGTCTTCACACAATATAAAAATCCGTTTTATTCCCAGCGGTGACCTTTTCACGTACTAACCTTGCCATAGGCTGCTTTAAACCATACAGATAAAAAACTATTAATATAACTAGTAATGCGTTGCATCAAGAACTCACGGCAAAGAATACATAAAAAAAAATATTAATTTAAAACAAGCGAAATGAGTTTATCAAAACATTCGGATGCTATACTATTTTAAAGTATAAACTCAAAAGGCTCGCATCGCTTGCTATTTAGGTATCTTTAACATTTACATAGTAAAAAAGGCTCGCTACGCTCGCTAGATTGCTTATATTTATAATAATACAAAGAAAAAAAAGGCTCGCTTCGCTCGCTAGATTGCTTATATTTATTAATTATAAATATAAGCAAATATAATTTATTTTTAAATATATTGTAAAAAAAGGCTCGCTTCGCTCGCTAGATTGCTTATATTTGTAATAATAACGTTTAAAAATAGACTCGCTTCGCTCGCTAGATGCTTATATTTATAATAAAATAATTGTAATAAAGGCTCGCTTCGCTCGCTAATTGCGTAGATTTATATTAATGCATAGTAAAAAAGGCTCGCTTCGGCTCGCTTGATTGCAATATATTTAATAATAATAAATGGTAAAAAAAGCTCGCTTCGCTCGCTAGATTGCGTAGATTTATATTACTGCATTAAAAAAGAAGGCTCGCTTCGCTCGCTAGATTGCTTAATATAGAATAAAATAAATTGTAAAAAGGCTCGCTTCGCTCGCTAGCGTAATTTATATTTTGAAGCAAGTAAAAGAGGCTCGCTTCGCTCGCTAGATTGCGTATATTTATAATATATATTAAATAGAAGGCTCGCTTTGCTCGCTAGATTTCTAATAATTAAATATTAATGGCATAAGTAAAAAAGGCTCTGCTTGCTCGCTAGATTGCTATATTTATAAATAATACAAACGTTAAAAATAGGCTTCGCTTCGCTCGCTAGATTGCTTATATTTATAAATAATAAATGGTAAAAGAAGGCTCGCTAGATTGCGTAGATTATAATAATAAAGTTAAAAATAGCTCGCTTCGCTCGCTAGATTGCTTATATTTATAATAAAATATATTGTAAATAAAGGCTCGCTTCGCTCGCTAGATTACGTAATTTAATATTAATGCAAGTAAAAGAGGCTCGCTTCGCTCGCATATATTGCGTATATTTATAAATAATACATAGTAAAAAAAGGCTCGCTTTGCTCGCTAGATTGCTTATATTAAATATTAATGCATAGTAAAAAAAGCTCGCTTCGCTCGCTAGATTGCTTATATTTATAATAATAAACAACGTTAAAAAATAGGCCTCGCTCGCTCGCTAGATTGCTTATATTTATAATAAAATATATTGTAAAAAAGGCTCGCTTCGCTCGCAAGATTGCTTATATTTAATATTAATGCATAGTAAAAAAAGGCTCGCTTCGCTCGCTAGATTGCTTATATTTGTATATAATACAACGTTAAAAATAGGCTCGCTTCGCTCGCTAGATTGCTTTATTTATAATAATACTACGTTAAAATAGGCTCGCTTCGCTCGCTAGTTTGCTTATATTATAATAAATATATATTAAAAAGGCTCGCTTGCTCGCTAGATTGCTTATATTAATATTAATGCATATAAAAAAGGCTCGCTTCGCTCGCTAGATTGCTTATATTTATATTAATGCATAGTAAAAAAGGCTCGCTTCGCTCGCTAGATTGCTTAATATTAATGCATAGTATTGCATAATACAACGTTAAAAATAGGCTCGTTCGCTCGCTAGATTGCTTATATTTAATATTAATGCATATTAAAAAAGGCTCGCGTATTTATAATAATAAATGGTAAAAAGAGGCTCGCTTTAAATTTTATTTTTTGAGTTTATATTTTAGCCGCCATTTTTAAATTAATAAAAAAATTTGAAATGTTGACCATGAAAATATATTGTCTTTTTCTACTCTTTAAGAGCTTTTAAACGATGTACAACACGATTTTTTGCTCAAAAATGTTTATCCGGTCCGCCATATTGGCCGCCATTATGAATATATTTTTCGGAATATACCAAAAACTATAACAGCTCTGACATATAGTTAAATTTACTTGTATAAAAGTATCTAAAGTATATTACAATAGATCTTTATCTTGTAAATTCTTATAAAATTAGTAAAAACTAATTATTATATTAAATTATGGCCGCCATGTTGAATTTTCGGAATTTAGTATATAAATTTTTGTTTACTAATCAAGAGCTTTACAACGATATATATTACTCGAGTTATTCCTTCAATTTTAAATTTTTTGGTTCATTATTTAGCCGCCATTTTTAAATTATTCAAAAAATTTTAAATTTTGACCATGAAACATATATATTTTCTTTTTCTACTCTTTAAGAGCTTTCAAACGATATACAACACGATTTTTTCGCTCAAAATTTTTTTTTATCCGGTCCGCCATTTTGGCTGCCATTTTGAAAATATTTTTCGGAATATTACCAAAAACTATACAGCTCTGACAATAATTAGTTTACCTGTATACAAAATTTTATCAAAATCGGTCAATTTTTACGGCAGTTATCGCGAACACGTACAAACAAACACACAAACACACAAACATACAAACATACAAACATACAAACATACAAACATACAAACAAACATACGCGCCGTCCCAATCTTCTGAATGTAAGAACTCACTTACGTTCGTTCAATTATCTCGCGCTGAAGTTTTGTGCAATTTCTTCATTACAGTGATAGATAATTGTGGTAAATTTCAATTCAATTGGATGATAAACTAATGCTAATAATGGGATGAAAATAAGCAAATTTACCGGTTATGTGTATGACTACATGAGTGATAAGTATCAATATCGAATTTTTAGTGCTAAGACATTACATTTCTTTTATACCTATGGTATAAACAAGGAAAAAATATCCGCAAAGAATGTATGTGCAAAAATACAAACCAGCAAATTCAGCAAAATGGTTTCCAATATCAAAAGCTTGGTAATTGTATCCTGCGTATTCATAGTCAATAAACGTTACATTATTATTCCCTAGCACGACGTTTGCTAATAATAAGTCATTATGACAAAAAACAACGGGACTGTCCTCTCCTCGCAGTGCGTCCCTTAAAGAATTCATCTCTTCTGTCAGACTCGACTTTCCGCCGGGAAAATATTTTACAAACCTGTAACAAAAAAGTAACGATTGAGTACCAAGTTTTTAATTTGTTATTTAATTTTACCCTCTTCTATCAGAATATTTGATAGCTGGGAGAGAATTAAGGGCCACAGAATGCTAAAGATAAATATATATCACGAATAAATGTAGAAATAAATCTATTTTCAAGTTTCTTTTTGAAAAAAAATGCTGAATTATTTTTTTAAATATCTTTTACGAATTTCCTTTGAAAAAATTCGCTAATGGGATAGGCGTCATGGCGAATTCGAACTCGGACCACGACACAAATCCGTTTCAGAGGTCCCTAATGAAAAAAAAATTTTCGCGAGACTTTATTATATATATATATATATATATATATATATATAAATAATATATATATTATATATATAATATATATATATTATATATATATATTATATATATATATATATATATATATATATATATATATATATATATATATATATATATATATATATATATATATATATGTATTTCTAGTTCTTGTAAACACTCTACTTTTTCGAACGGATTAATATTTTTTAACCAAACTTGGTGCAAAAATCAACCTTCGAGAGGACACGAACCCTATTGAAAACCAGGTTTTTGTGACGTCATTAACCCGGTTTGCTGAGTCAGCGAAATTTTCAAAAAATCAGCAAAATTCAGGGTTAATATTTTTTGCCGCGAAAAATATCAATATTTATGTTTTTTGAGATGCTGAATCGAATAAAACCGGTCCGAAGTCGATACGACCACTCTAAATGACCTAAAAATCGAAAAAAACCATTGTAAATTACCAAAAACCAAATTTAGGTCGATAAAAATAAATTTTGAGTAGGGTGTCGTTTTCTATGTGATTTTGGGCGCTGAATCGAATGTTTTCTCTGTGAAAGTTTTAGACACAACAATCTTTTTCTAGAACTCGAACAGTGAAACATAATCTTCTATTTTAGGAAGTAAACAAAATAGGCACAATGAAACAGCTAATTTTCTAGGTGATCTCACGCCTCTCTCTAATTACTATTACAACTATCTCTACTGCTTGATTCTTTAGAATCAGAAAAACCTAAATGCACAAAGTGCGAACATGGATAAACTTTAATTCTTAACGTAGACCCCAAATTACATTAGATCTCTATTTTAAAATAGATTAAAGTACACAGTAAGAGTTGTTATATGCTGCTTAAAATAAGAGATGCCATCTCAGTGAATATTGGAACGATTTTAACTTATTTTCTGCGGAAAAACAATTATTACCGTCTACAATTTATGTTGTTAGAACAAAATACTTTAAAATTTAGGTCTCATTAATCGCAAGCTAAAGAAGCAATTGTAAAATGAGCTACCGTCGATAATTTCTGTTAATTACGTAAATTGTGAATTATAAAATTGTGTCTATGAAATGATAGGGACCTTTAAAATCAAAGACTTAAATATCTAAAGACTTTTTCTTTCTAATTTTAATCATGTGAACATTTTATGGCTACACAGCAAGGCTTCAACCCTAGTGGTGTTTAAGGAAATTACGTCGATAATGAAAATCCCTTTATCAGGTTCGGTTCGTCATCATCAGCAGCGATGCCTCACAGCTGCTAATGTCATGTTGGACATTCAACAGCAAATATTACTGGAATATGATTGCCGGTTCTTTGATTTTATGCATTTTTAAATTAATTATACAGTTATTAAATGATCACTGACGTAAATTTCTTTTAATGCAATTGCTTTTGGTTCAATGAACATTTGAAATGCAAGAACTGGCATATTTAACTAGATAACAAACTAAATAGCCAGAATCAGTGACGTGTGAATGGTTTAAGTGATCTAGTAATCATTTGCACTAACGGTACGTCAGTGGCAGTTAGTTACCAGCCGGTACGGCTGGGAAGCAATAAAAATTAAATAAATAAATAAATAACCTCCATTATAATCATTACAATGAATAATATTATCTTTATAATCATGCTAATTTTAATATTACATACACACTTTATAATGATTCTATATCGGCTAATGCCGAGGTATCCCGCTAGGGGTTGAGTTACTACTGCTAATGCTAAAATAAATTAATTAATAAGCAATAAAAATTAGCAGGTTCAAATTAAAACCCTGAACCAAAGATAAGACAGTTTAACTGTCATCATACTTCAGTATTTATCATCATTATTATTGGTCATCAGCAAAGCAGGTCGTATAAATAGATGTCAATAATTTGCAATTATTTCTATCATATAAACTTTCTAGATTGATACTTACTTATTTTGAAGCTCTGGCTGAAAAGTAAGAGGTATCAAACTTATATATTTTTCTATCCTATCCCACAAAACTGGACTGTTAATTTTACTATTTGGATTTCTTAATGAATGCATTTTGGCCATCATGGTAGCTACTAGCGGATAAACAGATTCCAAAGCAACATTGCTCTTCGTCAAAACTTCACCGTGTACATATTCGTAGGCCAACCCGTTAATAAATACAGCATAGAGTTTAGGTGCGTAACCAGCCGCAGACAAGAGCTAAAACCAAGAATAATTTATTAGATAAAAAAGCACCAATATAATATAAGGAAATCTTGATTTTTTCTAATTATGTGTACACAAAGCGACCATAATCTATTAACAAAATTAAACACATATAAATCATGAAACGAAGAAAAGAGACTTTTCACAAAAATATTAATATATTTAGAGCGCTTTCGACCTATCCAAATATCATCATCAGTAAAAGAGAAAATAAGAATAAAAAAGCCTATGAGAAAAACACAAGTGTAATAAAATTAAATTAAATTAGTAGTATTCTTTCTCTTGACGATGTCGGTGAGTCGTAATTGGCCTCTTTTCACTTGCGTCTTTATGTACGCATACATTTTTGCTCCAGGTGGCTGTTTTATATAGGCTTTCAAACACGGCAAATGTTCCACAATACCTAAGCTATAATAACACAAAGCTACAATAATAAAAATATTTATTTCACCCTTGAAAATTTTACTTTCTTATCTCCTATATGGATGGGGAAGCATTGTAACTCCAACACAAATTATTAGTGAAATGTCTATGTCATCTAAAATCTTAGAGGAGGGGGGAGCTTCATTATTTATCTTCCTATTTAACTTTCAAGCAAAATTAATGTAAAAAGTATATTATTTTGAGTTCATTTTGAGTATATTATTTATAGTTCATTTCAAATTGTTTTGTTCAATTTTTAATTATTAGACTTAGGATGGATGGTGGAAGAAGACTCAACGGTCTGACTTATAATCCTAGCTTTGCCTCCCTGCCGTTACTATAGTACAACCTTTGTTCTTGTAGTTAAATACACCATTAGCGTGCTTAAAGTGAGCCACCACCTTGCTTATTGTGATAAATAGTTCTTTAAGTCTGGGCTTGTTCCTAAAGTCGCGTAGTGCAAGCAGTTTAGGTAAGTTAACTAACTGATCAGTTAGTTTATAGAAAACTATTTAAAATTGACTTGAGCTTACAGCTCTTTCTACCAGAGGGACTTCACTTGCAAGCCCAGCCTCTGTTGACCAGATATACTAAAACAATATACTGTTTAGCACAGTTTTGTGAAAAATTCTCGAACACATAATGTTCTGCTATTTACAATTTTTATAACCAGTAACATCACCCATTCTGTATAAACACGGTCTATAATTTTTCAATATAATACAAGTAATAAACTAACTAGAGCGGTAGTGGCTAGCCTTGAACCCGTTTGTTGGCTATACGTGATTTAATAGCCTCAATTGTCTTTTCTAATAATAAATAATCCTCCAGATAACAAAAATCTACATATCATCCCAAAGCTTGCTAAGGATAAAGATCTCAATAAATAATTCTTCAGGAATTGAACAATAAATGCTACTACGTTAAAGAGTTTTTCATGAGCAACTGTGGGGACAAATTAATTTAGTTTTTAACTGTGACGGCAGCTTAAAGACAATCCCGTTTATCTTGGCATTTGATAAAAAAAATTTGAGTACATGGGTGGATATGCCCATCATTAAAATGTTGCTAATCGCAAAAACTATGAACCAATCAATTTACTTCATCAAGTTACTGGATCATTAAGAATAGAGTTATATTTTATGGGCTATACAGAGAAACTTAGGGTACTATGTTTCTGTAAAGGGGACTTATTTTTGATAATTTAGTTAAACACAGGTGTCCTAAGCAACATCGAATTTTGAGGGAAAAAAAGCTTTTAGGGTTCTAGGGATAATTACATGACATTTTGTCCCGTGCATATTTTTATCTAAATAAATAAAAACCTCATAATGAGAATAATGCAATGATTGATTTGTGCTCTTAATCCAAAAATAAGACATTTTTACTCTTGGCAAATTCTGTTTAATATTAATACTTAAGCTTTAATATTAACTTAAAATTTAAAATGTCTACACGTTAGGCATTTGAAACCCAAAATAACAACATAAGACCAAATATACAAGAGGCAAAATGTCTTGTATTCATCCCAATAATTTTGAATAAAATTTTAGCGTCATGGTAGCATTATATTTTTGGAATTATACTCTTTAGGATAGAAGATCGTGGGATGATTTGCTTTTCGCTCTGATTGATTTTCCAAAGAATCTTTGGAAGATACCTTGCAACAAAATATTTAAATTCACCCTAGAGCATCGGGAAGGCAACAGGGAAATGTAAAAATCAAATTTGATAGATGATAGTAAAATAAAGATAAGATTATGGTAAAAAATAACTAGGAATAGTATAGTTATCTAGGTCTTACATCTACCTTTCACATTTTTAAAAATGTAGGCTTTTTACTGCAAATGTTTGGGTAACCTACCTCGGCGTACTGGAAAGTGAGCACGTCATGATTTAACATTAAATGGAATTATAGTGTGCTCACCTTAAAATTTGCCTTCTCAGCATCTCTATCAATAAGTAAGTCAGTATTTTGACCATATATTCGTATGAGTATCATGTCACTGGTATCACCTTCCATGTAACATCCCATGAGTGTGTTTGTGATTCCATCTGTAAATTTCTGGCCAAACAAAAAAAAAACTTTATTAGTTTTTATTAGTGTCTACAAGTGGCTTGTAGACACTTGGCTAGTGCACGGCATGGGTTGGGACAGTATACTAAATAATTAATCAGTTTAAGTAAAACTATATTTATGTTAACAATACATTTAGGGTTGAAGTTTAAGTCTCGTATGTGACGTTTTATTTGGCCTCATTATAAATGCTATTAATGTTAGTAACGAAGTTAACTATTAGTCTTGTAATCTACCTTATTAATCTATTAGCCTCGTAGACACTTGGCTAGGGCATGACATAAGTTGGATCAGTATACAAAATAACAAACCAGTTTAAGTGAAACTATATTTATGTGAACAATATATATATCGGTTGAAGTTTAAGCCTCGTATGTCACGCTGTAATTGGTCTCACTATAAATGCTGTTAAAGTCAAATAGAAAGATCATCAACGAATTTTTACTATCAGGCCTCAAGTTTCACTGACCTAAACATCAGTAATGTTTAAGCTACTTATCACTTTGAGGACGTACGTGAAGGGAGTGCTTCCACTCCCTCCTTCCTCCTCAAGATGGGCTCCTCCATGAATTAGCTTCCTCAAAGTAGGAAGCTAATTTAAATCGAGCTAATGCTAATTGGAACCTCATTGGTTCCAATTAGCTTCTTGATTCCAAACATATATGTCCTTAGAAAGTCATCGACCCAATGACGTAAACAGCAAAATCTTTTGAAACTTGAAATTGCGTTAAAAAACACGTTGCCATAGATTAAGGTAGATGACAAGCAGTTTTTAGTTCAATCTGAACATGGTAAGTGGGGCAAATAGTATAATGCCATAAATATGTATAGCTCTATGTTGATGACCTCCAAGAAAACTCCTGGGATCAATGGTGCTAAAGGATTAGTAGTTACTTGGGAAAGACAACCTCTACCTCCACTCTAGTGAGCCAACTATCCCTGCCAGTCAGTATAATTAGTGACCCGAAGGGTACACTAGGAGGGACTCGGTTCAGTCAAAATGCAGAAACCACCACTAATAATTGAAAAATAGTCTATCCACCAGTTCCTATAGCTTTACGACTACTTTTATACAGTCCATTCATTAAAGTTTAGACATAAGGTTTTTTAGGCATTCTATTCACAAATCTGTAAAGTGTTATAGGTTGACAACGCTACGACTATGGAACAAGGAAAGAATACTTTTAAACTTGAAGAACCTATGTTTACAGACCCCAAATTACAAATGTGTAAAGTAGCAGGACACAAATAAATTAATATTTTTCGAGCATTAATTTATTTCCAATAATAATAAATATATTTCTTTATTGACATATTATACAAAATACCAAATGCGCTTCTAACCTGTAAATAAAATTAACTCATTAGATTACTAGTATAAGATACAACATGCTTCCAGAATAATCCATTCAGATTGAAATAAAGATCAATTAACAAATAAACGAGTATATCCTGTTTAAAAGCAATAAATTAGTATAGACTGTACCATATCAATAAATCTCAAGGGTAACCAAGCTTTTATCTATTACCTGATAGAGAACCAAAAATTTGCATCATCTCAGCAAAAAAATCTCTTCCTGTTTATTTCAAAAATTTATTTTTAATAATTTCATATCAGAAGCTGTAGGATAGAATACCATGTACCTGTTATGTATTGTTGACGATGATACTTAGTAAAAATAAGTGTAGTAGAATGCTAGGGATTGTTATGAGAGAGAGATTATAGAAAACCACAAAGGAAGCTACATCGTAAGACTACATTACACCCTATGATGTTTAATAAAAAAACACATAGAATTAAAAACAATTAATATATTGTCAACCACAATAGTATAAAAAATTATAACTGACCGGTTTCGACTTTACGTCATCATCAGAGCTGTTTACAGACTGTGATATCTGTCAACAGTCTGTACACAGCTCTGATGAAGACGTAAAGTCGAAACCGGTCAGTTATAATTTTTATACCATTGTGGTTGACAATATATTAATTGTTTTTAATTCAAGTGTGTTTATTTTTATTAAACATCACGGTGAGTTTATACGACAAAATCTCCGTCAAAACAACTAATGTCTACATTACTCATTCACTAAAAAAAAGATAATATTCTGTTTCTTATGCATCCAATCCAAGGGTTAGGCATTTTAATTTTTGTACCCACCTCGAAAGTAAAATGTTTCTTCCCTTCTAGCAATTATCTTGCCTGGCTTCGCCACGGGATTTAAATACAAAAAAAATTCGGTTTCGCCTCAGGAGTTGAATGGTTTAGTTCCCTCGACATTCGCCTTATGAATCAACTGCTCAGGGAAATAAACGCATTCTTTACTCCCTTGGTGCATAACTGACTATTAACCTCACTATTAGAGTTATATCATACAAATAAGAAAGTTTTAAACTCGTAAACAAGACAAACCTCCTTTGCATAACCTGACTGGATCTTTTTGCAAAAATAGCCCATACTATCTTATCGAGTAACCAGTAGTCTTTACTTCTGGTTAGGCGGTATGGGGCAGCTACCATAAATAGATCAAGGGTCGTATACATTTACAACTACTAAAAATTTGATGTTTTACCGCAAACAATTCAAATTTTATATAATTTTGAAATATATTTTGCCAATATAAAATAGGATGGAATACGTATATTTATAAAAATATTCGTAAATATTGTAAAAAAACATTTTTTTACAAAGGGTCATACCGTGGTTACAAAACTATTGCTATTATTAGTTTAGTAATTAAATTTAATATAAATCAAACATGAAATTTTAAGCGAATCTGAAGTTACAACTCTATAATGTATTTTTTTATATTTATATAGACTAATACAAGAACAAGATAATTGTTACAATAATAGAATTTATATAGTTTTAGTGACTTGATAAGGCATCTAAGAGAAACAATACAGTGATTGTACTCAGGCGAGACAAGTTCCATATATTCAGACACTATAGTGTATAAATTTGTTTTTGCTTTATTTTAAGTTCAAAAAAAAGTCTTACTATATTTAAAGTTCAAATGACATTCGGAGGACAACCAAAGCAAATCCAATGTCGCGAGAAAAAGCACCAAAGTTTTACGTATACAAAATGCAGAAGCTCATGGAGAAAGAGAATACCAAATTTACGGACTTTGGTTTGGTTCTAGAGGAACCATTCCACAAAAAACTAAATTATTTTTTGACAAGATCGGCATCGATCAATATTTTCTTAGACTCCTAGGTGAAAATATAATTTTAGACTCACTAGGTATTATAAATAACCATATTTACTAATAACTGTAGTTTTATTTAGATGTATATATGTAAAATTTTAAAACTTAAATGTAATTATTTACATGATCTAATATAATTATGTATAAATTAATAATTTGATAAAATTGTCTTTAAGATAGATTAAGTATGCTGTGTGTTTTAGCAATCCTTAAAAGGACAGCTCCCTTTATAATGTAAATTTTTATAAATAAACTGTTTCTCTCTGTATTTATACTTCTTAATTGAGAGCAATAATAAATTAAAATTATTTATTATCATACTTATGTTTGATTAATTTTTACTTTTGTATTGGCACAAAAAATCCGAAACCGGTATTTTACCAAAATTATCCGTTTTAGGTGTTTTAAAGACTTTTGAGTGGTTTTCACAAACTTGTATTTGTGTGTCTGTTATCATCGTAGCTCCAAGTGTATTTAAACCTTATAAAGGTTTAAAACTTGGTAAAAACTATTTTTAGGTCTAATTGTGTTATCAAACAAATATTTTTGTAACGTCAATAACCGGCAAAATTTACTGAGCAAAATTTCAAAAATTCATAAAACGCGGAAAAATGTTATTGATCGTTTTGAAGTTTAGCAAACATGTAGTACTAGTATATATAGTATGTAGTAGTAGTAGTAGTAGTAGTAGTAGTAGTAGTAGTAGTAGTAGTAGTAGTAGTAGTAGTAGTAGTAGTATATATATATATATATATATATATATATATATATATATATATATATATATATATATATATATATATATATACGTAGTATTTAGTATATATAGTACTACAAAATTTGCTAAGTGTCATCTTATTATCAGTATTAGTTCAGTTTTTATAGAATGACACGTACACGTTTTTTTAATATTGTTAAAATATTTATGTTTCCTAACATAACCCATTTAAAAACACCTATTTATTTCTTATGTGCTCCAAAAAGTATTAATTATGTTATGTGTTAAAAAAAATTTAGATTTAAAATACTTAAACGAATTTTAGTAAACGCAGTTGAGAACCTAATTAGAGTAAATAATGATTAACTAATAGTGCAGTGAAAGTGTGTGCTGGTTTTATTTAGTATATCAGTGAATGAGCTACTAGACGGTGATTCGATGATAAGAGTTATCTGCTAGTTTACTCACCTTGAAACTGAGTTTGTCTGTCGACCAAGACGGACGAAGTTCGGCTACTAGGGGCAAGGCTGCTCCCGGTAACTCCTCGGGCTTGAGGTAGAGGGGCAAACTCACTGTTGGGCTCAATTGCCTGCTTGACATACCCAGTGATTGTGATAGGTCGGAGAACCAGTGCGATACTCCGGTACCCTGAACAATCCCCTCTCTCGAACCACAGTAACAACATTTCATGGAAGTCACGACCTTCGGTCGTAGATACGACACCAGAGTCGTCCCCACCAAATTCCACCCTCACTTTGAAACCTGTCAATCAAAATTATACCCGCATAAAATAGATTTGCAAATTATTAATATTAATTTATGTGTATGCATACTATAATACAATTAAAGCATTGATTCACAGACCAAACAACAATGTCATATTGTGCTTATCTAATAACATGCAACCTACAACAAACAAAACTATCACTAAGTCTTAGCCATAGAGATAAGCATACGTAGAGAATATTTAGGAACGTCTTTAAGAAAAAAGTGTTATCCCAAGCCATTTTGTTTCAGTTTACAAAAATAAGTAAATAAAATAGCTAAAGTTTCGTTTAAAATTCACTGAAACGTAATCGTACAGTTCTATTTCCCATTGTAGCTAAAGTTAAAATTCAGGGTGGAGGTTTGGGCAAATTTTCTATGAAATAGGTGCTCTATTGCTAATTTATAGTCCAAGAGCCGGACCTGAAAAAATGTGACTCATTTTGTACTACTTCTAACCAAATTTTTCTGAAAATATACCTTAAATTATAAAGAAAAGGCATAGTCTGCTTATACAGAGTGAAGCCCTTCATATGAATCCGCTCCCTAAAAAATTCCCGTTTTCTTGCAATAAATGGTCATGTGCAAAACATGAAGAGAACATGTTTTAAAACTGATATAATTTCCTATAAAACGAGTATTTTTTCGTCAAAATCAGATAACTACAACTAAAGTTACGACGTTTGTAAAGTGGCTAAAAAATGCTTAAAAAGCCAATATTGTTTTAAAGAATTCTCTTACTTTGCATAACCTTTTTTTGGTGTTTTTAAAAGAGCCATAACTTTGGTTGTGGTTGTCTGGTTTTGATGATTAAACATAAAACATTTAATCAGCTTTAAAAAATGTTCTCTTCATGCTTTGCACACGACCTACAGGGCACCACTTATTGCCCAGTATATAAATATTTTCTAATATTTTGAGTGAGCGCATTCATAAGAAGGGCTCCACTCTGGATAGGCAGAC
Organism: Microvelia longipes; assembly: GCA_018340805.1. NCBI lineage: Eukaryota > Metazoa > Arthropoda > Insecta > Hemiptera > Veliidae > Microvelia > Microvelia longipes. The sequence goes on along the minus strand of JACMZG010001893.1, from coordinate 22,020,437 downwards.
TATGCTTTTCCTTCATAATTTAAGGTATATTTTCAGTAAAATTTTATTTGAAGTAGTACAAAATGAGTCACATTTTTTCAGGTCCGGCTCTTGGACCATTATGCTTTATAACAATGACGCTGACTTATTTCAAAATTTTCCAGTTTTTTTAAAGACAATTCGCATATTGATTCTACAGTTTATACAAAACTGAGATCATCAATAGATTCCAATCGATTAGAAAATTGCTACACATTGAGCAGTTTCTTAATTATAAAGCACTACTCGCTGTTCATTTTTATGTATTTTTCAAAGGAAATTCAGATATTTATGCAATGATATGTTTGATGGTTGATGGTACGTGGTAAGGTAAAGTTTAAGAACCCTTGTGCTTGTGAATTAGAACATGGTTCAAAAATTAATCGATGACGTCAACCCACAATTTATTTTTCCACGTCCAAAATTAGTTTCCGAATATCACAACTATTACTATAGACTGATTTTCGTACAAAGTTTTAACTCGCTAGTATATAAATACATTAGGAGTTTAGATGATAGCACACACACACACGCGCATACAGACAGACAACTTTGTGAAAATCACTCAGGAGGTCTTAAAAACACCTGAAACAGATAATTCTGGTGACATCCCGGTTTCGATAGGAAAAAAATTAAACACAATACTTTTCCTACATACTTATGGTATAAATGAGGAAGTAAAAATATTGCTACTGCACAAATTGTAAATTGGGGCAAGAAACCTGTGTACTTGTTTTAATAAATAAGAAGATAAATTTTCCACGAGTGTCTCCCTTTATGTAATTAACATGTATATAATGTTTAATTTTAATATGGCTATAGTATATCTAAATGGTTTTTATCGGATCACTAGTGTTTAGGAACAACGAGCAATGATAGGTGACCGCTGGTAATATAAAAGATTTGAAGTGGGGCAATATCCGAAGACTTATTGCAATTTAAATTTTGATATTTTTATATTCTGAGGACGAGTGAAGCGAGTCTGAAGTGATCAGGATAAGCAAAGAAAATGATTTAATTCCAAGGCACCTTGGATCCGATTTTTTTCCTAATTCAGATAGGATAGGAGTTTTTTCTATTAGTGTCGCACTTTCAAGTAATGACAAATCAAATCTCCTACACTATTTAATGCTAACAGTTGTTTCCACTGCTTTTCCTTAGACCATATAGGTAGAGAATGAGGCTTAGTTAGGAACCCTGTACGCCAGTTGGTTCCTTTATGCACCTAAAAATAAATTATTCAGACAATTTGATTTCTTCTTTTTCAAAATGGAGAAAGTAGGTGTTATTGGGGAGAGCTGTTTTTTATTTTTCCTCATTTATGCCGTAAGTACATTGGAAAAGTATTGCTTTTAAAAAAAAATCGAAACTGAGGTGTCACCTGAAGTATTTGTTTCAAAATTTTTAAGACCTCCTGAATGGTTTTCACAAAGATGTCTCTCTGTATGTGTGTGTGTGCATTTGTCTGTTATCATCGTAGCTCCTAATGTATTAATGCTAGCGAGTTAAAGCTTTGTACAAAAATCAGCGCACCGCTGTAATTTGTGCAGTTGGAAAGTATTAATTTATGACATCATTAACCCACAATAATGACTCAGCGACAATTTTGAAAAATCATAAAGTGCGGAAAAAATTATGCTATCCTATTGCAATTTGGCAAGCACGTAGTCATGTTTAAGATTAACATATGTGCCAAGTTCCATCTCATTATCAGCATTAGATCAATTTTCATAGAATGACTTATGTACGTTTTTTAAAAAAAAAATTGAAAATAATCTAATTGAGTTGAAATTCAATACAAAAGTATAACTTTACGTAATAAATATGTATACTAAGTTTCGCTTTAATACGACAAGTATATCTATATGGCTTTTGTTGGATCGTAAAAGTTAAGCAGCACTGAGCGTGGTCAGTGATACATGGGTGACCGTTAAAATTGATAAGGATGTATTTACTATCTAAAGACGAGCGAAGCAAGCCCGAACACATGTTATAGTGCAAATTTGGCGAATTTTGCATTCTTAGTAGAGAGGTTGAGCGTAGCGAATCCGATGTAATGAGGAAAAGTTTCGAGGGAGGTTACAATGGAGGCTACACAAAGAAAATTTGCTCAATGCCTTGTATTTAGTAAATTCTATTTAGTATTTTTTTTACGAAATATCACGTTTCATTTCTACACTGGTACTCGGTTTTGATTTGTTGGGCTATTTTTTGACTATTTTTTAGTCATTTAGATGTATAGGTATTTCTGAAATTAATATATGCGGGTACGGGTACAGATATGCATAGCCAAATATTTATTTATACAGGTACAGTTTTGCATACTTATCAGTTTTAAATTTAAATTTATAAATAAATTCATACAATAGGAAAAAATAAATATATATTTTCATTCCAATGCTGATTCCATAAATATTTATAATTGAAACAAATTTCATAAAGATTGGACGAATTAATTTATAAATAATAAAAAATCAGTCGTGAAAATTCGGTGGCAATTAATGCCGGTTATTATATTAGTAATTCACAGTATTTTATTTTTAATTTGTTTATGTTGGTACTTCACGCATGCAATTTATTTGTTTTACTTACTACAAAGATTTAGATGTTTCGTCACAAATACTACATCATTACCCGAATTACAAGTGGCATGTGGAAAGTTGAAATATGAACCACTTTGTTTAAAAGAAAATTTGTAATTTTTATATCATTTTTTTTTTTTTTTTTTTTTTTTTTTTAGAAGCACTTGTACAAATAATTTTGAGAAATATTATGTATCACTGTCTATAATATTTTAAGCACGTTTGGTGAAAAATACAATTGGTTTTAAATTATCTAAAATAAAATTTACTTTATTATTTACCTTAAAGTCTGTATGTTATCCAGATAAATAGTGTCACGTGTAACTACGTTAATCTTTTTCGTTCCATTGTCGTATTTTATTTATTCAAATGGTTTAATAAATTTGTTGTATTAGTTTTTATCTTAATTAAATATGTTTTTATAGATAAACAGAATAATAAACAAAGTGATAATGGTATTAGAGAAGAAGGGAAAAGATCGATGTTTTGACTGTGGTAGCTGGCTGATACTGGAACCGAGACCGGCCGCGGGCATCCCCTCCCTTACCAAGGGGCTTCTACTTAACTTGTCCCTTCTAGTTTGAACTACGTCATAGATATCCCTTCATAGAAATATATACTAGAGGGGGCATAGCCTATCTCAATACATTGAGATGCCTGAACCATCTATTTGGGGCTCTGTGTAACCTCAATGAAACCTCCTTCAAGAGTGAGTTATGGATTATATCAATTAATTTCGGCTTCCCGTTTATTGTTTGTGTTTTGATTTGTATTTTTAACGTTTTATAATTTAAGTTATTGTAAATTGGTACTGAGTATTTGGTTATATTTATAAGCGAAGGTGATCAGGTTACTTTTTCGATGTTTCAAAATTTAACCTATAGGGCCTCTCTAGTAATAATATCTCTATGCATAAAAGGGATGACGTGTTAAAAAATATACTGAAACTAAAACATAGAGTAATATTACTAGAGAGGGCCTTTTGGATGAATTATGAAACATCGAAAGAGTAACCTGAAAGTTTTTTTCGATCATTAATATAATTATATATAGAAAAATGCTATATTATATTACTAATAATAATAAAATAATATAAATAATATACAAAATAATGACTACTTTTCTTGTCTTTAACTAATAGTTTGCCCATTATAAAGGGTTGAACTGGGAATAGTTAAAATAGCATATTACGTTACAAGATTGTGAAGAAAGTATTTTTTACCACGGCGACTATATCTGTCGAGCGAAGCGAGACAGAAAAAGGAGCTAAGGTATAAAAGTCATTCCTAGTCGTGTAGCATATGATTTTTTTCGGGGCATAGTAATAGTAAACAACTATTTAAAAGAAAAACTGTATAAAAAATTGTATAAAACTGTATAAAAACTGTATAAAAAACTGTATATTGAATAAAAACTTGCAGATACACTTCTTTCAATCGCCTCGCTGGCCAAAAGTTTCAACTCTGGCGGCGTATTTTCATTGTCTAAATCACTACCGACGATTATTTAACACTTGATAATAAATAATTAATTACGCACATTCTGAAAATGACAAAACTTCGATAACAAAAACGTTCGATTGTTTAGTTGATAAACAAAAAGTAAGAAGGAAGGTAATATTATAACCTTGCAGTAAACTATTAGCACCCACTTAGTGGACATTTGAGGAACTTAACCAGCCACAGTTTCGTGTTTTTTATTATAGTCGCCGACAGTAAAAATCTATGTAACTGTCGCAGATGATAAAAAACTCATACCACAGGATGTATAGTGCATTTTTTAAAGCCGCCCGAAAAAAAATTATCAAATATCGTACCGTAACTTATATATCAAAAGGTTCATAATACAAGACGAAGCACAATCATGGCGTAAAAAGCCAACGATTTACTTTAACCTTAACACACTCTTGGAGGAGGTTATAATAAGGTTACACTGAGCCTTGTGAGCCCTGGGAAGATGTCCCGAGTTTTCCAATGTATTGAGATAGGGTATGGCTCCTCTTGTAATAAATACTCCTTTAAGCCCTAAAAGCATTTCAGGTGATAGAGATAAACTTGCCTTCCTTCGCAATTTATGGCAAAAGACACGAATTAAAGGTTATGTTGCAATATTTATTCTTTAAAAGTATATTTTTTACTGTGAAATCTAGGTATAATTTTTTTCACTAATTTCTAAATAAATATAATAATTCTTATCTCACATTGGATCGTATCAGCAAAAATTCCTAAATAACGGCTAAAATTTATTTGACATCATAGCAAGCAAACTAGTCGAAAGCTAAGTTTGGCTATAAATAAAATGCATGGGCAGTCTATGCACTAAAGTGTAAGCATATGAAGTATTTAATAAGCATCTGTCTGCATATGTTTTGAATAAAAGTCTTCCCTATGTTTTGTGAGATCAGGGGGGGGGGTCACTTATTTAAACAGAAAATCGAACTTGAACGTCATCAACTTTGTCGAAACTAAATTTGCAGTCTTCACAAAATACTCACTGTTTTTTTTCGATTTAACCTTCCTCAAAGGTTTCTTGATTAAGAGAAACCAACTTTTCTAAAGATGGTTGAGCATTTACGTTAAACAGAAAATTTCTAGCCTGCTTCTGTTTCTCTTAAGTCACTGTTTCTCTTTCAATATCGATGAGCAGTTTGGAAATGAGAATTGATCTGAAATCAACAAAATATTACCGTGAGATCTTACATAATCAAAACACTTCATAATCGCGTCAATGAAATGTGTCCCAACACTTCACACTTCGTAATTGCGCAATTTTTTAAGGAACCTCTTATGGAAATAGTCCATTGCTTCTCGATTACAAAAGATACACAGAATAACAAATTAAATATTTATCTCCAGCACTAACAAAAGCTCTTTTCTAAAGAGGTCATATATCTAAAATATGCATTTGCACGATCTTTGCACAAAAGAGGTTTAATTAGTGCTTAAGATTGTTTAAAAAGATTCAACTCTGGCTTCCAGTTCTGCAAAAACGCAATAAACTGTATACGACAAAAGAAATTAACTCAAAACTTGGCAAAGCAAATTTAACAAATTGAATCCACTTTGATATTAAAATAAACGTAGGTTGCCGAAGTGTAGGCTAATGTTCAATAAGAGTTTCAAAGGAGACACTTCTATTTTTTATAACGTCTGTGAGAAGAAAGAAGTAACAGGTCAACTTCTTGAACAACCCCTCTACTGTCACGTGCTACTAACCTTTAAAGGACAACGTTATTGATTATACCTTTTTCTCAGAATTCACCCCTTGCTTAGGAAAACTTTTGTGTTCGTATATTCATCATTTTGTATAACGTTTCAAACACACTACGATCAACTTTTTGATAAATAATGAACGTTTGATGTTTGTTTTACTATATCTATTCAAGATTTTGTTTTTTATCTATTTTTTTGCCTTTTTTACTCTTCCTCCGTAGGTATATAGGGAAAGTATTGTGTTTGCGAAAAAACCGAAACCGGGATGTCACCGGCATTGTCCGTTTCAGGTGTTTATAAGGCCTCCTGAGTGGTTTTCACAAAGTTTCTATCTGAATGTATGTGTGTGTGACTGTCTGTTATCATCGTAGGTTCGCAATGATGACTTTTATAAATTTTATAAAAAATCATAAAACGCGGAAAAATGTTGCGATCAGATTGAGATTTGGCACGCATGTAGCCACTTATAAGATTAACATATGTGCTAAGTTCTTCTCTTTGAAAGAGAAGAATGAAATTACTTGTGTAAGTTTTTTAAAAAAAAATTAAAAATCGAAAAACAATCCAATTTAGTTGAAATTTGGTACAAGTATATACCTGTACGTAATAAATACACTGTTTCGTTTCAGTATATCCAGTAAGTATAGATAAGTATATCCATGATTTTTGATGGATCATAAAAGTTAAGCAGCATTGATCGTGGTCAGAGGTGTATGGGTGACCGCTGGGAATGAAACGGATGCATTTACTATCTGAGGAAGAGTAAGGCGAGTCCGAAGACATACTGCAGTACAAATATTGCAAATTGTATAATCTAAGGACGAGCGAAACGAGTCCGAAGTAAGGAGGATGAGCGTAGCGAATCCGATGTGATGAGGAAAAGTTCCAAGGTACCCCGTACTCGATTTTTTTTATAATACATTAATAGATACTTAAAACTTTGATATTTTATACTGTAAAAACTTATAAATTGTAACAATGTAATAAATGGCTACATAAAATAAATATTAAAAAAATAAAAATATAAGCTAGGAGCACCGTGAACAATACAGTGAAGTCACCTCCCGCCGGCATTGGAGCTCACGTCTTCCTATAAAACTCTGGAGCGTTCTTAGTCATTTTGATAAAAATAGCGAATACATTATCTTAGATCCCAGGAGATTTGTCCTGATATTAGTGAGAGAGAGAGAATGATAAGGTAATAATAACATATTACTATATCACTGGAATGTCAACTTAATTCAAATTTATAATATTGATATTTTTGGACATTTTAGTTCTAGTGGAAGACGGTATGATACAAATTTATATTAATATAAAGTCCTTAATCCTAGAGAACTATAGACCATCATGTATTAATGAGAACTAGGAATTTATAAAAACTGATGGACTAGAAGTAGACTAGAAAGACAGCAGTAGCAAAAAGTAGTACGAACTGAATAGTTTAGACTATAATAATAACGCCCGTTTAGAGCCTTGCGGCTCATCAGGGATAACCCCTGCGGAATCCACCTAGGGTGGTAGTAGCAACCGTTACGCTCAAAGTGTATTCTAAAGTTGGCGATAATTTATCTAAACAATAATCTTCTATAAACTGAGAGCGTAAGCTGGGATGCGAACCCCAGACCTCCGTGGGTGTCAAAGGTCAATGTAAAGACTAACGCCTTAACGACCTCGGCCACGGAGGCGGCTGAATAGTTAAGACTACTCGGTTAATATAGTTAAAGCCATACAAAAAATGTATGGACTGAGTAAGATGCATCAACCCTAAGAACTTGTTGCATCCTTTGTTAACCAAATAGACTAATATCACTTTATACTACGGAATTGTGCAAAACATAAATAATTGACAAAGTAGTCAACAATAGTGAACTATGGTTTATGTCAACTTTAGTTAGTCTCTTGCACAATTATATTGTGTTCGATCAAATAATCCTGCAGCAATATCTTTCATCTACGCCTTGATGGCTACGTAAGATACGATTTCATACCGCCAAGAGGCTTTGAGGGCTACATAGGATACAATTTCGTCCCGCCAGAAGGCCTTGATGGCTACAAGGGAGATGATTTCATTATGCCAGGGCCCCTTGATGGGTACACAGGACACGAAACGTTTCAAGGGGTAAACACTTGAATAAACCTCATTTTGCAGTCCATAACTCGAAAAGGGAAAATTATTTTACTTTTTAGAGGCACCTCTAAAGAAAATCATCAGTTTAAAAACCGATATGGAATGCGATTGCATCCAGCCAGGGTACCTTGCTGATTACGTGGGACTCGATTTCATCCTGCCAGAGTGCTTGATGGATACACGAGACATAATTTCATCTTGTCAAGAGACCCTAAGCTTCTAATGCAATATTTCATTTGTTTTACTGAACTGAAATTGACCAATAGAATTACTGTATTATGTAAACAAACATCAAGTCTAAGATTAACTTGCGTGACACACAGGAAGCCTAAATATGAGTATTGGTGAAGTCTTGATACTACAAGAAAATAAGAAATCGATAGATTTCTAATGATAACAATGTAAAGAAAATGACCACGCCTTTGTCACACAGTTTGTAGGGTTCTTAGGGATAACTTAATACGACACTGTATCTATGCCAATACATACAGTTAAGCTATATTTCTCATGCAAACACACTCCATCTCTTCCAAGACCTTATCATTTTAATACTTATTTCTCATACCGTTAATACAAAGTGTGACGCCACAAAATTGATAGCTCGTAGTATAGGTCAAATAATTGTTGACCAATATAATCTAATTACGTATATTAAGTCTGCATGTCGACTGCCTGATTCTAAACTTGAAAATTCTGGCGCGGTGGTCTGCATGGCGAGCAAATTTCCTTTGGAATGCGTGTTTCAGTGCTGAAACATTCCATTTCTTGCTTAAGGCTCCGGTCTATGCTTTATAACATGACTCAGTTATCAATAAATGCTCATAACTCATTTTGCCTTTATTTTTCAAAGGAAATGCGCTAAAACCTTCAGATAAACACTAACCAAGCTTTAAACTAGTGCAATAGTGCGCACTACCAATTTTAGAAGGAAATGCGCATAATTCAGAGGCATACAAAACCATGCCTCTGAAATTGGCAGTGCGCACAATTATTAGTGTTTATCTTTAAAGGTTTTAGCGCATTTTATTTGAAAAATACAGAAAAAATGAGTGACGAGTAGTGCATGATGATTGAGTAACTACTCATGTTTTAAAGCATAAACAGTAAGAAATGGAATGTTAAGCACGGAAACACGCATTCTAAAGGAAATTCGTCCGGCATGCGGGCCACCGGTTTAGAATTATTTTACAGTTATAAACTTAAATAATGTAAAACAAGACAATAAAAAATAATCGATCTCAATAAATTCTCAAACCCAGGTACACTGCCCTGAAGCACTTGTGGTGGTCGTATCGACTCCGGACCATTTTCATTCAAAAAGCAACTATTAGCAAACTTTAGGTTATTAGTTAGGTTATCTTTCTTAGTGCGCATAGTGAAATTTTGCTAGGTAAACTAGGCAGAGACGGCAGTAGTAATTTTTTAGATTTATTTGGCGCTAAAATATAGGAAAATATTCATAAAACACATCTTTAGGGTGTTTTCAGTTTTGGTCATATTTAGCTCGGTTAATCTATTTGAGAATTAATGCTTAAATTAACCTTAGATTATATAACGTCAAAAAAATGTCTCTAATAAATTTCCCTCTGTACCTAAAAAATTACTAATTAATGTACTAAGGGTTCATAAATATGGATTGGACTTTACATTTATTAAGTCAGTACTTCACTAATTATATTAGTGGAGTAGAGAAGTCTATTTTGGCTGTGAGGCACGTTTTAATAATAATCATAGAAACCGAATAAAAAGATCTCCAATAAAATCATTTTGATCCAAGAGATATTATAAAATAGAGTACTAACATGGCCCTAACTATGTAACCTGCTTTGTGATATATCAATAGTCCCCTTTATACAACTACTCGGACTTGCTCCACTATCCTATAATTCATATGCATGGGTTTGGCTTTGTAGATAGGGTGATATCGATATGCTTTGGCTTTGTCGTTAATTATAAACATATTGTTGTACGTTAAAATTACATATAATTAACAAGAGCTGACAACTGTTTATTTTATTTTTTAATTGCTTGGATAAACATTCGATTTCATTCATGTAATCAATTTCAAAGGAAAGGTAATGAGAATGGGGAAGATTAGATGAGAGGAGGAAGCAGTTGATCACAAACTCATTAAGGAGCCGAATCTTCTCCAATTCCTTTCATACCATCATAACTTTGTGATAAATGGTAAAGTTTTTGTGCAAACATGCTTATTGTTTAAACGGTTCCGGGTTTAGACGGAGATCAAGTAAAAAATCCTAGCGAGATATCTCTTTCTACTTCTCTTTCAGTAGAGAGGAGGAGGTTAATTATCGGTCGGGGTGACTGGAGAGATCCAGTCGCCTCCTGTTGCCCATATCACAGGGAGAACCCAATAAAAATGTAGAAGCCAATAATTGTAGGCTTTAATGAAACAGACGAAGCACGGGGTGAGAGGAGTAAAGGTGACATGCGCCCAAAGTCACAACGGGGTGTGGCGCCCCTCGTATTAAGGGTTGTCTGTATACACTTGGGCTCCAGTCTTGGTACTACCCTTCCCCTATGGACTTGACAAGCATCACAGCAATCAATGATTCATAGGATCTTGTTGTTCCTCCATGAGTAAGTCTAGTTGTAGCGCAACTGACGTCACTAACTCTTTTGCAAGTAAGTTTTTATCATTATATCACTAACTAAGCAAAGCTTCATAATTAGCCGTCAAGGATGTAACCTTATTTCATGAATAACTTGTTTACAATCTGCATAACCTTAGTTTATGAGTGAAATTAATCTGATCAGTTTAATTAATTAATCGGGATGAAATCCAAATTAACATATAAGGAATCCTGTAATTACATTTAGATGTATAAAAGTCTAGTTAAACCATGAAAATTAGGATTAGTCCATATGGTGGGTTAGACAGTGCATCTTATAACCTTATCTACTCATATACTTTTCCTTAGTTCGGTTCCTAATTTAGCACCGTCATTCTCGAGGTCTTAGTTCGATGTTGTATGTGCATGTTTACCTGCTAACATTTTTATAATCAACTTGCTTGGTTCTCTTCAAACTTTTACGTCAGATTATGTCAAGTTTTGAAACTTATGTCAATTTTCCAAATGAAACTTTGTTGAAAGCATTTACATTTTGGATTTCTGTATTCACTTGTTGAACTAATCCCATTTTAATATAGTAAACGCCAAGCTTTAAAATTCTTGATAACAAATGTCGTTTAATTACTTGTTACTTAAAATAAGGCCTTTAATACTGAATTCGTATAAACGAGGGTAAAAAACCACCTGATAAAGCCACGTCATCCTCAGCCTAGCCGAGGATTCTAATTCTAATAATATAATTTGAATTATTAAGAATATAATTTAAACTCAGATTTGAATTATATTCTTATTTGAACTAAAACAAAGAAGTGTCATCTCACTTGGCTTCTTAAAATGTTCGGTAACCTAAAAGTAAAAAGCATAAATAAATATTAATATACCAAAAATAAGTGATACTAAAAATGCATGCCATTATCTTATACTTTTATATACTTATTTATAGTTATCAATAATTGTTCGTTTTAAATGTCTTGCAGGATTTTTTTACTATAATAATAATAATAAAATTATTTTTTTATACATAATTAATTTTTTTTACACAATCATCATCTTTTTTTTATCTACTGACTGTAAAGTCATTTTGTACAAAAGAGTACTATAAAGTAATTCTGAAAGAAAAGAAGCCATAGTGACTTCGAACGGCGCCTGTCTTACAATTCAATGTACGTTAGATGCCGTTTGAAATCACGATTGGTTCTTTTTAGGGTTCTTTAACAAAACAAAGTTCCAATGAAATCTATCTTTGATTTGCTTAAAGACATTAGGTAGGTTGTAAGTAAGTAGAAGTAGGTTTTTCGGAAGGACGACCTTAAACACCTGAGGAGTCTGTTTCACACATACTTCGTGTATAAGTGTAATTTCGAGCATAGATATTATTGCAAATTGTCGCAACAGACTTTAATCACAATCTATTCATTTATTGCTTTAACAAATATACTGATTAACGTAAAAATTATTTAAACTAAGATCGGTATTAACTTACACCTATAATGTTGTTACACCTCAAAAACTCTGTATATAACATGTTTTATACAGAATTCATATTAGTTTAAAATCATACACCTATAAAAGGATGGAAAATTGCTATCAAATGTTGTTTTAGAGTTGAATCAGATAGTAGTGATGTAATAAGAGAGAACCTGCATTAACAGGGGAAGAGGGAAACCACTTATCCAACTCTCAGACTTTCTTTTATCAACATCTTAAGTTTAAATAGCTGCAACCTATTTTTAATCTCGGTATCTTAATAATAATTACTTCGAACATAATTTACATTATGCTTATAAACTTTAAACTTATAAAACCTATATGATTATTTTTATCCTTATACATCGTATAATCATGCATTTATTTTATAACTTATATTGGATTGCATGAGTTTTAAACCTTATTTTAAACATCTTTTCATCCATTAAAAATAATTATTGTTAAATAAGTAGAGTAGAGCACCACTTATCTATTCCTAAAATATTTTATAATTAACCTCGTCCGCGTTAAACTAATCTAAAATAATTGTTAATACGACAAACTGCAGCAAGTGAATCACACGATAATATGACTTCGTAATCATCAGTGAAGAGAAATGCTAAGCTTATAGACATTGCATTACTCACGGTAAGTAATTTATATAAATTAAGAACAGAATAGGTCCTAAGACTGGTCCTTGCCTCATTCCATGACATTTATAATGTAGACTAGAGTAAGTACTGGTCAAGTCCATGTAATGCTATTCAACTTGTATACAAAGATTAATGAAAGTTTTGACAAAGCCATAATACGCTAACTTGTTTAAACGACATGGTCTTTTAAACGAATATAATATTTAAACGAACTTCCTGTTTGAATCTGAACCCCAAAAAATGTTTTAAAAAATTAAAAAAACAAGCTAGGATTTTATTGGTTGTACAAATCTTAATTTTGTTATATCCTAATCTAAAATCAAACAAGCTATTTTAGATAATGTGTCCCAGAAGGGACCTTTTGAAACATTTGAAATCTAAACACTGTTTGAAACTTACTTAAAATAATATGTTGGAAATGTCGACGCTTAAATTGATTCCAGACAGCATGTTTTTTAACGCCTAGATTGAACCAAAAAAAAAACAGAATTAAATTAGAACATTTGTAACAGGATCGATCGATTTTCTATAGGAAAATCAATCGATGAATAAAACCAAAATTATGAATATAATATTATCAGATGATCGTGCCTTACCATATTTTACAATGAAAATGTATTATTGTAAAAAAAATGTATATCTTGTAAGTAATAATAATTGCATCTAATTGTATGTAATGGTTTATGTAAGCAATATGTATGTAATTTTTAAGTAACATGTTTGATTGTTAAGACAACAATCACTAGATTATAATACGGTTTAGAGAATTGTAGTAAATATGTATATAATATGTAAGTAATCTATAATATAATACTATGATGGTGTTCTAAAACGTAAGTTAAATTAGAGTAAAACTTTATTTATATCAAAAATAAAACTAGTTATTTTTAAATTTAATTAACGTTTTATAATAACACTATTTATCGAGCGACTCCTAAGTGAATTAGAAGCCACTTGTAGAAGAAAGATTGGAAGGACATATTGAATGGAAAAGCAGCATCTTGTAAGGCTACAGTTCAGTGGGGAAAATACAGACTTGACAAGCCAACTCTCCCGTTGCCCAAAGCATTTGTAAAAACACCCGATCGATATTGTAGTTTGAACAGAAAACAACCCACGAGGGTAGATAATAATTTTATAAATATTTTTTCCTAGTTATTATGCGTCGGATTAAAATAATGACGGTGCCATAAACACTTGTCCCGTTCACTCTTGTAGAAGAAGACGAGTACGGCATGTGACAGCTATTATCAGAGCAGGGTTGAAAAAATTACTTCCCCCCCTTTTTGGCTATTATGTAAAACAGTATTGTCAGTGCAAAGTAGTGGAAAAATATTCGAATAAGGAAGAAAAGAGTAAAGAAAAACAAAATATTATAATTAAATTATTAGCAAAAAATGTTAACGAAACATTAAAAGAACTTCTTTTCTATTCAAACTGAGTTAGTATCAAGTTAAAGCTCTCTATTGCGAATCAAGTACCTATAATGGTATCATAATTATTTATATGCCAGCCTTATTTCATAAGTGGACGCTTGCTTGTACGACTATGTTTAAAGGCAATGTAAAAGGGTCATGTGATCCGTTAATTTCAAATAAAATAAAAAAAAGGCAAATATAAGTTTTTTTCTGATTCTGATATATTCAAGAGTGGCAGCCTTCCCCTCCCTCTAAACACCCATGTTGCTGATTAATTTAAATTTTATAACCCACAAACTAATGTAAAATAAAATTTATTGCCACATGTTAAAAAAATCCAAATAAACAAGTCGCGTAAAAAGCATTGATTTTTTCTAGTCTGCAGCATATAAACATATTAAACATGCCTATACATAAACAAATTTAAACTACTTAATTCCCCCTTCCTCTTTCCCCTACCAGAGGTGTTAGGGGAGGGGTGCATTTAAATTGTATTAAAGTCATAAAAATAAAATTATCTTTATAGGTCTATTTTCCTTAAATAAAGAAATAGTCTTCAATTAAATATGTTTTGGTTTATGAATGAAGTAAACAAAGACACAACACACACACACAACACACACACACACACACACACACACACACACATACACACACACAAACACACACACACACAAACACACACACACACAGATATATAATATATATATATATATATATATATATAAATTTAAAGTTCTCTTATTTTTTGGTTTATTTTGTTATTGCTCATTCTTATTTAATTTATCTATTTTCATTTTACACAATCTAAATAGATTGATGTTTTCTTGTGTTGCAAAGGGCCCTGATGAAGAATTTGTAGTTAATTCGAAACTTGGCTAGAAAAAATATATAGTTTTCATGTAAAGCTGTGTTTTTATTCATAACCTTACCGAGATTGTGGAGACGAATATATATATATATATATATATATATATATATATATATATAATATATATATATATATATAACATATACGTTCACATATTTCAATGAGTAACGGAGAAGAATTCTATTTTACTTTCGGCATAAGAGGAAAAAAATAAAAAGAATTCCTTTTATATTTGGCACTTGTAGTAAAAATAAAAACATGCGTAATAAACATTTACGTTTTAGCACCTGCATATCTCAGAAATCTAAAATGTTGGTATCCGTGTAAATGTATGTATGGATTATAGTATAACACACATTTATAGTCAGTTGACGACGTAGAAAAATAAAGAAAGGTAGCCAAGGTTAGTCCTGGATGTTAAAGCTCACCCACATTTTCAAATCAGGAAAACCTCATTGGTTACTTAACAATGTTTTTCAAACGCTGTCAACAGATTATAACCGTGTGTAATACTACAGATGTTTGGATCTATGTACACTTTTATTACAAACATCATAACCAGATAATTTACTGCTAATTTTTCTTATTTCTATAATGCTGAATTGAACGACTTGAAATATACAACAAATTGTGAAATTCTTTAAAAGAAACCTCTTGGTGTTTCAATATTTACTGATTTAGTTATTATAAAATATTTAATAGAAAGTTGTTGATAAATATACAGAGTTCATTTTCCCACCCTTTGGTTGTAAGTAATTAACATCTAATCAAGTATAAGACCAACTATTATTTGGCTAAATGATTGGTAGGTTTGGTAGGGTTGGGCATGCGCATCATCTCCACCAGGCTCTCCACTAGCTCGACGCCACTCAGTGATAAACAAGACATCAACAAGATGACAACAAGCTGAATTCATTTTGACACTTGTCTGGCGACGCGTATTCTTGGGGAAGTAACACACTATATTTGATGTTATTGCTTGAGAATACACGTAGTTGGCAAGAGTCTGGTCAACATAAACCTTCTCATCTCAACGAATAAACCAATTTTCTAGAAGCCCAAAGGTACGGACGCGGGAAGGAAAGGTGACATACTACATCAAGGATGTATACTTCATGTAAATATGTTGCTGACAATTTAGGAAATCGAGCGTAGTTAACAATACTCAGGCATTGTGTACAATACCCAACCAGAGCAGGCAATATAGGAAATATTGCCAGATTTGAACAAAAGATTGATTTTTGTACAAAGTTTCAACTCTCTCGCATACATGCACTGGGAGGTACGATGATAACTCACACACACACACACACACACACATACAAACAGACAACTTTGTGAAAACCACTTAGGAAGGCTTTAAAAAACACCTGAAACAGATTATTCAATTAACATCCCGGTTTCAGATCGTTTAATACTTTATACCTACGGTATTAATAAGGAAGATTAAAAAGTAAATACAGAAATAAAACAATCCTTGAAGATAATTTAGACACACCTGAATGATCTGAATCATTCCGAGCCTGGTGTTTTTAATACCTGAATAGTTTTTAAATACTTGTCTGTCTCAGGTACGACACTTCACTGTCTTGTCTGTCTAGGTGAAAATCTATATTATATAATTCATCTATAAATGAAAATCTATATTATATAATTCATCTATAAATGAAAATCTATATGCATTAGAATTAAAAAACGCGCGGTTTATTGTATACACGGTAAAAAAATTTGGTTCAACGCCGCTAGTAGCCGCCACTCTACAGGCAACATAACAAAAGTTGATCTTTCACTCGCTAGATGTCAGCATTACTATATCTTCAGTATATTTATACCACTACACTATGGTTCAACTTCAGTCACTCAAGATTTCCCTGCCTATTCTGACTGACGAAGACATACGTCAAAAATTTTAAAACCCATTCAACATCGTTTCACCGTAAGTTATATTATAATATTGTATATTATACTTCTAGTATCTTCCATTATCCTGTTACAAACACACACACACACACACACCCACACACAGAGATATATATATATATATATATATATATATATATATATTATATATATTATATATATATATATAATATAATATATATATATATATATATATATACTGTATTCTGGAATAAGATCTAATCTAAATAACTTTTCGTTATTACTTTTTACTAACATTACTTATTTTCCTATATAACTTCTAAGTAAAATGAATCTAAAAAAGTAGTAAAAAAGTATGTTGATTGGTAACCTTTGATTGCTAAACTTATTAAAAGTAGAAAGAATTAAGTTGTAATTAATTATTTGTTGATAAAACATAATTTTAATATAATTAATAAACATATTTATTTTCTTAATATATTTTAAATAAGTTAAATTTAATCTTAGTTTTACTAGCTTCCAGGCAATATGTGTTTCTTGGGGGAGGGGACTAATTTCAAATAAGGGGGGCTTTAGCACCACTTAGAATAACCTATGGTCTGTTATAATTGTATCTCCCAGTGAGTTTATACTAGAGAAACTAAATTTGGAACAAAATCAATCCTGAGGTACCTAAATTCAATAGTTAGGTCATCAAGCGAGATGACTGCTATAGTAAATAAAACGAATTTATTTCTTAATTGAGGACGAGCGAAGCGAATCTGAATTATGAAGGATGAGCGTAGCGGAGCCAATGTGACGAGGATAAGTTCCGAGATACCCCGTCCCCTATTTTTTTTTGTTTTTCTCTTTCTTGTCCTTTATTTTGACTTTTTACTTTTCTGTATTTTTTTGTAAATTGTTCTATTAAATAAATGTATTTCAGGTTTTCATTTTTATAAAATAATTGCAGTTGACATTGCGTACGGATTATAGATTTAATAATGACCCTTGTCACTAAATAGAGGTAAAGGAAACCCTATTTATTGTCAACATTTTATATTTTTCTTATTCACTTCTTATATAATTATGCATAATATGATATTAAAGTGTACTTATTTCTGTACTAAGCTTGTTGACTCATTATCTCGTTCAATTGCTAGCTATATGCTCTGTTGACAACAAAGCTCTGTTAAATTAAAACAATTTAATTAAAATTTTACTATTTAAATTATCTATACAATTTATTCATATTAGGATTCATTAAATAAAATATTTTATCTCGAGGTGGTGTATAATTTAAGCTTTAATGACAAGTTTTTAGAGAGTAAAAAGCACTTTTTTTAGTCCCAAGTAAGAAAATATTACTTTATACTCCCTTGGAACTAAAAGGTAACTTTTTCTGTCTTGGGAGTAAAAAGTGTTTTCTATAATAGAGTATTTGCATTTTTCCAAAAAAATTGTTTTGCTCATAAAATGATTAAATGTCTTTAAAAATATTTTAAGCAGTAAAAAATATTTAATTTAATTTTAAATAGTTGATATAAGCATTTAAAGAAGAGGAGAGGGGGAATGGGTGAGAGTGGGGTGAAAACGGAACGTTCTAAAGGTTGGGTCGTTTAACGTAAAGATGGGAGTTTTAGTTAGAAATATTGTTAGGTCAACAGTTAGTTGCAGTTCAATAGAATGTGAAGAACGAAACAAAACGATTTCTAGTCCCAGGTAATACAATGCCTAAGGAACGTGATGACTTCAGCTGTCAGTTTCATCTTGTGTAGACAGTATAGAACAGCCCTTCCCAACCCTTGAGTCCCGAACGAAATTTTTTGGGTCGCCAAATTTTTTTATTATTAACAATCCAAAAAATTACAAAGATTTATGTAAAAATAATATTATAAGCAAATAACAGATTTGCTTAAACAGATATTATTTTTAGAAATTGATAATACTTTAAACATGCGATAACAAAAGAAGCCGCGGCCAAAACATTTCTTAGAAGTCCTTTACCGACAGAGGCACCCGCCTTTATCTAATTCTTGCTAACATTGATGAATTGTAATACCTATGATAATACTGTGTTTAAAAGTTTCTTATTACTTCTTTTAAAGGTTCGGGTTATTAAATTTAATCAACGTAGTTTAATTTCGCGTACAAGTTTTATAATTATAATTGTTTCACCAGTTTATTTATTTTAGCGATTTCCTTTGGGAATAAAATTCGCTCATGGAATAGGCGTCATGGCGGAAGTCGAACCTCGGACCACGACACAAATTCGTTTCAGAGGTCCCTGATGACGAAAACAGTTTCGCGAGACTTTATATATAAATTTCTAGACACTTTCTTGTTAACACTCTATCTTTCGAACTGATTAATATTTTTTAATCAAACTTAGTATAAAACTCAACCTTCGGGAGGACAGAACCCTATTGAAAACCAGGTTTTTGTGACGTCATTAACCCGTTTGCTGAGTCAACGAAATTTTCAAAAATCGGCAAAATTCAGGGTTAATATTTTTCACCGCAAAAAGGTCAATAGTTCATTTTTTGAGACGCTGAATCAACTTAAACCGGTCCAAAGTCGATGCGACCACTTTAAGTGACCAAAAAGTCGAAAAAATCATTGTAAATTACCAAAAACCAAAATTTAGGTCGATAAAAAATAAATTTCGAGTAGGGTGTCGTTTTCTCTGAATTTTTGGCGCTGAATCAAATGAACCGGTCCAAAGTCAATACGACCACTCTAAGTTACCAAAAATTCGAAAAAACCCAACAAATATCAAAAACCTCTGGCGCGGTGGTCCGCATGTCGGGCGAATTTCCTTGGATGCGTGTTCCGTGCTTAACAACAATCCTGATTGGAATTAAATTTTTATATTAGTATTACATTATACAGGGTGGAACAATTCACTTAAACCAACATTAAACCATTAAAATCATGGTGAACACATGGTCCTAGACTAACGAAAATGGTCTCTACCCCTAGTAAGTCGACCACCCTCAGTTCAAATTCACCAAAATTTTTTTGGTAATTATTACCCAAATGTGGTAATTTAATTAGCACTTTTCGTTTTTTATTGGTAACTATACCATGATATAGACTAATTTAGAAACTACATTATGTCCTAAGAAATTTGATACTAATATCACGAAATTCCGGTAATTTTTTACCGAGCTATCGGTATCATGGTGATAGTACTATCACAATGACAGGGTTATTTGCTTGTATGTCGATCGATAGCTCGTTAAAAAATTACCGGAATTTTGTGATATTGGTATCAAATTTTTAGAATATAATGTAGTTTTTTAGTTAGTCTATATCATGGTATAGTCCAATTTGACTTTTTAAAGTTACCAATGAAAAACGAAAAGTGCTAATTAAATTACCACATTTGGGTAATAATTACCAAAAAAAATTTTGCTGAATTTGAACTCAGGGGGGTCGATTTACTAGGGGTAGAGACCATTTTCGTAAGTCTAGGACCATGCTTCAACAATTTTTTTAGGTTGGCGCATTTTGTTGTTCCAAAAATGCCGGTAATAATTTATGTCTTGTACGTCGATCGATAGCTTGGTAAAAAATTACCGAAATTTTCAGATATTGGTATCAAATTTCTCAAGATATAATGTAGTTTCTAAATTAGTCTATATCATGGTATGGTCCAATTTGACTTTATAAAGTTACCAACAAAAAACGAAAAGTGCTAATTAAATTACCACATTCGGGTAATAATTACCAAAAAAATTTTGGTGAATTTGAACTGAGGGTGGTCGACTTACTAGGGGTAGAGACCATTTTCGTTAGTCTAGGACCATGTGTTCACCATGATTTTAATGTTTTAATGTTGGTTTAAGTGAATTGTTCCACCTTGTATAAATTTATAACTACAGAATAATTCTAGCGCGGTGGTCCGCATGTCTAGCGAATTTCATTGAGAATAAGTGTTTCCGTGCTTAACAACCCGTTTCTTGCTTATGGTTCCGGTTTATGCTTTAGAACCTAAGCAGTTACTCAATTGTCAAGCACTGCTCGTAACTCATTTTTTCTGTATTTTCCAAAGGAAATGCGCTAAAACCTTTAAGGACTAAGCTTAAACATAAGTTACTAAGCTTTAAACTAGTGCAAATAATAGTGCGTACTTCTAATTTTAGAAGTTACGAGCAGTGATAATTTTTATATTTAATTTAATTTTTTAATTTTTATATTTTATTGCTATTATATAATTATATAATATACTTCTTTTGAACTCCAATTAGTGTGTAGTTTTCTATTTAAGTATAAAAACCTCATGAAAATTAGGATTTGACGATGTATGTAGGGTCATAACTAGTTCGGCAATAAATAAAAACGCCTGCAATTTTCAGGTTATGCAAAATAAATTCATTTGGGTCGCCAAACTTTAGAAAAGCAAATTATAGGGTCGCGTTACTGAAAAGGTTGGGAAACGCTGGTATAGAATAAACTCTTATGAGTGTTGCTCTAGTGAATATTGTACTACACGGCGGTATCCATACGTCTGACGTCCACACAAGCAGTCGAGGTTTTTCCCGCCAAAAGAATATGTTTAAATATATTTTTCGTTTTTTTTTTGCTGTATCATCAAAAGTATAAGTTTTTTCATTCTAATATTTTACAGGGTGTTCTTTTATACGACGTACTTAAAGATAATGCAATTAAAAAAAATTTGCAAATACTCTATGGGGCGAGAGCTCTCTAATCTTATAAGAGGTGGTATTTTTTAGAGAAAAGGCATCTCTAAAATTATAAAGAAGACAAAAAATCTGTTTCAGACCAAGAGAAGTTGTTTGGAGCTGTACAAAAATCTATATGGGTCAAAGAAATTAGTTTTATTAGGCGCTGGTATGAGTGAGAAAAGATAAATGATAATTGATAATTAAAGAGGACTCTATATAAAATTAATTTACCAAATCAAGAAGTATAATGTTTGTAAAAGTAATTGACAATCATATTAAAATTAAAAGGATATAATACGGGTAATAATAGTATATATTATGTTACAAGACTGTAAAAAAGGTTTATTTTTTTACATGGCACCTATATTTACTGTCGAGGGAAATGAGATTGTAAAAAGAGCCGAGGTAGAAAAAAGCCATTTCTAGTCTTGTAGTATCTGCTATTTTGTTTCAGGGGTAGTGATAGAAAACAACTAATTAAAAGAAAAATTATTATTTTATTATGTATTTATATTTTTATGTATTTATGTATTTATGTATATTATTGTATTGCCCGCACACTTCTTTCGATCGTTTTGTGGGCCAAAAGTTTCAATTTTTCAATAACTGAATCACTATTCATAATTATTAAACACTTAATAATAATTAATTAATAATAACTTACTTTCCGAAAATAACAAAACTTCGTTAACACAAACGTTCGATCGAAAACAAATAATCGGTACTCAAACTTTTCCTCACTACATGGTTTCGGCTTCGCATTTTCGCTACGCTCATCCTCACTACATTGGTTCGCTACGCTCATCCTCACTCATGGTTTCGCTCGCTCATCTCTAGCTTCGAATCGCTCGCTCGTCCTCAGAAATACAAGTCGTTAAATTTATTTCAACACGTCTTCGGACTTTCTTCGCTTGTCCTCAAATAGTAAATAGATTCATTCTCAGTTATCTTTAACTGACCGCGCTTGTATCTGCTTAACTTTTATAATCCACAAAATCATGGATATACATGTTGTATTAAAACGAAATTTAGTAGACTTATTTATTACGTACAATTTATTTAAACTAATACCAAATTTCAACTCAATTGGGTTATTTCCAATTTTTTAATTTTTTTAAAAAAATATACAAACTATTCCATAAAAATTGAACTAATGCTGATAATGAGATGAAACGTAGCACTTATGTTAGTGTTATACATTACTACATGCGTGACGAATTCCAATCGGACCGCATTATTTTTCTGTGTTTTTTTAATTTTTTGCTGAGTCATTATTGCGGGTTAATGACATCATACAAAAATTACACAACTACAGGGATAGACTGATTTTTGTTCAAAATTTCAACTCTCTAGCATAAATTTACTAGGAGCTAGGATGATAACAAACACACACACGCTCACACACAACTTTGGGAAAACCACTCGAAAAAGCTTAAAAACGCTTGAAACGGAATTCCGGTGACATCCCTGTTTCGGATTTTTTTTGCAAACTCAATACTTTTCCTTTGTACCTACGGTATAAATGAGGAAAATTAAGTAGAACAAGGAAGGTATGGTAGTAAACTACTAGCGCCAACTTAGTAGACACTCGAGGAACTTTACCAGGAACAGTAAAAAAAACTCGTTTACTGCAGCTGACAGTAAAAAACTACGAAGCTGTCGCAGACGGTAAAAACGCATTTCACCTAATTTTTTGAGGATATAAAGTGCCTACTTTACAGCCGCCCGAAAAAAAGCACTAAAAAAAATTACAGTTTTATAGATACAACCAAAATATATAAATTCCGCCCTGTTCTATGATTAAGTTAGTTATTAATTTTAATACCTTTCACTGAAAATGAACTAATAAGAATAGATAAGTAAATAATTTACCTTTAAAGTTTTCATACAAATAGTTTATAGAAATTAATAATGAATAAATTATAATCAAACAATAATTCAGTAATATATCAATTCAACTTTAATTTTAAAAGAGGAATTAAAGTTGAAAAGAAAAATTAATATTAAGGAGATATTTAAGTTGTTTCAAGAGAACTAGATATTATTATTTAGAATGATATAAGAAATAGCTCACAAATTTATTAATTAATAAAAAATAAATCGATTAAAACTAGAAGGTAGGATTGAGGAAACATTATAGAAATAATGATTTACATATGTTTGATATTAAGTTATTTTCTTGATATTGATACTTATAAAATTTATATTTATTGTTTTGATTTGAGTTATTTTGGTTAATTATGTTATTGAGTTTTAGAATACTTATGCAGATTTCAATAGTGTGATAAGTTTCAATGTTATAAATATTTAGGATTAGAGGTAAGATAAGGGATATTTAGTTTTTGATGGATTTGAAGGATAGACCGACGCTCGCGACAACGTATTTTAAATACGCATGGCAGATGATGGTAGATAAAAAATTGTGGCACGATGGTTCGCATATCGGTCGAATTTCTTTGGGAATGCATGTTGCCGTGCTTAACATCCCACAAGGTGTCTTACAGGTCTGTTGAAAGTAATTTTCGATTTTTACTTTACCTCGTATATACCGTAGGTATATGGTAAAAGTATTGGTTTTCAAAAAAATTCCGAAACCGGGATGTCATCGGAATTTTCTATTTATCATTTGGTATATCAACAATACATTTGAAAAATTATTCTCGAACCCGATCATGGAGATTTTGATTTTCACCAGCAACCTAGACTCACTGAAAATCCTCCCAGATTAACGTAATAGAAGAGCTCTTAAACCTAACTAGCGTTGACTTCATTATACTTAATATTAAGAATCAAAATAACATTAGTCTGCTTTAATTTTATTTAAATTTTATATGAAAACTAACCCCAGAAAACAAGTCTTAATCTCTCTTCATTTACCTAATTCTAATTATTAATTTATCATGTCTGGTAACTTTAAAACCCCATAAAATTCCAGTTAAGCCTTTACTTAATAATTGCACCAATTCAGAAAATCTGACTAAACATGTTTTAACGCATCCAAATTAAAACATTCATCACATCAGGCAATTTAACATTCATATTTATGTATCTAAATATGAAGAATTCATCTTTTTTCTCAACACAACATTGTCGCTAAACTAAAATTCACACAATATAATTGAGCACAATATATGTTAGAATATAATAATCTATTTGCTACATCTAGGTTCTCAGATGTAATCATATTGATTATTACATTCATATGTGCCATTGGCTCGACCCATTGTCATGCTTTACTCAATGTCGATTCTTACTATCTACATAAGTCTACTATCTACATAGTTAGACTAGATAAGTCTAACTTATCAAAGGGCCATCAGTGCCTAAACCCGTCGCCGACATACCCTGAACTAACACATGGTTAAAAATTAAGAATATAGCATTCCTATGATTATAAAATTTACTAATTACCACTGACGAGCGGTTTTCTCTTGCCTTCTTTACACTTTACATGTCAAACATATATTATTTGATACTACTCTATCATTTCAAATCATTATATGATCCTAGGTTAGACGTAATGAAATAGAGTGGGACAAGCCATTTCGAGTTAATCCACTATGGAACCATTACATCGAATGATGAAAGAGTTTCCACATGCAGCATGTTGGTTATTCCTAGCTATTTCTCTTACATTACTACTGTCTCAAATATTCAGGGCATACAATACTGGTTAGTCTAGAATATTATAAACGAACGATTTAATTTAACGAGCTTAACTATTCCAAAAGACGTTTTAAAATTCGTAATATCGTCTTTATTTTCATGTGTTTTGTTGTATTTTACTTGAAATTTTAAGTAACTCTTTACTCCCCAAGGGAGTGAACAGTATCTTTTTCTCTCTTGGGAGTGAAAAGTGCATCTTTACTCCTTTGAAACTAGTTAATAAACTTCACTCTTTATACCGTCTGGAGATAAAATAATTTTTATCGTTTCAGAAGAATTTTATTAAAACTACTTACCAAGAAGATACCTATGTCTATAAAAACTCAGCCAACACTTTTGAGCGAATTTCAGCACCATTTCACAACAATAAGTAAACAAGCTTATTGATTTTAACAAATATTCAATAGCACTGCAAGGAGAACATCAGAGATTTGGTTAATGACCAATCATAGCTTTCTTTAATCTGCCTCACATTTATATTTTCATTGCTCTATCTATGAAATCTTCATCTTCATCTTTATCTATGCAATAATTTAAATAGTGTTAAACACATTTAATAAATTAAAATTGCGTTAGAAGATTAATCATAAACTCGGATAGAGGATACCTCGAAACTTCTTCTCACCACATCACAATCTCTACGCTCATAAGTATTATTTTAAGTTATTTATTATAAAATAAATTCAGGCTCTGTCGGCGCCCTGATGAGTTAGACGAAACGAAACAGAGTGGGACATGACATTATGTCGAGCCATCAAGTATGACGAATGTCGAATGATGGAACAGTTCCCAGATGTAGCATTGCATTTTGCTTGTTACATTTCCTTGGTGTCTCTCGCACAATTATATTGTGTCAACTATTCATGTTTTGCAAAACTCGGTAGTATCAAAATGAAAGTTAAGTATACTTGTTTACTACGTTAAGAGATACGATTGCACAAAATTGCTGCTCAATTGTATTATATTCCTACTTCTTGCAATGTTTTCTTAAAACAAGTTCTTTATTAGCAAGTTCTATAATCTTATAAAATATTTGTTATGTGTAAACCGGAGCCATATTTTATTTATTGATTTGAGGTAATTTGTGCCTGTGGGTAAGTTTGGTTATTTTTTGGGAGGAGTGTGAGGGTGTCTGTTTGGGTAATACAGTTATTAACAATAAGTATGTAACGATAATTACATATTTTTTGGTATGGATATTTTATTTTTTATTTTTTTGCAGGATTGTCAAAAGATGATATTTTTGATGGTGTATTAAATAAGTTTATATTGTAAATAGAGTTAGCAGGAGTGTCAAAGAGGGTTTCCTATGACGTCTTGTCTCTGTATAATTAAGGAAAATTATTTTATTCCTTATATTTTTTCCAATGTTTTAAAGAACGTACAAGTCATTCGATAAAAACTAAACTAATGCTGATAATGAGATGAAACTTGGTATTAAAGCGCATATATTGGTCTTATACATAACTATATGCGAGCCAAATGTCAAACCGATCGACAATGTTTTTTTATGCGTTATATGAATTTTTGAAATTTTGCAGAATCATTCTTAGGGATAAATGACGTCACAAAAATATTTTCTGGGTAGCACAACTAGACCTAAAGATTGATTTTTATTTTTTATTAAGTTTTAACTCTCTAGAATAAATACACTGGGAAATACGATATGATAACAAACACACACTCATACAGACAACTTTGTGAAAACTTCTTACGAGGTTATAAAACCCTGAAACAGATAATTGCGGTAACATCCCGGTTTTGGATTTATTTGCAAACACTAATATAGAAGAAGCACAGGACCGTAAACACAATGTAGTTCTACTGATAACACGAAAGCCGGTTGACTGGAGGTCCTAAGTAGAGGTACCACCCTAACATCAAAACATTATTTTAAATATGTGTCATAAATATCCATTAATGATGAAAGATCTTAAAGAACAAATATAATAACTTAAAACACCTGCTAAGTATATTATAAAACCGGTCTTAGATGGCAAAAGGATAGCGGAATACAAGAATCTACATTTAGTTGACGAGGACTACTTTAATATAATTTTAATTAAAAACGTTAAACTACAACTTAAAATGCTTAAAAAATTGTAATGCACCGATATTTATATTAGTATTTTATGAATAATCAATCATTAATTAATAATAGAACATAATAATGCAGCAACCGGAAGTATTGCCAACTTTTTTATAAGAAAATGTATATTGTTAGAGAGGCAGCATTACTTAAGACCACCAGTGAACTACCTATCATTTTATCAGTAGTGCTCTTTCTATATATAGTATTATTATAAGTTTAGTTCAAAAAGGGTCCTTACGTAGAGAAACCGTTTTCTCTTTTTAGCTTAATCTACGACGAATCGTCTTCTCAGCAACGCCATGTTGAATCCTCTTTAAATACGCGTTTGAATTGCATAGAAAATACTAATAAAATCTCAATATAAATATCCTAACCTTATAAATACATATATATCAGTATCTTGTACTATTGATGCCAATTATACAAGAAAATTGATACTTTAGTCGGATTACCAAACTAATGATGTCGCTCCCAAACCTAGCCTTTTCAAAACGTAGAGTATTTCAATTTTTTTCCCTCAAGTTATTCGATATTTCAACAAATGATACGATATGTATACAATTATACTTCTAACGAATCCACTATCCTTATCTATTCCCCTTAAATATTTTTCAATACCTAAGATTTGATGTCACAAAAAGGAAGAATGATGGTTTTTCGTTTAATACAAGTGAAAAATAGGATCAGGTGTAAAGCAGTGCTTAGTCAAGAATAAAGAATATTTAGCTAGCCTCATTCCAAAGGAATTCGTATCCATTTTTACTTTTATTGAAAAAATAACAATAACTGAAATACATTACATGGGTCCTCTACCCAATAATAAATAATCAGGTCCGGGGTACCTCGGATGTGAGTTCCCTCATCACATCGGATTCGCTACGCTCATCCTCGCTACTTCGCACTCTATTCGCTCGTCCTTGAAATATACAAGTCGTTACATTTATCTGCAATACCTCTTCGGAGAAGAGCACGCTTTGCTCGTCCTCAAATAGTAAATACACCCGTTTCATTCCCAGCGGTCACCCATCCAGACATTGACCACTCTCAATGCTACTTAACTTTTATGATCCAATAAAATTCATGTATTTACTTGTTGAATTAAAACGAAACTTAGTGTACTTATTTATTACGTAATGGTATACACTTGTACCGAATCCCTCTCAATTAGATTATTTTCTATTTGTTCCAATTTTCTAAAAAAACGTGCATTAGTAATTCAATACAATTTGAACTAAAACTAAAATGAGATGAAACTTGGCGCATATGTTTGTCTTATGAATGGTTAAATGCGCGCTAAATCTTAAGTTGATGGCAACATTTTTCTACGTTTTAAATTTCGAAATTTTTGCTGAGTCATTATTAAAGGTTAATGACATCATAAAAAATTATTTTCCGGATAGTAAAACTACACCTATAGACTGATTTTGTACAAAGTTTTAACTCTATGGCATAAATATACTAAGAGCTACGGTGTGTGTGTGTGTGACAAACACACACACATACAAACATACAGATAACTTCGTGAAAATCACTCAAGAGGCCTTAAAAACACCTGAGACGAATAATGCAGGTGAGTTTCCGATGTCAGATTTTGTTTCAAACACAATATGTTTCCTATTTAATTAATAATTAAAAATAATTAATTAATCAAAATTACCATAATAATACTTTTTCGATTAAATTAATTTCCGATTATTTACATTTTTTTTTTTCAAAAAACAAACCCGACTCATTTGACAAAATTCAAACTAATACTGGTAATGAAACTTGGCACATAAGTTAGTCTTATATATGGCTACATCTCAAATTGATCGTTTTATGATTTTTCGAAAAAAATTGTTGAGTCATTATTATGGTTAAATGACCAAAGTCATTATTAAATTTAAGCTATTTTCCGAATAGCTTAACTACAGCGGTAGACTGTAATTACACTAAGAGCTACGATGACAACAAACACACACATTCACTCACACGCACACACACATACAGACAGTCAACTTTGTAAAAACCACCGAGGAGGCCTTAAAAACACCTTAAACGGATAATTCCGGTAACCCCGGTTTCGTTTATTATTACGAATACCATAAAAACATGGTATAAATGAGGACAATTAAAAAGATAATCCAATCTTTCATTTGTCAAGAAAATAACACTCTGCTGAACTTTGATATTTGGTCTTAAAAAGCATAATCAGAAATTAAGAACAAGCATTTTTGAGCCGCCGATAATACTACATCACCTATGAAAAAATTTGGGGTTTTTACAAGTCGGTCACTAAATTAGTAAGTGAAATTGTAAAAACAATTGAACTGATTCTGAGGACTTACCAAAACTTCCATACTTACTACATCTTTTCAGAAAAGACATACGTCAAAGGAAAATAGAGGTCTAGGAGAAAATAGACCTGGGAGATACGTCTTTGGAGTTTAAAAGTGAATAATGAACTTGCATATTTTTAAATTATGATATTCAATGAAATTCAAATGCATAAAGAATTGATAAAATCATAAAAAGTTTATTTGAGCCTATTTTGAAATGAATTATAGAAAATTCAAATCCACAAAAAATATTTACAGCACTCTAACGACAAAAACCCTATAACTATCATAAATGTCTATTTTACTTACAAGTATTTATTATATTTTTGAAGCAGTAATCACTTGGTTGGCTTGTACTTTTTTGGTTAAAATTATATATTACACTATCCTAAAAGCAAAAAACAAGAACAAAAGAAGTTATCGTAAAAAAATAAGAAAGCAATAAATAAAGGAAAAAATCCAGATTTATTTATAGTTAAAGTTGCAATGTCTTGCTGGTTCAGATAACCTAGCAGTTATACCTTACAGCAGACTTTTCGAATTAAAAATTTTATTTAAAAAAATATTAAAAAAACTCAAACTTAGAAAATTTTATGTATTGAGAAAAACATTTTCTTGAATGGTAAGATTACAATGCTCAATGTATTAAATCCTATTTCATAATGTCCTAAAGAACATAAAGGCAGTTTACGTAAGTTTGTGAAATAATACATGATCAACATTAAATGAATAAATTGAATACAATATTATTAGAGCTTTGCGAATGGTGAAGTATTAATATCCTATTGCAAATTTATATGATACATTAATATATTACGGCAATAGTAGACACATACATTGACTATTTAAACATTTATTTTACAATAATTGTACAAAAGAGTTTTCTAAGAACAATATTTTCTAAAATAAGGTTTATTTAGCTAATTACAGAATATGAGGTGTTAAGGGGGGGAGGGGGTCAAAATCACTTACCTGTTGTACTGGTTGAACTTAAAGGCCATAGGTAAATTAAGAGATTTAAGTGCTCACTGTCAGGCCAGTAGCGTTTGTTAATTTTATGTAAGAACTATAAAATATCCAGGTATCATCGGATGTGAGCATTAGATTTAGCTAAAAGCCATCAAGTTTATTCGACCATGATTAGAGGTTGAAACAAGTACAAGGGGCCTGTTTCAACCTTTTATATATTTCACAATTAAGGAAAGATTTGAAAACTTCATTTTCCAATTATCATCCAATTTTCCAATTTCATAAAAATGAATTTTAAAACCTGATCTAACAAAATTCTAAGTCCAATTAACACTTCTGTACGTTACATTGTTATAACACCATAAAATTGAGGTTAAACTACAATCGTCGATATGTTTTTCTTTATAACCCATGGTACTGTAGCAAATGCATCCTCATATAATAAATTACACTTTAATACTTGTTATGGTAAGTGTATCAATTTAAGGCTTGTAAGTTTAAGAAAAGCAATGGAATACGTCTATTAACGATTTTGACCAGTTCCATGGTCTCTTGTATCATTCCATAAGAACGCTATCAACGCAACAAAGACATCGTTGTTGTAATAGTTTCACATAAAAGCATACACAGATACTGACTCGATTACATTATTAGATTTATAGAATCTATAGGTACTGGGATATTAATATATTTTTGATTATCATAATGTTTCTCCATCTTAGCGAATCTATAGTAAAGTATTTATCGCACCTTTAACAGTTCAACTTGTCTTTAAATAACGTATTTTAGTTGAAAAAGCGTTTATAGAGATATTTTATGATACACAATCCTAGCATTTACCATTCCAAATAATTATTACCGATCATCGACAGTTAAAAAGCAATCCCATTATAATTACAAGCATATTTTATTATGATTGTTAGAGGAATTCTGAAAATACGATCCAATAAGTGGCGTTTAGGACTGCAAATAAGACGGGGAAGAAAACACGTGAAAATTTATCTATGTTAATTGCTCTGCAACGGTTTCTGGCGGCTGTGGAAACAGACGGTAAACGGCTCCTGGGAGGCGGTGGGGGCAAAGGAAGTCCCTGCCTTTCCAGTAAACCTCTATCGTCCTGTAATATTAAAATTGTATTGAATAAACCAGCAAAATGTATAAGGCAATCAGGATTTAGGGCTTGTAACTATAATTTAACTACGGGTATGTTCAACAAATTTTGGAATCTCATCACATATATATTCAATTTATATCCATTAGATATTATATATTTTGAGTCTTGTAGAATTTTAAAATTCCATTGCAATACATAAAAATGCAATCGATCATAATCTCGAAGCTCGGCCACTATTCCTAACAGTCCTTACCTTAAACACCGTTTTCAATGTCCACTATATCCCACCAATTCCTAAATTCAGTATTTTCAAGAACAGTTTCTAGGTACTACCTAGGAATTAGTCTTGAAAATTCTGAATTTTAAAGAAAATAATTAATTTTAAGGTCACTACCTTACACAATCACTGAGAACTATTACATATACCTCCATAACTATTAGGTCAGCGTAAATTCGGTGATGGTACCTCACACTCCTCTAGTTCCTTATCTAACAATCACACATCCGAATCTAACTAATATTGCCTCCCAACTTTCTGACCAGGTCTAAAAACTTCCCCCCTCTTGATTTTCCTTCAGTTTTTGTCTTGGTAATAGTCTATCGTGGTATGTGTTTCTATAATACTATTTAAAAGGCACATACAAATGGCTTGACCACTTAGTGAACCTCTTCTCGATTGTAACTGTAACCGTTACAATTCTTTCTGTATTATCATGTCACCAATGTCATTTTAAAGCTTGTTTGATTAATAATTCAAAATTGTCTTTTACTATGGTATATTTTAATATAGCTTTATTTCTCTTTGCTTACATCACATCCCAAGTGGCATGGTTTACTCTTTTGTCTCTTATAAATAGTGACCAATAATTAGCTACATAAAGATTTGTCGTAAAAATTACTTACTTTCGAAATAAATTCATACGTTTTTTCAAATTTCAGTTCTGGTGGTTTAGGAGCATCAGAATCACCTAAAACTATGTTCACCAGACAATATTCCATCAGCGCAAGAAATACAAACCTAGACAATGAAATCAAACATACAGATAAAAGAAAAAAATCATATTTTTGTAATTTTATACATTTAAAGGCAGGTAAATAGTCAAATAAATCACACAAAACATACTTAAATCTATTAGGAATAAAACAGGTCAAAGATACCGCAAAGATGAATGCTTCATTAAACGCGTAATGTGCATTTGAAGAATCTTAATGGACAAATCTATTTCGATTAAGATACCCTTGTCAATTTCATAAAATACCTCGTGTATGACAATTCTTTAAACCCTTACAAGATTTTTATATGAAATACTGTTATTATCCCTTGCAATAGCTATTTAAGTCACAAGGAGGCAAAATGTTGCTAAGTTTTATTGATTTAGTTCCGAACCATAGGAAAGAAGTGACTAAATAAATTTACAGCAGAGGTAAAGCCGAGGCTAGAAAATAAAATTTGACTGACGAGTCGAAGTAGCTACTTCAGCTAGTCAAGCTACTTTCTAGTATATAACGCAAAAATAATTTTAATAATCAAACAGAGCTATTAATTTTAAATTCAAATCTAACAATTAGTGAATTAATATTTAACTGTTTTTATATTTAAAAATCCAAATAAATATAATCGATAAAAAATTAGATTATAGATTTTACTCGAATAAAATGTTTCATTTATTTCAGTAGTTGATTAACACTGGTATCTACAATGAAGCGATCTTTTGAGGCCAAGATCTCTTAAAAAGTATTAAATATAACTATTGGTAGCAATGAAAACTACCTCGCAACATCCTTTCCAAAGTAATAATTTCAACAATTAGCAATAAATTCGATTTAATTGAAAATCAATAAAGTTACATGTCACCCAGTAAAACTTTTAACATCAATTATTTAATTCTTCAATTAAACACAACGTTATTGGCGTTACATGGACTGAACGCTATTGATCAACACTCCTTAAAACTAATTATAAATAAACTGACTATCTTCAACAAAAATATTATGAAATAAGAATCAATACTTGGACTAAACCTGAGGTTGGTATAACTGCATTTTAGACCCATACCCAGTCCATCTTACCTTGACACTTCATGCATATTAATACAGAGACAATACATAATTTAAACTTATTTAAGTAGAAAGTTTGTAAGTTTACTAGAATAATTTACGTTTACAGAAACCATTCATAATGTTTTACTATACCTATTAATCACAAAACCATGGTCTTCTTTAGCATTAATTATGTTTTTATTAAGTATGATAACTTAATATTTATAGATATAAATAAGATGCCAAATAAATGGACAATAGTTTCTAAACAAAATACCAGCATATTACACTCATATTCATTTATATTTAAATAAGCAATTATAATCATAAAACTAAAAAGTTTTCAGTTGTATGATACAACCACCTCACAAGTGGTCTGAGGTTCTGTGTTTTATACTCAATCTTGGCTAACCTCTTATTTAATCAGAAACGCTAGTTCCTTTAAGGGAACTAGCTTAGAATACCTATCAGGATAAGAGCAGTTTTACTTATTCCAACCAGTCAGTAAATAGTGTTTTACAACGCTAAGGGAGTTAGTAACTAAGGTCTCAATGAAGTGAACTCCTAGTAGGGTTGGAACAAGCCATTCCATTTTTCCTCTGCAATATTGTTAAAATCTCTTGATCCCTCTTACAAAACAAATTTTCTGAAGGGGTGTATTTCGCTAACTTATGAAAGCTATTCCAGAGATATCTTAGGTCATCATACTCTCATTAAATAATTTTTTAAATTTTTATATGTATGTTGGTTGAGCGGAGGACTGTACAAAATAAAATATTGGATAGCGTAAGGGTACAAATTATACAAAATCTTACCTCGTTGCAGGATTCCTTTTGGTGTAGATGTAGCCAAGTTTTTGGGTGGTAAAGGGACTGTAGGAAAGGGATACTCTGCGCAGAGGTGAAAAGGTATTTTGAGGACTGTATTGTGCAACGAATAAGTTAATTTTGAGCGATTAATGAAAACCGAAATAGCGATATTGAGCGAAATAAAACCAACAATTATAGCGTGGAAGCGTAATTTGAGCCGGCGTGTATACGTAGCGTATGACTTTCGCAGACTGACTCGATCTAAGAAAAACTCCCTAGACCTGGTCAGTAAAGGGACAAATACCAATAAATAATGCATTTAACCACAATCTAGCGGCATCAATGCGAACTAAAATCAAAATTAAATTCAAAGCCCAACCATACTCCCCCCCTGAAAAGGAACTTTTCAGAAAAGAAAGTAGGATAGGATAAATAAAGCAAAATACAAAGTAAGGAAAACAAAGGAAAAGGTAAATAAAGATATAGATAAATAAAATAAAGTAGATAAGAGATAGAGATAGATAACAAAACAAAATAAGTAAATGTCATTGAGATGGCAAGGGGCAAAGTTTTGCCACACCGCTTATAATGAGCGTTTCCAATTTTAACTAATGCTACGCGTATAATTCCATCAGAACCCGGATAGACTTCTTTTATAGTTCCTAAAGGCCACTGAAATGGTGGTAAGTTATCTCTTTGTACGACGACTATAGTTCCAACGCTGACTGGATTCGTAGGCGTGTTCCATTTGGCGCGAGTCTGAAGAGTGTGCAAGTACTCGACGTGCCATCTCTTCCAAAAATCTTGTACAAGTCTATCAAGGAGTTGGTAGCGAGTTAGATGAGACATATTAGTCTGAGTCAAATCGACCGAAAGTTGAAGGTTTACAGGCTGCTGCATTAAGAAACAAGATGGCGTGAGCGGTTGTAAATCATTAGGATCAGAGCTTTTAACAGTAAGTGGACGAGAATTCAATAGAGATTCAATCTGTGCTAACACAGTAGTGAGTTCTTCAAAAGTAAGTATTTGAGTACCGATAACCTTATATAAATGTGTTTTAACAGATTTGACGTTACTCTCCCACTCTCCTCCCCAGTGAGGCGTAGAGGGTGGTATTTGTTTCATTTCTATGCGATGCGCAGCAAGCTCCTTGCCTGTATCTTTTAAATGATCCTCAGACATCAATAAAGAATAGAGTTCTTTAAGATGGGTTTTAGCCCCAATAAAATTGTACCACAATCGGAAAAAATAGTTCCAATTGGGCCGCGGCGCGATATAAATCTTTTAAGAGCATTCAAAAATGTTGAAGTCGAAAGATCCGAAGCCAATTCCAAGTGGACTGCTTTCGTACACAAACAAATAAATAAACAAAGATACGCCTTTTGAGGGCGTACCCCTCTCTTCCTAGTCATAGAAACCATAAATGGACCTGCGTAGTCCACACCCGTGTTCCAAAAAGGTTTAGCCTTTTGTACGCGAGGCGCGGGCAAATTACCCATCAAAGGCATGATAGGCTTAGGGCGATGTCTAAAACAAAAATTACATTTCTTAAGACGGCGTCTAACTACGTCTCTGGCACCAAGAATCCAGAATTTCTGACGTATAAAGCGAAGATACTAAATTAGGTCCAGTATGATAATTAAGACGATGATAGTGATCAATTAAAATATTCACAAAATGGTCTTTCTTAGGTAACAAAATAGGATGAGTTTGCTGGTAACTTAAATTAGCATTACACAGTCTGCCACCAACACGAATAATATCACCATCTAAAAACGGATTTAAGCTTCTAAGATGACTAGGACAAGCGTTAGAATTTTTTAACTGACATATAACATCAGAAAAATGCTCCTTTTGAATAAGCATACAAACAAACAATTCAGCAGCGTCTATTTCTTCAGCGGTAATATATAAACTAGAGCGAGGCGAACGTTTTACAAATCTAAGAGCGAAGGCGATAGTGCGTAGAAGTTGACTATAAGCAAGGAAACCTATGCTTTTGTCAATTAAATCTCTAAAACAACTAGGTTTTTGAAGAAATAGCACAAACAATATTTATTTCTTCCTCTGTGACGTCATCATTCAAAAACTGCGACGAAGAGGGCCAATCACTAAGATCTAATTTAAGCCAGGAAGGACCCGTGAACCAAAGTTCATGACGTAATAAATCTGCAGGTAACAAACCACGTGATAAACAATCTGCAGGATTTTCTTTTCCACTAACATGTCGCCAGTGAGAAGAAGCAATGTTGCTTTGAATAGCAGCAACTCTATTTCTAACAAATTTTCCAGCGATCAGGAGACGAGTTAATCCAATGTAGCGTAACTGAAGAATCCGAAAAGGCGTAAATATTATTTATTTTAATTCTAGTCGAGTAAGTATCAAGTACAAATCGAAGTAAGCGAGACAAAAGTAGAGCGGCGCAAAGTTCTAGTCTGGGAATTGTGGTAGCGGCTTTGGGAGTAACACGAGATTTAGCACAAAGTAGCGAAACAAAAACTTCAAAATTAGGCGAAACAGAGCGTATATATACTACTCCCCCCATAGCTTTCTCAGAAGCGTCAGCGAAACCAATAATATCAACAATGCTAGACGAAAAAACAAAAATATGTCTAGGTATTTTCAAATCAGAAAGCATGGTAAGTTGCGTTTTAAACTTATTCCAAGTTTTAACAAAATTAGGCGGCGGAGTGCTATCCCAATCTAAATTTTGAGCCCACAATTCTTTAATAAGAATTTTCGCTGTTATAGTAACAGGAGCGAAGAATCCAAGCGGATCAAATATTCTAGCGAGCGAAGACAAAACAGAGCGTTTAGTACACGAAGTATCTAACTGAAGCGTTTTAAACGAAAAACTATCAGCGTTAGGTCTCCACTGAAGGCCTAAAATTTTCAAATTTTCATCAGACTGAAAATCGACGCTTTGTGAATGACGCATATCAGGCGGTATTTATCAAGAACGAAATTTGAGTTTGAAGTCCATTTAACTAAGTCAAACCCTCCAGAGCGAAACATATTAACAAGTTGAGTGTAGAGCGAAACAGCGACTTCTTCATTTTCCACAGATTCAGCCAAATCATCCATAAAAAAGGCTCTATCTACAGTCATAGCGGCTAAAGGATAGGAATCTCCTTTTTCTAATCTTAATTGTTTTACAGTTCTAAGCGCTAAAAACGGCGATGATGTAAGTCCGAAAACGACTCGTGTAAACGCGTAAGTAGAGATCTCTTCTTGCGGAGAAAATCTATAGAATAATTTTAAATATTTTCTAAATTCGGGATGCACTAATATTTGCGAAAACATTTGTTTAATATCACTAACTAACGCGACAGGAAATAACCGAAAACCTAACAAAATAGCGACTATATCATTGTGCAATTTAGCACCAGAGTACAAAATATCGTTCAAAGAAATATTTGTATCTGTTTTTGCACTAGCGTCCATGACTACGCGTAAGCGAGTAGAAGTACTATCAGGTTTAAAAACGCAGTGGTGGGGTAAAAAATAACCATCATTTTCTTCAATTTCCCACTTTACAATATAACCAAGAGCGATGTAATTTTAATAAAAAAAGATCATACTCCAAACGAAGATCAGGGTTCGATTGAAGTCTCTTTTCTAAAGAGAGAAATCTGCGTAAGCTATTTTTCTTCGAATCACCTAAAACGTCAGGGTTTTGTTTAAATGGCAAAGCGACCGAGTAGCGACCGTTTTCGCGGCGAACAGTTTCACAAAATATTTTCTCACTCATCATCTTCCGAATTCAAAACTGGTTTACTAACAGTAGGGACATCTTCAAGTTCAAAAAATTTGGAAACAATATTTTCCAAGTTATTTTGGCTAACCGTAGAACAATACGAGCGATGCGAAGTAGAAATATCAGCGTTTTCAGAACAAAAAGTTTTACCCATAACAACATATCCGAGAACTGTATGGAGAGCTATAGGATAACCTGGTGGACCAGTAACCTTAGCGGAACCTATTAGGTAAGGAAATAACTCAGCACCAATCAGCATTTGAATTTCACCAGGTGTATCAAAGGTTTCGTCAGCCAACGGCAAACTACGAAGATAAGAAAGTTGTGTGGAAGGTACAGGAGTAATAGGTAGATTATCAGTCACGTGATCTATGACCCAAGCGTCGACAGTATAGCGTTTTTCAAAATCAAATCTAGAAGCGAACGAAAGTGAAGTAGAGAAGTGAATAGGTTGTGAAGATCTACCAATACCTTGTACAGAAGAACTAACTTAGTTTTAGACAGTTTTAATTGTTTACAACAGGCAGACGTAATAAAATTAGACTGACTTGCTGAATCCAAAAGAATACGAATTTTATGCGTGTTACCCGAGTTGTCTAAAACATTTACAACAGCTGTAGATAACAAGACCGAAGAAACAGAGCGATTAGAGCAAGCTGCAGTGATATTATTAACTTGCGATGTATTATTATCACTTAAACTAGGCGTTTGTTGCGGGTTCGAAACTGTCCTGGAAGAAGCGGCGTTGTATGTTGACTTAGCGTTATCATTAACATAATGTATCATGCTATGATGGCGAGCTGGACAGTGCGTACATGTTCTTGTAGATTGACAATCTCTAGAAGAATGATACACTGACAAACAATTAAAAAAAGGCGTTTTTCTTTTGCAAGCAAATATCTATCGTAGGGCGCTTTAGATTTAAACAAAGGACAAGAATATACATGGTGCGAATCTTTGGTACAAATTGGGCACAACTTATCTATTTTCTTATATCTACTTTCAGAAGAAGCGATATGAAAAGAGCGGTGCGATGACTTATTAGAATTAGCGGAAGTTTTACTATGTTCAAGAATATTAGGTTTACTAGTTATGTTACTACACATAGACAAAATTTTAGAATGCGATTTAATAAATGTATTAAGTTGATCAAATGTAGGTATTTTAGTATCTTTGACCTCAGCCTCAAATTGTTTAACTATATTAGGCGGTAACTTACTTAATGCGAGCTGAAGTAAGATAAAATCCGATAAATCGGTCAAATCCAAAGCTTTGAGAGCTTTGGCTGGGCCAATGCATTTATGTAAAAACAATTCTAAATTAGTTTCAGATTCATTAGAAAAGTGTTTAAATTCCAAAATTGTTTAAGATAAGTATTAGCTAAAGTACGTTTATTTTCGTATTTATCTTTAACGCTTCCCATATCAAAGTATAATTTTCAGCG
This sequence comes from Microvelia longipes, assembly GCA_018340805.1. Taxonomy (NCBI): domain Eukaryota; kingdom Metazoa; phylum Arthropoda; class Insecta; order Hemiptera; family Veliidae; genus Microvelia; species Microvelia longipes. The sequence continues at coordinate 21,980,730 of JACMZG010001893.1, read as the reverse complement.
CGGGGTTGTATACCAGAAGCTACAGCGAGAGCTTTCTTCTTAAGTTTACCTAAAAGAAATCGAATTTTATCGGAATCGGTTAAGGAAGGATTATCATGAATCGAAGTTTTAAAACTGATAGAATATAGGTCATTCGGCGGGATCTTCACCAGAAAATTCTACTAAATCAAGTGGTGGAAGCCTAACTTTAGTTATGGTGGGATCCGAATTTTCAGCGATATTATTAAATTTAGGCGTTTTTAATTTTAATTCATCAGCAGCATCCATGATAGCCTCATATAAATCATCAAAAGCATTCCAGGCTTGGTAATCTGGAAGTGCGTCAGCATCCGATTCAGCACACAATAGCGTAAATTCGTTAACTTTATCGACTGCTTCACGAAATTCTTTTTTAGTATCCTCTAAAGTTCGAAGGCGAGAAGTGAAATTAGATCTAGTTTTTTCATCAGTCTTTAAAGTAGCGATTAAATTATAAGTAAGCTGGGCTCTAAGGAAGAGTGACTCCTTCTTAGCAGTCCAAATTTTTAAGTTAAGACTCGGATTCATAACGAATAAACGAAAAATAAATGTTATAACAGTATAAGACGAGACAATATTAATGGTAACCTTAATGGTAACGATATAAGAGAAGGAAAAAATATTTTGACAAACAAAGTACACGGCAAAACAACGATAAAATATTTTGAAAAAATTTGTATATAAAGTGGGGTCTCTAACGAAAGCCCACGACGAGACGAATAATTTGCAAAAAACACGAAAGTTGTAGACCAAACGGTTCCCGAAATATTTAAGTTCGAAAAAACAGTAATATTTTTCAAATAAAATGAATAAAATTTTATAATGTTTACAATTGAAAATATTAAGAATAAATTTATAATAAGAGTAATAACCAGAAATGATAGATATAAAGTAAACAAAGATAAGTAGGGTACAATGGTAAGGAAATGTACTAGCCAGGTAGGAAAACCCCAAATGATTCAATAAACCCGTTACAAAGCTTCTGCGCGTACAATATTGAATCAATCCTAACCTTATACCAACTATACAAATCACGAAACGAGATTTTATAAATTTTACAAAATTTAACAAAATAACAAATCCGGCTCGAAGGACCAAGAAAATGGTTGAGCGGAGGACTGTACAAAATAAAATATTGGATAGCGTAAGGGTACAAATGATACAAAATCTTACCTCGTTGCAGGATTCCTTTTGGTGTAGATGTAGCCAAGTTTTTGGGTGGTAAAGGGACTGTAGGAAAGGGATACTCTGCGCAGAGGTGAAAAGGTATTTTGAGGACTGTATTGTGCAACGAATAAGTTAATTTTGAGCGATTAATGAAAACCGAAATAGCGATATTGAGCGAAATAAAACCAACAATTATAGCGTGGAAGCGTAATTTGAGCCGGCGTGTATACGTAGCGTATGACTTTCGCAGACTGACTCGATCTAAGAAAAACTCCCTAGACCTGGTCAGTAAAGGGACAAATACCAATAAATAATGCATTTAACCACAATCTAGCGGCATCAATGCGAACTAAAATCAAAATTAAATTCAAAGCCCAACCATATGTGTAAAAATTATCATAGCCTTTAAAAGATAAAATGTAAATTCTATCGAAACAACAGCAAGTATCGACCCAAGCTGATTTTTCGATTATTGTGCAATTGTTAAAATGTTTACCAATTAAAATGTAAATTTAATCAGCAATATTATTATTTTTTCTATTGGTTACTCATACCAGGCGTTTGAGTTAATTTCTGATGAATAAGGTAGACTAAGAACTTACACTGTACATACGGACATGAATGCATCAACAGCTTTTAAGTAAGACACGGGAGGCAAAGATGCTTGAGATTTTGCGTGCTGTGTAGATAGAGTAAGTAATGAAGTAACGCCAAGAGTAACTCGGGCAGGCGCTGCCTCCGGCTTTATCCAGAATGACACCCACTAAAACCAAAAATAATTATTACTAAAGTCAATTGAAGTAATAATATCAAGGAATTATTACGGTGTTAATTAATAGTACAAAGTAGTTTTAAAGGATGTTAGACTTCCTCAGGAACTAGGAGGACAGGACATATGGCCAGAGATAATTAAATTAGCGTCCGCACAACTGATCACATTTTCATTTGTGCTCGAGCATTATCATAGAAAGAAATAATGATGAGCAGATATGTTTAGAAACTATGAATTACTCAAAGGAAAAATAAAATATTTGAAGTTAACAATATGGTATATTTTGATTGCCGGATTTAGACTATTTTACTAAGGAAACGACTTTTATCATTGGAAATTTAATCTCTCATTTTATCATAAATATCTTCATTGTATCTCTTTTTGCTTTGAAGGCGTGTGTGGTTATTATTTACCTGTTTAAGTAATAAAAATATAACGAGTAATATGAAAATTAATAAAAAAAAAGCCCAAAAGTTAGCTACTAACAAGACAGCAAGCAGTTATCCCACTATTACACCACATGCTGCTAAGTAGTTAAATTAAAAATTTAAAAAAAGTTACGAACGACTTCAATATTTAGTTAAAAATGAGGGTTCTTTATCAGAATTGATTTTGTCTCAATTAGAACTTCAATTAACAACTAACCGACATGATGACTATAAGACATGTAGGAATATAAGTATGAAACAAATAATAGCCAAGTCTTCTTTTGAGAACAAAAACAACTTCTAAGCAAGTGAAGTTACCTGAAACAATCGAACAAAAAATCAATTAGCATTTCACAATTATCTAGCCTCAGAGACATCTGTAACAAGAGCTAGCTAAGCCAAACACAATAAAACTTTAAACTTATTGCTCAACGGCTAGCCAAATTTATTTCGAGCCAAAGTCTTAAGATGACCACGTCTAGAATTCAAAATAGCTGTAGGATGGAGAATTCGGTTAATCGTGTCTACTTTGGAAGGCATTCTATATTATGATGAATGAAGATGTTTCTAGATCACTGTGTTAACTATTATTATCTTCATACGTAAAGCGAAGATGCCTCTGACAGTCACATTCATCACACACATTTTGACGCGGAGGTCCCTCCCGCAGTCATTTAGACCTTCGTTAGCACAACAACTACAGCTACGTTGTTGTGCTTACGAAGGTCTAAATGACTGCGGGAGGGACCTCCGCGTCAAAGTGTGTGTGTGATGAATGTGACTGTGAGAGGTCATCCCATAATGATAGTCATCCGGGACGGAATGAAAGTCATCTCGTAATGTATAGGACCCTTAGAATAATACTAATATAGAAGGAGCATATGACCGTAAACACAATGTAATCTACTGATAACACGAAAGCCAATTGGCTTTCGTGTTATCAGGCCAATGCTCATTGGCTTTACGACACAAGTCTCAGGCATGATCAAGGCGACTTGACATTTATAAAAAGAAATGTATACACGTTTTTTTACAATCATCGTTGTAGGCACCTTAAAAATCTTCTATGCGAGCTAAATAAATTAACTGTGACTATTCAAATGTAAGCAAACAAAAAAAAAAGACTAGAATAAATATTTAAATAAATACAGGATCATATATTTAAAAGAATTATTTGTTTAAATTAAATAGTTAAATTGATGTTGCCCTCATAAGAAGATACTATAAATAGGGAAAATATATTAATAAAAAAATAAAGATGAAGTACAAAAAAAACTTTAAATTCCTCAATAAATTAAAAAATGAGAAAAATAATTTACCAGTGGAGTAGACCTGTACACAATCAGCTGTATAATTTTTAACTAATCTTAGTTGAGGTAGCTCGATATGGTCATTTACAACTAAAGGTACATCTGGATCCCATTGGAAAATCATATCATCTGTAGTGTGTGATACTGTAACAAGAAAAGTACAAAAACAAACACGATAAAATATAATTGTAAGAGAGACACATAGGAATGTAACGAGGAAGTAACAAGTAAGCAATGTAACAAAGTAAGTTTAGCATCGTTGGATATCATGCTAATTAAATTTACTAAGTTTCAAGCGACTGATTTAATCTTAGAACAGTACTTAGAGCATATGTAATTCTACTGATAACACGAAAGCCGGCTGACTGGTGGCCCTAAGTAGTGGTACCACCCTAACAACAAAACATTATTTTAAATATGTGTCATAAATATCCATTAATGAAGAAAGAGCGTAAAGAACAAATATAATTACTTAAAACACCTGCTGAGTATTTAATAACACCGGTCTTACATGGCAAAAGGATAGCGGAATACAAGTATCTACATTTAGTTGACGAGGACTACTTTAATATAATTTTAATTAAAAACGTTAAACTACAATTTAAAATGCTTAAAATATTGTAATGCACCTATATTTATATTAGTATTTTATGCATAATCAATCATTAATTAATAATAGAACATAATAATTCAGCAACCAGAAGTATTGCCAACTTTTTTTATAAGAAAATTGTATATTGTTAGGGTGGCAGCATTATTTAAGACCACCAGTGAACCGGCTTTCGTGTTATCAGTAGTGCTCCTTCTATATTATTCTAAGGATTTAATTTATATTTTTAAAATATTTGGAATACCTTGTAGCATCTAAATTCATTAGGATGTTTATTTACATGGTAAATGATGTCTTACCACTTTTTACTATTCCTTATAGACAGGTATTAGAAAAAGATTAAAAACCAAGCTTACAACTGAATTATTCATTTCAAGTGTTTTTCAGGCATCTTGAGTGGGTTTTACCAAGGTTTCTGTATACATAGATAGCTTCCGCAGTTTGGTTTCGCTTGAAAGTTAAAACTTAAAAATACCGGAAAAATATTTTTTTATAACAACACTAATTACCTTTCATTAATGATTCAGGAAATTTTTTTTAAATTTTTCGTAAAACTGTTGGGATAAAATTGTTTGGGACGCATGTAAATCCTATATAAGACTAGCAAATGTGCTAAGTTTATCTCATTATCAACATTAATTCAATTTTTAAGTAATTATAGTGAGATAAAAATAGTATTTTACTATAGGTAAAATACTAAATACTATAGGTACATTAGTATTTTACCTGAAGTGATACAAGATTTTATCTTCAGGCGTTTATTTCCTTATTTTTATGTTTTTTTGTATTATGTTTTTAAATATTTTTGGGCTAGTCTCCTTTGTTAATTTTCGGAATCCCTCCCCTAAAAAATCAACAAAATTTTAATGCTCCAAACAAGTTATTTTGGCCTGAAACGGATTTTGAGCCAATACTATTTTATTGTTTTATGTTTTTAAATATTTTTGGGCGGGTCCCCCTTGTAAATTTTTGGAATTTACAAGGGCCACCCCTAAAAAATTAAAACCTTTTTAATGCTCCAAACAAGTTCTTTCGGTCTGAAACTAATTTTTAGCTAATACTATTTTATTGTCGGTCCTCCTAATAAATTTATGGATATGCTGCTCTAAAAAATGAAGAAACATTTTATTTGTCCCCCAAATATAGATTTGTGAATTCCAAATCTAATTAAAGAAAACACATTTTACTCCAATGGGAGAAAAAGTAGATTTTTTTCCCTTTCCTCTTTTTTTACACCCTGGGAGTAAAAACAACTCCTTAAAAACTATTAATTAAATATCACATTATATACCATTTTGAGATAAAGTATATTATAGGCAATAATATTAATAATCAAAAATAAAATTCTTACAGCTTTCCATTTGTAATTTGCATTCTTGAGTGTCATGAGGGTAAGTCATGAAGTTCATTATACAAGATAGTTTTAAAGTAAGCCTGTAACATTGCAACACAGAAATAATACGAAGTCTAAAACTAAGTAACAAGGTTTAGCATTCTAACAACAACTTACAAAAGTATTATACTTTTGTAAGTTGTCGTTAGACAGCTTATTATATAGGACCACAAAGCAATTTGGAATAGTAAAGGTTGGGAAAGATATAGAATTCTTAAAACAACTTATTTGAACGTGTAAAGAATAGTTTTATTTTTTAGAATCATATGAAATTATTTAGAATAGTCTTGAATGATTCAGCATTTTCAGAACAACTTATTTCATCATGAAAATCATGTAAAAGATATTTATTTTTATTTGTTTAGTACCACATTTAGTGATATGCAATGGTCACGGTCCGAGAATAATCCAGCATTCTTAGAACATATTTTAAACATGCAAAGATTTTTTAATGTTTATAGAAATATGTGTAACTAATTGTAATATTTATGGTCTGGAATGATTTAGCATTCCATAAACACCACATTTGACCATGTAATTTTTTCTTTAAATTTTTATTAAACCACATGTAACAATTTGGAATATTCATTATCTGAAATAATTTAGTCCTTTTTCAAAAAAAACATTTGTCAAGTCAAAAACAGTTTTATACTTTTGTAAACAATAAAGGGTATGATTTGAAACCGCCATATAGATTGGAGTGATTTAACATTAATATTCAACATAATACAACTTACTTAAACATGCAAAGAAATAAACTATTCTTCTGCTATACTTCTACTATTTTTATATTAACATGTTATTTATTCATAACATATTAAAATGTTACAATATAACATATTACAACTTGTTATTTGGATTTTTTACAATTTAGCATTCTAAAAACAACTTACTTGACCATGTAAAGAATAGTTTTATCTTTATATAACCACATGTAATGATTCGGAATAGTCATAGTCTGAAATGTAACAGATTTAGCATTTTTAAAAAACGAATCCGGTCTCCACATGTTTTTTAACCAATCTACTTCAAGTAACCTAAAACAAAATAAAATAAACTGTACGTAACCAAAATCGACATCAAAATGGCAATTCGATACCACGAATTTGACGATTGTGAATTACCTTCGACACGGGTTGTCGAACTGACTTCGACGGCCCGTGTTTAAAGACATTCTTCATTTATTTTTTCTTTATACTAAAACAATACAGATATTTTTTTCTATATTAAAGTTTTTACTAAATGTTAACTTAAGGGTGTACTGACGCTGTTTTTTCGTAATTCCCAAATTAATGCGTCCTAATTTGACTTAAAAACTTAAATTTTATTCAAATGCAAAAAAAAATATTTAGATGAATCGCTCATTTCCAAATTTACGATATCATCCTTAGAAACCAATTTTTGTTATTATTAAAAATCTATTTATAAGGGATTAATTCTATGAGGTTATAATTATTATCAAATAATTATATTAGTAACGAAGTTATTACGCCAAAATTTGGTGCGATTCTGATAAAATTTGGCCGAAGTTTGGGGGATGAAATAGAATTTTAGAGATAAAAATAAGGTTGTGTACCGTCACAAGGTAAACATTATCAAGTAAAAACATGATAAGATAACAAACTACGACCCAACAGCAATTTAAAAAAACATCCTTTATAATGGAAAATACAAATTTTGCCATTATTTCAAATAATGGCAGTCCATAGAGGCCATGAATTTTTTCCTTGGTGGCAGTACATCCTTAAAATATTTTTGTTACATATTTTGTAAAATTCTCAATAATTAATTTTCACTAACATCTAAGATGAAACCAATTTGCTCATTTTGTGTGCCTAGTTGATAAAACCTTGTAATAAGTCATGCATTTCTGTATTTCAGGTGATATCGAATTTAATTTCGCAAATTGGTGTTTGATAAAACTTAGAGAGATTAAATACTACGATCCTGTAAACAAAATTTCACTCGATGAAGGGTTGATTTTATTGCAGAGTCTTGTCTTATCTTTAAAATAAATAAGATAATACCTGAAAAAACTTCTAAAAACTGTAGGTATAGTTATTGGATCGTCTGGTATAGTTATACATTTTGCAACGTCTGGACCCACCATAAAGCTTCGACAAAAGGAAAAATAGGGGGATAAGATGGGAGGGAGCAGAAGGCTCAAGATAAGACCTAGCCTGAAGTAATGTGAATAACGGTTCTAGGCTAGGTTTAAGGGGTTTCGCGGAGTAAGGTTTAGTTGGTATACGACATACCCTGAGTCCAACACTGTTGACAGACCGCTGTCTTCGTGCGTAAATGCATTCTCTTTTTTTGGTAACATTTTTCCCGCAAGAAAAATTTTGCCATAAAAAATAGTTATTGGTTCATAAGTACAATTTATTATTTACCTGTATTCCGAAGTCATATTTTCAGGTAAACGAAGTCTATGATCTTTCCAAGTCTGTGCAAAGAATATATCAGCCACGTATGTCTAAAACAATAAAACAAATGGTTGTACAGCAGTAAATTTTAATGTAAAACAAAATAAAATTAATAAAACGCAGCAGTGGAGCACAAGAAGTTGTATTAGATTTGCACTAGCATTAGCCTCTACTAGCATTAACTAAACACTAGCAGTAGCCAATACTGCATTAAATAGGCACTAGCATTAACCTTTATTAGTATTAAATAAATACAAGAGTACTCGCAAGAATTAACAGTCTCGAGCACTAGAAGCCACAATTACTAGCAGTGTATGAAGGTTAATCATGCATACGGAAAAGAACCTAGTATATTTAATAATTTAATCATAGGTATAATAACAAAGCAGCTTATACACTTTAAAGCTGCCCTGTCCGACTTGTAGTCCTGTTCCAATGATGATTTTAGAAGGTGAATTAATTTTATGTTTACTGATTGATATACTAACAGTAGATTGTGCATCTAATAGCGGCTAGATATGCTAATTGTAGTTGGCGAACACTAGAAGTAAAAGATCTGATCCTGAGCCCGTACAGATCCTGGGTCGCAAAGTATGGTCTCCCTAAAGTTGCAAGGCTAGTTTCTTATTTGAAAAATGCTACAAATGTACAAATTGGTTTTCGAAAAACTCAACTCAAACTGTTTTAAGGATAAAAAGTCCAAAACTTTTAAATATTATAAGAGTTGCATGTAGACCTGTAGGTTAATACATTGATAGCGATCATTCCAGCTATCAAAACTTCCATTCATACATTGGTTTGTACCAATGTATGAATGGAAGTTTTGCCTTCTATTTGGGATAGAAGGCACAAACTTTATATCCGTGCTTATATCCTCATATTATTAGCCGCCCCTGTGATGGGGTCGTCAAAGCGTCAGACGGCATCATAGGTTGTGGTTTCAGATTACTAAACTAATAATTTATCGCTAACTTAAGCGGCAAGATACTATAACTCAATATTAACGCTTACGATTTCAATTGGAGCTGACGGTTACCCCAACACAACTACCTACGATTGTTTCCAAAGTGGCCATCCCTGATAAGCACTAAAATTATAATTGTTAATGCATAAAGTTAATACCATAGATGTTTCGTCAATAGAGTCAATGCCCATAACAGTGACATGGAAGAATACAACAGTGGGATTGCCTTCTTTCTTTGGTGGCCTCATCTTATCGTATAACTTCTGATTTTCTGGTAATATTTCTTGAAATGTTAAACTTTGACTTCTAAAAAAAAGAAAGTTATTATAAAAACGCATAGAATAGAAATAAGCAACGAAACGGAAATATTACTCTCGTTGTTCAATATTTAATTGAAGAATCCGCTCCTGTCGATACTGTTGGATGTAAATACATCTGGAACGGTTTTGGCTTGACGCCATTATCAGCAGGCGGGGCATCTCGAGCTCTCAACTTAAACGATGATAACTATGTCTGTTACCATCGAGCTCACAGAGTATTTATGCTCTGTGATCTCGATTCTTTTAAAAAAACGTTTTTGCAATATTTTGTATTCGCTTATAAACAGGTAAATGCGGATGCATTAAACGTACAAGAAGTTTCAGACATAGTGAATGGTATGTCACATTAAGAATACATTGAAATTGGTTAATTCCAATACATTTGGTTATTTGTGGAATAAAAGGAATTCTTCTTTGTATTCATGAGATCTAACAACAATGGAACTATCTCTTACTTATAGTACAAGGGAACTTTCTTATTTATCCGAGGAGTGGAGCTCTTTCTACAATATTTGGACAGTATTTATATAGTGGATAGGCAATATTTGCAAGTAATTACTTACTGAGTAGCAGTTACGAAAGTAATATTGTAAACTGCGCATAGTATATTTACAAGTAGCACTAATGAACTGGATCTTGTTATCATGGTACTTGCAAACCCTGCTTAACCAGTACCTGAAAATATAAATAAATCAATCATGACACACGTAAAAAGTTGAAAAGGAAGACGAGTGGAAGTAAAGACTGGAGTCCATCCTTACTTTATCGGTCTGATAGACCAAGTTAGTCACAGAGAGGTTATGAAGATTATGATTTCAAAACAGTTAAAATTAGTTTTTTTCTGGCTAATTTATCTTGAAAAAAGGTTTAAATATGTGTTGAGTCAAAAATTTGATGTATATTTTGTGAAAATAAGTCAAAATGTATGAGCTAAAAGTGATATCAGTGTTTTAAAACAACGGAACTTCAGTTTGCAAAATTTAAACGGACCGGTAACGCAACCGGAGTCTGTTTTAATTCATTATGTGATAAATTCGAGAGCATAACGATGTTTGTACCTCCAGAACGTCAAAAGTTATTAAAGTTTTTGTAATTACCAGATTTACTATTTTGCTGTTTCACATGGCGTCCAACAGCATTTAATAATAAATGTAATAATTACATAAACATAAGTAAATTTTGACGTACTGATGGTACAAAAATTCTTTTGTACTCAATTTATTACAAAATTGCCTTTAAAAATGAGGTGTGATCATGGTTGTGTTACTGGTTTGTTGACATCTTGCAAAACACAACATTATCACTACTAATCATCACGGGTTTTCGAAAGTAACCTCCCTGTGATGTCAGACCTTACCTGGTCTATTCAGACATAGTGATATATACTAGAGGGGGCATAACCTATCACAATCCATTGAGTTAGGTTATGCCTTGAGTTAGGTTTCAAAACGATTGAAACATTATTTTGGGGCTCTGAGTAACCTCTTTAAACCTCCTTTTGAGTTAAGGTTATAACAAATCAATTGTTTTTGGCTTCCTGTACAATGTTTCTGTTTTGATTTGTATTTTTAACGTTCTTCTATTACAGAACGCTTCAGTACTGTAATTTTATACTGATTATTTGATTATATTTATAAGAGCAAGTGGTCAGGATACATTTTCGATGTTTTAAAATTTAACCTATATTGTCTTTCTAGTAATAATATCTATGTATTCATAGCGCTCTTCCAGGTTTGCCGATGTATAGCAATGTTAATACACGACTTAAAGCTGAATAAACTAATACTGGTTTTGTGTAACAACCAGAGTACCTAAAAGTATCAGAATAAGGACAATGGCATATTTTTTCAAACTGACTGCCATTTTTATTTTATTTTTGATGTACCTATAATGATATTCAAACAATCCCAACGCTAGTAGTACCATAAAAACCTCGCGCGCCAAAGTACGATGCAAATTTAATTAAATCTATTTACTGTTATATCTTAAATGCAGGCAACCAATTAATCTAACCCATTTACATTAACAATATTAAGATTTAGGGGCTCGCGTTAGTTTAAAGCGAGATGATCTAACTTATCACCAAGTTATATTCACTGACAAGCATTGGGCTCACGTTGCTCGCCTTGGTGTTTTACGGGCAGGCATCTAAGGAAATCTATCCACAATACAGGGTGGATCCATTAATTTAAGACTTAAATTAATGATACTTGGGGTACTTTTTTTTGTAAAAGGAGCAAACCACTAGGTTTAGTTAACGTCTAATGTAGTATCGAATTTTGTGAAGGTGAAACAAATGAAAAAGAATTTGCCAAGTGGGAAAATGCCTTCTTTTGCGCTCAAGAACACAAATAATTTTCATTACCTTACGCTTGTTTCCAGGTATTTATAGTCACTAATACTAATATATTTAGGGAAAATAGTAACATTGATTTTTTTTAATTGTAAATATAATTAATGATTTTTGCATAAATAAATTGTGCCATAAATAAGGCATTTTCACTCTAAGCAATTTTTTCTAATGATTTTTTAACTCAACTTAAGCTTTAATTTTGAATTAAAATGACCCTTTTTTGCACTTCCCTCAAAAGTAGCGGCTTTAGACAAAAAATATGTCGGATACAAAATGTCTTGTATTTATTTCTAGTTTTATAGGAATATACAATTACTTCGTTCACACACGAGGTTTGGCAGCAGGTTCAACTGGGGAGGGGAGGGGTGAATCCAGACAGTTGTCGTGTGAACGGGATTGAACACTGGGTTCAACTCTGAAACGACATAAAAAGTGGAACCGCGACAATAACAACAAACTGAACTATTAACTTCAAAAACAAAAATCCCATTGTCTTCCTGGTTTTATTGTTTTGACTGATACATTTGAATATTCTAATACATAAATTAGTAATATGCCAAACTAGATAGGAACAACAAACAAGAGCCTGGCCCGCTACTGTGCACGGAAAAAAATATGATTTTGACCCAGGTTTAATGTAAATATTTTCATTTATTTAAACTTTTAATGCGGGTTTAATTTATTGAATGATTTAGTATATTAATTTGGTATGTAGAGTACCTATATAAACATATTTTTTATATGGCATTCTAGTATTAAGTAAAATCCTAGGGTATTTATGCTATAGAATAATCAACATTTAGGTCTAGTTTTGCTGTACGGAAAATTTGTATGACGTCATTAACCGTCAATAATGATATTAATGAATTTTAAAATTGCATAAAACACGGAAAATAATTCATCAAGTTGAAATTTGTCACGCATGTAGTTCAAACGTGCCAAATTACAGCTGAATATTTGCATTAGATCCTAAAAAAAATGGAAATTATTCTATTGATCTAAAATTTGATATGAGTGCATTCCTCCTTTTTAACAAACAAGTAGACAAAGCTTAATTTTAATACGGATAGTCTATCCACAGTTTTAAGTTGTCTATCCACAGTTATAATCTGTTGACAGCGTGGGAAAATGAAGCGAGGAAGCCAATGGGGTCAGAAAAGCACGCCCACAATTTCATAACAGGTCACTCTCATTGGTTCCTTGATAAAATTTGCCCGCCCTGTCAACTGATTTTGACCGTGTGCGTACTATAATAATAAAATATTTTTACAAAACACAGTTATATGGCTCTTATTCCTGGTAATAACTTCATTCATTCACATGTAACTTTACTATATTAATTGGTTAAATAGATCTATTACAATGCATGTAGGTGACTAATACTATAGGACAAAGTATAAGGTTTTGGGAACTCAGTAACCTAACTCAAATATAATAACTCTGCTTCGAGTCCTGTTTCAAGAACAGAGTCGTAGGTAATAAAAATTATAAATATACATTTTTAATTATTATACCAAACAACAAAAATTGTGATACTGTAAAGATAAATCTATTTTGATTAGAATAATCTGAATACAAGTTTGCAGAGTAAAGTATAAGGCGTTGCCTTTACCTACTAACTAAATTAATGACTATCCTCCATAAATATCATAATATGGAGTAATAATACTACATCGTGCAAAAGGAGTTTATGCCCTTCGAGTTTAAAAATGTATTACCGTCGAGTTTTATATTATATATATTTTGATGGAGCTAAAGATGTACTGTAAGCTGGATATTGTTAACTGGTAAAGAAGAGTGAAATCAATGGAGAAAAATGTTTTAGATAGCTCCTTGTGTTCAAGTGGACCCCCCCCCCCCATATATTCTTGGAATAGTCTTCCCCACTCTTAATAAAGTCTGCAGGAACCGCAGCCACTTGTGTTCTCTTTCCTCCACAACTCGCCCCCTCCACTATTCCTATACTAGACAATATCTCTAATTATTTTCACATAATGTGTCCTTCCTATGATAAAAATAAACTTTCTTTTCATAAGCGACAGTTTAAGATGGTCCTTCAGTATCTTAGGAATATGTTAAGTAATTTATAACCAAGTCTGTAAAATAAATATTGTGTTAGCCCGGAGGTAACCTAAACTTTACAAAATCGGATCCGGGATATATCGGAACTTTTCCTTATTACATTGGATTCGCTCCGCTCATCCTTAAAATATAAAATTCAACAAATGTATACTGAAACATGTCTTCAGATAGTAAATACATTCTTTTCATTTTCAGCGGTCACCCATACCAGCACAGACCACGCTCGATGCTGCTTAACTTTTATGATCCAACTAAAACCATGGATGTACTTTTTGTATTCCAAAAAGTACAAAAGGCTAGCAGGCTTTCGCTACGCTAGCCTTAAAGAGATCGATAGTGATAAAATGTGATAACTAAGGCTCTCTACGCTCGCCCTCAAAGGGTTAAAAAGCCCTCAAATAGATGGGAAAGTAGGGCTTGCTATGCTTGGTCTAAAAAGATTAATAGTGAGGAAAAGTGAATGATAAAGCTCGCTTCGCTCGCCCAAAGGTTGATGGTGAGAGAAATGTACATACTGGTGAGATGAAATTTTAATACTAGGGCTCGTTAGGCTCTCCAAAAATAAATTATTAGTACGGAATATTGTAAATACCGGGGCTCGCTGCGCTCACCCTAATTGCGCCAACCGGTTTTAACATGCTCAGTCCGGGCCAGTTAGGCTGCATCAAAAATGTTTTAATGATTTTTTTAATCGTTAGAAGCAAAAGATTAAGGGAGGAGAAAGGGGGGAATGGATGTCACAGTGGGGAGAAAACAAGACTAATCTTTGGCATATATAGGGATATATAATGGATAGGAGTATGTAACGCTTCCTAAAATATTCCATACCCAACCTCCCAGGGTTATTCGCGATTCAAAGAGATAGTTGTAAGGTTGGCAATACCAATGGCGGGAAAACGAAAGGGTGAACAAAATTTTTTATCACAGGATTAGCATGGGAGCCGATAAAAATTCTTCTTTATTTCTTTATTGTTAGTTAATTTGTGACAAATATGGTAAAAATTAATAGAACGACCATCTGTGCTGAAAAAATTGCCAATATTTCATACATAAACACTTCGATTATTCCAGGATTTTAAATATAAAATCAGGCTTGGATATCACTACATACTTAGAATATAGAAATATAGGAATCAAGACTTGGATTTGTCCGAATTAACCAAGAAATAATAAAACCTAAACGGATAATTTAAACAAACATTTTACAAAAAAAGTATATTTATTGAGTTATTAATTATTTTAGTGTGTAAATAAAATTAATTGATAAATTAAAACACCATTTCGGTAATAATCAGCTTGTTATCAGTTAATTTAAATACCTGTTACAACTAATTTAAACAATTTAATGCAATTAAAGATAATTTTGTGTGTTTGTGCAAATTAAAATTATTTAAAAGTAACATTAACTAAAATAAAAAACTATATTGTGATTTTCACCTTCTTATCACTCAATTTAAATACTCGTGACAACCCATTAAAACCATATTTTTCAATGATATAGTGATTCTACTGAGTTCATACGCCCTAATATTAATTAAATTAAAGCACTTCGATAAAAAATTTTAAGAAATAATCGTCACAAATAAGAAAACCCACTTTAACAACGATTACCCTTTCGTTATCAATTTCTTATCAGCGACGGTGGCGCTGCTACGGACTTTGAATCGCGAATACCAGATTCACCTTAGATGCTTGGTATAAAATGTTACAATTATCTGTTGAGACTAGGAGTTTACCTAATGACAATTTTAAACCTAACCTTAAGACCTTTGCTAAAGCTTTTTATACTATGAGTAATTTCATAGCAAACTGCAATCTTTAAGTTAACACTCTACGTTTAATGTTTTTTAGTTAGCTTAATGTTTTTAAAAAACATTAAACTTTTAAATTAACTATTAAATGACATTAAAATTTTAATGACATCTCCAAGGTATAGTTAATAGTAGGGATTGTATTTTATTTTATCTTACACGATACTTTAAGATAAAGCTATAAAATGGTGAAAACACCTTAAATGCAACCTACCCTAACGGGATTCCCGTAGGGTAATCTATTGAGCCGATAGGCCCTATAATATATAAGGGCAATTATTTTATTAAAGTCGTGGTGAAAGAAATCTAGACAAGAGTAGGCAAGAAATGCAATAGAAATATTAATCAGAGAGACTTGCCAGTCAGATGCATAAACAAGCTAAATTTTGATTTGCCAAAGACCAGCTTTTATTAAATCTCTCGATAACGAAATAGTTTCCAAGAGCGCATTATTATGGAAAGTCCCGCATATTCTTCGCTGATCACACAAAGCTATAAAAATGACACTGTTTAGCATCAATCTGTTTTTGTAAAAATAATGAATATATCATCCTCCTTCTGATATTCAAGTTATTGGGATTAGTTCATTTTCTAATAGGTTATGGGCCAAGCACGTTTCCACTATGTATTTACATCTCAAAGTACATACGAACAATTGATCGGTTCTCTTCTGTACGGGGCGACTTGAACCCGACCAGACAGCTTATTATACTTTGAGCTTGTTCAGTCAGTATTATTCAAAAGCAAATACACACGATGTGGTGTTCTACACGCTGTGTTGAACACCAGGTTCAATTCTCCTCACTGATTTTACACCGTGTAGATAGAGGTTCAACCCGGTGTTAAACCGATATCGATACTGTTAATTTGTAGGTTGAATCCCGATAATGTTTTGTGTACACACATATCAGGGTTGAGCCTGGTGTCCAAAGTCAGGTTATTTTAATAATTATTATCGCTTTCAACTTCTTTGGTTATTTAATAAACATATAAATTTATTTACCTTTTCCTTGTGATATTTAATCAAAATATTGATTTAGCAACATTATGCTGTCTGCTGTGGAAACTTTATTGCTAAAATAAATGCATTCTTTAGCTCAAATTTAAGTCACGGTTCGCTGTAATAAACGCTGTCTACTAAGGCTGTCTATGATATTGGTTCTTCGCCTTCTCATTAGAGCAGTGTATTTTCTTTTTCTGTTGTTTTTTGCCGCATATGCCTCTTTCAATAAAAACACTAGTTTGTAGGTTAAAGTAGTTAAAATTATAAATGGCGGACACAAAATAAGGAAAGAATAATTCACGTTTTTAAAAATATTCAAAATATTAAGTAGAACAGACACGAATAATTGCAAATCATGTTGATTTTGAAGAATGGCCAACCTACACAAATAAATATTCCCTAAGAAAATATCGATCTTTATATAGATTTAAGTTATTCTTTGTTAATGTACTTAAATTATTTGATTGGTTATTTATTATCATTCTCCTTAACTAAAACGTGATTTAAAAATGTCTGCCAAAACTAATAAAGTAATAAAAGTATATAATTATGTTCAAGAACAGGCTACATTTAAAAAAAAACAGAAAAACCCATAGAGATATTACAACTAGAGGGGCCCTATTGGTTAAATTTTAAAACATCGAAAAAGTAACCTGACCACTTCCGCTTATAAATATAATCAAATACAATTACAAAATAATTTCCTTTATAAAATAAAGGAATTATTTGATATCAATTATTATTATTTAATTATTAATTTATAATATCCTTTCAAATATAATCAGCACAAAATTACAGTAACGTATAGAGTAGAAAGTTTAAAATACAAATCAAAACAAACAATATGCGGAAAGCCGATAACAGTGGATTTATAATAACCTTAACTTACTCTCGAAGGAGGTTTTAATGAGGTTACACAGAGCCCCTGAGAGCCCCAAAACGATGTTTCAGGTCTTTCAATGTATTGAGATAGGCTATGCCCCCTCTAGTATATATCTCTATGATACAGTATTATTTTAAGACCTTAACTCACTCTTGGAGGAAGGTTTAATGAGGTTACACAGAGCCCCAAAAAGATGTTTCAAGCCTGTTCAATATAGTAAGATAGGCTATGCCTCCTCTAGTATATATCTATGGAAAAAACTTAAAAGATACAATAGGATAACCACTTAGCAGAGGTTATAACTTTTAATTACACTCAAAGAGACTAATACTATAGTATTAGTCTCTTTGATTACACTATAGGTGTTGAATCCCGGGTTAAACCCCTACCGTATAGACATTTGCGGAGTTCAACCCCAAAAACAATTATAGATGTTCAACCCAGTGTTCAACAAATCGTGTAGACGAGGTGAATGTCCATTGGATAGCAAAGCGCGGAAACAATCATTCCAAAGGAGATTCACTCGGCATGCGAACCACAGTGGCAAAATTATTTTTTAGTTATAAACTTGTATATTGTAATTAAAACGATAAAAAATTATCGTTCACATTGAAATCAACACTCTACTCAACATTTAATTTTTATCAATCATAATTTTGATTTCCAGCAATTTACCGTGGTTCTTTCAAATTTTTGGTCACTAGAGTGGTTGTATCGACTTGGGACCGGTTTCATTCGATTTAGCGCCATTAATTGTTGTTAAAAATAACAAGTCGATACAACCACTCTAAGTGACCAAACAGTCGAAAGAACCATGGTAAATTGCCAGAAACCAAAATTACGATTGATGAAAAATAAATTTTGAGTAAAGTGTTAATTTCAATGTTTTTTTCATATGAGTATTTTCTTTTTTAAAGGAATATATTTTCTATTCTTATTTTTTTAATGTAAATAACTTTATAGACACCAAAGAGTGTCTATAAATTAGAGTGCGATTTTGAACTGAATTAATAAAATAAATTAAGATAAGAAATAAGAAAAAAAAAAATACTATTACCAATGATAACTGGTCTTGAGGCCCCTGTTTCCCTCGGCGTTGCTCAGGATGGGATTTGAGGACAGAATTGTACTAATGTTACCTTTTTAGGATTGAAGTTTAATAAAGGGTTCATGGAACCATAAGCGTTTATAGCAAGTTAGTTTCGAATCTTAACAAGTCGTTGTGGAGGGTTAAGTTTAACATAATAACAAACCATTTACCTGAAATTAACGGTCTTTGCATCCCTTTCAAATCAAAAATACCTTGGTTTGAGTAACAAAGCTTGAGTCCAAGCATGAATACTTAAGTGAGAAGCTGGTAAAGTAAATTAAAATTAAGAAAACAAACCTGCTTGAAACGAAGTCTTTTTTAATTTTCAATACCTACTTAGACTTTTTATCAATTGACTTCTAAAATGTTTTATCATGGTTTATAACAACAGATTTATTTATTTTATGTTTTAATTTAAACTTACACTGATCGTTTATATATACATAAACAAAACAAATTAAACTTAAACAATTTTGTTCCAAAAAAATATAATCTTAAACATTGAACAAATAACAAGATATGTTTAACTATTTAAAGTTAAACAAATCAACAAAATTTTCTTCATTTTAAAGGAAAAAATACAACCTATTTTATTTTTGGGGCGCACATACAATATCCATTTAATAAGTACAAATTTAAGCCAAAAGGTTATGCACTTTTGAAGTAACAAGATGTATGAACAGTGCATTTTACATGCTCTTTCCTAGGTCAATATTTAAAAATTTAATAAGGTTACGGCCCGTATTCAAAGACATCTTTCTAACATTTTCCTAACATTCTCCTTAAGGAACAAAGAGAATGTTAGGAAAATGTTAGGAAGATGTCTTTGAATACGGGCCTACGTGTAAGCCACATAGCTGTTTGTGGGATTAATGACAAAAGGTACATTTAAACAACAAATGTGATCAATAGAGAAAGACAAGTCACAAGTTTTAAGATACTTTAATCGTGCAAAGTTAAAAAAAAAATTCAAATAAATGTTGGTTTAAGCATTCCAGTCCACATAGTTTTGGCTCTTATTAGTTGAAACCCAAAAAAATAGAGAGGGAGGAGCCCAGTTGATGAATGTTTAACTCTCTAACAGGTGAGAAAAAAATTGATCTATAGTATTCTATCCTCCAAGAATTACAAGGGGCTAGAAACTGATTAAACCAAAACTGAGACTTAAGGATAGATAAAATCTTTAAAAAATAATAAATACACTTAAGAAAAATTATTTATTAAGTACCAACCTAAATATTATTTATACTTAAAGAACACAGTAAAATTCAAGAAACGAATTCACATGATTATTTCAAAGTATAAAAATGTGCATAACCATTCAGGCAAATATTGTACAATGTCAAAAATAGTAAAGAGTAAATTTTACAAAACCATAGAAAAGCACTTAAGAGACAAAAATTCAAAGGTTAATGCATCTGCAGCTTTTATTGTTTAAAATATCAATAGTTTGTCGATAGTTGCACTTCTTTGTTTACTTAATTTCATCTGAAATAACGTAGAATTAAAGGTAAGCTCTAATTCTATTTGTTATAAAATTTATTTTGTTTTAATTATTCAGCCAACATTATGACCATCCAGATCACATACTGACTTTACATAAAACTACCCCAGACTACTTAAAAACATTAAAAAGTACATAAAAAGATTAAATAATCTTTAAAAAAAATTTAAAATTAAATCAGAGTAATAAAAATTAATGAGAAAATGTATCTCATTAATTTTATTACTCGACTCTGATGTACTTTTTCATTTTTTTAGTTTATTTCAACCTTTTTACATACTCTTTATTGTTATAAGTAGTCTGTGATCGTTTTATGTAAAGTCAGTTAGTGTTTTGTAGATGGCCACAGTATAGGATTTACAATTTAAAAAATTGTAACATAGAATTAAAGCCTACTTTAATTAAGAAGTTTAAAGTATCATTTACTAACCATCATATTCCCAACATATTTTCTCTTGCTTAAAATTTACTCTTTAATCTAAACATATCAATACATTTAAGCAATAATAAACAACAAATATATTTCTGTTTAACAATAATTAAATGTTTTAATGCTGTATTTAATACACTTAACACATTAACTTGCACAGTTAATAACATTAATAATCTTTATAAACATAAACAATCAAAATATAAAAGGAAAAATCATTTTGAAATCATACTAACATTCTTATCATTATTTTCTATTTTATTAATTAATTCATTTATATATATTTATCTTTGATCCATAGTAAAGTAATTGTAATATCTATCATTTAATGAATTTATAATATTATGAATATTTGTGTTTAATGTCCCAGGATTTTTTAAATTTTACTTTATTATTGTATTAAATTTTAATGATTTCCAATTTTCATTTCAATGTGTATTTTATCACTCATGTATTTTATTTTTTACCCATTCGTAGACGTAATGGTTGAATGAGCCCACTAGATCTATGCCAAGAATAAAACATTGTGAGATATTTTCCCTTTACAGGCTTATAACCTTAAGTAAATAAATTTAATACATTTTTAGTTAGAAAAGTGGTTACTGCATTAATAAGCTGTAAATGAAATTAAAATTAGATTGGATAAGCCCACAAAATACCTTACCAACAATAGATTGATCTATAGAAATAAATGTTAAATCAAGTAGTTTGTTTTTACAAATCTTCTCAGATTTAACATTCAAAATCCTAGGATACAAAACAATAATCTAACATAATTTTATTTTATATTTTTTTTGTATTCTCTTTAATTATTTTTTATTCAATTTTAATAATTTTTAATTTTTTACGTCCTTGGTGTTAGGAAAATAGTATATATAAAAAACAGGATTAAAGAAAAATAACAATAATTCAAGAGGCTTAATCCTTAATAGCTAGGAGCATCAAACGCAGTATAAAACTCATTTTATTCCGTTTACATTACTACTAGTTTAACTGAGTCTAGGAGCCTTTTCTCTTATCTCATATCTTCAACTATCTCAATGAAATTTCAGTTATCAAAAATAAAATAAACGAATATTAAGTAAAAATTTAAGTATGAAGATATAAATATGCTACTTGTTCAATACAAACTCGTGCTTAACAATCAAAAGTTTCTACAAATTAAAAATTTAATAAAAGTTATGATGAAACTTGATTTTCAGAAGATAATTCAACCCTAAGAACACCAATTGTGTCAAATAGTAGTGGTGTATAAAAGATACACTCAAATTTGACAATCCGGTGAACTTATACTGTCTCTTCATGTTATTCACTTTTAGAAATCTGAAAATTATTAGTAAACAAATCAGTCAGACTAAAAATTGAACAAAAGTTTTTCAGATTGTGCCTGACAACAGGCATAGTAGCAAACAAGGAATTGATCTAGCTATCAATAATAAGAGGAAAGACACCAAAATATTACTTTTTTTCTTAGTCAATTATATAAGTTTAATTTTTCATAACATTTTTCCCACGTGGCAGTGCCAAATTTGTTTTTAAACATCAGAATAAAGTTTATCGTTAATTATTATTCTTTTACTAATAATACTTATTCTTTATTAAAAAAAAATCTTAGCATATTTTATATATAAAGTATTTTTTTAAGAAAAAGTTATTGTTCTTACTATATTGTAATAATATTTTATTTCAACAGATGATTTCTTTATAAAATATTCATGAACCTGCTTAAGAATGTGTTATATTTATTTTTAAAATAATGCACTGCATTATAAAGTTCATATTTTCTGTACTTAAAAAAGATTAAAAAAAAAATATATTTATATAATCTATATCATTGCTTTATACCTAGAGCCGGCCCCAGGTTTCGGCAAAACTCAGGCACAATTATCAAGATTAAAAAAAGTATCTAGAAGCTTTGAAAAAAATTATAACCAAAATTATTCCCAAGTCGACTATTGGTCGAATAAGTTGATGTTTTGCAAGTGGAAATTTTTCAAATAAAAGTGTCAGTAAATTATAAACACAATACCCCAAATTTTTGTAAAGTAAGATGATACAACATATTATTAGATAAAAATAAATCTAAACTTTATATAAATCTAAAAAGTTGTATGAATCTAGGACACTAACACGGATTAGCTAAATAATTATTTGTATCAAGGCCATTAATAAATGAAAATAGAGCAGCATTATAATGTAAGTTCACATTGCACAAATACATTAAAGAGAACAAAATAGCATTGAAGAAGGATTATATTCTATTAGCCTCCTGCTCTTAAAAAATGTACCACCTCAACTATTTATACCACATGAAGTGTTTCAAGATGTAAATAAACTGGGTTTACCACATAAATTGACATTTAAATTTAAAAATAACTTTAAACGAATGACCATAAATTCATTTTTTAATTACTTATAACAAAATGATTTTTTTTTCAAATTGTCCTCCATGCATACATGGCAAATGGTCTAATGTTGACAATAAGTAATGCTATTTTGTACGTTTCAATGTTTTTTTGACTTTAATTTGAATAATTCTAGTTATAGGTTGCACCTATAATCAGGTAAATTAAATTTGATTATCAAAACACTATCAGTCTACTAATAATTATATAAGAACAATAATACTATGAAATAATCAACATTGAAAGGGTGTCAACAAAATCAGATATAAACATGGATTACTTGATTGTCCAACTTATTGTTGATATATTATAAATTGAAAATTAAAAAAAAATTTCAACATAATCAGATAATAAAAAAATAAATATTATGAGACAAATTCCAACAAACCACAATTAACTCTATGGTATTTTAATGATGTTAAAAATGTATAATGCCCATAATTACAAAGGCATTCTAAACAAGTAATTAATGATACAATTTTTAAATGTATTCAATAATTAAAAAAGTTTTATTCGACGAGTCATGAAGTTGTATTTATTTAAACTTGTTTATTCCCAAAGTGCAAAGTTGCCATTTTCTGTAACACTATCTTACTAAAGAGATTTTAGCAAATTTTTATAAGTTTGTATGTTTATGAGGAATTATTCAACTCAAATTAACACGTACAATTTATAGAGTTAATTCTGATTTATAACCAATTTTCTTTGACCATTTCCTATATTTAATAATGCTTATCAGAATACATAATTTCAAATAAGGCAAACTAATACAAACATAATAAAAATTTTCAAAAGGCAATCTCTTTGACCTGATAAATAAATTAACTGAAAAAAATCTCAAAAAATTTTAAAATGAAAGCTACACAGATCTAGAGCCGGCCCTAGTGTATCTTACAGTTAATACTAATTCTTAGTATTTATAAAGATAATTATTATTTCTACAACATCAATTTTTAAAGTTTAAGTCCTTTAAGCAATTAATATTTACAGCTAATTTAATAATTTTTGTTCTATATCTAAGTGAAAAGGAAATATGAATGTATAAAAATAAAAATTACAAGATTAACAACAAAATGAAGAATGAAAGAGGAATAATAGTATTTTGACAACATAAATAAATTTATATCCATTTTTTAGAGTAAAAAAAACTTAAAACCCAGTTTAATCTAAACAATATCAGTTTAAATTCTAATCATGCAGTTACATTGTACTGTATTACAGTTATACTTCTGGTTTTGATCAGTTGACAGACCACCAAATGTTAGTGAGGAAAGAAATTCAATTGGGTCTTTCTTACCCATTGGTGGAAACAAAAAATACAAATAGAATTCTTTCCCTCGTTGATTTTTGGCGAGCTGTCAACAACCCCAACTTTAATAACTGACAAATCTTTAGTTATTAAAAAAACACCTCATTAGCATTTTTTCAAAGAAAATTCGCTAATAAATAAATGACTCAGACCAACAATTATTTTACTTTTATACTGACAAAAGTAAAATACTTACTCCTTATTTTCCATTAAGGAGTTTTTAGAAATTCTGTTGCCAATTTCTCTCCAGCTCATTTAGTAATTATAAATCACATAATGTTTAATAAGTAAAGCAATCATATGCCACAAGTACAAACAAATAAAGACAAAATGATCCGGTTAGTTTTTACAAATGAATAAATTTTTTTAATGAAAGTGAGAGTTCCAGACAACAATTTATCTGAAGTTTGGTTAAATTTGGCTTCATCAAACCAATAAGTATTTATAAAATTATTATGGATAGGGAAACAGATAAGTAGACTAATCCCAAAAAAACATTTTTTAAATAATTAGGTAGTCTAATAATTAAGATTGTATCTATGTACAAAGTCTATATTTATTATTATTTATCCTCATTGTATTTTCCATTATTTTTTTCTTTTTACTTAGTAACTACATAAAAATCTACTTGTAGGTATTTATTAAAATTTATAAATTTTATGACAACATATTTTTAGTATAGAAAAATGAATGTGTAACATACTAAGGTAGAACATAAAAATAAACTAAGAAAAACCATATTAACTGACAATGAATGTTTACATTGCGTCCGCTTAGTTAATTTTTCAATAATACTTCAATTATTATTTTAATTATTTTATAGTTTTTTTTTTTAATTTTTTCACAGCAAAAATCACATGGTTTTATATTATACATTTTTTTTAAATTTTTATAAACATATTTTCAAATATATACTTTTGTTTAAAAAAAGAAAAAAAAGCAGCTAAAAAAAGAGATAAGAATGTTAAGGTGGAAGAGGCAACGTCACAGACTCGTATAGCGTCCATAGTTCTTCTACGTTCAAACAATATATTTTTGCAAAAACAGAATTATAATTATGTATCGACACAAATTTAGACAATGCTAGAAGTATAAACAATGTTAAACAGCTTACTTGATTATTTTCAATTAGGGTTTGGTTTCTAATAGCTGTTGAAATGATAGATTAAGAAGAAATTCCCACACTTTTACTACATCTTCTATCGAAGTTTCAAAGCATTTTGAGATTTCAACAGTATCTAGAAACAGAATGCATTTGTTTCAGACAGAATAATACTTTGATAACTTATTTTCTTTAAAGTTTCAATCAAATAAACAGTTTCAACAAATAAACATTTGATTTTACACGGACAATCAGTTTAAAAAGCAAAATTAATATTCGAATCAAACAGCACCGTAAATCATGAGTTCTTGAGTTTCCAACACATTTTATCTCATTAGAACAAAAAATTTGAAAAAAATACTTGTAAATAAATTAATACAATTAAAAAAACAAATAAAATATTACTAAAATTTGTATCATAATTATATGTCATTATTCAATGTTAATACTATCTACTCTTAAGACAGGAATAAGAAAAAAATAAATTTATATTATATATTGGTTCCTATGCAAATTTAGTAGCTTGTGCCTTTACCTAACGATAAATTAAAGTATAATATTTAATTTTGCCCAGAGTGGGCAGTTAATATGATTATTTAGTAATAATTTAAGTAAGAAAGTTCTCAAAGAACAACTTTCTGTTGTAAAAGGAGAGAAAGATAATTTTAACAATTTTATCCTATAATATTAATTATATATTTTTTATTATTTTTAGTATACATAAAATTGTAAATTTAAACTCTTAGGTTAAATAAGAGAGGAGAAAAATTACTGGAATATAATTGTATTTTTTTTTAGATTGTGGTTGATACAGCAATATTAGAGATATTGGCACATCTCACTTTCAGTACCTAAATAAAGAAAATCAGGTTGTCTAGTTTAGGTGATTGTGAATAATGCCATGTCATTCATTACACACAAAGATTTAAAATATTAAAACAAAATACGAGGAGGTGCAAATATTAAAATTAGTATTTGTCTAATTTTAGTTTTAGATTGGTTCCAAGAAAAGAGGAATAAAGTCTTAATTTGGTTAAATCTGAGCAACCCACCAAAAATTAATGTGGGGAAACAATTCCCATTTATTTTCTCCATACCCACGTTTTGGAAGTATAGGCATATTCTAATATCTCTTCAGATTTTTGGCTGGCAGTCATTTGATTATAACAACAATTTTATGTATAAAGCTTTTAAGCTTAAGATCAATGAAAACAGCTATTTAAATATAAAAAAATAATAAATAAGTTACAAAGTTAGAAGTTATATAGTTACATTTTAAACTAGTCATTTGATCGAAAGTAATAACATTTGCAAAAATTATATGTTACATACAAACCATGATGTTACAATAACATGGTAAAATTAACACAATTATTAACATTCAATTACTTAGTTAAAAATTAAGCAAAATACGTCAATGCTAAGGCAAATACTGCAATATAAAGACCAATTAAATACTACTTTTGAAACAATAAACCAATGCATTCATAATATAATTGGACGAGAGACACCTAACAAGCAAAATTTAATGATTACATTACCTGGGTGTCTCTCGCACGATTATATAGTTACGCGAAACTCGGTAGTATCAAATGATTTAATCATTCATAGTGGAATTGTTTCACACATCTGTGTTGCATGCGAGCAAAATGATTTTCACACTCTTGTCTTAAGGCCTTTTTAAAACATAATTGTCTTCTGGCTATCAATTATGAAAGAAAACTTGTCATATTTTTTAACTAAGAAAATGAACTAATATTATATTTTTCAATAACTAATAATAAAAGCACTAAATATCAAATAATATAAAAATAATAATTAATTAACTAACATCATATAACCCTATCCTAAACCAAATTCCTCTACTATGTTTTTAGCATTCCTTTCTTGGTAGACATAAGTTTTTTTTAAAAATGCTTAATACTGAAGTATATTTTGGTTTTCAAATCGTATTTTGTTTATTAATCACTGCCTCAGTTGAGAGTAACAGTATTGATTTATAAATAACAAATTAAAAATAAAATATTAATTCAAATAGAGATGTAAATATTAATTGGTAAGTAAAAATTAAAATTCAGCCAAAACAAAAACCATAAATAGCTAAAAACTAATTAATCGACCAAGTAAGTTTAAACTATTTTTTAATTTTTTTCATAATTGAAATAAAGGAAAATATTACTTAATTAACCATAAGCATCCAATGCTTACGGTTTTGTTTAACTATATTATAAAATAATTTTATATAACAGCTAAAGAAACATACAAGTTCAAATTTTGTAGCTTAAAAATAAAATTGAATAGTCAAGATAATTTACAGTTGTATTTCATAAAAATAAATTTTATAGATAAATTAACATCAATACTTTGAGCGATACATAAATAAAATACATCAATTGACCTAGAAGTCAGACTATAGAATGACATTTTTATAATCAATAGTTTACCTGCAGTAGAAGGATTAGAGAATGTCTCTTTTAGTCAAAAATTGACCTGGAAAAGCCCGATTAGAGAACGATACTTCTCTTACAGTCAATAGTTGACCTGCAGTAAACAGACTAGAACATGAAATTTATTTTTCTTTAACAACTGACCTGTAGATTATAGACTGTAGAGTAAAATAATTTACAGCCAATAAAGGCCCTTTAAAATACTAACTGTTGAATGAGACTTGTCTTACAGTTAATTTTTTATCAGTATAACTAATATTTTTTTACAGCCACTGACTCATAATATCCAATGCAGTGCCATTTTTTAAACTGGTCCTAAACTAAAATTTGGCACTAAAAAAATAAAAGCTATAATTATTTATTTGTGAAAATAAAATTAATATTAATTAGTTGAAGATACACAGAGCGATAATCAAAACCTTTATTAAATTTGAGTAAGCATTGTGAATGTTTTTGTTTTAAATGGTAACTCATACTTAAGGCTTGTTTAATAATAACACCTGTAGCCATACTTTGTTTCAATACTGATAATAAATCTTCTGTAATTTGCAACTAACTTAAGCCAATCCAATAAAACCTACATTAATACTTTCAACACACTTAATGTTTAATTAAACATAATTAAATTTAATATAAAAACAAAATAAATGTATCTCTTTTATTACTCAAGAACACCAATAACATTATTTCAATTTATTACAAAAATATACTTAATTTGAGTGCTGCAAAATTTTATAAAGAGAGATAGTAAACAACTGAAAAGCTAAAAAATATTTTAGGCTTAATCCCCAGTCTAAAGATTATAATATGCATTTTTATTAGTTCAAAAAATAATAAAAAAAACTTTGGCTGCTTTAATTTTAAACATAATGTCTACAAGGATGGGGCAGGTCTAATACATAAAAGGGTCTTTAATATAAATGTTTCACTAACCAATTAGAATATATAAAGTGTATCTCTAAGGTATAATTAATAAAACCTTATGTGCAATTGATAGCTTACGGCTACATATTTATACATAAAAACATATTGATGATAAACTGCGTAGGCTTCCACGGTTATTGTCATGAAGATTTAGGTCTTCCGGTGGTGACCGCATCAATGTAGATTCGCTTCCACTGTGGGAGGCATCTTCAGGGATGTAGGACATCATGGATGTCCTCCTAGATGTCCTACATCCCTGAAAATGCCTCCCACAGGAAGCGAAACGTCGGATTCTTCATCTACATTGATGCAGTCACCACTGGAAGACCTAAATCTTCAATATATTGATGGTTCAATAGTGAAACCTTTTAAGAGATCCTTTAGTTGATCTCGCAACTAGTGTAAAAGAATATAAGCAGCAAGGTCAACTAGAAAGTCAATTAAGTTTTTAGTACAACTTGAGATACACTTAATATATTCTGACAGCTTGATTAGGCCAATAATAGGTCAAAAGCCAACTGAAATTGTTGTTTCATTTAAATATCACATTAAACCGATAAAAACATACTAAACAAATACATGCATCTATAAAATATTTTTATAACCTTTCAGGAAGGTTAATATTTTTAAAAATTGTAAATTAGCTCGCAGAATAATGAAGCCAGCAATCTATAATATTCTTATTCCATGAAAAAACGTTTGAAATATTAATCTAGTATTTAATGTGAAACTTTGTTTTAGACCTATATTCTGTTTTAATCCAGTGAGAAAAGTTCTTAATTACAGACTGGTGATAAAGCCTTGAACATTGTAAACAAAACATTTCCTATACACTTTCACTAACATTAAAAAATATATAAAATAATAGAATAAGACAAGAAATGACTAACGCTTATTGCAATCAAAATTAATTGACTAGACAAGGCATAGGAAATGCCAAGACACATAGTTATTAGGTTACATATTACAAAATGTATACTTAACCATAATTGAAGGGGTAGTTGAAGTAAATACATAGATGATTAAAAAAAATGGAATTAATTTTTAAATACTTATATGCAGTCAAGAAAATATACATGAATAATTCTAGAAATATTCATAAAAATATGGAAAAATGTTTGTATGGACAGCTAGCACTAAAATAAAAAGCAAAAGCTTCATGGACTATCCACAATGCTAAAGTATCTAGCCTTATTGGATATTTATATTTTGATAAGAAAAGTAACAAAAGACTGTTTCTAATGCATACAAATTTTATGTCACTTGTAACTATTTGGGTATATTTTCAAAATTTTAGGCAGTCTTTCAATATAAATCTCTTAGGAAGGTTTTGTTACAACATAGATCCTAAGCATTGAAGATAGATTATCAATAACTTACTGGTGGGAATTTGTAAAAAATAGTCATACCTAGCAATAAAATTGAAAATAAACTGCATCTACTACGTCAGACAGTGTCAAAGCTACAAAAATTTGCAATAATAAATATTAATTTAATTACTCAAGGTTCATTTACTGAAAAAAGTAAAGTCACTTAGAGGAAAATATGTATTTTTTCTAGGTACATTTGCCCCTTTTGGGATAATGTTAAAACAGTTTATATTGTGCAAGCTTGAAACAGAACAGTGTCATCTTGGTTTTATTGAATTTTGCTCAAACAAAATATGTTTACATCTCGGTGAAAAGGCCTTATTATTTTATCCACAAATCCCTGTATGACTAGCTTATATTATCAATTTGTTGTCAATTTAACAAAAAGTATAAATAAATATGATAATATTTGACTGGAGGTAACTATTAATTTTTAACAGGTAATGTGGTTTAAATATGACACTATATAAATTTAGGAACAAAAGAAAATAATAGTTCATATAGTAAAAAATAAGAGGTTAAATTTATGCTAAGCTAAAAAGATAATTCAAGAATTAGCAAACAATAATACTCTAGGATATAAATATTAAATCGCTAGTATCAATAGTAGTCCATTCTTAAATTATGAAATAATAATAAGTTGAATTATATAATGCCAAATCTATAGTATAAATATGTCTAGAAGTTTGTTTTGTAAGTACAAAATAAAAAAACACTAATAAATATAAAACCTAAATAAAGGTACAAAAACAAATAAAGTTTACTAAAAAATTTTAGGAGCATATTTTAGAACATTACTTAAGCCTGAGTGAGATTTAATATAAGTATCACACAAAATTGAGTGATGTTATAAAATACTACCCTATCTTATTTAAGTACTTGGGAAAATAAAAATATTATATACTGACCAAACTATAGTATTAACCATAGCACTCAAGTTTTCTACATTCAACGAATCAAAAATCAACATGTCCTATTGCTGGCATTTCTAGTTAAGCAAAGGTAAGGTATGAACTTACATATTCTAGATCATTTACTGAATTAAATAAGCTTTTACACAAATAGAACATCATAATTTGTAACAAAAATAGAAAAACAAATAATTATATAATTATCATCATAATAACAACAAATGAAAAATAGAGCAACTATCGCTTTTTGTTGTTTTGTTAGCAAAATTAGTCTCAAATCAATCATCATAATAGATTGATTACAAAAGTATATTTATATTGTGTTATCGCATGAATTATAATATAACATAATAAATATTACTTTTAGTTAATATATTTTATAATTATCGGGAGATACGGGCATTAAGAGAACTTATTAACAACAAAAGAAAAACATATTATTCATATGAATTTCGCAAAACAGAAATACCTGCCATTTATTTTGATAAATGGCAGGTCTTCCAATAGATGGCAAGAAAAACTTAAATTTAAAAAGAGCATATATTTAGATAATTGCAGTCAGTAGATTATAACACTTTGTATTCTCTGCATAATAGAAACTTCTACTAGATTAACTTATTTCAAAAAAGTTAAAATCTTTTTATACAGAAATTTGACTGAACTTGATTAAAAATTTAAGCACACACACAATCGTATATTTAGTGGTCATCAATTGTTCATTAAATGCAGGTTATGTTATTATATGGTAAGGTGTAACAAACAAAATATTTCTCTAATATCAGATATACTTCGATGGAAATAAATAATTAGTATATTACTTTTAAGATAATAATTTTGAGGTATTTGTCACCTTACAATACTCAGATAATAGTTATACTTCAATTAAAATATTTATTCAATAATAAAAATATGCTGACTGATCTTTGAATGTGATTACAAATTCCTTAAAGTTATAAGTTCCTTATAATCTAAATCAAAATTACTAACTCAATGCAATCCAAATCAAAATTACAAGTCCTTGTTATTCAAAAATTGCAAGTTTCTAATATTTCAAATCAAAATAATAAGAACCTTGTAAGTCAGTTAATTTAATTTGAAAAAATACTTATACCAAAATAATCATGAAACCAATGTGAAATTATATTAACTATCAGATTACTCTACCAAGATAAGGGGACAATCTAAGTTATCTCTTTAAAAAAGAAGCTACTCTTTGAAGGGTACTCTAAAAAATAAATTTCTGTAACACACTATTAACTAGTGACAAGTATCAGTAATTGATAGAGGTAAAGGAACTTAGAGTAACAAATTTCTTTTAATAATAACAAAAGACATGAAACTAGCCAAATATTTTTTTTTTTCATTTCTAGGCACTAATAAATGTATAATTTGATCAAATATAATTGATTTTTCATTATTTTTAACAGTAAGAATTAATAGTATTTTACAATAAATTTTATCTGTTTTTTTATTTATTGACTAGTAGAGGACCTAGAGCTCATTCCATAGATTTCATTTATTTATATTTAATTTTTAATCCTTAATATAAAAAACACAATAAATACTATATAAAATTACTAAAAAATATATTACCAAAAGTCATAAGTTAAAAATATACTATAACATAATTTATAACAAATATTTTTAAATTGAACACTTTGAAGAACTGTGAAATAAAAATACATAATAATAAAAATAATCCATAATTGTTTAATAAATTTCTTTACCAGCACAGCGCAAGGTGGAGGCATTCAATTTTATATTAACACATTTTTAACTAATTGAAATATATTTTTGAAACAAAACATTTTTTTTGGAATATTTATTAATATAAAATTTGTAAGACGGTTTTACTCATTTAAAAATATTTATGCAACAAGTTATAGTAAATATCAAATTAAAAATATAAATTAAAAAAATTGTTTGAAAAGTCAATCATTGAGCTTTCAAACCATAAAGAGTTTAAAATTAAAGAAGAAAAATGCACAGAAAAAAATTAAAGAATATGAATTACAGAGAGCAAGAAAGTAAAATATAATTTTAAATGCATTTGTCTCTGTGCAGTGAATAGAATAACCCAAATTTGTTTAAAAAAAACTTACCTTACAATAGCAGAATTTAGTTCTGCTCTAAAATACTTTGCACACCTCCGTCAAGTAAAAGTAATAATAGAGGAACAAAAATAATGTTAAAAGTTGAAAGAAACTTACAAAAAATCTAAAGAATAAAGTGACGGACAAGAAGGATTCTAATTCACATGCCAGTTGATCTGCTTATTTACAATTATTTTAATAATTATTTTAATTTATCAGGTAAACCTAAATTGAATCAGGTTAAAATTTAAATATCACCTAAAATTATGCAAACAAATAATGTTTGTTTGTCACTTAAATAATAAATTTTGAGAGTTGTTTTGATTTGCAAGACATCGAGTGAAGAAATGGAAAGTTTTCGTTTGACTCGAACTTGCAGGTTTAAAAGATGGAGCATAAGAATAGAGCAATATGCTGAATAAATATTTCATTTATTCATGAATAGATGGTGATGACTTCTCGACCTCCTCCCCTCACCATGAGAACTCTTTCTAATCCTTCAGTTAAAACTTCCAAAAACTCCATGTCTGTAAATATGGCTAAGGAAAAGACAACTATGCATCATTGCAGACAATTATTTTAAATTTAAACAAAAAAATATATCGAATTAAGTAATACACAAGAAAAAAATAAAGACAGTGTTTTCATGAAAATTCAGTAAACAAGTCATTAAAATTATTTTAGAGCAAGCAAACAATAGAACAAAGTTTCTACTACATACTCTTTTAGTATCCTAAAATATAATCTCGGCAAAAGAATTACCTTTTTCTCAAGGATAAGGCATACTAGGGGCATTACCTGTGCCAAATTTCATTGGGAAAGATCGCTTCTGCACAAGAGTGCCAAATTGAGAATTAATGTAATCAATTAATAAAATTTCATCAAGAATAATTCATGGACGAAAATATTAACCAAGTAATATAGTTTTTTATTAATCATCTAATTAACCTACCTAACCTTATAATATTAAATTATAAGTCAAAAGAAGTATATGTAAGTACAACATTTCATACACACTATTGGTCAATAAATATATCCATTCATAAGATTAGCGAAAAATTGATATCAGATTTTTCATCTACCTCTACGTTAATACACTTATTGTTACATTATAATTATTATTAATTATTGTTTTTCCGGGTAGACGTTAAATAAATAATTATAATTTGATTAAATATATTTTTTAATCAAACAGTACAAAAATCAACCTTAGGGAGGACACGAACCCTATTGAAAACCAGGTTTTTGTGATGTGTGATGCTTAAGGATCCAGTTAATGCTTTATAACTTGATTAGTTAATCAATTATCAGTCACTACTCGTAACTCATTTTTTTGTTTTTTTCAAAGGAAATGTGCTAAAACATTTAAAGAAAGAATCTAGTAAAGAATCTAACCATGAAACCAACTACGTGCAATTGAACTTGTGCAAATAATGATGTGCCAATACCAGTGTTACAGGCTTAGTTTTGTATAACTAACAGGATAATTAATTGCATTTTCTTTGAAAAATACAGAAAAAATGAATTATTAGTAGTGCTTGATAATTGAGTAACTGCTAGTCTTAAAGCATAAACCAGATTCTTAAGCAAGAAATGGATTGTTAAGAACGGAAACATTCATTCCAAAGATAATTCCCCTGACATGCGGACCACCGCCTCAGAATTAATTTCAGTTAAAGTATCAAATGTTTCTTTTTATTTAAATTTTTTTGAGAGGATACATTTAAATAGGGTAAAATAATAAATTTTTAGTGATTGGTGCAAAAGTTTGGCAGTAGCTTTCCAGATAATACCAATCACCAAAACAGCTGATAAAAACTTCATTGTTTCGGTGGTCAATAGAAGATTAAAGTATGGTTGTGAACCCCTGAAGGCAACACCTCTAAATTTGCTTGCAAATTCCAATCCTCCAATCTTTTCACTTATAGCCATTATTTTATAAGTTTTGTCTAATTAATAGTAAGAACTAGTTATGTGGAAAAATCCCTTTTATATTGTTTTCAGCAAATTTTCATCATGAAATTTATGCTTATGAGGTTTTTATTTATTTATTGTAGAGCTTAATTAAACATCATTAGCACCACGCATCTCGTGTGATAATAACAAAGCAAGATTAATAACATAAAGGTAGAGGTATTTGATCTGGCTTGGGGTTAAAAATAAAGTATTTCTATGAAACATTGGCGTAGTATTATAAAATTGAATATTAAACGAAAATAGATTTGAACTGGTTTTCAAATATGCGGATAACTAAAAACTTTTAAAGAGGGATGTCAAAAGATAGGTAGGCCGAAAATGGAATTGACAGAAAGGTTAATAGATATTTGTTTAATATTAAATTTAAACAATTAATTATACTCCGGCATTCTGCACGGCCTTCCATAGAGTGCCGTATTTCAGTAAAGTATTTTTCTTTAAAACATTAATTAACTATTTTTTTGTATAAGTGACATTTATAATTTGTATTTAAATTTTCTGAAATAAATTCATTTAAAAAAAATATATAATATTAAACATACAGTAAAACTTCATAACACAATTTAAATAAATACACAGGTTGGAAAAGATCATCTTGTCAGTTAATTTAAATACTTCTTACAACTAATTTAATGCAAAAAATAGTAATTTTGTCAGTTTTGGTAAACTAAAATTAATTAGCAATAAATAAAATAAAACACTACATTGTGATTTATATGTTCCTATTAGTTTATTTAAAAACTCGTGACAACCCATTTACCCATTTTTTCTTCAGTGACTTTAGTGAGTTTTAACACCCTAAAAACAATTAAAATAAATCACTTAGAGAAAAAAATTTAAAGGTGAATCGTCAAAACTAAAAAAAAGAAACCCATATACATATCATAACGTTGATCACCTTTTTGTTATCAATTTCATACCAGCAACGGTGGTGCTGCTAAGGTCTTGGAATCGCGAATAGTGTTGAATGCAAACATAGACGCTTTATGAAATAGAGATTGCTAAAAAGATTTATATGCTCCACCTAGAAGAGTCTGAAAGGTTATCCTTTTTAAATTGTCAATAGAAAAAAACTGAGGTACTTCTTTAGATAGTTACACCCCCAGATGGTTAGAGCAGTGTATTTAGGTCTCTGCTTCTCAGAGACCTTATTTAAATGGTTACCCCCCTTAGTTAAGATGCCATATCTTTGTCTTTCCCCTATTCTAACCCCAACAAAAGCCCCAATGCTTTTCTACATCCCCGGGTAAGAGCGTATAATAAGGTAAAATATATAAAGATTAGTAATAAAATCTAAAAACTAAGGGGAGTAACCAAAAAAGGGAGTAACCAGTCTGATCTGTTAAAGGGGAGTAACAATCTAAAGAAGGTCACATAAATAAAAAAAAAGCAGTATAATTCTCCCCAAAAAGGGAGTAACTATCTAAAGAAGTGCCAAACCTGAATTCAAAACTATTTTTTTAACTAAGATTTTATTTGATTTTTGACTTCGATCATTGATTTGTATAAATAAATAACTTCTGTAATCCTTTTGCATTAGATATAAAAGAGACTAATATCAAAAGATAAGAGATATTTAATAAAAGTAAATGACAGTAAAGGATACAATTGGCTTCTCTCTCAGATGAAGTGTCTCTAGGTGGTCCGGGTAGATTGAGAATAACAAGTTGGGCATCATGAGACTTATTCACTATAACTTCATTTAGTTTGACAGCAGTGTGCATTCTTCTAACATTTCCTTCATCCCTAAAAACAATAAAATAATATATTACAAAATATTGTTAAAAACAACACCGTACTGATGTATTTAGAAGTGTAATGGAATTCTTACGGGGTGTGTGATGGTCTTTCTAAGCTGTCTGATTCTTCCTTCTCAGACTTCTCATCCTGTTTTTCCTTTTCCTCTCCTTTAGCAGCTTCTTCTTCTTTGGAATTTTCCTAGGGAATATAAACAAGTATAAATAACTAAATGAAGTAGAAAAACGAATAATTCAATAAAAGAGAAGTAAAACAATAACAAGAGTAAGATAAAAGACAATAAAGAGACCCTAAACAATAAAGAATGAAACTGTAAAAATGATCAAATAGACATCAAATAATGAAACCATGTGTTTATCAAACAATATTCCACAGGGAACACTAGAATACAATATTTTAATAGTTAAGCTGGATAGAATGATCTGTCTACATAGAAAACAGTACATGTCTACAATGTATGTATTGTTTTCTATGTAGACCAATCATTTTACCCCACATTGAATTTCTTTTAATGATTAAGTGTTTATTGAACAAAATTCCACAGGGAACATTAGAAAACACTGTTCTAATAGTTAAGCTGGATCTAACATCGTAGACATGTATTGTTTTCTACGTAGACAGCTCAATCTACCTTATATTGAATTAATTTGATTTATTATTTAAACATAATATTAAAAGTTTAAGAAGTAAAATATGAACACTCATAGAGTTTGATACCAAAAACTAATTGACAGCTAGTTGGAAAAATCAATTCGGTGTTATGATGGTATTAAGATTCCTTCATTACAAATGTAATGAAACTTTGTTTAATCAAACCAATTTTAGAACAGTTAAAAAAGGGGTGAATTTTAATTAATTGAAGCAACGAACAGAACTCAATATTTTTACTTTTCCTCATTTATACCGTAGGCGTAGGTATAAAAGAAAAGTATTGTGTTTGCAAAAAAAATCCAAAACCGGGATAAAACCGGATTTATCCGTTTCAGGCGTTTATAAGGCCTCTTAAGTGGTTTTTGCAAAGTTGTCTGTCTGTTATCATCGTAACGCCCAGTGTATTTATGCTAGAGAGTTGAAATTTTGTATAAAAATCAGTCTACCGCTGTGGTTGTGCTATTCAGGAAATCATTTTTTTTTAAGACGTCATTAACCCACAATAATGACTCAGAAAAAAATTTAAAAAATGGAAAAATTATGCGATCGCATTAAGATTTACATGGCACGCATGTGACCATGTATAAGACTAACACATGAGCCAAGTTTCATCTCATTATCAGCATTATTTAAATTTTTATTGAATTACTTGTGTAAGTTTTTTAAAAAATTGGGAAATGGTCTAATTGAGTTGAAATTTGGTACAACTGTTTATTATTACCTAATAAATAATTACACTAAGTTTTGTTTCAATACAACAAGTATATCTATGATTTTTGTTGGATCATAAAAATGAAGGACCATTGGCATGGTCAGTGCTGTATGAGTGACCGCAGAGTATGATGCGGATGCATTTACTATCAGAAGACGAGCGAAGCGAGTCTAAAGGCGTGTTGCAGTATAAGATTTATTTTTCTTTATTATATAGAAGAATAAATTAGTTCTTAATTTATTTAGTTAAATTAGAACTAAATAAATACTTGTATGAGTACTAGAACATAAATAGTAGTACATCAATATGAGTAGTACAAACTCTGTTCAGAAAAATGGTTAAAATGAACTTTTAATTCCAACATAACACCATATCTATTAAGTTTTCATCAGTTGTCAGGTGTTAACAGTTTATTGTAACAGACCACTGCTCTAAAGCAGAATACAAGTTTGGGACAGAGGTAAAGGCCCGTCTACAATCTTAAGTTAAGTTAGGAAGAATTGAAGAAGTGAAGAATTCCTCAGGAATAATTGAAGAAGTGAAGAATTTCTCACTTAGAACAAACCATTTTGAAATTCCCGCTCTTTTGACTTAAGAGATCCGTAAACACGTCTACAACCTCTAAGTTGTTAAGTCAAGTTTTAAAATTACAATTACACATATAGCTGTATTTAGACTACTTTTCTTTCTACCGTCTACACACATTTTATTTATTTATTTATTGTAACAACGAGGAAAGCTCAATAAAAATTTTAATACAATTTAAATAAACATAAACTACTAAATAATAAACTACTAATAAACTAAATAATAAACTACTTTTCTTTCTACCGTCTACACACATTTTATTTATTTATTTATTGTAACAAAGAGCTGAGCTCAATAACAATTTTAATACAATTTAAATAAACATTGCTTTTTCAATAATCTTTCCTTCCGCTTTTTAAAGACTTTTTGCAAATATTTTTTTACTTTACTTCTAAAATTTTCTAAAATCGACCGTGTTTTATTTATTTTAATTAATAAATAAAATCAAAATGGATGAGGTAATTGTTGGGAGCGTTATTTTCCTTATCTCTAGTTTATTTAATTATTATATAATTTATAATAATTGTTATATAATTCTATATAATTCAAAAATAAAATATATATTATATAAAAAAAAATATTCAAACAACAAAACAATCAATCACATCACATCGTTTACAAAATATTGTAATCTTTAAAAAACAGAAAACGTTGTACATTCTTCTTTAAAAAACTTATAAAAAAACCATATCTATGGTTTTCTTAAGTCAAAAGAGCGGGAAAAAGAAGTATTTAAGAAGAAAAAGAGATTTTGAAAAATTCTTCACTTCTTCCTAACTTAACTTAAGATTGTAGACGGGCCTTAACTCTAGGGCAATCTGTCGACCAACAAACCCGGTGATCAAATAAAAATGCACCAACTAACCTGGGTGTGAGATTTAGGGGCAGCAGTATCCTTAGCACCTGGCTCCTGGAACCTAACTTTGGTAGTTTTCAAATCATGATGTTGGTCAACAATAGCTTGAACCTATAACATAAATCGTAACACAAATCACACATTTTCTTTAACTGCACCTTTTTTATTTTAGGGTATCATCACCTATATGCAATACTTTTTATTTGTATCCGGTTTAAAGTAAGTTTGAATTGAACCAGAAAACAAAAAAATACCAATTTTTAACAGAACTTTATTTAACAATTTCATTAAATAGTATATTATGCAAGTGTGTCACTAGACTGTGAAATTATTTTTTCATGAGGAGGACTACATTTCTGTTGATTAAAAACAAGGCATCATGGCAAACTAAGTTGAAAATATATGATGCAATATATAGTATTATTTAGGGAAAAATTGAATAGGTTATAATAAGGAAGAGTAGGTTATAATAATTGTAACAGATGATTTGTACACAACGCAACAACTATATCACGCTGTAAAAAACAACTCTCCTAGGATGTACAAAAAATCATTTATACTCTTCCTTATTTATGCTGTAGGTATATAGGAAAATTAATGTGTTAGCATTAAAAATTCAAAGTAAAGATTTCACATGGTATTCTATTTTATTAAACAATAAAAAAATTCCATTTCTTAGTGAGTACAACAGAGAATAAAATAGTCCCTACCTAAGAAAGACTGAAGGAATAAATCTATTGATTCATTTATTTTATTTTATTTTTATTAATAAAATTCTTTGTCTAAATATATATAAATATTAAGATACTTGAGAGGACGTCCTATCGCTGATTACCTCATGCTTATGTAATAATTATACTTACGAAAAAACTTCTGTTTTATTTTTTTACACTTTTACTTATAAAATAACTTTAAAGATTTCCATTTAGTTTCACCACTGAAAATCTTGTTTCATAAAAACAAGATAAAAAAATTGTAAGTACAATTTACCATAATTACCACCTACAGCCTAATAAAAAAGAAAATTCAAAACATTACTTTTATTTCTTCAACATTAATAAAAAAATTGATTGCATTAGTTTTTCATATTTGTACATAAAAAACATAGATGATCAACAAAATCATGAAATTAAAACACTATTATGAGAACTAATAATGAAACTATCTACGTCTAAATGATAAAAAAGATGTTAGTTGAAAATTTCAAAATATGAAAGCTAACAATTTATCTTGAATAAAGATGAGTGTTTTCCTTATTGATTTCTTTAAGTTATTAATTTAGGATTTCCTCACCCATTCAATATGGTATAAACTGGTTATTGTCTAAGTTTGTGTGTCTGGGGTTCTGCGACAAAGTTTGTGACACTGTAAAGTTACATGACAATGTGACTAGGTTGCCATGAGAATAACATTTGGTTTTGTATTATGTTAACTTTATGATAACCTAATCAAGGTTATTAACCCAAACCGTTAAAACTTTAACCCATTTAAGATTTTTCTAAAATGTAAATAAACTTCCTTATTTTTACTTAAAACCAAGAAAACAAAAAAGTATGAATTATTAATTCATGCAGTATAACACATATAAAACTCAAAGTAAAAACAGGCACACAACATGAATGATATGAAAGGAAATATGAGAACACATGATGACTTGATGAAACTAATGAATGTTTGTTGTATGGGGTCGTAGATGACATGACTAATGAATGTTGATGTTAGGAATGAGCTATGGTAAATTTTAAAACCAAACCCACCAGTGGCATGTTTTCTTCGGAAGGAATCTCAGTGAAGTCGACCTTTGAAGGCAATAACAAAAATAATTATTCCTAAAATACCAGTGGATTATTGAAAATAATAAATATACTGGAACCTGTCAACAATGTAGCAGTTTGTGAGTTGTAACACATAATACACTGATCTGACATGTCAAACACCTAAAACCCCCTAGAGATATAAGTTCATAGAGAATAAGTACATAAGAAATTAGCAAGGCCAGTTGATACTAACGTGTAGTTAAAAAACTTAAACTTGTGATGAGCCACACTCATTATAATGATCTTTTATGTTAAACAATAACAAAAGTGTTGAGATGACAGTGATTACCTCATAACATAGGTGTGGGGAATTTTATACTTGAGGGGGGCCGCGGGCCCGGCTTGTGTATCTCTCTTTAGATATGAATGTTGCAACCTTCAAGTTTCTTTTTTGGTTACAAAAATCTCGTGTAAAAAAAGGTATTAAAGTTTTATTCTTGAAGTTTTGAAACGTGTGTTTTGTGTGCCTTAATTTTTCCTTACTTTTAATGCTTAATATTTAAGTCCTTTGGAGTTTATTGACAATAGGGCAGAATCAGTCCTAAGAGGACTAGTTCCAACCTAACTAGCCTAAAAATGACTTTACCTACAAACCTATATTTATACTTTTGTCACATCAAAGTTTCTATTGATATCTATGCAAAAACCAAATATCAAAATAGCCTTATTTCCGTTACATACATGTTACCTTCTCTATGTAATCTATCTCTACAAAAAACCAAATAGTGAAAGAGTCCAAATTCTAACAGTCCAAAATACATACTAAGTTCCATCCAGAAACCAGTTCAAGCCCAATTTTAGGGAATGTTCCAAACTAATATTTTTTAAATGAAACATTAAAATAAAAGTTATAAATGTTTTTTGTCACTAATATATAAAGTAGAAACTCATATATATTATATGATAAAATCATAAATATGAGATTTTATATGTAAGAATCAAGAGTTTGACAGGTTCTAGCACTCTATACAAACAAACAACCGTTTAAAACACAATAGAATAAATTGTAGGATATTTCTTAAAGAAACAGTTTTAAATAATTAAAGAAAAGCAAATAATTTATAATAAAAAATAGCAGATTAATGGTTTTAATATGCAACATAAATTTTAAGTGTCAATTTAGCACCCAAAAATAATTTCAACAAAATCAGAATTTTAATATCCCATTACTGAACAAAATCCAAAGGAAATTTGCTAAAATATTCAGTCGCCAAAACAGCAAAGGAATAGGAATGATTTGTGAATAGAACGAAATTATTTGAATATTTCTTTTTTGGCGGGTTTTAAGAAAAATATATTAT
This sequence comes from Microvelia longipes, assembly GCA_018340805.1. Classification (NCBI taxonomy): domain Eukaryota; kingdom Metazoa; phylum Arthropoda; class Insecta; order Hemiptera; family Veliidae; genus Microvelia; species Microvelia longipes. The sequence goes on along the minus strand of JACMZG010001893.1, from coordinate 21,937,945 downwards.
TAATAGAGGTGCATATCTAAAAAAACCCACATTGTGAATAAGATCATATTATTTGCCCCTACAAAGATGTTTCAAGCATTTAAGTGTTACGAGATTGGTTATACCAGCTTGAGTAATAATATCTCTTTAATAACAATGTTCATTGCCGATCATAAGATTAATAAACATGTAAATTATGATAATTTTGACATTTCATAAGAGTTGACATTTTTGTAAAAGATATTCTTACAAGAGCTAACTTGTGTTAATTAAATTATATGAAGAAGGCTCCAGTGAAAATATCTTTATGGTAGTTAAAATAGTCATTTTAATTTTTATCTAAAGAAAAACCTATTAAATTTTATAATAAGAACATACAACTCTATTTGCTAAAAATACATGGATTAATATTCACAATACATGGTTATTACCTAATCAAACAATACCCTTTTAAGATATTTTATGTTTAATTTCTGAAACACCTCCAATAAACAGAGTGCTTGAAGCTGGAGGCACATTTATTTAATTTATTTCTCCAATTTATTTATTTTAGACTATTTTAAGATAAGTTATAAGTTACAAGAATACTTTTTATAAGAGCTAAAAGTTTGAAGTTTTACCCAAAAAATTTAAAGAGGTATTTATAATGGATTAATTTTATAGTTGCACCTTGAAACTTGAACCAGGTCATTGAAGAGGCTACAATGCAGCACCATTTTTCAAGCCCCCAAAATATAATGACATAGGTTCAAGTACACTATGGGGGTAAAAAATGATACATTATGGATATAACAGTTAAGAAGAAAAATAATGGAAATAGTAACAGTGAAAGGGTATGTTAACATTAGAAAATTAGGATGTTTTGGTAATTTGATCAAATTAAATTAATTGATAAGGTAATGAGATCTACTAATATGTATATATATATAATATATATATATATATATATATTATATATATATATATATATATATATATATATATATATATATATATACGGGTACATCTGACACACAAAAGTAAGAACAAGCAGATCAACCACAACAGTTAGAGTACCTAAATCATCAGAATAGTAGATCTCACATATAAGGGTTGATATTCAACCATTGGTGGTTTGGATATCATCGGCACCCCATCAGTTGGGATGCTGGGCAACCACAGATAATTACCGATTTAGATCTCTATTATTTAACTATTCACAAAATTTGATTCTATGTAATTAATTTTCTTCTATTCATTCATGGATATAACAACAAACCTAGTTTACAAAAAAGGAATCAATTACCACTCTCTCTCTCTCTCATTACACTTCTGTAATATGAACAACCTCATGTCATTCTCTGATTAAGATAAGATGATTAAAGGAAAATAGACAAAATTAAATTAAATAAATAACTGGATGAATTAACAATGTTAAATAAAATAATTAATAAATATATGATATATTACCATTCCAAGTGTTTCTCTCTTGTTCAATCTGAGTTCCCTAAGCATTTGATTCCTTTGTTCCATCATTAATGTCCTTTCATAAGTATAAGCAGATATATCACTGTCCGTCTAAACAAAAATTGACATTCCAATAAATAAGGCACTGTACAACCAAGCATATAATGGTGAGCAGGGTTTGCAAACATAAGAATATAATAAACTCATCTACCATACAATCATGGTATGGTAGACGTGTGACACTTGATTAAAATCAGTTGACAGCGTGGGAAAATAGTGTTGAGGAACCAATGAGGTTGGCCTAATATGATATTTTGGGCGGGGTTTAACATCCTGGACTAACCTCATTGGCTTCCTCGCATTATTTTCCCACTGACTATACTGCACTAAATTCAAAAATCTTGTCACAGTCAAGATGCTCTTTAATCCCTGAAGATGATTCAACTGTGGAATCAAAACATTAATGGTCTCGTCAATGCAGTCACCACTGAAAGTTTTGAGCTTCAACTCTAGTTAAAATAAGTTCATTAAAACTTATCTAACAGAAGTAGAACACAATATCCCACTGAAGGAAGAGAAACATATACTGTCCTAGATAGGATTCATATTCTAACCAGGATAGGCATAGCTGTAAAGTAAGTAATTAGTAAATGACATCCTGGACCACTTTAACCACTCTACTATCCACGTATATACTGCTAAAAATCATTTAAAAATATCAAGACTTATACTACTCGCTTTGTAACTTTCAACAAGTAAACAGCTGTTAAAATAGAAGCAGCAAGCATCCAACTTCAGAAAGAAAAATACCTAGGTACTTGGGTGACGTCACTGAATAACCCTAGAACAACACACGTTTCCTGATTTCATAATTATTTGTGCTGCTGTTGCCAATGGATAAATAGGACATCGTCATGTTAAAAATAATATGGTGTCAGCATTTAACACGTTCCCCCCAACCGGCTGGCTTTGCGGTTTTGCCCCTCTAAGGTCAACTAAAAATATAAACGACATTAAAATCAAGACCGTTTATTAAACGTATTAGGAAGGAACACAGCTGTGCTAAGTTATAGCAAAATTGATGTAACGATTTATTTATACTACTTATTTTATTTTTTTAAGGTGACGGTATATAGGTGAATGCCTTATGATTTTGAGATTAACAAAAATTGATATCAGGCTTTCTCATCGAGCCTCTATGCAATTAAATTTATTGTTAATAATTATTATAACTTATTGTATTATTAATTTTATATAATTATTGCAAGTCTTTAGTTTTTACCATATTTTTTGTATTGAGTAAGCAAGAGTGCTATGATAACAATATTATAAAATAAAGACTGTTCAAAGTAAAAAGAAATTATAGCAATCTAGTTAAAAATAGTTTTGAATACAAAAGAGAAGAGATAAGAAGCAATTGAGAAGGATAGTCAAAGAGCATAGTCCTCCTCTAATACTATTAGAGGGAGGATACAACAGCTCTTATCATTCCTTGGGTAGCTAGGTGCCGTAACGGTTCATTGGTGACGTCATTTTTTTTATTTTTCATAATAATTACAATTTCACGTAAATATTACATTATTTTTCAACTATTTTGTTTTAAATCAAGTTAAATGAATTTAAAATAAGTTTTAATTATTATCTATTGCATATATTCTTTAATTGTCTGTGTTGAATAAAGTGGTTTAAGGTGGCATCACTGAAAAATGTCCGCCGTTTGTAGAGTGTGTGCCTTAAAAGGGGTTGTAGAGGGGTGGAAGAGTATCTAGTCTCTCTCTAGGGAGACTATAGTAGGGGTAAGTACAGTTACGGCACCTATGGAAACTGTCTCACTTCCAGACCCCTTATCACTGTGTAAACCGGGTTCTGTACTCCCTCTAATAGTATCAGTCTCTTTGAGGATAGTACTCCGGGTGGGCATATGAACCTGACTCACCCCCACCAAAACACCGAGCCCTTACAGCTGTAGGGACTTTATTCGTTCCTTTTACTGTGTTACAAGTGGTAGTTTTTCTCCCTTCCAGCTAATTTTTAGTCACGTGATCATACCATAAGTTATAAAGCAAGGAGTATAGTTTTGATGAGTCAATAGCCTACCAAAAATTAGAGAGGAAAGGCATTTCTCTTTAACAACAAAAAACAGAGAATGACTATACAAGTGTGGTATCTTTTATTGTGTTTTTGCTTACAAGAGCAGTATAATATAAACGACAAAAACAATGAACATACCATTTCAACAACTTCAACCTCAGCGTCAATTCTTAAATGATACAAGAAAGTCTTCAAATCCTTTTTCATTTGAATTGAATTATCTTCCATCTGAGCCACTGTGAATATTCTAAGTTTACAATTCTTCCATGTTCTGTGTTGCTTCAAAAGGAACGGCAAGAGCATGAGCAACCCTCCATCGTGCACTATCCACCATATGTCAATGTTACCAGCCATCTAAAAACGATAATATTTAAATATAAAGCCCAAATGCAAGCCAAAAGCAAACACAGTACTTTTCTTATTCTTACCAGTAGTAGGTAAGGAAAGTAAACTTTAAAAGGCAATTTAAAGTACAAATAATTAGAGATATGTAACAACCCCTAATTAATTTTAATAATGGACATTTTTTTCATAACTAGTGTGAACATTTAGCAAAAAATATGAAGTGAAGTATAACGGACAAAGAAAAATTACCCTGACATGCATCAAGCTAAAACTGATTAGTCATTAACAGTTTACAGTATTAGTTTTGCTTTGATCTGTTGACAGCCCATCAAAGATAAACCAGGAAATGAAAATTAAAACCTCATATCATTTCATGACATCACACTTAATATATTTAAATTAAGTAGCTTGGACAACAAAAAACGTGACTTAAGAGGTTTAATTATTACTATACACTAATATCTTTAGAGAGATGTAAGAATAATAATAATTTCTTACCCCCATTGATTTTTAGTCAACGGATTAAAATCATAACTATAACTGCACAGTTCACGTGTCAAATCTATTTTTTTAGGAAATAAGAAAATAAGAATAATAATGAAGTTTTATCTACAACAGAAATATACAATATCAGGCTGAAATGGATGAAAGATGCCAATAAAACTACAGAAACAAAGAAGCTATAACTGAAATAAAGTCAGGGGTACTTTGGATAAGTGAAACTAAAGGGTTATTATTGAAAATATACTATTTTTAAATTTATTTCACAACATTACCAAAATAAGCAAAAATCTACAGCATCTTGACAAAATACAATTACTTGTTAACACAGTTTTGAGAGTGCAAGGAATATTTATTTTACTTTAAATAAGGTTCCTGACGAATTGGCTAAAAATCTCAGACCAATGGCTTAAAATTGGTATATAATGGCACATGAGGCACTTTTTAGTTTTTATTGTGTCTTTATATTTTTAGAAGTGGTTAGAGGTATTTTATCAAGGCTTTATGTATTTTCCTTTTTTGTACTTTTAGAGGTAGGTAGAAGTGATTTTTATTTTAATTTTAAACTTTTTACAAATGTGCTTGGTCATAGTCAATTCAAAATAACCTTACATGTGACTTTTTAGTATAATTCAAAAACAGTCCCATGTCCATGTGCATTGGGTAATTTTATAGTGGCCTCACAAAGTGGTCTTGAAAGTGCTATAGGTGAAGTCATTCCAAATGTGCTTCTTTACCTTAAGAAACATGCATTTTTCAAAATTCGGATCAAAATAAAAGATATATTCACACACTTTCAATACTGCATTTAACGATAATACTTATAGAATATTTTAAGTTGGACCTATCACATTGCTTCTCCTCCACCCTCAAGCTGCTCATTAATAAGGCTACTGAATACTTGTTAATTAACCACATATACTAACTTCTGTCATGATAACACATATTTACTTCAGTTTTAACAAGTCTATTAATCAGAACTTATCTCTCTAGGAAAATATATTTGCATTTGTATTACAATTAGCCATGACTTATCACTTCTTGGAAAAATCAGATCAACTATTTAAATAATTACAATAAAAGCATAGTTGAAAAATCTAAAAATTTTCAAGGTACGTTAGTAAAAAAATCATCTAAATAGAATCTTAGCAGTAGATAAGGAATATGTTCACAATATTTTTCAGTTTGAATGATTTTTTTTGTTTTAAGACATTTTACCTCCATATTACACAAACTATACAAACTTTACTTTGTGGATGATTGAAATCTAAATTTTGAAATGCTAATAATAAAAAATTATCAAAAGACAATTTGCTAATTAGATCCATATGTGTTTAAAAATGACAAAGGTTAGTGAAAAAAAAAAACAATGAAACACAAGTTAGTTTTTTAGTTTTAAGGTTAATAAGTAATACTTATTACTTTAATGCTGGTATTAGGGAAAAAGTTGATTCCTTTTGGAACTAATAGTGCCATTCTGGAAGCAGAAACACTGCGGACAGCTTTCAAGAATGTATGCCATGTTCTCTCATCTTCAGATTGTTTCCAACCGTAGGGCCATCCCAGGATAACTGTGTTAGGCTTCATGCCACCAATACCAGTTGTTTGAATTCTACAATGAAAAAAACAAAACATTTCCCTCAAGCCATTGTAATAGATAGGATTATACCAAATATATACTTCAGCTAATAAAGATATTGTAATGATAATAATATGGTAAAAAATAATACAAGATATGTTGTAAAATAGGGAGTGTACTAATAAAATAGCAGGAATAATCTGCTAGATAAAGAAAAACAAGTTAGTCTTAACAAATAAAATTAAGCTTAGAGATAAGAAACAACACAATGGGATCCCCTTCTAGGAGAAGGAAATGCTGACTCAGGGTTGCTAAAGGTGAGCAGCAAGAAACAAATTAACAAGTGATAATTTAGTGTCTGTGAATTCAATAATAACCTTTAAATGTGGTGGTTAATACTGATGCTGAATCTTCTGGTCTCAGGTAAGAGAGTCCATTAGTTGCAAATAAATACTGTACACCGTATTTCGGGCAGAGCTTCTCAAGGGTAGGGATCCCATGTGATTTATTGTAAGGTAGATTTTAGTTTCAGAATGCGGCTTCCGCTCGAAAAGACAGAGAGATGTGGAACGCAATAACAAAATGTTGATCGGCATTTGAGTCACATAGCTTCAGGGAAGGGAACACCCTCCGGAGCTTCAGTGCATACTCTCTGACCTTTTGACGGGCATCGCAATTGAGTTAAGGTTGTCGTTGCGAGGTATCCCTGTCAAACTGAATTATTTATAATAAGGTTCTATGTTGTTACTAGTGGGTTAATTTGGTGATCCTTATTTGAGTGGTAAAAGACAATAGTTGTCAAAAAAAAGTACTCATGGACTAACTAAAGTCCAAGGATCTATTAATTTGTGTATCATTATTATTAATACTTGTGTAAGTCTCCATAAACAGAAGAGACTAGATTTCATTTGATTAAATAAACTATATTTCACTACTTACATGTAGCATATTCATGTTAAATGCTAAAACATTGAAAAAATGGTATGAAACAAAATTTGTAGACTTTGAAATTAATAACCAAAAGATATTATTAAAAGCGTAGCACATTCCCCATGAGGAACACAAAAATTAATTTAATTTTAAAAAAGACTCCAAAGATATAAGGCCCGTCTACAATCTTAAGTTAAGTTAGGAAGAATTGAAGAAGTGAAGAATTTTTCAAAATCTCTTTTTCTTCTTAAATAATTCTTTTTCCCGCTCTTTTGACTTAAGAAAACCATAAGAATGGTTTTTTATAAGTTACTTAAAGAAGAATGTACAACGTTATCTGTTTTTGAATGATTACAATATTTTGTAAACGATGTGATGTGATTGTTTGATTGTTGTTGTTTGAATATGTGATTGTTTGTTGTTTGAATATTTTTTATATAATATATATTTTTCTTTTTATTTTTGAATTATATAGTTTTTGAAATGGATGAGGTTCCTACGTCTGTAGACATATAAACTAGAGATAAAGAAAATAACGCTCCCAACAATTACCTCATCCATTTTGATTTTATTTATTAATACAAATAAATAAAACACGGTCGATTTTAGAAGTAAAGTAAAAAATATTTGCAAAAAGTCTTTAAAAAATGGAAGGAAAGACCATTGAAAAAGCAATGTTTATTTAAATTGTATTAAAATTGTTATTGAGCTCTGCTCGTTGTTACCATAAATAAATAAAATGTGTGTAGACGGTAGAAAGAAAAGTAGTTTATTATTTAGTTTATTAGTAGTTTATGTTTATTTAAATTGTATTAAAATTGTTATTGAGCTCTGCTCGTTGTTACAATAAATAAATAAATAAAATGTGTGTAGACGGTAGGAAGAAAAGTAGTCTAAATACAGCTATATGTGTAATTGTAACTTTTAAAACTTGACTTAACAACTCAGAGGTTGTAGACGTGTTTACGGATCTCTTAAGTCTAAAGAGCGGGAATTTCAAAATAGTTTGTTCTAAGTGAGAAATTCTTCACTTTCGATTCTTCCTGAGGAATTCTTCACTTCTTCAATTCTTCCTAACTTAACTTAAGGTTGTAGACGGGCCTATAAACAAGAATTACAGTGGGATTTTTCAAAATTTAAATTAAATCTTTTACTGCTTTTCTTCACTTTCTTCTTGTTTGCATCTGTTATAATTTCAATATGTCTGACTATTTTTAAAATATCAAATTTTTTCCACAAGGTTATTGTTTTGATCAGGTTATTTTTTATTTTATTTTGTTCAATCATTTTTAATTATAAACTTGTATTAAGTAGTAATATAAATAATAACAATAATAGTAATAATAAAAAAGTAGTAGGTATTAAGTAGGATTTCCTTAACTAATATTTTCAGTAAGTTTGTTTTTATTTGTTCGGTAATACTTGAGTATTTACTTGAGTACTTGGTTCACATTGTATTTTTACCTGTATTCCACAATAAGTTGTCTTGATTTTTTAGGTTTTGAATTGTAAATAAATTATTTACAGACTGACGTGAAATTGACATCATGGTCAGAATTTTCTTTGCATGAATTAACTTGTAAATAGTTCTCTTGTAATTATAATTCTTAAAATGTATACTTTTAATATTTATATTTCAGTAAGCGTGATAAGTGATTGATTTATTTTTCTATGTTTTAGCATTTTACATGAATATGTAGTGAAATATAGGTTATTTAATCTAATGAAATCTAGCCCCTTCTGTGTCTTAAACGGATTCTCATTTTGTGTATCATCATTTTTTTTTAAACTTTTAACATAGGTAGGAGACATGGTGAACCTTACAAGTGACTCAGTCTTTCAGCCACAACGTAAACAACCGGTATAACTACAAAACCTTTAACTTTTTTAAACCAATCATTTTAAAAAAAAGTATGGATGTTAGAATATTGAGATATAAAAGACATAACTTACAAGTGACTTAGTCCTTCAGCCACATCATTAGCAACCAGAACATCCACAAAACCTTTAACTTTTTCTTCATCCATTATTTTCCTCAAACTTTGCTTAGCAGCCAATGCTTCACCAGAACATCTGCTGTATTCCCCTTTGATTACGCCCACGCATATTGTAAGACCTTTACCTATATAATTATACAAATCATTAAATAATCTGCATTTAAAATATAAAGAATAGGTCAGAAAAGATCTGGGATTGTTGGCTCTTTTTAACAACAAGTGCCTATACATATCAGAATAATTTCATAATATATTAATAAATCTCATTAGTGACAAGGAAGTCTAATAGGTAAAATGCTAAAAGTATAATCGTGTGTATGAATAATAATTCAACTTTAGCAAAGCCTTTTAAACCATGATAAACAAGTAGTAAAAGAGCAAACACTCATTGCATAGCTCACAGGTAAAAAATTCTTCTTATTCTTATTAGGGGTATTTCTTATTAAAAACCTTCTTCACATTTTATTAAGTCATGTTGTTCAGACCAAACCCTAACTAAGTTCTAAAAAACCAAACTTGTGTTTTCTCATTTACCTGCTTTCAGTTGAGAAGCGAAGGTAACGATCTTCCGATATTTCGGAAGGTAATCATCGGTAAGCTTTGTAAGTACAAGAATCTGTGGTCTCCAATTCTTAGTATGAGGCGGACCCTCTTCTAAACGCAGTAGACTGTAGCGTGCTGCAGAAAGAGCAAGACCTCTGATACCATCTCCCCATTCCTTTTCAGCCCTGTAATAATTACCAATTTGCATAGGTATTAAATGTATATTGACAAGAACAATTTAAAATTAATTATAAACAAATTTAAATTAATTAATTTTAAAAGTAGATTGGTCTTAAGGTTTGTAAAAACTTACTACAATGTCATGTAAGGATTGCAGAGGACATGGACAGGGCAAAAGAAAAGTGAAAGGAAAAATTCTTATTGGTCTAAAACTATCACCCGCTTGATCTATTTTACACGACTTTTCATTAGAATCTTATAGTTCTATTATAGTAATGACATAAACCTACAAACCATTTAATTTACAATGTAAGAAAAAAGAATACTTTACCCTCTGTATTCAATGTATTTGTAAATACATCCTGCCATACCCATGGCAACAAGTGCGTAATACCAGCTTGACATGAACATGACAGCAATACATAAAGACAGACCAATGAATGATAAAGACCTGTACAAATAACAAACCCAAAATTCAGAAAATAACATTTTAAAATATACATTTATAGAAATGTGAATTAAAAGTGCTCTAATTTAAAAATGTCCATTTAAAATGAAAAATAAGGACTTAGATGTAAATAAATACAATGTAATTCACAATGATCTTGAAGATAATTTCTTATCCTCATATATTTCTCTAAATGTTTTACAGTTTATTACAATAAAAAATTATCCTCAAATGGTTATTTTGTTTCTTAGTGTGATGTATTGCTTGATTCTTTTTTTACAGAACTAATAGAAAAAATTGGGTACCAGATAACTCGGAACTTTTCCTCATCACATCGAATTTGCTACACTCATCCTCTCTACTTTCAACATGCTTCGCTTGTCCTCAGAAATACAGTTTGCCAAATTTATACTGCAACATACCTTCGGACTCGCTTCGCTCGTCCTCAGATATCAAATACTCAGCGGTCGCCTATACAGCACTGACCATGCTTAATGCTCCTTAATTTTTATGATCCAACAAAAATCATGGATATACTTGTATTAAAACAAAACTTAGTGTACTTATTTATTAGGTAATAATATACACTTTACCGCTAAGGACCTAGATGTCGAAGCGGATAATCCGGGCAAAAAAAAAAAATAATAATAATAATATACACTTGTACCAAATTTCAACTCAATTGGACAATTTTCCAATTTTTTAAAAAACATACACAAGTCATTTAATAAAATTGAACTAATGCTGATAATGAGATGAAACTTGGCACATATGTTAGTCTTACACATAGTCACATGCGTGCCAAATCTCAATTCGATCGCATCATTTTTCCACGTTTTATGATTTTTCCTGAGTCATTATTGTGGGTTAATAACGTCATAAAAAATTTATTTTCTGAATAGCACAAATACAGCAGTATACTGATTTTCGTACAAAGTTTCAACTTTCTAGCATAAATAAACTGGGCTCTATGATGATAATAGACACACAAACATACAACTTTGCGATAACCACTCAGAGGGCCTTAAAAACAACTAAAACGCATAATTTAGATTTTTTTGCTAGCTATACTTTTCCTATATACCTACGGTATAAATGAGGAAAAGTAAAAATCGTTGTGCTATCCCAAAAATATTTTGAGATAGCATTTTGGGCTGTCATGAATGATTCAGCCAAAATTTCAAAAAAAATCATAAAATACAGAAAAATGTTAGTAATATATCTTATTATGGCACATTTGTTGTCATAAGAAAAATAAACTTGCCAAGATGCATCACATTATCAGTGTGTTCATCTCATCATCAGGGTAATTTAATCATTACCATGAATTACATAAGCTTAAAAATTATCTACCCTAAGAGTCACTTCAACTAGCTTATTTTGCACTGATACAGAGTCACCTGAGTGATGGTGTTGTTTTATGGGGTCACAAAAATATTAATAAATTGTTAGTCCTTCAAAAGAAAGCCATGCAAATAATTTATGGCAGTAATGGCAACAAAAGAGAGAGCTGTTGAGACTTTTTTGAGAAAAATAAATTTATGTCTGTTTACAATTTATTCATTTATAATTGCCTATTATATGTAAAGTTAAATTTGAATTCATACACAAAAAATCTGGATATGCATTTATACAATACCAGAAATAAGTCCAAATTAACAATCCCTTATCGCAGGCTGTTTAAGGCGGGGGTTGGGCACTATATTCTAGAGTTAAAGCTATTTAATCATTTACCCGAAAGAATTAAAAATATTGAGTTTAAAGAATTAAAAAAAGTGGTTAAAAATATAATTTTATCAAAAGCTCTGCATAATGTCAATGAATACTTTGTAAATAAATAACTACTTTGTAAATACTATAAATAAAATGTATAAATACAGTATATAATGATAAATACATTATATACTGTAAATAAATACTTTGTAAATACTTGTGAATACTTTGTATGACTAAACCTATAGTAAATTACTCATAATGGTTGTAAATAAAATTCTATTCTATTCTATGTTTCATGTATACCACAAAATCTCTGTCAACAGAACTAATGATATTTTATTACCAGTACTATTTAATTTTTAACTTAGATAACATATATACATTTTTTTTTAAATTTCAAAAAATAAAAAAATTGTCCAATTAAGTTAATATTTGGCAAAAGTGTAAGTCTTTATGCAATAAATAAGTTGAGTTTCATCTCAATATGGCTAGTATATCTATGGTTTTTGATTGATCATAAGTGTAAAACAGCATTGAGCGAGGTCAGCAATTGGATAGGGGACCACTGGGAACAAATTTAATGTTTTAATGTCTGAGGATGAGCAAAGCGACTTTAAAGATGTACTATAATAGAAATGAGGTAATTTTTGTATTTCAAGGATGAATATAGCGTAAAGTGTAAAGTTCCTAGGTATCTCGTACCCGATTTTTTTTTAAAAATAATTTTTACAGCCACTCTTTATTTTCTGACAAGTTCTGTAATAAAAGAACCAAAAAATACATCACACTAAATACAATACACCCACTGGTGAATCAGAATTAGACTCACGTAACAATAATAATAGGGCGAAATAGTTAATTTACAGAAACAAATACAGTGGGGCTGTCTTTATAATAAGGACTGCTGAAATACTAAGGCCACTGATACATCTCTATGACAATGTTCGGCAAGAATAATTTAATGATAAAATTGATAATACCAATAATTTACAACATAAAGTGAGAATTAAAATTAAAATAAAAGCTTACAGGTCAATGGAACAAAAACCTTGTCACTAAAAATTAATAAAGAACTTATCAAAATATCAGAGAAGTATTTCTTAAAGCCATCAATTAGGTTTTATGAAGGAATGAAACCAGAAAAAATTGGCAACAAATAAAGTCATTCTCAGCCGAATGGCATACTCAATTTTTTTGTGTATGAAAATAAATATAATTTCTTAAAATATTAATAATATAAAAAGTAATTTGAATTACAAACATCAGTTCTTTATAGAAGAAGTAATTTTATTATTATAAAAGTTTAGATAATGACCCGCAACCGGAGGAACCAAGCCAAATCAGGGGAGGATTTTTCGAGAGTTAGTCAGGAGAAACGCCTGAGAACACATTGGTTAATTAAACCAATTAATCATAAATTGGTTTTAATGAAAATTTATATCATACTAATAAATATAAGTAAGTAAATTTGTATCAGGGAGATATAATTGTGTTAGTAAATTGACTAAATTATCAAGAGGTTATTGCAAACACTATTATACAAGAAATTAAAAGTGCAAAAGCCTCTATTCATAAAAAAATTAGGTACGGGATACCCGATCTTCCTTATTACACTAGATTTGCTATGATCATCCTCCCTACTTCAGACTCGCTTCGCTCGTCCTCAGAATATACAATTTGCCAAATATATACTTTAACAATCTTTGGACTTGTTTCGTTTGTCCTTAGATAGTAAATGCATCCGTTTCATTCTTATCAGTCACCCATACAGCACTGACCACGCTCAATGCTACTTAACTTTTAAGATCCTACAAAAATCATGGATATACATGTTGTACTGAAACAAAAATTGTCGCACTTATTTATTTCATAAAGGTATACACTTGTACCAAATTTCAAATCAATTGGATTATTTTTCTTTCTTTTTTTAAATGTACACAAGTCATTTGATAAAAATTGAAAAAAATCATTTAAAAGTTTTTATCATCTTATAAAAATTAAGATGAAACTTGGCACATATATTGGTTTCTATACATGGCTACATGCGTGCTAAAGCTCAATCCGATCGCATCATGTTTCCAAGATTTTTCTGAGTCATTAATGGGGGTAAATGATGTCATAAAAAATTATTTTTCCAAAAAGCACAATTACAGCTATCTTATTTTTTTACTTTTACAAAAACGTATGTTTCAACTCTCTAGCATAAATACCCAAGGAGCCTTGTACTTGTAAAAGATCCCTCATCCTAAATGAACCAGGGTTTGGGCCAAATTTAGTACCTTCAATAGTAGAGTATATAGAATTATATATATATATATGTTTCTGCCTTATGGTTTCAAGAGCAGGAAAGCTTAGTACTGCAGTGGGGCCTGTGTTGTTTCTAGTTAAAGCTATTGAAACATAGTACAGCTCTTCTGTGGATTAGACCTGCACCAGGACTCATAAAGTATATATTTAAGGGAGTTGACAAAAAGGGCCCAACTGCCCAACAACATGGCCTACTTGCTAGGTGATTTCATCTCTCTATCTAATTACTATCACTATCACTAAGAGGTACAATTTAGTTAGGTAGTTTACTGAAAGTTATAGTAAAACTGTAGATTTACTACAATTCCTAAAAAAATAATAAGAAAAATAGGAACAATGCATGAGTCAAATATCATCCGATTACGATTAAAACGTAAGATGAACTAGACCAACTTAAAACAAGTCTTAAAAATTTATGACGACTCATTTAAATTGATCAAATATTAATTAAGGCTATGCTGCTGAAAATACAACATTTACTTAACTAAATGGTTCATTACACTTACCAGTGGTAAAACTTAAAGCGAGGTCTCCAGTTAGGAGTTCTAAGAAGTGTTTGTAGAGCACAGGCAAGATTTACAAAACCGTAACACATGAGGAAAAACATGGAAAGTAAAGGTGCCAAATAGTCTACATTACCAAGGAGAATACCACATTGGCAAATCGATAAAGTCAACAGCAGGGCTCGGGTAGGTTCGCCTCGACTTGAAGAAACAGCAAATGGAGACAAAAATGGTATAATACCATCTTTGGCAATCGCCTGGAAAAAAATAGAATAGTTTTATAGTAAATTCTATATACATAGGGAAAGTTATATTTAAATTTTAGTTAAATTCAAAGTTATATTTATTATAGGATTTCACTCCAAAATTTGAAATCCAAGGAAGCTGTGTTTTAGGGAACATATGTTTGTAAATAATATAGTATTACAAATATATTTGTCTAAATTATGAGTATTATTATTGAAAGAACATCAGTAAGTTCTTCTATTTCAGAAGTTTGGGATGGCATGTATGTTTGTAAGTGTAATGATAACTGCCATAAAAACCAATTTTAATCAATACATTTTAATAGTATACATAAGCTGATAATTAGCTTTCATAGCTCTATAGTTTTCGCAACCAATTTTTTCGAAATGGCAGCCAACAACTGTAGGGATATTTGAAAAAAATAAATTTAAAGCTCTTATAGAGTAGTAAAAGAAAATATATGTATCATGCATAAAATTATCAAAATGAATGATAATTTAAAAATGACTGCTAATATAGCAGACCAATTTTTATTAGCATCTGACGTGAGTTCCTGATGCAACGCATTACAAGTTTAAAACAGCATAAGCATATTAATAATGAACATTGGTTATTTACATGAAAGCACTTTGTTATCATACGTTTTTTAAGACACCAGTTAATAATATTTGCTTTTAGAGGAGAATTTGATAAACAAACAATGTGGCAATCATAATCACATGTGATCTGTTGAAAGCCCATCATGAGTCAGTGAGGAAAAAAAATATTTTTGTATAATTAGATTTTGTATTCCAGGGGCAGTCAGAACGAGCAAATTAAACATCCTTCCTCATTAATTTTAGTGGGGCTATCAACTGATCAACAACAAGGTTATTACTTGAGATAAGATGTATTACCTGAAGTAAACGGGGCGCTCCAGTAAGACTCTGTAAACCAGCTCCCAGAGTGGATAAGAATGATCCAATTAAAATGACCCATTCATTAGGCCAAGCTATGTTTGCAACCACAAGTTTCCCTCCTATACTTTGTCCAAACCTAATAACAATATTTTCAAAAATTATATTGGCAACTTAAAAATCTTGAAAAAAGATCAACACAGACATATCGTTATTTAAATCTTTAGAATGTGTAGGTACATATCTCAATGGAGAAAAGATGGAAGTAATATACACAATGGAGATAATTCAATATTTTTCAGCCATGATGTTTCAGCCCTCAATGTAAGCAAGTACATCATATAAATGCAAAATGTAATCTTTATCAATGTATATACTTCAATAACAAATTCCTTAACCCCTGCTAAAAGGTAATGAATGCTAGCAATTTACTTCTAATTTGAGTCCATTTAGTATTTATTGTACAGCACGCACTCTTAAAATATAATAGTATTTGTTAATTTTTACTTACTTGTCTCGAAGAAGAAGATTGTCAACAGTCCCAGCAAACAACAAAACAGAAGACAAATATACTGTAGAAGTTGTTAGAATAGCACAAATGGTACCAATGGGGATAGACTTCTGAGCATCGGCTAGATCTCCTGACCTGTTCGAACCAGCCATGATACCTGAAACCAACAAATGTTCAAAATGATTTGATTTTTTTACATGATGAATTATCTTTTAATAAATGTGCTTAACATATCTTTCAATCGATCTTTACATTCTACTCTTCTTCTCACTTCTTACCTCACTTCGTTTAACTAAACATCCACATTACAGTGCTGGCAAATAAACAATGACAATACAATACCATAACAAACCTGTGACTGAAGGGAAGAATATTCCAATAAGTATAGTGAATGTAGTTGTAATATCAGCCATAACCTGATTATATGACTGACCATCGTATCTGTTGATTTCTTCTGGTTCTTTACTCGTAGCAATAAACTGGCCATCTTCCAAAAAGTAGTCTCCCAAGTTATCTGTAACCAAAAAATATTGTTTTTGTAAGTAAAGAAATTTTGTCACATCAATTGCAGAATATGATTCTATTGGTTCTCCATAAGTTATGACCATTAGTATCATTTACCTTTCAGAATTTCACAGCCATGACAAAGAAACCACCTAATAACATAAATGTAGTGAATGATTCTATTAGTCTGCCAAGCTTTATGGCCAATAGTATCATTTCCCTCAAAAAAATATATTATAAATGAATATTATAATATGATATGATATGTATGTGAGAAATCATGCTATAGGATTACCATAATTTATGACCGATAGTATCATTTCCCTTACATGATTTGCATAATCTTGATGAAGTCATAAAGTAATACATTTCTAGAATGGCTATGTTTACAGAGACCCTTCAAATTTTATTCTTTCAGCTTATCAACAATACCTCATCTGGTCTTCTAGCGAGGACAATATCTCTTTTATTTGCTTTAGCAGCACATAGCATGCTTATAGTATTCAACAACTGTAAGTGAGTTAGTAATTAAGGCCCTAAATAAGCGGGCTACTTAATAGGGTTTGCACAAGTGGTTCTCGATTAATAACAATGTATACCAGCAATATCATTGATAAATTATGAGAAATGATGAACTCATAAAGAGTAAGGGAAATATGGTAGTTATGAGGATACCCAATAAAGGAGAAAAACATGAACCTATAGTAATCAAAATGAGGCTTAAATTAAAAAATTTTATCCTCTCAAAATTTTACATACTTATTAACATAAGTTATGACGGTGAAAACAATATAAAATGTTAGCATTCATCACAACGTTGGACAAAAGAAATAGGGAGAAACTTTTTACCACATTGGCTACCACCAGTTCACAAGATGATGAGATGAACCCATTAAGGTCCTTATAAGGATACCCAATAAAGTTTGGTTCAATCTCTAACGTAAAATCCCTGAAATTAAATTTTGTGTCTACTCAAAACATTATTTACTTAGTAACAGACACTCAACAGTATTGTTGGTCCAACCAATAAAGTTTGTTAAAATCACACCAATAAAGATAGTTATGTTGTGTTTATGTAATCAAATATGACAGATACACTCTGCAACCTGTTTCAAGTAGAATAAAAATATAAGATAACACCAGGAACTAAAAGTTGGAAAAATGGTTTAGTAGATATATCGTTAGCAATCGAGATTCATACATATCACTTCCAACATAGCATTTAACTACATGGTATATCGATTGGTTATCGACGCACGTTTAGCGGGAAATCTCTAGGCAATAATTGGTTCCCGCCAATAATCCATGGTGGAACACACTGCTACCAACTATGTCAAAATTAATTTCCCTAGATGAGGGGGTGTGGAAGTCAAGCATTAGTAATGATTTAACAAACTTCTAGACAAAAAATCTTTTTAAACTTATTTAATGAATACGAACCAAAGAAAACTCCACTGGAAAGGCCTTTAATTCCATTTCGAACAGAAACGTTATTGCGTACAAAGTAGGGATCACAGCTAGCAGTGGTTGTTCCGTTACAGAACACATTGAATAAAGGACCTCCTACTTCTTTAGAACAATTCTCATGGTTAATTTCCCTAAGTAATCGATTTCCTAATACACACATCCTGTAAAATAATATACTAGCATTAAGAATAATAATGATTAGAGAGTATTCATGGTTATAATCAGTTGATAGCAAGGGAGTCAATAAACTTAGTCCTGGATGTTAAGCCACACACACAATTTCATATTAGGCGAACCTCATTGGTTCATCAACACTACTCTTCCATGCTATCAACTGATCATAACAATGTGCTATACTATATACTGTAAATGGTGTGGTAAAATACTTAATACGGTATCTAGTAAATCCCAATAATTAATTACTGTAAACCCTTTTGGATTACCTTTGTCTTGCTTCGTTTAATAATTTTTTAAGGGACAACTCCACTCAAAAATTTCAAGAAATTAAATAAAAGTAATGATATACAAAAAGCCGAACAACTTACAGTATACATTATTTGACAAAGGAATATTAAGAGAAAATTATTTCCCCTTGCTAAATCACACATCTGACTAAGGAATATCATAGTAACAAATTTATTTAACAAAGGAATACATGCCCACGTATCCTGTACGTTTGTTGGTGATATTTGATTTACAGATTTCATTACTTTCATATAATTTGTAATGAGTTTTGAGCGAAGTTTTCCCTCTAAAAATGTTTAAAGGAAGCAAAACGAAGGTAATCCAAAAGGTTCTTACAGTAACAAATCAATAAAATCTACAGGATATCGTCTAAATGATTTTATCAGTGGTGTTAATCATAGTGAAGTAAAGTGCTTTCATACCAATAGTTAACATCTCATTGTTTTCATCAACCAGGTACAACTTGCAATATCTCAAATCCGCTAGATAATAAGTCAGAAACGTAGCTAAGTTTGTCAACAACTATTGAAAAATTGCTGATTTAACTTAGAATGTTTTTACTTTGTTCAAAGCATAAATAAGATAAGGCTTGAAACTTAATCAAAGTGATGTATAGAGTTCTAAAGTCCTGTTTATCAACATCACTATTAAAAAAAATAACCATTGAAACACTGAATTAAACCACTATACCAAAAACTACCTTTATTTATAAATACAAAAAAACATCGATCATTAAAATAATTTTAATACTTTCAAGAAAATTAGGAAGAAATTTAAAATTTAGTTAAAACGGAGGGCTGATAAACCGATAACAATCAGGTTAGCCCTCAAAAACTAAGTCTTTTCAAAATCTAAACTCAGAGATAAAAATTAACGTTTTAGGTCCTCATATTTCGTTACGGACATTAAATTCGAAATAAACACAGATTAGCGATTTTATTACTAGAGAGGCCCTATTCCCTATCGGTTGAATTTTGAAAATTAAAAAAATTAACCAGAACACCTTTGTCTATTAACATAATTAAATGAACAGAACAAAATTACAGAAAATTATATAATATAAGGTTTCAAATACACAACAAAACACGAAGTGCGAAAACCCGACAACGGTTAATTTTTTAACCAAACGATTTGAATGATATTTTTTATTTATTTTTGATTCACAAAACACACCCTTTGAAGATATTATTTTTTTACATTTAGCCGTTTTCACGCTACAGACCATAAAAACCCTACTTTGTTACGGACAGTATTACACGGCACGTTTTGTGATTTTTTGAATCTATCACTACCGATTACTAAAAGTTATCTTCGAAACAGTAACTATAGTAGATTATTAGTAAGGAAACACCGAGAATTAATATAGTGAAATAAACAGTAAAAATTACAATAACTTTAACACTAGAACGTTTATAATACAAAACAAAATCAACGAGCGGAAAGACTTCAATGATTGGTTTTTTATAACCTTAACACATTCATAAATAAGGTTACAATGAGGTTGCACAGAGCCCCTGAGAGCCTTGGAAATATGTTTCAAGCCTTTCACTGTATTGTGACAGGATATGTCTCCTCTAGTAATATAATATCTCTATAACATTACATACATAAAACACTAAATAAACGACTACAACATACTTCTATCGCTCAGTCAATTATGGTTTCATAAATTATACATAGTAGAAAGAATTTACTCACTTTAGTTTGTCGTTGCCATTAAAATTGATGAAAATGCCAGCGTAAACAGCTATTATTGAAAATATAACACAAGCTAATGCAACTCCAGCGAAACGATTAACGAATTTAACACCGAAGAAAACAATGGTGCCCATAATTAGCAATAATAGCGTACCGTAGACCCGAAAATTGTTGTACATAATACTGACATCTTTGGTGAAGTCACCAAATATGGACATAGACGGCGCCATGTACGTCTGAAACAGACAAATTTATTTTAAAATAGGTTGGAAAAAAGAGGAATGAGGTGATAAAAAACAAGTAAGGTCCGCAAAATAAACATTACAAAGTGTCAGGTCAAAGAGACTAATACCAAGGAGTATATAGGTATTATACTCCTTAGTATATAGGTATATTACCTATATACTCTTTGCTAATACTAGAGACTATACTAGTATTAGTCTCTTTGTGTCAGGTAAAGAGACTTTTGACGTAGAGCAATCAGGACACTTGACACCGTTCGCCTATCAGACCTGTTAGGTTTTCCGTGACCCATAATGCTTAATACTTACAAGAACTATTTCAACAGCTCCTATAATGTACATGGCGGCAGCCAGTGTAGTGCCCGTGTAGAACAGCATGCCCACCGCACCACCGCATTCAGGACCAAGAGATCTTGAGATCATAAAGTAGGAACCACCAGCCGGTACTACGCCATTAGTTGCAATGGCGCTCATGGAAATGGCTGTCAGCATAGTCTGAAAACGAAACAATAAAATAGCGATATAATTGCATAGTGTAATACATAATCAGATAGGTATTAATTCTTAAAGAAACATTAAAATATTCTAAAATTAAATTAACAGTAATAAAGTATATTTCAGTTAGCTTTTAGTACGCTATTAAAACTATCCAACTAAAGTTTAGTACAGTCTATGTCTGATCACAAAATGGTTGGGAGGGCATAATAGATTTGATACATTATTTTATTATATTTAAACAATTATTTAATCTGTTACGAGATTCCTCTGATTTTAACGAAGATGATTCAGATTTTGAAATATATCACCTTTTACATAATTTATATTATAACATAGAGCCCTGGGGTGATATCGATAAAAAACTCTTATTCTTAAATGACACATGGTGAACACAACCAAGCATCTTCAAAACAGATTCCCCTCAACCCCGATCAATTGCCACTAGCCTAATTCAACCAAAGGCTAAGCTTAAACATATAGAGACAGCGGATGGTCACTATGTCAGTTGCATGGACACACGGTTCAAATCAGATGACAGCGTGGGAAAATAGTGTTGAAGAACTAATAAAGTTAGCCTGGTATAAATTGAGGGCGTGGTTTAAAACTCAGGACTAACCTCATTGGTTCCATCACATTATTTCCCCACACTGTCAACTGATTTTAACCGTTGCTAATACAATGTTACTAATGGTCAGATATTTAGTAGATATACAAAAATATAATAAGATATATAACAAAATAATATACATTAATATATATTTAATATATATTAAATACATACCATTCAAATGATTAAATAAGATCCAATTATTATTATTAATTATTATTTACCATTAATTATTATTATTATTGTTTATTATTCGCACAATTAAATCTCAAAGGATTTAGAAATCTCAGTTCGAAATTGACAAGAGAACAAGTCTAATAGTTAGAACAATTTAGATATCTAATTATCATATATTTACAACAGAAATTTGAAATTGAAGTGTGAGAGAGTAAACATATTTTTAAGGAAGTATATTGAAGTATTTGACGAATTGATTTTTGGACTGTTAGGAAATAAATTCTAGGAAAAAAAGAAGACTTCAGCCAAAGCAAAACTTCTGTTAATGAAAATAAAACAGAAAATTTTAATAGCACTGAAGTCTTCATTACTTTTTTTTATATATATACATTTATTTAGAGCGCCTGCTCCACGTAGTACTACAGGCGCTTGGAATCATACATTTTATAATATAGATTTAACAATGTTATTGTCTTAATTTTGCCATTTAGGTCGTACATTATTTTTTTTTACATTTTTACATACATAGATCATGCAGTACATTATTATTTTCAAGAGATCATATACTATTTTTTCATTACTATTTTTTATATTGAAGTAAATCTGTAATTCATAATAGATCATAATATATAATAATAATAATGCCCGTTTAGAGCCTTGCAGCTCATCAGGGATAACCCCTGCGGGAACAACCTCGGGTGGTAGTAGCAACCGTTACGCTCAAAGTGTATTCTAAAGATGGCAATAATTTATCTAAACAATAATCTTCTATAAACTGAGAGCGTAACCTGGGATGCGAACCCCAGACCTCCGTGGGTTGTTAAAGGTCAGTGTAAAGACTAATGCCTTAACGACCTCGGCCACGGAGGCAGTTGATCATAATATATATAGGTAATAAAATAGGTAACTAAATTTTATTTATCAAATTTATCAATACTCCATTAAGGTAAAGAGCTATTGAGTGATCATGAATAACTATGTTTACTACGCACTCAATTTTAATACTTAGTCAGCAAGGCAGTATTACTTACCACACAACAACACGTTAGAACTATTAAAAATCCTTGAACCGCTCCGGCCGTTCCAACTACCCAAGTAAGACGGATGAATAGAATGACTCCGAAAATATTTTGAATACACGGCAGATAGACGCCGACAAGTGTTCCCATAGACGCTCCTCCTTGGACGGGTTTTGTATCTGGGTCTGTTGCAGCCGGGATGGTGTTGGAATAGTTGGCCAGAGAGCTGATGAGTGTTGAGATGCGAGGCCGGTCCTCCAGCTCTTCCTGAAACATTTAATTAACAATTACGGTTGATACACACAAACTTAGTTCACGCCAAGTCATAGTGCTACCTATCTATATCACATGGACTAAATCGTATTAAAGTTGACTTAACGCTAAATGGAGAGGTCTCCAAATTCTTTTACTTAGAAATAAAACGTAAAATAAAGTAAGTCTTTGCTACATGTATTTTTAAATATCAAACATTAAAAAAATCCTTACAAAAGCAGTTCTCTTCCGCTTTAAAATAAACCGCAATAGAGCTAATCAACGCGTAGTCAATGTGTTTCTAATGCCTTCCTCTTAGAAATAAACCGTAAAAGAGCGAGCCAATCAACACATAGTTAAGGTACCCCTAACGTCATCTTCTAAGAAATAAACCACAAAAGAGCCAATCAACGCACAGTTAAGGAGTTCCTAACGTTTTCATAACAGTAATAAACCGCAATAGAGCCAATCAACGCATAGTCAAGGTGTTCCTAACGCCTTTATCAAAGGAATAAACCGCAATAAAACTTAATCCACGCCAAGTCAATGTGTTCTCTGCCCCTTCCTCTTAGAAATAAATCGCAATAGAACTAATCAAAGCCTAGTCAAGATATTTCTTAAGTCTTTATTAAAATATACTCCGCAATAAAGTTAATAAACGCCAAGTCAACGTGTTCTTTTACAAAGAAATTAATTTAACTAAAGTCAGTCTACACAAAGTCAAAAGATTTCATGGATCATTCAGTTTGAACTAAACAGTAATAGCCTATCTACGCCAAGTCAGAGGGTTTTTTAGACATTATTCCCTTTGAACTGTAATGAAGTCATTCTACGCTTAGTCAAAAGGTTTCTAACCTCTTCCTCTTAGCATCTAGATATGTTTGTATAAATAACAACTACTATATTTAATGTATTCGGTATAAAAGAGAATATAGAGCAAAGGATAATGTCATGCAGGCTAATAAAATGAAGCAGAAAAGGTGACAAACTCAGTGTGTAGAAGGTAAGGAGCATGTTGACCAAAATTTATGGCGTAATAAATAAAAATAAATAGGGTCGAGGAGAGAGATATTGAGTATCACTTGGGTTGCTTACATAATGTAATACAGCAGACTAAGCAAAAAATGTTATTTTAACAATATAATGTTTGCTTTAAACCATTAAAGAATACTACTACTAAAGTAGACAAAAATGTAAGCTCTAAGAGATAGAGGTAGTGGTAAGTTGTAGTACAACACAAGACTTGGTAGGACGTAAAACTAACATTGTAAAAATCTTAACATAGCTTAATTTAGTAGTATACTAAGTAACTAGAAGGGAAAACAGTATTTGCTTTTGAATGAGGGGTCCCTATATGATGGCGTTGACAGAATCGCCAATTTTAATTTTGGAGGGATTTTAATTTAAGGAAATTTGAGGAGAGATATAAAATTAGTATAAATTAGCTCCATGAGCTAGTTACGAATAGAAAACTAAGTTCTGCAGACCCTGCAGCACTGGTGTAGCGTGGGTTACAACCCTTATATTATAATCTCACCAATTTGTATTGAGCTTTATCTAAATCAATTCAGCGGATCGTATAGGCTTGTAAGCAAGCTACTCGCTTGCTTAAAAGTATGAAGAGCACGTCCCACAAACATCTACGAATACACGACACTAAGAATGCCTAGATAGATAATAAGGGAAATGCCTGCATAGATAGAATAAGGGAAGGAAAGATAGCTAATTATCATGCTAATAGGTCATCAATCGATAAATTCTTATCGACACCGACTATTTAGATTTTTGGGTTTCATAGATACCAAAACGATAGTGTTGCCATTATTTTCTCTGACATATCAAGTTATAAATGTCAAGAAATCATTCCACGTCGCCTTCTAGATAGATCCGGTCACCCATTAAAATACAGATAATCAGGACAAAGTCCGTTGGTAAGTCTATGGAATGTGAAATTTGACGAAATGAAACATTTTATTTTTATTAAAATGTTTTTCTCTTCATTTATGAGATAAAGAAGGAAAATACAATAACACCATACTATAAATATTTAGTTTTAAGCAATCTTTTGTTGAATATTAAATAATTTGAATACTTAAATTTAACAATCAAGCTGAAACAAAAGAGGTTGAGCTTTGTTTGGATGGACAAAGAGGCCGATCCTATTAGAAGGACGAGGGGAGTTGGTAATTATTCTCTTTATTGCCTACAGATGGCCGGGCAGCTATCTTTACTGCCGGCTATCTTTTTTCAACTGTAATGGAAGTACTTGAGCCTCAGTTGTTAACAACAATAACTCTCCTTAATTTCCTCGAAGCTTTCGAGAAAATTAAATTTTTAAAAATAAAAATATAATTTTCCCTCGAAAACCCTAGTAGGTGTTAGTCTCATCTGGTAATATGGTTATGTAACTCATAAAAGTGTTATGTTGACTCTATATTTAATTGTCAGATATCATGGTGGCACTGTCCACAGATTCCTTATGTATATTGTGGAATAATTACAAATGGATGATTACGCCAAGTATCTAAAATTTTTGTCTCTTCTAAAAAATAGCAGACACAACCCAGGCTTTAAAAAAAGTATTTGATTACCCAATAATGTAGGTCTCTCAACGCGACGCTCTTGTATCTTGATACGTAGATTACCCAACATATTTAATGCTTTAAAAGAGATTTCCTCTTTACTGCAAAAATAAAATCACGAAGCATCAAAGCTAGCTTTAGTATTTATTCAATTCAATTTACCAACGTAAATTGAATTCACACAGGTAAGTCACTAAACAATAAATCCAATTGAAAATCACTATGAATTGTGTAAATCACTATGAATGGAAGCTAATATGAGAATTGTTTCGTTACTGATTGATTTAACTAGGCAGGATTATGACCATATGGTCTTCTATAGTCTATTGTATTTAACGTGAATAACCTTTCAGACAATTTATTAATAAAATATTACAAATAATCGGGTATGGTGTGCCTTGGAACTTTTCATTACCCTATCGGATTCAACAATTTAGTTGAAGTCTAATATGGAGTAAATGTTGAAAGTCAAAAAGGCAGATAAGCTAATATGACTTTTGTATATAAGGTTACAGATCTTGTGAGGTAGAGATAAACGTAAGTAGACTTTATTGTTAAAGGATTAAACTCCTCTGGACTAGGAGAAAGGACAGACTGACCCTTGGGTAGATAATTAGATATAACCTATTGTAAGCTATGAATGGTTCTGGGCAAATGCAGATAGACCTGTAAGTAATATGGTTGGATTGAAATTCAGACATAATATAATAATAATGTGCTGCGGGTATACTATTCATAATTTTTAATTTCAACAATCTAGAAAGCATGCTCCTTTTGACATATCTTATAATATACATTAGCAATATTGTGAGCGATGTGAGCCTCTTTTCCGACATTCACGCATATATTTATAACAATCTAGGAAGCAAAGCGAGCTTTTTTTCGACATTTTCAGCAATCTAACAAGTAAACTGAGTCCTTTTTAATGTACCTAAAATTATATTTTATCAATTTTGCGAGCCTCATTGCATATATTTGTATATATATTTATGCCAATCTAGCAACCGAAGCGAGCCTCTAGAAATATAGAGGCTTTATTCTTTGGAATTAATTGAAGGTCAGAGTGAGTTTAGGCTCTGTCGGCGCCCTGATGAGTTAGACGTAACGAAACAGAGTGGGACATGACATTATGCCGAGCCAATGATGACGAATGTCGAATGATGGAACAGTTCCCAGATGTAGCATTGCATTCAC
This sequence comes from Microvelia longipes, assembly GCA_018340805.1. Taxonomy (NCBI): domain Eukaryota; kingdom Metazoa; phylum Arthropoda; class Insecta; order Hemiptera; family Veliidae; genus Microvelia; species Microvelia longipes. The sequence goes on along the minus strand of JACMZG010001893.1, from coordinate 21,911,022 downwards.
ATCGCTATTTTTTAGCTATGGTATGATAATCCTTATCATACTCGAGTAGTAGACGCATATCTGTCACCCGATAACAAAGGAACACTTTCACGGATCTTGGTATAAACAACAACTTTATGAAAGCAATATTTCATAAGATACTTCTTATGAAATTCTTATGAGAGGCTCGGAACCAACGGCTTCACGTCTCTTTCGAAAGACAGCACATGGAAGGATTTTTATCCTTTCATAACCTAGAGGCCCCAACCTGGATTGAACCCAGACTGTCTGGGTGGCAGGCGCACGTGCTAACCATTACACTACTAGGGCCACTATTATGACATAATATGATATCGATAATAAAAGATAATATCATATCGTTAATAAAAGATAATATCATATAGTTAATAAAAAAATATATCATAGCTTTAATAAAAGATATGAAAAGCTGTTATAGATATTTCGTACTAACAAAAATGCTCATTATCTTGTAAAAAATATTGTATCAAAGTTGGCATATTGTAACAATATCGTATGTTAAGTGGTTGACAGTAGTTTAATATGAGGATGTTTAGAAGCAAACTTTCCTTGCTTTCTATCCTAATATCATGAAAGCTTTAGTGTGATTAATCGAGCTTACTTTGATTGATTGGTGTTTAATATCGTCTGGTAGTACACACACACACACACGTTCTCTCCAGCTTGTACATAACCAGTATGAAAGCTCATATAGGTGAAATTATACACCGTAAAATGTCTCTTAACATTTTTAAATTTAAAATATTGTTGGTGAACAAACCCGGCAGATCTTTCTTTTTACGTCGACTAGCAACAAAGTTTATTGACAACAGTAACTAAATGAATTTTCAAACCTACTTCAATGAGGAAGATGCATAAATTTAACCTATGGGGTTTTAGGTTTCGTTAGGTTAATCGAGATAAGAAAGAATGTATTTCACAGAAAATAATGAAAATATTGATTTTATACATTTTTGTTAGCAATTAAAATAATATAATATTTAAAAAAGTCAGATAAGCGGCAAAAAGGTATGAAGTCACTTGGGTTATATAGTTAATTGGTTCATTTAAAATCTCAAGGTCAATGCTAAAACTAACAAATGTCCATAACCCAGTTTTAGTTATATACCAGTTTTTATTGTATTGCGGATGATTTTTAAGCCTGCAATGCCCACAATCGATAATTGTAAACACAATTGTTAATAAACCTGGGTTATTATATTTATCTACTCCTTGTATAAGTTCTACATACAGTCTTGTTATCTCACACTGTAAATATACTTTTACTCCCTAGGGAGGAAAATGGAAAGTGTTGCCAACTTGACAGAATTTTTTAGTAAAATTTTTACTAATGTGAAGATAGTGGCTTTAATCTCTCTTCATCAGAGTAATTGACATGGTAACAATAAACTAAACTAACACAATAACAATTAAGGAGCTGAAGAATATATTAATAGTTGTTAGCATTAGTTCTCTAGTCGTAGATAAAATCTAATATGCAACAAGGGATGAAAGTTTTCAGCTCTCGTATTATCTCCCTCGGCAAGCCTCGGGAGCTAACTAGTTTATCTCCCGAGGCCTACCGGCCTCGTAAGCTAATGAAGTTTCCTCCTTCGGCGCTGCCTTAGGACGAAACTTTAACTTGAGCTGTAAAACTTACTTTCATCCCTTGATGCATATATAACTATTTGTTTATCTATATTATATTGGATTATATTTGCAAACACAATAATGTTCCTATGTACCTTAATAATGATATTAATGACCTTAATACTGAGTACCTTAATACCTTAATTAATGAGGAAAAGTATGAAGAGCTCCGGAAAGGTGAGGATGATTTTTATGTTCTCAGTTATGTATATATTTTACTTAGTTTCAGTTAATTGATCCTAACTTTTTGTGTTTGTTAGGGACTGATGAAGTTGGTTGACCTTTAGTTGGTTGAAAGCCAATTTTATTATGGTTTATTTTAAATGAATATTTACATCAGTGGAGAGATATCATATTATTCTGAATTTTTTATTCAATGATTTTTAAAAGTTTCAGCATAAATACATTGGGAGCTACGATAACACACACAGATTTAATGGAGGATCTTAAACACCAAAAACTCGGGTACGGGATACCATGGAAACTTTTCCTCATTACATCAGATTTGCTGCGCTCATACACAGTACTTCGGACTCGCTTCGCTCGTTCTCAGGATATACAATAGTAAAACATCAGTTTTATTCCCAGCAGTCACCCATCCAAAAAGTTTCCACGCTAGATGCTGCTAAACGTTTATGCTCCAACAAAAATTATAGATATAATTTTTCGTATTAAAACGAAATTTAGTGTACTTATTTATCAACTCAGTTGGGTTGTTTTCTGATTTACACATTTTTTAAAAAAACGTACACAAGTATATTAATAATAAGTGAACTAATGCTGATAATGAGATTAAACTTAGCACATATGTTATAGTCTTATACATAAATACATTCATGTCAAATCTTAAATTAATCGAAACATTTTCCCACATTTTATGATTTTTTCGATTTTTTTGCGGATTCGTTATTGCGGGTTAATGACGTCAAAAATATTTTTTTTCCGAATAGCACAACAATAAAACAAAGTTTCAACTCTCTAACATAAATACACTGGGCGCTATGATGATAACAGACACACACACACACACACATACAAAACACACAAACATACAGACAGACAACTTTGGGAAAACCACTTGCAAAAAACCCAAAAATATTTTGAGATAGCATTTTGGGCTGTCATGAATGATTCAGCCAAAATTTCAAAAATTCATAAAATACAGAAAAATGTTAGTAATATATCTTATGGCACATTTATTGTCATAAGAAAAAAAAATACGATGATAACAGACACACATATACAGACAACTTTAAGAAAACTACTCAGAAATCTTTAAAAACATCTTAAACGGATAATTCCGGTTTCGGTTGTTTTGCAAATACAATACCATTCCTATAAATTACGTAATACCTAATTGAGAAAAATTAAAAAAGTAAAATTCATGTGAAATCTGGTATACAGAGTTTTAGTGGAAACAAATTACTTTTCCTACACGTAGTAGGCAAGGAGAAGTAAAAAATTACAGATTGAAAATAAATCTAAGTTTCGTGAAGAAAGTTGTTGGCAAGAAAAGGCATCAGTTAATTTTGTTAATGAAAGTGACGGATTATTGATAGAGAGAACTAATTCTCGGCTAACTTTTGCCAACCATCAGGAGCAATTAGATTACAAAGATGTAGTACCGTTGAAAAAGTGGTTTCATTCCTCTCAACTAAGACATAAATCAAGAGAAAAAATTTCTCTCAAGTCATATGTTACACTTTATCTGATCAAATTCCCTAAGAAAGAAAAAAAAACTAACTATATTACATTTTTCTCAAGTTTCATTTCATTTTAAAACTTTTTAGAATAATAACACTAAAAAACGGGTACGGGGTACATCGGAACTTTTTTTCATCACATCGGATTCGCTACGCTCATCCTACCTGCTTCGGACTCAGAATGTACAATTCGCCAAATTTGAACTCCAACGTGTTTTCGGACTCGTTTCGCTCGTCCTTAGAGAGTAAATGCATCCGTTTCATTCTCAGCTGTCCCATACAGCACTGTTCATGCTGCTGTCAATGCTACTTGACTTTTATGATCCAACAAAAATCAAGGATATACTTGTCGTATTGAAACGAAACTTAGTGTACCTATTTATTACCTTAAGGTATACAATTGAACCAAGTTTCAACTCGATTGAATTGTTTTCCGATTTTTTACAATTTTTTTTAAAAACGTACACTAGTCGGGTTAATGAATTTTTTTAATCAGTTTAAACGTTTCGCAGAAAAAAATTCTGCAATATCAGTAACTAAATTTAACAAAATATAACCATCATCAGTTAAAACCATGGATACCAATTTAAATTTGAATGTTGTTAACTAAGGATATATTTTGTTTGCAAAGTGTCACTTTGCAAAACGTTTAAAATGTTTTAAATTATATTAGATCATTTTATTAAGTGGTATTTTATTACTGCAGAAATTTCAAAATTCATTTGTCCATTCTGATTTTAAATTAAACAAATCAAACGACAACAATTCGCTACAAGAAAATTGAAGGGGATTATTAAAATAACAAGTAAGTAGTATTTAAATATTTTAAATTAATTTAAATTACAACTTTCATTGTTCTTTATCTTCATAGATTTTCGATGAAACTTAAATTGCGGACAATTAAAAATGACTGATAACTACTTTTACTTCCTTGGCAATAAAATCGCATTTTACTGACTTTTTAGAAACACCTCCTTTACTACTGTTTTAAAAACATTTTTAACCACTGCAGTCATCAATAAATTGTTTATAATTATTATTAACAGTGCATTTAACTCTTAACTCATTAATATTATTTAAAAAAAATAACAAAAAACATGTTTTTATTTTAACTTGTAATTGTTTTAATAATAATAATAATAAATAAATCGTTTATTTATATATAAATACCTGTTTACAAAGGTTAAATTACAAATTATAAATAAATAAAATAATATATTTTGACCATTTGTGTCGCATAAGCTCAAGGCTTGTGCGCGACACGAATATTGTTTGATCAATAATTTTGTATTAGTTTTGTATTATTTAAAAAATTTAAAAACCTACTGCTAAATAATGTATCTGTATTCAGAACAAATTAGCACAACAGATAAGAATAACGCTATTCACGTAAGAGTTCCTTCTTAAAGCGATATGGTGAAATAGCTACTTAATCTTTCGTATGAACTCGTACAGGAGTACGATGAACTAGACTAAAAAAAGCGAAGAACAAAGAAGAAACAAAGATAATTATATAGAAAATATAAATAGGGAGCTAGCCTTTTTAAGTTAAAATATAGAGAAAATCAGGAATGAGGGTAAATTTGTTGAAATTAATCAACTAATGCCAGGAGCAAAATAATAGAAAATAAAACTGTCGTATCATACAAAAGGAATAATCCAATTTAAGTCATCTTTTGGCTAAAGCTATTTAAGAACACCCGTAATCTCATGAGCTATGTCGAATTCAATATATTTATGAAAACTAAATAAATTTTTAATAAAAACAACAAAGAAAGGTTACGTTAATGATAACCGTATTAAACGTAACACTATTTAAACTAAAGATAGGTAGTAATATGAAGTACTATATATCTGTTATGGTTTTTTCATGTCTTCAGGAGTAGTAGGATTAAACATCGGTTTGTTACTCGTGGAAGTCTAGATTTGTTCTGTACTTGATTTCTATGGCTTCTAATGCGTTCAGTAGACTTCCGAAGGATTGTAAAATCAAAGGTGTAATGTCATCGTCAGTAAAATGTTGATTGTGTCAATCAAATTTTTTGCAAAGGCTGATTTCTTACAGTATAGAATTAGCCTTTGCAAGACATTTATGGATCTCTATTATAATTCTACGAAAATAATATTCTAGAGCAGCAAAATATATTTTGTTGTTAAGGTGGTAAGGTTGTTGTGAGGTGGTAATAAATAATTGTTAACACCTTAGATAAGATAAGTATTTTGCTTGTTACATTTACCACGCATCTCTCGCACAATTTATTATGTCAACTTATTTATGTTTTGCAAAATTTGGTAGTATTAAATGATATTTGTTTAGCTTGCCCATCACGATGACAGTAAAAAATCATCGCTCGTCTCTAGTAAATACATCACATTATATTCTTTGGAAATTTAAATGAAGATCAGAGTGAGTTCAGGCTCTGTCGGCGCCCTGATGAGTTAGACGTAACGAAACAGAGTGGGACATGACATTATGCCGAGCCATCAATGATGACGAATGTCGAATGATGGAACAGTTTCCAGATGTAGCATTGCATTTTGCTTGTTACATTTTCTAGGTGTCTCTCGCACAATTATATTGTGTCAACTATTCATGTTTTGCAAAACTCGGTAGTATCAAATTATATATGTTTTGCTTGCATGATGGCGGTAAGAGAGCACCACTCGTCTCTGGTAAAACTTCACATAACATTCTTCGGAATTTTAATTAAAGGTCAGAGTGAGTTCAGGCTCTGTCGGCGCCCTGATGAGTTAGACGTAACGAAACAGAGTGGAACATGACATTATGTCGAGCCATCAATGATGACGAATGTCGAATGATGAAACAGTTCCCAGATGTACCATTGCATTTTGCTTGTTACATTTCCTAGGTGTCTCTCGCACAATTATATTGTGACAACAAGATAATTCATGTTTTCCAAATTTGACGAGTGTCAAATGATATATGTTTTGCTTGGCAAGCATGATGACGGTAAGTTAATATCGCTCGTCTATGGTAAAATATTACACATTTTATCCTTCGAAATTTTAATTAAAGGTCAGAGTGAGTTCAGGCTCTGTCAGCGCCCTAGTGAGTTAGACGTAACAAATCAGAGTGAGACTTGACATTAATAATAACGAATATCAAATAATGGAACACTGCCCAGATGTAGCATTGCATTTGGTTTGTTATATTTCCTAGGTGTCTCTCACACAATTATACAGAGTCAACTATTTATGTTTAGTAAAACTCGGTAGTAAAAAAAGATTAACCTAAAAAAATCTCCAGTAAACTGTCTTACTGTTATTAGTAGAATTATTGTGTTTACAGCCTTATACTTATTCTATACTAGTAATATTCTCAGACTTTCTTAAAAAATGCTGCTTAACGCTTTAATAATTTAACTTTAACTGATTGAATTTTAAATGTTAATCATTTTTACCGAAGGTAAATAGAAAAAGTATTGTCTTAGCAAAAGAGTCGAAATCAGGGTGTCACCTAAATTATCCGTTTCAGGTGTTTTTAAGATCTCCTTAGGGGTTTTTACAAAGTCTGTCTGTATGTGTGTATCTGTCATCATCTTATATCCCAGTGCATTTATTCAAAGAGTTGAAACTTGGTACAAAATTTAATGTTTAGATCTAATTGTGCTATCAAGGAAATATTAATTTTATAACGTCATTACCCGGCGTAGCAAAAATTTCAAAAATTCAATTTCCAAAGCAAAAATCATTGTCGATTGGTTAGAGATTTAGCACATATGTAGACACGTATGATACCAACATGTATTTCATCTCATTATCAGCATTAGTTTAAGTTTTATCCTATTACTTGTATACGTATTTTAAAAAATTGAAAAATAAATTAATTTATGTTATATTTGGTACACTTATCTTCCTTGAATATGTATACTAAGTTTTGTTTCAATACAACTATATCCTTGAGTTAAGTTTGATCATAAAAGTTAAGCAGCATCGAGAGTGGTTATGGCTTGGATTGGTGACCGCTGAAAGAGAAACGCATGTACATCTGAGTACGTCCGAAGCGAGTACAATGACGTGTAGCAGCATAAAGTCGAAGTGGGGGGGGGGGGTGAGCATAACGAATTCGTGTGACAAGGTAAAGTTCCGAGGTACCCCGTACCAATTTTTTTTTATTTACAAACATTTGTTGTAAGTTTGATAAGTCATTACCAAGTACTAATGACGTTATAAATGGGTTATAAAGCAGAAGTTATAACTTCTTCACAAGTTTCAAGTTGCACACTCAACTTCTAACCATTAACACATTGGAGGAGTTACGATAATATTACGTACACACACACATACAGACAACAAACTTTCATAAAAAATAATATTTTGACATTAAGCTTTTCAATGCTATTACTTATACATTTGTACGAACATTTTTATAGGTTTGTATCTTTTTTTTTTTTTTAATTTTAATTCCGGAGGAAATAATTTCCTAGGTACTTAGACCTCGTATGTGGGTCCATTGTACCTGATAGGTTTGTATAATAATAATTGTATAAATAATTATCAATCAAGATAATTATTTTTAAATCTATATAATTTTTATAAACCAATATAATTTGTATAAATCTGTATAATTTGTATGAAGCTATATAATTTGTATACAAATCTATATAATTTGTATACAAATCTATATAATTTGTATACAAATTATACAAGTACCTATGTAAAAGGAAGGTTACTAGAAGTAATGGATATGAAGTTAACATAGCATATTAGCATAATAAACGGGATGATGGAGAATACCAGGAAGAAAGTGTTAAAAAGACAGATATCTATATCTGGACATAAAAAGAAAAAACTAGAATATTGAAAATAGAATTTTGAAAACACGATGTAAATCTTGCTCCTTACGTTAATAATTCTAAATTAAAGAAGAAAGATTGTCTGTTGAGGAGTGGAGCCGAGCTAAGTGGAGAAGCTGGATGTGGAGCAGAGTATATTGGTAGAAATGACAGAGAATTCGAGCAGAGGAATAATGAGCATAAAGAAACTATAAGAAAAAAAGAATTTAAAAGAAGAAGAAAGTAAACTTGAAACAGCTTAGGATTATATAGAGCATTAACTCAAAACTAATAGAAAACTTAAAAGGACGACAGAAAGAAAGTCTCGAACAGAATAAGAAAGATATCAATAAGGTTCTTTCTAGAGGAAAAAATCAGGTACAGGGTACCTCGGAACTTGTCTCTTTATCGTATTGTATTCGCTACCCTCATCCTTCCTTCTTCATCTCAGAATATACAAGCCGTTAAATTTATTTTTCAACACATCCTCGGACTTGCTTCGCTCGACCGCAGAATGTAAATTCATTCCTTTCTTTCCCCGCGGTCACCCATCCAAGCACTGACCATGATCGATGCTACTTAACTTTTATGATCCAACAAAAACCATAGATATACTTAATGTGTTGAAACGAAAATTAGTGTAATTATTTATTACGTAAAGCCATACACTTGTACTAAATTTTATTTCAATTGGAATATTTTCCGATTTTTTTCATTTCTTTATAAAACGTTCATAAGTCATCTAGTAAAAATTAAACTAATGCTGTTACTAAGATAAAACTTGGTACATATTTTGGTCTTATACATGGCTAATTACATTGTCATGCATAATTTTTTTTTTCATTGCATGAAAATTGTCATGCATGCCAATCGCAACATTTTTCCGCGATTTATGATTTTTCGCAATTTTTGCTTAGTCATTATTGCGAGGTAATGACGTCATACAAAATATTTTCTGGATAGCACAACTACACCTATAGACTGGTTTTTGTACTAAGCTTCAACTCTCTAGCATAAATACACTGAGAGCTACAATGATAACACACACACACATACAGACAAACAACTTTGTAAAAACTACTCAGGAGGTGCTTTGAAAAATACAGAAAAAATGAGTTACGAGTAGTGTGTAATAATTGAATAACTGCTCAAGTTATAAAGCATAAACCGGATCCTTAAGCAACAAACGGATAATGATTAAGCACGGAAACACGCATTCCAAAGAAAATCCGTCACCACACCAGAATTTTTTAATAAACTATTGTAGAGTTAAACTCTAATAGTAGTACAAACAACATATTTATTTAATTATCACGCTCTTAATAGAAATAGTAACTTGATATTTTCTCATTTTGGTCAGTTTAAACTATCAGAACAACATAACTAAAGTAAATTGAAAAAGATTAAAATGGGATATAGAAGTCAGGGTGGTTACTAGTACCTATGCAGTAACATTATAGGCAAGTGTTAGGCAGCACTCAGACTCGCGAGTTTGGTCCTTGGTATTCATATGCCACTCCTTTTCAACCTTAGCTTTCTAACCCTTTCAAGAGTTAAACAAAAGTTTAAACTTAATGACTTAATAAAGGGTATTATGATTTCAAGATTTTCCTTCACTGCTCTTAATGTATAATAGTTTAATGTTTCTTATTCCAAAAAATTTCTTTGCGCGTAATGGCTTGAAAAAGGGGATTTTAGTTCTTCCATAGTTTCTTATCCGTAATAGCTCAATATTCCATTATAGTCAAAACATAAGAGCTCAATAAGAGATTCCATTATAGTTCTCAAAACATAAGAGCTCAATAAGAGATTCCATTATAGTTCTCAAACATAAGAGCTTAATAAGAGATTCCATTATAGTTCTCAAAACATAAGACCTTAATAAAGATTCCATTATAGATCTCAAAACATAAGAGCTCAAAGAGATTCCATTATAGTTCTCAAACATAAGAGCTCAATAAGAGATTCCATTATAGTTCTCAAAACATAAGAGCTTAATAAGAGATTCCATTATAGTTCTCAAAACATAAGAGCTTAATAAGAGATACCATTATAGTTCTCAAAACATAAGAGCTTAATAAGAGATTCCATTATAGTTCTCAAAACATAAGACCTTAATAAAAGATTCCATTATAGATCTCAAAACATAAGAGCTCAGTAAGAGATTCCATTATAGTTCTCAAAACATAAGAGCTCAATAAGAGATTCCATTATAGTTCTCAAACATAAGAGCTTAATAAGAGATTCCATTATAGTTCTCAAAACATAAGAGCTTAATAAGAGATACCATTATAGTTCTCAAAACATAAGAGCTTAATAAGAGATTCACTATTTATAAATACGCAATATATCTTAATTTATTAATATTGTTGACGAAAAAAGTTATTATGCATAATTACTTCAATTTTCCGAGTCAGTTCGGAAAGATTTACTGAGCTTTTGTAGCTCCGAAAACTTAGTCAGTGAGAGTGAAGCCGGGCCACAAATAATGTAAGTGACTAGAACGAAGTGCTCGGTTTCTAGAAGACAAACGTCTCCTAGGAGCACTGTTAAGCTTCGATTTTCAGGTCAGGGCTATAGAATGAGTTTTTGCACACAGGCGTCGGCAATGCCAGTTCTCTGTTGAGTGGCGCTGGACTAGCCAGAACAGTGAGTTTGGATAGTCTGGTTGGGCTAGATGAACTAGGCTCACTGTGAACTAGTCATAGGCAATAGCCAGAGCAGTAAATTTGGATAGACTCTGATTGGGCTAGATGAAATAGGCACACTGTGAACTAGTCGTATGTGCCGCCATATGCGGAGGGTGTGCTTCCTAGATGATTGGATGTGTACAAACTCTGGGGTAGATTACTTAAGTGAGATTTGAGTAAAGAAAAACACTAATATGACCCTACGGGTTTAAGCGTTAAAAAGTTTAAAAAACATAAGTTTAATTTTCAATTTATGCTATTACAGTTCTTAATAATGCCATTTTCATGCATAGTATTTAAAAAAGAATATATATATTTTTTGTGTCTCTGTATTATTTATCTCGACTTCTTTGTACAAAATCAATAAAAATAAATAAATAAATAAAAAAGATGAAACTTGAAGCTTTTGATAAATTATAAAAAATTATCCATAAAAATAGGAGAATAATTATAATAATATTAACCCTCTTAAAGAGAAATCACTGCATTTGTTGATTTGCATGTTTTAAAAAAATAAAACTTATCATAAAAAATATTTTTTTTACAAGCAATAAATAGTTATTGTATTGTATTATATTATAGTTCGTAACACAAAATCTTAAAAAGTATACAAATTAATGGCAAAATCTATGCCATCCTGGCATAGCTTTTGCCAATAATAGCTTAGTAAGAAGCTTATATTCCGTATAATACCAATGTTTATACTCATAATGGCTTAGTAAGGGCCTTATATTTAGAATCCCATAGGTTTTATCCATATTAGTAAGGAGCTTATTTTTGATCCCACCATAGGTTATCCATAATAGCTTAGTAAGGGGCTTATATTTTTGATCCCACCATAGGTTTTATCCATAATAGCTTAGTAAGGGGCTTATATTTTTGATCCACCATAGGTTTATCCATAATGGCTTAGTAAGGGCTTATATTTTTGAGCCCACCATAGGTTTTATCCATAATGGCTTAGTAAGGGGCTTATATTTTTGATCCCACCATAGGTTTTATCCATAATGGCCAGTAAGGGGAACCATAGGTTTATCCATATGGCTTTAAGGGATTTTTGATCCCACCATAGGTTTGATCCATAATGGCTTAGTAAGGGGCTTATAATTTTGAGCCCACCATAGGTTTCATCCATAATGGCTTAGTAAGGGGTTTATATTTTGATCCACCATAGGTTTATCCATAATAGTAAGGGGCTTATTTTTTGAGCCCACCATAGGTTTTATCCATAATGGCTTAGTGGGCTTATATTTTTGATCCACCATAGTTCTTGCCCGTAATTGCTTAGTAAGGATAAGATGCTTCGCGGCCAAATGGTTGTTGTCCTACGTTAGTTTAGTTAGTAGTCATATAGTATTTAATATTTTAGCATTAGAATATCTATTAGAATTCTAATTTAGTATTTTAAAATGCTATTATTATCATGATTAATTTAGATTTTTGACTAGTTTTAATTTATATTATTCATTGTTTTTCTTTTATAAATATTAAAACTGAATAAAATAATAAACTAAATCGAAGAGACTACTTAAAATCAGTGACAAAGAGCCACCTGTTTCAAGGTTTACTGTTTGGAGGCTCTCTTCACAGTACTTATTTATAAAAAAAATAGAGTTTTATGTAAATTATGTTCTTGCGAAATCTGTAAATTATAAATTTGTTATAATTTCTGTATTGATTATTAAAAGTATAAATAAATATAAAAAGTTTATGTCGCATATTGCCACATAATCATAGGGCTAATAAGTGGCATATTAGTCAATTTCCAAATGTGTAACTCAAAACATATGATTTGTTTACACAAAGATGTATATGTCAATCTATACAATCGAAACTAATGAAGAAATTAAGATAACTTTGTATATATGTGTGAAATACTTAGTAGTATATGTGACTAAATTTTCAGTAGGTAAGAAAAGTATTTGAGGATTATCGGAATTTTGAAATTTTGCTGAGTCATTAATGACTATCATTGTATATTAATGACATTATACACATTTTAAAAAATATAGGGTTCTCGAAATTTATGTGATCGATTTGTGTACCAATTTTCATGTATAAGTTCCAATTTTTTTAAGTTTCATTTAGATCCCAAAAAAGCTTTTAAAATTTATCGTGGCCCATAAAAACGTCTAGGAACAAAATCTCGTACATGCATACAACACCACGCACACACACACACACACACAAACACATACATACATATATATATATATATATATATATATATATATATATATATATATATATATATATAATATATAATATTATATATATATATATATATATATATATATATATATTATATATATATATATATATATATATATATATATATATATATATATATATATATTATACATAATTGATCAGTGAATCCACTTTTAAAAAACCATTCTCTCTCTTTCCCCTCCATGACCTCAACCTCATAAGCTCATTTCCCTTTCTTCGTAAATTCGCTAAAAACAAAGAAGTTTAAATAAAGAATAAAATAAATCGGCATTCCTGAATGTACAACACTGGGTTAAGAAAGCTTGTCTTTTATTGTTCTATTTATTAACCCTTTTTTATCTAGATTTTTTATTAAACTTTAATGAATAGAAGCAAACAATATAATTATGTTTAAGTACGGAAACAGGACTTTTTATTAAGACATAGATAAGTATTTTTATTACTAACAGAAACAAACTTTTAAGTACTTCTTCTCTTTTTATATTTTTATATTTGATTTTTACTTTTTATTATCATTATAGAGAACATTAATTCAATATAAATACTGAAATAAAATTTAGTTATATTAAATGAAAAAAATAACGATAAAATAAAAAATAAAATAGAAACAATATTAAGGCTAGAGTAAAATTTAGTTATCAAGTTTTTCGATGTCTTTATTAAGTGTCTTTATGAGTTTTTAGATAAATTTGCCGACACCAAGGTTTTTCGTGTTTTTAAAGAGACAAACAACAGAGCGCATCTTTTAAAAAAGGTTAACACCATCTCGATACCAATATATTAGGTAAAGTGACTTCAAGAGACTAACAACATTCATTTATAAGTTAAGTAATGTATTGACAACAAGGTAATTTATGTGTTGCACTGTTCAATGTGTTGGCTGATTGAGGCAAAGTAATTAATGAATAAAATTAAATGAAAATGAATGAAAATTAATAATAAAATTTAATCACTTAAAGATTGAAATTAAAGGATATGAGAAATAAAAATAAATAAACTTATACTAATAAAGCATAAAAAAAGGAAAAAAGAAGAAAAATAATAATAATAATTACTTAATAAATAAATAAAGAGAGAGAATAGAAAACAAAACAAAAATGGAGGGAAAAATAAAAGTAAAAATAAATAAATAAGTAATATATATATATATATATATATATATATATATATATATATATATATATATAATATATATATATATATAATATATATATATATATATATATATATATATATATATACATACATACATACAGACACACATACATACACATACACACAAAAGTTAAGTAGTGTATAGAGACCAGAGTAATTTATGTGTTGCACTGCTCAAGAGATTAACACCATTCCTATTTATAAGTTAAGTAGTGTATAGAGACCAGAGTAATTTATGTGTTGCACTGTTCAAGAGATTAACACCATTACTATTTATAAATTAAGTAATGTATTGAGACCAGGGTAATTTATGTGTTGCACTGTTCAAGAAATTGACACCATTCCAATTTATAAATTAATTACTGTTTAGACACCAATGTAATTTATTATTATGTTGTTTATTATTTTATCATTAGATAATCTATCTTTATCACTACTATCTTTTAGTATTTCTCTGCATCACTATTTTTATTTATAAGTTATTGAATTAAAAACACCAAGGTAATTCATGTGTGGTTAAAGTGACAAAACATCAAGACTACTCGTTGCGTTGTTCTACTGATCACTTTAAGTTCAAAAAAACAAACTAATAAACCTTAATAAACTAAACAATATTTTACGCTAAAATCCGAAGGGTCATAATAGCGTTTTCCTCTTACTGAAATCTCACTCAACTTATCAACCCCAGAGTTTGTACCCACTTAATCATCTATGAACAACTGCCTCCGTACATGACGGCACATATGACTAGTCCACAGTGTGCCCAGTTCTTGTAGCCCAACCAGACTATCCACACTCACCGCTCTGGCTAATGGCTGCAACTAGTTTACAGTGTGCGTCATATGAACTAAGTTCATATAGTCTTAAGAGGTCTGTCCCATAAATACGTATAAAAAATTCATAAACATTTTATTTTACAATTAATCATCAAATAACATTTTGTCCCCATCGAAGTACTCCCCCCCCCCTGATAAAACGCACTTGGTCCAACGCCGTTTCCATTGATAAAACATCTTTCAAAGTCCTCTACTTTGAGGCTTTTCAGCTGCCTCGTCGTCGCTGCTTTTATGTCATCCACGTCCCTCAAAGGGCGCCCCAAAGCAACATTTTACATGTAGGGAACAAAAAAAGTCACACGGTGCCAAATTGGGTGAATATGGTGGATGGTCAGTGACTGTGATTGAGTTGTGCGCCAAAAATTCGTGTAAAACCACTGACGTGTACGATGGAGCGTTGTCGTGATGAAGGATCCAAAGTTTTTCGCGAGTCAATTCCGGGCGGACTCAAGCAACCCGCGCTTGTAGGTAAATTGTATTTTACACAAATTTAGTTCATACACCATTCTAACTGTCGATCAACGATTTTTGATGGCAATTGATCGAACACGATCCACATTTTCTGCAGATCCTGACTGAGGACTCATGAGGCGCTTTCCGCCTAGCTCAGGCTTGCTTGGGTTGTTTGTGGAGGAGGAAGCTCACTGTCTCGTGTCTCCAATTCCTGTATAGATCTAAACAATTATTTTATACGTATTTATGGGACAGACCTCGTATTAGCACCTCTGATCACATTAGTCTCACTTGACCCGCCCTCGTTTAACCAGTCTTACCAATCTCATTAGCTCCTCTAGCTAGGCTCACGGCTCTAGCATGTCCAACGTCATTCAACAGAGAACTCTGGTAACCCCGACGCCAGTTAGCACAAAGTCATTCTATAGCCATGACCAAAACGTCGAAGCTTCACAGTGCTACTAAGAGACGTCTATCTTCAAGAACCGAGCACTTCGTTACTATAGTAACTTACGTATTCGTGTCACCGCCTTCACTTTCACTGACAAAGTTTTCGGACATACGATGGCTTAGTACATCTTTCATGGAGATGAAGGCCACTCCATCAGCCCGCAGAACCTTGACTTTTCGTGTGTTGGAGACAACGTAAACGTGGATCCAGACTTGTCTCGGATGAAACAGGAACCAACCCCACAGGTGCGTATTAGCAGCCAAGGAAAAACCTGGCTGGGTGAGCTGGCCTTAAATTTAAGACCTTCCGAGCGTACGGTACAAGGGATAATCCCATATAAATGCCCTTCCGCGGCTAGATTTAAATCCTTAACTTCCAGGTCGAATGGCGAGCGCTGTACCGCTGAGCTACCGGACTCGGTAACTAAATAAACTAAACCTATAAATAATTGTAATTAAAATAATAACTTACTGAATATAAATAAAGATTCGTTTCATAAGCCTGAGTCTTCTCTTTTTCATTGCCAGATACAAAAGGTTGCTCATCGTTTCCATCCCCTAGAAAAAAATAATCGATATTATTTTAAAGTCATCATTGGGTTTTAATATAGAAGCTAGAAAACTATTTAACGTCTCTTATAGTCCAAGAGCCCGTTGCAAATTTCGAGACCGTCGTGTTGAAAAATGGGTAATAACTTAAATTTAATAAAAATTAGTGTTTTTTAGTATTATAAGGCCCGTATTCAAAGACATTTTCCTTATCTAAACCTAACTTTTTCCTTAATTATTCATAACCTGGAGCAATAGCATTACTAATTGTTTTCAAATTTTTCAAAAGAAACGTGCATATTTACTCTACAGATTATTCAAAACTTTAGGCCCGTATTTAAACACATTTCCCTTAAGAAGCCCTTAAGGAAAATGTTAGGTTTACAGTTTAGGTAAGGAAAATGTTAGGTCTCCTTGAGGAAGCGTTAAGGAGCCCTTAAGGAGCCCTTAAAGAAAATGTTAGGTTTAGGTAAGGAAAATGTCTTTGCATACGGGCCTAAGTCTCAATTATATGTAGCAAATATGCTTTTTCTCTAGAACAGCTTTATATTACCAATAGTTTGATAGAATATTGTCTCATTTTTAAGTCATATACATAATAAAGTATTTTAAAATTTGAGGATTCTATACCATTAAGAGGAATTCAAATGAGGAATTACTCTTTGCTATTTTTGTTTTGTTTTTAAACTTAATTATATTGTTACGTAAAAAGATACTTCCTAATCATTAGCGAATAAAAAACCAGGCTTTGATAGTTAGCAAAAATTAGAAAAAACAACAATCTTAATCTATCATTATTAAGTCCGAAGAAATTAAGCTTATATTAATAATAAGGGGGGATCTTTTAAAGAGACCCTTCACACTTAAATATTCAATAACTCCAGAGCAAAGGTTTTACTTAATCAATTAACTCTAAGGAATCATGTTTCCCGCCAAGTTTTATGTTTAACATTTCATTTTTAATTATTTAAAAATAGTGCTGGAATATGGAACCCTTTGCTTTGCTAAGTACTTTAAAGTCAAAATGATTAATTATGCACGAGAGTTTATGCAACACTTCCAGGGTAAGTTTGGTAATTAATAAATAATTTCTGTTGAAGGGATTTATTATTAATCACTGGGGAATACTCTATTCCTCTTGTCTTCGTAAAGGCACTAGCTTTGTCTAGAGTTTGTAACCTGAGGTAGTATCCACAAATGAAATATTTGTAAAAACAGTTAAATGCGGGTCATATTGTATTAGTTACTTTGATTGTGATGCATAATAAAGATACTTAGGCCGAATAGGGAGAGGTAATAGTTATTTATGCACCAAGACAGTAAAGAATGCTATTATTTACCTGAGCAGTTAGTAGGTTTCTAAGGCGCAAGCCGAGGGATTTATTTGTTTAACTCTGGAGGCGAAGCCGAGTATTTAAGACTTTTAATTACCGATGCAAAGTCGAGGAAAGTAATTAGGAGGGGAAAAAATATCATTTTACTCCAAAGGTGCATACAAGATTTTTTTCCAGACGTTGACGTCTTTTAATTATTGTTATATACTTATTTTCATACACTCTGTTGCATTTTATTATAATTTTTTTGGGGGGCACCCCATATAAATTTTGAGTTTACTCCCCCCCCCCCAAGAAAAAAATCCTTGTTTTACTGTCCCTTATATAAATGTTGGGGGTGCCTCCGATAAAAATCGAAATTATTTTTTTATTACTCCAAAGAATTTCTTTTCACCTGAAACGTATTTTGAGCCAATACTTTTTTTGTCGGTGTGCCGCCCCCGGGAATGTGTTATATAAATTGATCGGTCCCCTATATAAATATAGAAGATACCACTCCCCCAAAAATGGATATAATTGGCTTTGAACTCCATAATGGGAACCACATTTTATTCCCCAAGGGGTTATTTTTACTTAGAAAGTGCTTCTTTACTCCCTAAAAACAAGTCAATAAACTTCACATTATACACTGTCTGGAGATAAAGTAATATAAAAACCAGGTAGGGAAACAAAAGCAATATCTGTCAGACCTGGCATGTAGTTCACATATCTTCCACCAGGGAGCTGGCTCAAATTTACCTATGGGCGCAGCCATCTTGTTTTACACTTATAAATATAAACAAACTATTTAAATTACTCAAAATATTGTGTTATACTTTAGTATTAAATGTAAATAATTTTTATTATAAATATGTTTTGTGACATCCAATAAAAGTTTAAGTGCAATATTCTTTAAATACTAGGTTTGTTTAAATTGCTTAAATTGAGCGGTTATTTAATCGTTTTGTTTGGTGTCGATTACTAAACTTTGAATATTTTTGCGAGTGATGTTTATTTTTTTTCTTCAAATATTAATTGTATTTAGTCAGTTAACAAATTTAACCTACATATTTTTAAAATAATTGAAGTAATCGTAATTTGAAGTTATATTTGAAGCCATAATCTGTCATCGGCATATTGTTCAAAACATAGAGATATATTACTAGAAGGGGCATACCCTATCATAATACATTGAAAGGCCTGAAACATCATTTTGGGGCTCTCAGGGTCTCCTGAGATGAAACCTCCTACAAGAGTAAGTTAAGGTTATAATATATCAAATATTTTTAGCTTCCCACACAATGTTTATGTTTTGATTTGTATTTTAAACTATCTAACATAATATAACCTAATGTAATTTTGTTCTGCTAATTTGATTATATTAATAGACGAAGGTAGTCAGGTTATATTTTCGATGTTTCAAAATTCAACTTATAGGGTCCCTCTAGCAATAATATCTTTATGGTTCAAACCCTAAAAAAACATATGATTTACCTTTACTATAGTTTCTCTTTTTCTTTAACTAAATTATTATAACAATTATTTTAAAGAACTTAATACAAAATTATTAAATTAGCTCGTACATTTTAAAGTACGACAACAAAGTAAAAAGTAAAAATCATTATCAGCGTTTCCAATCAAATTAAATACAAATACCCATACACTGACCATGCTGGATGTTACTAATTTTTTATGATCCAATAAAAACCAACGATAAACTTGAGGTATTAAAACGAAACTTAGTGTACTTATTTATTACGTAAGGGTATATACTTGTACTAAATTTAAACTCAATTAGTTTAAAAACGTTCACAATAATTTCCTCTTTAAAAAACGTAGAAAAGTCATTTGATAAGAATTGTACTAATGCTGATAATGAGATGAAGCTTGGCACATATGTTAGTCATTTACATAGCTGCATGCATAGAGATATATTACTAGAGGGGCCCTATTGGTTGAATTTTGAAACATCGAAAAAGTAACCTGACCACATTCGATTATCATTTTCATCAAATAAACAGAACAAAAAAACAGTAAATTATATAGTAGAATGTTTAAAATACAAATCACAACACAAACAATCTGCGGGAAGCAGAAAACAATTGATTAATTATAACCTTAACTCCCACTTGGAGGAGGTTTCAATGAGGTTACACAGAGCCCTGAGAGCCCCACTAAAAATGTTTCAGGCCTCTCAATGTATTAAGATAGGCTATGCCCTCTCTAGTATATATCTCTATGGCTGCATGCGTACTAAATCTCAATCCGATTGCATAATTTTTTCGCGTTTTATGATTTTTCTAAACTTTTGCTGAGTCATTATAGGGGGTTAATGACGTCATAAAAAAATATTTTCTGAATAGCACAATTACAGCAGTAGACTATTTTTTGTACAAAGTTTCAACTCTCTAGCATAAATATACTGGGAGCTACGATGATAATAGACAAACAGACACACACAAAGACAGAAAACTTCATAAACCACTTAGGAGGCCTTAAGAACTCTTAAAATAGATAATTTCGGTAATATCTCGTTTTTGGACTTTGTTTTGCAAACACAATACTTTTCCTATAAAGTGACCTGCTATCAGCTGATCACGCATGTCAGAATTTTTTTTACAAAGGTTAGTATAGGAGTTTCCCTACTTGATTGTTGTAATTATTATATAATTATTCTGCCTTAATTAATAATTAAGATAGAGGCAAACATATAGTAGGAGAGGGGAGCTATCTTGTCTAAGTATTATTAATACCAATTATAAATTTAAATGTTTCTATCCTATAGGGCTTATGCTAATAATTTTAATCGCATGAAATTTAAATCAAGTGGTATTGAGAATATTACAAAGTAAACCTCTGCTTTTTAAATTTTTAATACAATTTCTAAAAACCCAAATATATATATATATATATAATATATATATATATATATATATATATATATATATATATATAATATATATATATATATATATGTAATATTTATGTGTGTATGGGTACAGATTATAGATTATAATCAAATCATCAAGATTATAGATTCTTAACCGGGGGCTCTTGGAAGTGTTCTTGGGAGGGGGCTCAATACGTTTTGTAAAATATAAAATGTGAATTAAATATACCAGAGATCAGTTCAATGATTTGGAAACTACCAATTTATAGTTAATCGATGAAATACTATACTTTATTCGAGTTGACCCAAGGTTCCAAATTAAATTGAATTTTATAAAAATAAGTGTTTAAGACAATTTTGGATGCATACTTTAACGTAATATCCACAATCTACCATGGCCATAACTTGCCTTTTTTACATAGATATGTGATCTGAAAGGTTCAACATAACTATATAAAAAGGTTTCTCTTTAATAGTACTTATTAAGATTAAACCAAGGAACAGCCTGCACATTGAATCTTGTCTTTGAGTTTCTTCAAGCAAGTCTATTACTGGAATCGATAAATTAGTTTAAATAATTTTACAAAAAACGTTTTATTAGTTTTAATATTTCTCCTTAAAAACGTATAATTTGAATTAAAAAATAGTAGAACACTCTTTAAAATAATAAAAAAAACCATTTGGTTAGTGATAGTTTCAAAAGGTCATAATTGCTTTAAGTAAACATTGTGTTGTAATAAGCATTAGTAGATTTATTGTTCGATACAATATAAGAGAAGAAGAGGGCTCTCCTTCTTTGCCTTTAGGCTTCATGATTGTTTTTAGGAAGGCTGTAGCAGCCAAAAGGTTAAAAACCACTGATATAGGTAGATAACTGTGACATTCGATTTTGACCAATCTTAATGTCTTGAACTGTCACATGATTTGAGTGTAAACATCTTAGTCAAGGAACCATTTAAGGTTCATGGAAAGATGCTGACCTGTTTTATTTGTTAAATTAAAATGTTAACTACGCTAGAACTGAGAGTATTGAAAGAGAGGGTGTAGGTGAGATGGAGGGAGAAGACTCAGGGGAGGCCGAAGTTAGAGAGAGGGGACCTCAGAGTATTTCAGGACATGGTACTAAAATGAGTACAGGTAAATTCTCCTTATTGATTATATTTTAGGGTACCCTCTTAAATTAGGTACCAATGTTCTAATATCCAGATACTCAACCAATATGTCTGTCTATACTTATTTAATAGTTAATTAAACGTCTTGAACTAACTTATCTATCCTTTTTTATGATTTATACCTAACCCTTTAGACATATAAGGTATAATTTATGGTAAGATCATAATGAATATGTGAGTAGCCATGAGTATGCCAAAACTCATGAAAGTGGCCCTCATATAACTAACGAAAAAGGAACCATAGACATAGGCATGGATTAAAGTTTAATTGTCATTATCTCCAGACGGTGTATAATGTAAAGTTTATTGACTAGTTTTTGGGGAGTAAAGAAACACTTTTCACTCCCAAGGGAGAAAAAGTGTTTCCTATTATTGGGTATTAGAGCCGATTATATCAATTTTTTAGGTGAGTGGTATTCTCTAAAGTCATACAGGTGACCGATCAATTTTTGTAATTTTTCCGGGGGTGGCACCCCCAAAATTTATAAGAGGGAGCCGACCAAAAACATTTTATAGAATCAAATCTGTTTCAAGTCAAAAGAAGTAGTTTGAAGCAATACATTTTTTTTATTTATTTTTTTTGAGGCAGCACCCCCTAAATTTATAAGGGGGTACGACTTTAAAAAATTTAATAAAATACAACAAAACGCTATAAAATAAAATCAACGTCTGGAGATAAAATCTTGTATTCACCTTGGGAGTAAAATGCGATTTTTCTCCTCGCTTTGCCTCGGGAGTTAAGTACTTTGCTTCCCTCGGCTTTCGCCTTAGGAACCAACTAACTGCTCGGGGAAATAATTTTTATTTATGATAGGAAAATAATAATAGTTATTTATGCACCTTACTCCCTTGGTGCATAAATAACTTTTATAGGTTGTTGTCTTTTATTATCTTCATTGTTATAAAGTTAACAATATCATATGTATGAAATAAAGTCACGAAATCAAGTAAGTGATCAATTTTATCTAATACAGAATTATAGTACTTTATAATACAATATGATAAGAGTTTAGGATAAAAAGAAGTTACAGCATGTCTCATACCATTAATGCATTACGATCTGAAGCAATTCGCTAATAAGCGAATAGCAACTATAGCAGATCTGGCCATAATCTAGTCTTCATGAGTATTATCCTATAGTTTATAATTCAATTCTTAAGGAATTTCGCTCACTATACTATCACTAGGTATAATAAGTCGAATAATGATTGTAATCACTAGTATAACTATATAATCACTCGGTATAATAACTCTAAGAATGATTGCTATTCCTAGGTATAACTATGTAATCACTCGGTATAATAACTCTAAGAATGATTGCTATTCCTAGGTATAACTATGTAATTACTCGAACAATGATTGTCATCATTAGGTATAACTATGTAATCATTCGAAGAATGATTGTCATCATTAGGTATAACTATGTAATAACTAGGTACAATAACTCGAAGAATGATTGCTATTCCTAGTTATAACAATATAATCACTCGGTATAATAACTCTAAGAATGATTGCTATTCCTAGGTATAACTATGTAATTACTATTTTTAACTATGCCATCGCTATAGGTCCAACTAGGCCATCACTAGGTATAATAACTCGAAAAATGATTACCAGTTCTAGGTATAACTATGCCATCACTAAGTATAACTATGCCACCGCTAGGTATAATAACTCGAAGAATGATTGATAACAGAAGTAGATAAATATATTAGTAAAAGAGTGAGATAACAACTCCAACGATGTTTGCTTTAGTCTTAGCAAACTATGGGACTTCGGGATCCATCAAGTTTTTCCTCTGCACATCCCAGTTTTAAACAAACTTTTTGATGCCAAATAACTCGATAAGGACTTTTCTTAATCAAGATGAAAACAAATGTTTATGTCAGACTAGATTTACCGGATAAACTTCCTCCAAGTTAAACACACATTTATTTTTTGGGGACTGAGATAGATAACAAATTTATATTTTTGATTTACAGTTGCAACTTAAAAGGCCAATTATATCAAGAGGTCTTTGTCTAATTTAAAACCCTTGTTTCATAAACCAGTATTAAATAGTCAAATAAATGTTTTGTAAATCAGACTAGTGTGCGGGTTAGAGCAGAGGTAACTGCATTAACCATTAGGGACACTCTTCCCCATCTGGTTTAACATTGGGGTAAAACTCACCCCACGGCACCGGATCTCTAGTAAATCCCCTCAACTCTATTACACTAAACTTGTTATCTTTTGCTACATTTGTAATTTAATTCGTTTTAAATTAAAAACTTCATTAACAAAGTTTAATTAACTTTTTTTTTTAATTTTTCAAACTCAGATATCTAAATTATTGGGATCACACTTATAAAAGTAAACGGTAAAATAATTCATCATATTCACTTTAACATGTTGTTTCAATCTTTTTGTAATGTCTTTTTGTATAAATAAACACAATACGTCAGAAAGAAAATATTATAACCAATATTTTCAAATACATATTCATTTATTTATACATACATAAAAATTATAAAAATATAAACAATTTTAAACATAAAGGGAATAACTTTTTTTAGACAAAAATATAACAGTGAGGTATAATACACTTAAAAAATATAAAATTCTAAAGCAGAAGTCCTTAAGTTGGGCGAATTTTCTTTAAAATGCGTGCTTTCTTGCTCAACCATCAATTTCCTGCTTAAGTTTTCGGTTTATGATGTATAGCCTTAGTAGCATTACAACTTGCATCACAATTATTTCCGAATTTTTGTAAGAAATGCGCATATCCATTCCAAAGGATATAAAAAATTATAGTCATCATTTCCATAATCAACACTGCACAGAATTATCTGCACACATTTTGAGTCTGTGCGCTAATTTTACAATTAATTCGTTCACACGGTTTGGCAA
Organism: Microvelia longipes; assembly: GCA_018340805.1. NCBI lineage: Eukaryota > Metazoa > Arthropoda > Insecta > Hemiptera > Veliidae > Microvelia > Microvelia longipes. Next base: position 21,886,247 of record JACMZG010001893.1, on the reverse strand, counting down.
GGGGTTCAGCCTCGTTTTCAACCCTATAGGGGTTGAAATAGCGATATCCATATTATATATTATATTATTATATATATATATATATATATATATATATTATATATATATATATATATATATATATATATATATATATATATATATATTATATATATATATATATATAATATATATTATATATATATATATATATATATATATATATATATATATATATATATATATATATATTATATATATATATATATATATTGTAACTTGACGCATTCTATCTCAAGAAACGTACAAGTATAAGAATTTAAGGTAGCAGGTTTTAAGACGAATAAATTAGATCTAATAAAAACATTTTATAAGTTCATACATATAATAAGATTATCATAAAAGAATAACTTATAACTAAATAATAAAAATATGTCGACTCATCACTGGTGTTCCGTTGTCCAAAGTAGCTGCTATAGCGCATGAGTACAGAGGTGTCGGATTAAGTTAAATGAAGTCGAGTAGTTTGAAAAGTTCTTAATAATATTGCGCGAACACGACGCAACACGGTAAATAAGAGTTATTATGAGGCCTCACGATACCCGGGTATTCAATGTGCGTAAATTATGCGTAATGTCAATATAATGTTTATGCAATAATTACTCAAGAAGGCCGAGTGTACCTAAAATCCATTATCTCAATCTCGTGAGAGCTCAGTATCAAAGATCCTCCTATACACCTGCGCCATGCGCATAGTCACGGGAATGTACCGCATACGCCATGACTAGCACTACATACTATACGCATACATATATATATATATATATATATATATATATATATATATATATATATATATATATATAATATATATATATATATATATTATATATATCGCAAAAACTAGAGTTCGTCAAGAAAATCTTACTGGTCAGCACAGCTCAAATTCACTTGGATGGAAGGTTCGACCATATTAAAAACCACAATTATATAAATATTTTGTAATATGCGTCGAAAATTTTTTAAGAAACCATTTTTCTGTTTAAATATTCACTAAAAGTCACCTTTTAAATTTAATCGGGGTTAAATGGTTTAATTGTCGAATCAGCTACTGTTAATACTTGCTGTCAGATATTTAAATTTAACATTAATACTTGCTTAACGGTTGCTGATACTTCGTTTCTTTAACTTAATCTTTAATTTAATCTTTAACTTCTTAATCTTTAACTTCTTTACCTTAATCGCTTCTTTAACTTGTGATAAATATAATCTCTTTAATATTAACTGGTGTATTCGATGAATTAACTATCCTCAATACATGCTGTTGGATATTCATATTTAACAGCAAGTATCGCATAGTAGGTTATTCTTTAATCGCTTCTTTAATTTGCTGTAAATATAAGCTCTTTAATATTAACTGGTCTAATAGGTTTTAAATGCACTTTAAGAGATGAGCTATTTTTAAAACATAACTTTTTATGACACGTCATTATTAATTTTTTTCTCTTCCACTTACGCCTTTCTCATAAGCTACATTCTCTTCAAGGTAAAGTTGAATGTAATCTTAAAATAATCATTGTATGATAAAAATTGAAATAAAACCATAAAATAATTTTGTGATAAAATTGTTTAGAAGTAGTCGTTATTTGAACAAGACTTTGAGCAATATAGCTGTAAATGGTTTTTATTCTTTGACAACCCTTTCTTTATCTTAAAAGAGGAACAAAAAGGAATTTCTCTTCTAAACAATATAATCTACCCATCCCCCTGCCAATATCAATCGGGATCCGGTTATTTCAACGCAGAAAAAAATACTTTATATCCAATTTTCTTTTTTTTTTCTTTTTGTGATATAATAGAGATCTTGACACAGAGAAGGAATCTTTTTGAATCATTGGGAGAAAGGGGTTTGAAGATATCGACTTAGGGAGCACGAGGGGGCAGAGAGGTGGCATTATGGGGGCAGAGAGGAGGCGGAATCTCAGCGGAAACATACAATCAGAGGAATGAGATCCACCGCTCCCCCTGTTAAGCAATTGTAAAGAATAGCCAACAAACAGATATTTTTTACCTCCCCATACACCAATGTCTTTTCTTTTTTATTTCCTTCCTTTTTCTATCATTCTTTTTATTATTTTCTGACATTGATATTTTCCCTCTACAAATATAAAATAGATAGCTCTGAACAAAATCAGGTGTGGCCTTTAAAAAATAAAAAATGAAAAAATGGCAGTGAGTAAAGCCATATTTAAAGTAAAAAACTTGCCCTTTAAAAAAATAAAAAATGGCAGTGAGTAAAGCCATATTTAAAGTTAAAACTTGCCCATTAAAAAAATAAAAAATGGCAGTGAGTAAAGCCATATTTAAAGGTTAAAACTTGGCCCATAAAAAAATAAAAATGGAAGTGAGTAAACATATTTAAAGTTAAAACTTGGCCTTTAAAAAAATAAAAAATGGAAGTGAGTAAAGCCATATTTAAAGTTAAAACTTGGCCTTTAAAAAAATAAAAAAAATGGAAGTGAGTATAAAGCCATATTTAAAGTTAAAACTTGCCCATTAAAAAAATAAAAAATGGAAGTGAGTAAAGCCATATTTAAAGTTAAAAACATTGCCCATTAAAAAATAAAAAATGGCAGTGAGTAGAGCCATATTTAAAGTTAAAACTAATCTAAAATAGTAAATATAAATTAGTAACAAAGATAAAAAAAAAAATAAAAAAAGGCGATAGATAGACAAATAAAAGGAAAACCAATAGCTACTCAATTATGACATGGATCAATAGCTACTCAATTATGGCACGGATCAATACCTACTCAATTATGACAAGGATCGATAGCTACTCAATTATGAAAAGGATCAATGCCTACTCAATTATGACAAGGATCAATAGCTACTCAACTATGACATGGTATCACACGATATGATAACTGATAAGAATTAATCTTTCTTGCAACAAGGATAAAAAATAAAGCAAAGGCCTTCGGCACCTAGCCGCACAGCGGGGTGGTCAATTTGCGCTAGCAGCATTGCGGGCCTTCGCCACGCTCAGAAATCCATTGTGTTCGGCTCCCTTCTTAGTCTTAACATCACGATCTCTCGTCTCCATATAACATCGACACTTTTCGTGGCAGGAGTCTACGTTGTATTGACATTTCATAACCTTAAACTTTTAACTGAGTTATGTGTCGAGACAACGTAGAATCCTGTTAGGATAAAAATATTAAAAATAAATATTTGCAGTCCCTACGGGGTTCCGACGCTGTAAAGCATCGACACTATTATAGGCGTTGGTCTTAAGTAGAATCAAGATAGGGGTGTCACGTTACAAAGTTTTGTCCAGTACCAACTCGACGTTACATCGACACATGCCATGGATTAACGATACCTCGACTCGTGATAGTCTCGACACTACGCAACATCGACAAACAGACGAACCCCCTCCCCCCTCCTTAGTAAGGACTGGAAATATTTATTTATAATATTTTGATCCTTACAGGATTCTACATTGTACCGACACTTGAATATCTCGACACGACGTTGCCTTGACACATGGTTTTGTCAGAAGTATCAAGGTTATCTAGTGTCGAGACAAACGAATATTGTACCCCGAAGCGTGTTGACGATTTATGGTGCCGAGACATCGTGACTACGCGAGAACTTGACCACGGGTCACTCTGTCTATCGGTGTTACGTAGTGTCGAGACATTGTTAAACCATGACATGTGTCGCTGTAACGTAGAGTACACGACACAAATACGTCAAGTGACACCCCTTGTACTGATTCTACGTAAAATTGGCACACATGTGTCGACGTTAAATAGTGTCGAGATATCGTGATGTCGAGACCCCGGGGGCAATCCCCTAGTGTATTGTTTTATATTATTTATTGCTTTTTCATATTTTTATAATATGGCATTTTGCCATGCATTTTAGCGAATTTAACGGCTCACCACTTATTGTTCTCCCGAGATTCGTTTTAGGATATAATTTGATGCTATAGAACTTAAGTTTTCACTATTTAAATCGACTAAGCCGTTTCGTCTGTATGGAATCAAAATAAAAGGTCTACAATCACGCACACACATATTTATATATACATTGTATGTGAATAGTGTACTTCTTAAGTTGTTGTGATTCATAACAATAGAACGTGATTGCTCCATCTACAGGCCCTTAAGTATTCAATAGCTAATAGTACTTAAAACAGAATAACTAAAAACGTCAGACAACTTGCATATTCAAGAATGTCTAAGATTTCACTAATTTTACTTCAGAACGTGAACAAACAATCGTTGAGTCAATAAAAAATCGTTGACTCAACAAATAATCAACGACTCAATAAACAACCGTTGAGAAGGAACAATTCACGATATCAAGTCAAGCTACAGTTTTGTCCTTATCAAAAGACTGCTCTTCCCCTGATCGTACTCTAATTAGCCTAATACGTAGTATATCTTATTAAAAGCTCATCGCCAGGTCTTATCATTGAACGCAATAAAAGTACTTTAAGCAACCGTGTAAACTTTCAGACTGCTTTTTATAAAAAAAATCCAAGATGACACTTATTTTTGACAACTTTATTTAAAACAATCATTAATAAAATAAGAAAACCCAGTTTTATGTAAATAAATGCGTTCAGAATGATCATTAATGTTAGTAAATAAAGCATTTATTTTCAAAACAGACTGATTAAATTAGAAAAACCAGGTTTGTTTAAATGATGTTAAATAAAAGCATTTATTTATGGGATTTCTAGGAATTGAAATTTTGACATTTGATGAAAAGTCAGAGTCACATTTATGAATATTATAAATACTACCAACTTTTTAGGCAATGAGTAAGAAATATTTTCATTTTTGTAAGAGTCAAGAGAATCAGAAAATCAAAATAATGAAAAAACAACATTATTGCAGATATATTTAAGTGGAAAGAAAACAAAATTATTAGAAGCGTAATTAAATGAATAAAGTATAGCATGGCATAGGTTAAAACTTAAGGTTTCTTAAAATTCATCGGGCAAAGCCAAAGTTATGAGGTTTTTAATTAAATAACCGCTCCCGCCTAACCCTTCCCGCCCTTTCCATTATTATAACTAAGCTTTGAGCTTTCCTAAATTATTTTGTTACATGAATGTATTTTATTTTCGAAATAAGCGAATTTTATCGGGCTTTTAACAGATTGGAATTCAAAATTACTTCATTGTTTTTTATATAAATGAGAAACGAATTTAAAAAAAAATCCTCGAAACTTTTCCGAAGTTTGGCCCATTTTTTGGTCTTATACGGGATAAAATGCGTTCAAATTTCATATTGATAAGAGCATCATTGATGAGCAATATTTTCCCGAGTTTTATGCATTTTTGACATTTTCCCGGGTTATATAAATTTTTGACATTTTCCCAGGTTTTATGAATTTTAGACATTTCCCGGGTTCTATAAATTTTTGACATTTCCCGGGTTTTATGAACTTTTGACATTTTCCCGGGTTATATAAATTTTTGACATTTTCCTAGGTTTTATGAATATTTGACATTTTCCGGGCTTTATTAATTTTAGACATTTTTCCAGGTTTTATGAATTTATGATGTTTCCCGGGTTATATACATTTTTGACATTTTCTCAAGTTTTATGAATTTTTGATGTTTCCCGGGTTATATACATTTTTGACATTTTCCTAGGTTTTATGATTTTTTGACATTTTCCGGGTTTCATGATTCTTTGACTTTTTCCAGGTTTTGTGAATTTTTGATGTTTCCCGGGTTATATAAATTTTTGACATTTTCCAAGAATTTTTGAATTTTTGACATTTTCCCAGGTTTGATGAATTTTTGATGTTTCCCGGATTTTATGAATTTTTGACATTTTCACAGTCATTAATAATACCTAACGATGTCATAATAAAATAATTATTCTGATAGCACAACTAGTCCTAAAGACTGATTTTCGTACCAAGTTCCTTCTAAATTTGCAAATGAACTTTGGCTTAGATTGCATCCGCTTTGATCGTAGAGCAACGAGAGCAGATCGCATTAAACTATTTATTCCACCGCGCACATAGATTCATGCGAACAGAGTTTATAACATGTTTCAGTATAACCTCGAGTAATTAAATAGTAATATATCGTGTACCTATTTAGAGTCAATATGTAATAATTATATGAAAAAGTAGAACATTAATTAAATTTATAAGTAAGCTAATGACATTGGTAAGTGATGAGTTTAAATAGAATAAATCAGTTATGGGGTACCTAAGACCTTTTTCTAACCAAATGGGATTCGTAACGATTTGTAGCGAAACGCTCATCCTTAGTATATCGGACTCGCTTCGTTCATTCTCAGAATATGGAAATCAACAAATTTATATAGCAGTACTTTATCGAATTTATAATAGCAGTACTTTATATTGCCTTATGCTTTTTGGGGGCGCTTACCTCTGTCAAAATTGTAATATTTATATAAATTAAAAATTATTGTAAAAAAATATTGTATATACTTGATCATGAATATAAATTTACTAAAATAATTTATTATATAATATAATCAAAAGATAAAACTTTATTGTAAAACTGCCAAATTAGTGAGAAAATAAATTATTTAATTAACTTAACTTTATCGAATTTACATAGCAGTACTTTATTAAATTTATATAGCAGTACTTTATCGAATTTATACAGCAGTACTTTATCAAATTTATATAGCAGTACTTTATCGAATTTATATAGCAGTAATTTATCGAATTTATATAGCAGTTACTTTGTAATATAGCAGTACTTTATCGAATTTATAGTATCGTATATAGCAGTACTTTATCGATTTATATAGCAGCAGTACTTTATCGTATTCACTATTTCGTCCTCAGACAGAAATAACTACCGTATTCTTCCCAAGGTCACCTATTTAGAAACTGAACTCGCTCGATGCTACTGAACATTAGTTTTTAAATAAAACCTTGGGTACTTATTATTACATGAAGGAATACTTGTGCCAAATTTGAACTCAATTAATAATACATAATATGTATTGTATTCATTGCCTATCTATTATCTATGAGAATGACTGGCAAATCCTTTTATCCATAGATATACAAGCACAGATATAGCAGTATCTGTGCTGTCTGACACAGATTCCAAATATTAAAAGACTCAGCATCTCACTGGTTTAGTAGATGGAAATCTGCTAATGAAGTTAGATTAATAAGATTATGTCAAACGAGTTATTTATTTTTTATTATTGATTATATTTGATAATAAATAATAAAAAAATTATATAAAATTTCTAATTTACTCAATTCACAAAAGGCATATAAGTCACTCATTTTTGTCGTATAAGTACTGCAAAAAGAGCCTCCATGAAGAAAACCTAGACCAAAATTCTCTTATTATCTCTCTTATCTGAAATAGTATAGAAACTTGTTTAATTTTTTTTAAAGAAAGATTTTATGTGAGGTTTCGAACTTCACCTATTATGAATGATAACACCCAGATATTTAATGTATTCAATTTTAATAAATAAATTAGATTATTTATTAAAGCTTTTAATATAAAATATATAAATAATATAAAAAATAATAAAAACTAATTTTGCCAAGCTTTCAAGGTCCTATAATTATAGAGGTCGCTATAAAGTTTTTTGTATTATTTATTAATTACTAACAATTTTTTAAAAAACGTATACATTGAAGTAAAGCTTATTATAAGATGAAGCTTGGCACATTTTTTGGTCCTACGTGTGACCAACATATGAGCTAGATTTCAAAGCAATAAAAAAAATCACGTCTTAAGCATTTATAAAATTTTAGCTAAGTTATTAATGACGGTTAATGACTTAAAAAATGTTTTCCGGAGGGCACAACTATACCTAAAGATTGATTTGATACCATGTAGGAATTCTCTAGTATAAACAGATTAGGAGCTAGGGTGATAACAAACACACACACGCACATATATACAGATAGAAAAATTAAAACTTAGTAAAAACTACTCGAGGTCTTAAAAACGCAAACAAATAATCTATTTAAGTTACCGGTTTGGGTTTTTTAGTGCCAATGCAATACTTTTCCTATATACCTAAGGTTTAAATGAGAAAAAGTAAAAAAGACAATATTCAACAGCAAATAGTTAACAATAACCGACATGACAGCCAATAGCAAGATAGCAGCAATGACAAATCATTTTTCCCCTCTCGAAAATTCTCTTATTTTTCTTCTCTTTCAAGCACCAGCCGGTAGAGGTGGTAAATATTGATTTTTGGTCTCATTGAAGAGGCCCTTTAATAAAACTCATTGAAGGGAAAAAGAAGAAAAAACAGGGCCCAGGATACTTGAATTTAAATTATAAGGGTATCAGATAAAACCAGTATCCCATTCTTCAATTAAAAATAAAGAAAAAAGGCAATTATTTGCTTGGGCTGTTTGTTTTATATTTAAAGTCAATTATGATTATTGACATTAGAAATGGAATTAGTATTATTATAATAAATTCATTTTATAATGAGGTCAAGGGGGGGGGGCTAAGTTTTCATATCTGAGGACTCAGCAGTGCCCCCGAAAAGAAAAGGGAGCAAAATAGCGACCACCCATATAGTATAGCTATAATTTTATACTAAGTATGATGACAGTGTAGAAAGTAGAAGACATATTTAGTATAATAAATAATACAGTTTATTGTTAGCTATAGTACTATAACAGTTTAGCATAATAAATATTCCGTGGTCGTGATCGTATAAGCACTCAATTTCGGCACCGGAGGTCCGGGGTTCGCAGCCGGGCTTTGCTTTTAGATGATATGAATAGTAATTGCATTAAAAAGATTAAAAACCGTAGATATACTTGCCGTATTAAAACGAAACTTAGTATACTTATTTATTACATATAGGGATACCCTTGTACCAAATTTCAACTTAATTTAATTATTTGTCAATCTTTTACATTTTTTTAAAAAACAAATACAAGTCGTATTGAACTCAAAACACTCACATGGGGGGGGGGGCAACAACATAAAACCCTACTAAACAGTACCTTAAGAAAGTTAAAATTAATTTATGTTAAAGAACATAAAAGATAAATCGTAATATAGTTAAAGAACATAAAAGATAAATCGTAATATAGTTAAAGAACATAAAAGATAATCGTAAATAGTTAAGGAACATAAAGATAAATCGAAATATAGTTAAAGAACATAAAAGATAAATCGTAATATAGTTAAGGAACATAAAAATAAATCGTAATATAGTTAAAGAAAGATAAATCGAATATAGTAAGGAACATAAAAGATAAATCGTAATATAGTTAAAGAACATAAAATATAAATCGTACAAAATTGAACGATAGAACGATCGTGTACGAAATTGAACTAATTCAGATAATGAGATGAAACTTAGCGCACACAATTTGGTCTAATAAATGATTACATGCGTGTCAAATCAATCGAATTCGCGTTGTATAATTTTTTTGCTGAGTTATTCTTGCTGGTTAATGACGCCATATAAAAAAATATTTTTTCGGATAGCATAAATAGACCTAAAGATTAATTTTTGTACCATGTTTCAAATCTGTAGGGTAAATACGCTGGGAAGCAACGATGGTAACAGACATATACAACAGACACACAGACAGACACGCACACATACAGGCAGACAACTTAAATTTATTTCTTCCTAGATTTAAGACTTCCTAATTAAGACTTCCTAAATTTATCTAATTATCTATAACATTATTACTTATATATTGTAGATAATCAATATTATTATTAGTATTTTCTATTTTCACCTTATTCAGTTCCCTATCCCTTTCAAGGAATGGAAGTATGACTATTAATATCTGGCAAAAATAAAAACTGATCTTGGAAACTCATCCTGAGACGCTGAAAGCCCTTCAGTTAGAATATTATTACGATAAAATAAACAGCTGAAATGGGTTTTGATGAAACTGATAAGAATATTCATCAACAGAAATTTACAAAGCTGTGATTTACCAATAAAGGAAATATATGTAAAATACGGACAACTCAGAATTGAAAATACTTAATTTTTGTATTGTGAATTTGTATTTTATTATAAATATATCAAAATTCCTAGAGTCCTAAGAAAATAAAATAAAAAATGCAGCCTATATGCATGTAATATTCATATGGAGCATGCAAAAAAAAAAAAAAACAGGCAGACAACTTAGGAAAACTACTTAGGATGTCTTAAAACACCTAAAACGGATGATTCCAGTGACATCCCGGTTTCGGATTTTTTCGCTAGCACAAAAACTTACTTTTGGAAGAAAAGTAAAAAGTCTTAAAAAATTTAAGCTGTGGTATATTTCAAAATAAGATTAAAGCACTCTAACAAGTAAATATCTTTAAGTAACAAAAACTCGTAAAAAAATAATTATGGTAAGAATTTAGTCAATAAATATCTCAGTATATCTTGTAAGTTCTTAATTATTTTTTCTTCTTGACTTTAAGAGTAGGAAATATAGAGAAGGTAATAAAGGACAAGAGTAGGTTATATCTGAGAAATAAGACCGTCTAATACGAAGATCTACTAACATATTTTCCACCTCATAGCAATAGGATTCAATATTACTTTTTTCCACTTGGAAGGCCCCACCTGGCCCCAACAACCCCCCGACATACCACACCTAATATCTTCCATACCTATTAAATTTAAACTAGATAACACTATATTTCAGGATATAAGGAAAAAATCTCTCGCTTTGTAATACTATGGTATTTTTGCTTTTTTTGGTATTAAGTTAGAAGTATTTTAGAAGAAAAATTTAATTTCAAAAGTATTCAACGAAAACATTAAATCCCACAATAATAAATAATGTGAAGCACCAGAAAGTGATTTGACAAAATGTTGCCAAATATACTAATAAAGATAAAAATTTAGTGAACATGTACTGTCAATGGTCGTAAATCATTATTAGTTGTTTTGACGGAGATTTTGTAGAATAGACTCACATATTGTCAACCACATTAGTATATAAAATATTATAACCGACCGGTTTCGACTGTTTACAGCTCTGATGATGACGTCAAGTCGAAACCGGTCAGTTATAATCATGGCCAATGGTCGTGTATGTTTGGCTTCTCCACCTGCCAATGATCTTGAGAGTATGAAGCTATTTAAATAATGGTGATAGAGCAAAATTAAACAAACGCGAAATTATGGAGGCTGAGAAACAAGTGAAAAAGCATAAATATACAAACGCAAAAGTATGGAGCCTGAGAAACAAGTGGAAAAGCAAAAATATACAAACGCGAAATTATGGAGGCTGAGAAACAAGTGGAAAAGCAAAATATACAAACGCGAAAGTATGGAGCCTGAGAAACAAGTGAAAAAGCATAAATATACAAACGCAAAAGTATGGAGCCTGAGAAACAAGTGGAAAAGCAAAAAATACAAACGCGAAAGTATGGAGCTGAGAAACAAGTGGAAAAGCAAAAATATACAAAGGCGGCAATAATTCCATGAGTAGTTTAATATAAAGGCTGGTTAATAGTCTGCCTAAGGCAGAGATACGCAAAGTTTAGAGCCCCGCGGACCCCGAGTGTAAGTGACTTGGCGGATCCCTACCCTTCTGGTTACCCCTTCCAAACAAATAAATTCCATAACCATACTCATCGATATTTTTATTTTTATAAATTTAGGCTATCGAGTCAACTCTAGAATTTCAAAACAATAGAGCCTGAAAAATTATGTATTTTTTATGACTTTTTAAGCTTGATTTATTAACTTAAATCAATAGTTCTTCAAGCAACAGGAATTACCAAAGATTTATTAACTCGATTCAACAGTTTAAAATCAAAGCATTGATTTTATTAGCAAGATTTTTATATGTAGGACATCCATGATGTCCTACATCTCTGAAGATGCCTCCCACAGTGGAAGCCATCCATTCTTCATCTACATTGACGTAGTCGCCACCGAAAGACCTACATCTTCATACGTGTGTTACCCATACATAGTAGTACATGTGAATAAACTTTCAGTCTGATCACACAACTTTTTTAAGTTTTGTATTTTTTTAAATTTTGCTGTCATCATTGCAGAGTAATGAAGTCATACGTCACACATATTTAAAAAACAATAGGGTTCGTTGTTTGAAAAAACAACAAAATTCATTTCAATGAGAAAATGTTCGAAAGTTATCGTGTCCTAAACAAACGTCTACGAAAAAATCACGAACATACATATATACATAAATATATACATTATAATAAACTTTGAAAACATTTATATTCTTAACTAGTAAGTCTCCCCAAAAATGTGAGTATGTGTATCTGTTATCATCGTAGCTCCCAGTGCATTTATACTAGAGTTGAATCTTTGTACAAAAATCAATCTATAGGTTTAGATGTACTATGCGGAAAATAATTATTTATGAAGCAATATTAAACCAAATAATTAAATAAATCCGAAATTTCTTTTCCACTGTGAGTTGCATCTTCAGGGATGTAGGATATCATGGATGCAAACACAGTACTCTATAAAACAGAACTAAGATCACTTTTACAGACAATTGTGTTTTTATCCATGACGTCGTACATCCCTGAAGATGCCTCCCACAGTAGAAGCGAAACGTCAGATTCTTCATTTACATTGACGCGGTCACCACCGGAAGGGCTAAATCTTTTCACAATAACCAAGGAAGCATACACAGTTTCTTCTTTTGCCAAACTGCACTGCTGGACATGAATAGCGTACTTGATTTCTAGCTTAGTTCACTGAAAAATCTCAAGAAACCCTTCAATTAGACAACCCCTGTTTAATACCGATTTAAATTTAACCACTTGGTTAATTTAAATGACAAAAACAAAATTTCTTTTACCGACACCTATTAATTCATTAGCTTTTTTTGTATTTTTAGCTAATAGTTCTACCTTGTAACACTTAGGTTGTAGAATATTCCACTGTAATTAGAACAATTAGTGTTTAATTGAGATGTATCTCTTATATAAGATTATAGCTCTAACAAAAGCTTTAAATAGCTCCAGCACAAGCTTTAACAATGTATTACCAAAACGACAGCCTGAGAAACTAATCAATCTGAAAGCCTTGCCTATCGCTTACTTTCACTGCCTAATTTATATTTATTGGTAAAGAAATTGCTTTTATTCCCCAACCTCCTTTTCTGTTCATCGATAAATGGCAAATATCTTTATTTTCTAGGATATCCTGCCATATAATGACCTTAGCTCCATTATTTATGTTTTATCAAATTAAAAGCACTCTAAAATTTTGTTTTAAATAATTTAAAAATACTAAAACTTCAATTAGCAACGCAGGACTAGTTAAAGTAAAGTAATCTGGAATGAGTGAGGATTTTGAAAAATACCTTTTTACAAAGAGATATTATTACAATAAGCAGCTTTGGATCATTTTTCATCATTTATATACAATAACATATTTAAATATGTTATGGTTTATAACACATAAAAACATATAACAAATAAACATAAAATAATTAAATTTTATACACATTTAATTTTTTTTTAACTTTAATATTTATATGAGAACACAATTACTCTGTTACATTGTAAAAGGACATTAGCCCGTAAATTTTATAAATAAATAAAAGAGACACCCTTATCCGTAAAATTTTGAAACATCCAAAAAATCTCGAACGCCTTTGACTATTAAAATAATCAAATAAAAAGTTCAAAATTTCAGAAACTTACACAATATAAAAAAATACTAAACACAGACAATGTGCTAAAAGTTTACTAAGCTTAGTCAACACTAAAAGTTTAGTATAAAGTCAACACTCTATTAATGGAGGTTACAATGCGGTTACACAGAGCCCCAAAATGATGTTTTAAGCCTCTCAATGTATTGAGAGATACATTGCTCTCCATGATCTATCATAACAAGACGTTTCTTGAATATAAAATATTTATTAAAATTGTTTCCAGTTTTGCACAAGTACAAAATACCACGTCTGAACGTATAATACGATATGAATGTCTGCAGGGGGGATCCGCGGATCGGGCGAATTTCCATTCATCGGACTGAAATACAAACACTATGAATATATTGAAGGTACGTCAAAGACTGTTATAATATCGAAGAGTTGTCATCGGACTGAAATACAAACAGTATGAATATATTGAAGGTACGTCAAAGACTGTTATATTATCGAAGAGTTGTCATCGGACTGAAATACAAACAGTATGAATATATTGAAGTACGTCAAAGACTGTTTATTATCGAAGAGTTGTCATCGGACTGAAATACAACAGTATGAAGGTACGTCAAAGACTGTTATATTATCGAAGAGTTGTCATCGGACTGAAATACAAACAGTAAATAATAAATGCCTTTGACGTGCCTAGGATTTTATTTTCTAGTATTTAAAGTCAGAATATTCACACACTTAACATAACAAACCACTAGCAACACCCTGTTTAATAGCTATCATAGCACCACCCGTTGCATTAAAAAATAAATCTATTAAAATTAATTCCACCTTTCCTCAACAGATATTTCTAATAATGGACTGTTTTGAAGGTTTGAAAATAGTAAAATTTTCTGAGTATTAAAAGACTAGGGTTAAAAGTTTAGAGGAGGGAATGCCGGTGGCAGACTTTACTTTAGCTCTCGTTCTGGTAAACTTTGCTCTACTTTATTCTTTTCCAAAAATAATAAAGTACCTCCGTTGGACGGGTCGGAGCGGAGACCAATAAAACATAATAAACCCGCTTTACCTTCCTTTCTCTACTCTTCACTTTTATTTTTTTCCCCTTTAATACTCAGTAAAAAATATGAAATAATATTTTTATACAATTCTTTACAAGGAGTAAAAAGAAAAAAACAGTGAATTGATTTTGGATCAAATTAGTTTGGTATTAACTTTCCCACACACTACCACCATTTAGAAAAAGTACCTAAAGTTTCTTTGGTTCCCTAAAAATCTGAAACCGAGATTTTTCTTAAATTATCTGTAAAAATTGTAAACGGTTATACCAAAACCCCCTCTCTAAATTTATAATTCGTATTTTCTATATATATTGTGCTAAAAAGTCAGAATTACATTAGTAAATAACACTTCTATCTAAAGGACTGAAAATTTAATTAAGCATAGGTACTTAACACGAATTTTTATTATTGTTTAACTCCTGGCAAAAACCTGACGACACCCGCATGTACATATCTCTTAACCTACTTAATTAATTAATCAGATATCAGTTTCTCAAAAACGTTCAGTAGTGAATGGCTAGTAGTTAGTGTAGGATAGTGGCAAACCACAGGCAGAAGATGTTCTTCCTAATACCTCCCAACCCCAAACATTAAAGGTCAACGTTATGCATATATATATATATACCATTTGCACCACTTTCTGGCGCATGGATGGTTCTATTGAGCTCAAACCGGATTCAATAGATTAAGCTCACCATTTGCATTAACATATAACGAAATAAATATATATATATATATATATATATATTATATATATATTATATATATATATATATATATTATATATATTATATAATAATTATATATATTATATATATATATATATATATATATATATATATATTATATTTATATATATATATATATATATAATATATATATATATATATATATATATATATATATATATATATATATATATATATATATATATATATATATATATATATATACAGGGTGACTTACTCTTAATGGGACAAAATAAAAATCTTGATTCTATGGACCAGGATGAACAAAAAATGTCATGTAAGCATAGGGTCAATTCTCAATAGTTCTCTAGAAAAATCGATATATCGAATTATTCGATACTTTACTATCTAATTCTCTAAAACGATCTACAACTTGAAAACTACTAAAGCTAAAGAGATGCGGTTTTCACTATTCTCAAGGACATTAAATTCCCTTTAAAATGGTATACTTTATGTCGCAATCATCACAATTAAACTTTAATTTATTTGCATTTAAAATAAAAATTTTTATTAGAACAAAAAATGTAAAAAATTTTAAATGCCAAAATCTTCGATATTTGTTCACTCATAGTTGAAACCTAAAAATCTTAAAAACAGCCCCATTCCATACCCTTTAAAATGAGATAACATAATCTATGGCTTGTTTTTAACTTTAACCGAGATATTCTTAAAAAACTGATGTAAGTCGCTTAGATTTCTAAATTATTCACTATGTAAACAAAGACATTTACATTTAAATTATTTCAATTTGATTTACAAAATAAATTTTATTTATTAGTTATAACTATATTATTAATTTTCTATGTTTTGTTAATCATAGAAATAATCAACCCCTCCCTCCACTCCCATATAGCTTAAAAAACTTAATTTAAGTCTCTTATAATAAAAAAATGCACAAAAACATTTCTTGAAGAATTTTGTTGAAAGAATACAAAGTAATAGGTTATATTTATTATTAGGTATATACATAATTAAATAATAATAAATAATTAACTTTTACTGCAAGGGGAATTAAAAATCATTCTTCATGTAAATCATAACAGAGATTCAAATCTTCCTCCTTCAACTCTAATACATAGTCTACATCTTCTTAACACTGATTGTGTAGCTTTTTCAATTTGTG
The DNA here is from genome assembly GCA_018340805.1 of Microvelia longipes. Taxonomy (NCBI): domain Eukaryota; kingdom Metazoa; phylum Arthropoda; class Insecta; order Hemiptera; family Veliidae; genus Microvelia; species Microvelia longipes. The sequence continues at coordinate 21,869,706 of JACMZG010001893.1, read as the reverse complement.
AATCAGGTCATCTCGATTTTGTGGGGCTAGGCAAACCCCACAAAATCGAGATGACCTGTATAAAGTATACAGGCAGTATACTTCATCTGTCATTGCGCCTTAGAAAAAAAAATCTAGAGGTGTAAGATCAGGAGATCTCGGAGGCCAGGCTATTGATCCCTCTCGTACAATCCAGCGATTGGAATAATTTTCATTCAGCCCCACAAAATCGAGATGACCTGATGCTAAAAGTGCATGAGTCAAGAGCTGTAATAACTGCAGCACAAATTGAAAAAGCTACACAATCAGTGTTAAGAAGATGTAGACTATGTATTAGAGTTGAAGGAGGAAGATTTGAATCTCTGTTATGATTTACATGAAGAATGATTTTTAATTCCCCTTGCAGTAAAAAGTTAATTATTTATTTATTATTTAATTATGTATATACCTAATAATAAATATACCTATTACTTTGTATTCTTTCAACAAAATTCTTCAAGAAATGTTTTTGTTGCATTTGTTTATTATAAGAGACTTAAATTAAGTTTTTTAAGCTATATGGGAGTGGAGGGGGGGTTGATTATTTTCTATGATTAACAAAACATAGAATAATTAATAATATAGTTATAACTAATAAAATAAAATTTATTTTGTAAATCAAATTGAAATAATTTAATGTAAATGTCTTTGTTACATAGTGAATAATTTAGAATCTAAGCGACTTACATCAAGTTTTTTAAGAATATCTCGGTTAAAGTTAAAAACAAGCCATAGATTATGTTATCTCATTTTAAAGGGTATGGAATGGGGCTGTTTTTAAGATTTTTAGGTTTCAACTATGAGTGAACAAATATCGAAGATTTTGGCATTTAAAATTTTTTACATTTTTTGTTCTAATAAAAATTTTTATTTTAAATGCAAATAAATTAAAGTTTAATTGTGATGATTGCGACATAAAGTATACCATTTTAAAGGGAATTTAATGTCCTTGAGAATAGTGAAAACCGCATCTCTTTAGCTTTAGTAGTTTTCAAGTTGTAGATCGTTTTAGAGAATTAGATAGTAAAGTATCGATAATTCGATACATCGATTTTTCTAGAGAACTATTGAGAATCGACCTATGCTTACATGACATTTTTTGTTCATCCTGGTCCATAGATCAAGATTTTATTTTGTCCCATTAAGAGTAAGTCACCCTGTATATATATATTATATATTACATGTAATGGAAGCAAATTTATACAAAATTTATTTGGTAATACAAACAATATTTCGTTTGTTATAAGATCCCAATAGTTCTCAGGAACATGGTTTAAGTTACCGATCGATTTTACCTCGGATCAGAAACATTTTATTGCTCGTAAACATAACTTGTCTATTTGTTTTTCTCTCCTTTTTACTACTGTTTACAGCTTCAATATTACGATAACAGTAAAGGTTTTGTGATAGCCAAATATAAACAACATTTAATCGGGTAGAGGGACAAATAAAGAAACACATTTACCGTACATACATTAAAATGGAACTTTTAAAACTGTTATGAATAATTGAATCATGATGGTATTTGAACAACCACCTAAGAGATAATAAAAGAGTAAATTTTTTTGGACTGGTGTGATATATATTTAGAATTTAAATTTCTTGAAGACTACAGTCCTTATAAATATTAATTTATTTATAACCTTTACATAAATCTTCACAACGTTTCATGAGCGAAGCTCAACATCTTCAGGTGAATCAAATGAAACTAAATTTGTAATGTAATTTTTTTTTTTTTTTTTATAAACGAAATATAAAATTTAAATTAATTTAGAAAATGACAGAAAATGTCAGTAAACCAAAATATTAAGGAGGCATAGACAGATTATTAAGATAACGGTGATTTGTAGACGGAGGCACTGTATTTTTAGGGGGTCTTTTTAAATTTAAAATATTTGAATAAATGCTATTTATATTGTTAGTATCCTGTTTTTTATTCATGGTCAGTTTTGATGTAAAGACTTTCCAAATGCGTCGTTTGTTCAAATGTTTTCGGAATGTAATACTTTAACATTGTCGTTATCAATTTTATGTTTTTTCTTGGTCATATGTTCGCTATAGCTGTATTTGTGTCTAAATTGTCTGCATTTTAATTGTGCACCTAAGAGATAGTGCACAATATCTATATCAACGCTAGGGCCTCGGGGTTTTAAGTGAAATTATAATTTTCAAGTATAATGTAAATATAATTAAGTATAATATTAGTATATAATTTTCATATCATTTGATACTTCATAGTTTTGAAAAACATAAACAGTTGATATGCTATTGTGCGAACGACACGTAGGAAATGTAACAAGCAAAAAGCAATGCTGCATCTGGGAAATGTTACATCACTCGACATTCGTCATGATTGATGGCTCGACATAATGTCATGTCCCACTCTGTTTCGTTATGCTAACACATTAAGGCGCTGAAAGACCTGAACTCCCTGTGACCATTAATTTAAATTTCGAATAAGAATATAATGTAAAGTATTAACCAGAGACGAGCGATGGTCTATTACTGCCATCATGCTTTGTAAACAAAACATACATCGTAATTGTGCGAGAGACATCTAGGAAATATAACAAACGAAATCCAATGCTACTCAGGGAACAGTTCCATCATACGACATTCGACATCATTGATTGCTCGACACAATGTCATGTTCCACTCTGTTTTGTTACGTCTAACTCATCAGGGCGCCGACAGAGCCTGAACACACTCAAACCTTTAATTAAATTTCCGAAGAATATAATGTGAAGTATTTACCAGAGACGAGCGGTGCTCTCTTACCACCATCAGCTTTGCAAGCCAAACATACATCATTTGATACCACTGAGTTTTGCAAAACATGAATTGACACAATATAATTACGCGAGTTGTTAATCCGCAAAATTATATTGAGTCATATACTTTTTACTTTTTCTTACTTATATATAGGAATAGTTTTGCGTTAGCATTGAAAATGCGAAACCAAGAATTCACCTGAATTATCCGTCTCAGGTGTTTTTAACACCCCTTAAGTAGTTTTTACAAAGTTATCTGTCTATCTGTATGAGTATGTGGTTATTATCGAGAGGGTTAGGTTAAAACCATTTAAGAAATATCAAATCTTATAAATACATGATTCCGATCAAATCCCAATATTAGATTTTTAGGGTCAGTTTTATTAACAGTAAGGAAAGCATTATAGTACAACACATGGTTATACTCAGTTGACAGCTGATTTGATGATTCCGATCAAATCCCAATACTAGATTTTTAGGGTCAGTTTTATTAACAGTAAGGAATGTATTATAGTATAACACATGGTTATAATCAGTTGACAGCATGGGAAAATAGCGTGAGGAAGCCAACGAGGTTAGTCCTGGATGTTATACCGCGCCCATAATTCCATATCGGACCAACCTCATTGGTTCTTCAACACTATTTTCCAACGCTGTCAATTGATTATAGCCGTGTGCAATACTAGAGGTAAGGGGAACTAAAAATGGCAACTAATTGTCTTATTTCATCAAGAATGGTAAATGATATTAAAGAGGTTTAAGTATAGCAGGGGGTGGTAGCCCTGCTAACGAGTTTCAATTAAGTAATCATAACCGTGTCATACTCTGCCATTAACGCTCACTGGAGCTCTATTCTCAGCTTACCATCCACTTAACCCATTTTGAGGGTTTATAAGTCACTGCCTTGTCGGGTTGAGTATACTAAAACTGGAAATAAGGAGCTAAAGCAATACGACTCCTGCCTATTAACTTAGTGAAATTTATCTATAATGTATGGTCTTTCGAATTTATTATACATGAATTGATTTAATTTGTGGTTGTCTATTGGTATTTAGTTTCATCGGCAAATTACACTGCTCTAGGACTAGGTCTTACTGGTGTAAACATCAAATAATAGTTAAAAAGATTGTTTAACATTTGTAAAAAATTTCAACTCAATCAGGTAACTTTTTCTTTGAAATTTTCATTGTTTCACTCAATTTTTATGTCATATTATTTTATATTATTAAAATAGGTATATTTAGTAATCAAATTTGGGTAAAAATATACCTAAATTTATTGGTGTAACACTTTAAATCATATAAGAAAGTTTGCTAACATCTGCCAAAATTATGACTGGCGACTACAAAAAATATAAATTAACAAATTCTATGATACGATATAATGCTAAACTGTATTGCTAATATTCTAATAAAAACGAATAGGCTGCCACGTTTTAAATATAATATAAACATATTACCCGCATTAATAAGTAAACAAAATAGAGAGGATAAAATAGCGAAATAAAATAGCAGCGATAAAATAAATGAAAATAGGATAAAAGGTGGGATTGTACTTTAGAGACAAAATGAAAAGGATAAAAAGACAATTAAAGAGGTTATATGTAGCGCAAGTTGAAGACACAATTAATGAATCAGATACCGTCGATACTTGCTGTTGCAAGGACCAATATATGAATATTCCTGTTTTAATTTTTAGCGTAAGTAGGTGTGAATTTATGTGTAAGACATTGTCTGTCATACCAAATGCTTGCTATTGTGAGGTGTATTTTGAGAGATAGAAAGGAAAAGGTGTTTAACTTGTTAGCATGACTAGCTATGATAAAATTAATATTAGGGGTATTTATATCCAATAGCAAGTTGGATCGACGATACCTGATTCTTCAATTGGATGAAAAGAAGGATGATGTTAAATAAACAAATATTGGAGGAATAAAACAGGGACGGGAGAGTACATAAACAAACAAGAACAAAAAGAATATGGGATTTTAAATTAATGTAAAATGAAAGGAGGAAGAGAAGGGATACTAATAAATAAACAAAATAAAGAAAAAAGAGGAAGTACAATGGATGAAGAAACAAAATTAGGATAATATAGCAAATAAATAAAATAAGAGAAGAAAGAGAGGAGATAATCTATTTTTACAACAGAAGTCAACGGTAAGAGAATGTGAAGGCAAAGGTGAAGGCAGGATTCATGAAAAGATAACAGACAGTCCGCTAAACTTATAAGGAGATGTTGCCTCAATTTACACTAAACTTGAGTAAATGAACGTAGCTAACACAATATAGAGAATAAAAGTCTAACATCTTATTACAATAAAACTGAGTCAACTATAGATAATTTGTAAAACTCGGTAGGATCAAACGATACAGTTACATAGTTATAATATAACCAAGCATTAGATGCAGAAGACAGAAGCATAAATAAACAAATAAAATTTAGAGTAATAAATGGAATGGATAGTAAGTGAACAAACAAAAATTAGAGAAGGAAGAGGGGAATAATGCAAACAAACATAAGTTGAGGAAGAGAGAGAAAAAATAAACAAAGTAAAATTAATAAAGAAGACGAGTAAGTCATGTTTAAAAGTATTAAAAAGGATAGGAAAAATCGAGGCAGTTTCCTCTTAGTCGATACCATAATTATTTTCTTTTTGAAGATGGGAAAAAATAAATTTTATTAAAATGAAAAAACTTTTAAATGTAAATTGCGAGACTTAGCATCTCAATTTGCTTTCAAGGTAAAACATTTCAGGGGAAATTATTTAAAAGAAGCTTTTTTTATTCATCGCTGTTGCTCATATAAATTCTTCAGAAAATTTTGAAATAAACAATGCTTCCTAGGACAACACACAATTTGTGTGAATGAATTTTACTCCAGTATTTTTATTTGGAGATACTCTTCATTAATTCTATACAACTTATTGCGTTTTTTTTTAATTAACTAGTATCCATTTTACTTCCAGTGCTAAAAATAAGTCATTATTAGGAATCATGTATAGGAAATAGAGGTAAAACTGATCAGCTAGCAGGTATATAAAAAATAATCTTATCTCCAGACGGTATATAAATTGTAGTTTATTGACTAGTTTTTAGAAAGTAAAAAAGCATTTTTCACACCTAAGGTAGAAAAAATTATTTTTCCCTCCCTTGGGAGTAAAAAGTGTTTCCTATAATGGGGTTAGAGCTAGTTATATCCATTTTTTGCGAGCGTTATTCTCTAAATCTATAAAAGGGACTGATTAATTTTGGAAACACATTCGACTTTGCCTCTGGAGTTAAACACATAACTTCTCGACTTCGCTTGGGAGTTAAATGCTTTGGTTCCTTCGACTTTCGCCTTAGGGACCAACTAATTACATATGGAAATAATAGTATTATTCACTTCCTTCATGCATAAATAACTATTAATTCGTATTTGTCGTGAATGAGGTTTTTAAATAGCAGCATCTAGATTTTGCTAGCAAGTAAAGTATGAGCAAGGAATTCTCAGTCAGGCCTAAGGACAGTATTTAAAAGCTAGAACAAATTATAATTGAATCATCTTGGTGTTAAAATAAATAATATTGTTCGATAATTTCTCTATTAAATGTTAGGTAACGGCTATTTTTGGTTGTTAGTAGTAAAAATTGCAACCTTTGGATAATTTTCACCAACACCATGCCTACTTAAATCCACTGTATTATCAATAAATAACTTTTTCCAGTTATCGAGGTTCGTTAACAGTTATAGGTTAGTTAATTTAAAACACAGAGGACAGAAAACTTTTTTGTTAAGACTATTGAATAAACCCTGTAACGAGAAGTTAGAACCTTTTTAACCTCGATTCCTCGGAAAACTAGATAACTCGAATTCACAATCCCAAGAGACTTGAGTTATCTAGGTCCCAAAGCAATGCTATTTGAAACTAAGAATCGAACTACCTTAAATACTGTTACTGTTGTTCCTAAAATGTTTTTTTTGTTAAATTTCTAATTAAATTCAGCTCTAATTAAAAACTGCCAGTCGCGTTAGTTAAACTATGTAATAAAAGTCCTAACAATGAAGTAGGATGGTCGGTGAAAGGAAAACTTAAATTTCTCTATATTTTCAAATCATGTTTAGCTCTTAAGCAAGTCATATGTTTTAATCTTATTTTATAGTAGGTTTAAAGAGGAAGTAGAATGGTAGGCTTGCTGGGGGTACAAGCCAAACCTACATTTCCTTATATTTTCAATTAAGTTGGGTTCTAACCCGGGTCTATCGTATATATCGTAACCTTAACTAGAAATTCAGCTAGTAGGATAATTGGAAATAATAGTCAGATTTACAATCTCTATTTAGTCCTAACCTAGGGTTAGAATAGTAGGAAACTATGCATTTTTATACCATTTCGCGTATAATAAATTATGCGTACTTCTCAACCAGATCACACACTTCAATTGCATTCTATAATAGTAGTATTAACAAGTCAGTAGAACAGTTAAAGGTACTAGCAAACCCTAGATTTCCCTGCATTTCCAATTCAAGTTTCAAGCTTATATTAGATCTACGTCATATGCTTCATATTTAATAGTAGCCTTAACGAGGAAGTAGGCTGGTAAAATAACTAAAGGTTGTTAATAATAATAAAAGACCAGGTTATATTTCAGTTAAAGTCAAAATATTTAAGGGGTTAAAAGTTCTAAAGAAAGGCGAATCCCTTCAAACATAACCTACAGTAATTTAAGAACAACAATATTGTTGTGAATTCAGCAATGAGTCATGTAAGATGGTATCAGAGACATTTATATTACTGACTTCGCAGCCAGTAATATATATATATATATATATATATAAACTTTTACAGAAACGATATAGGAAACATGAATAAAATTTAATACCACAATACTTCGAAAGCGAATAAGAGTAAAAAGAGAATATCCTTATTCTTCTTATCCCTATCAGTAACTTCTACTGCTAATGACTTCAATTTTTGAAGTTATAAAAATACAGTTTTATAGATCCATTTTATTAAAAACGCTCAGAAGAGGAAATAAAACTTAAAGAATAATGTTGAGTACTTACGAAAAGAAATATTATTTCTCTCTCTTTCCCTCTTTCAATTCCTTTCTAGTCCAAGATCTTATTAAATATTAATTTCAAGTATATGGAGTTAAAAAGTGGTTTACACAACAAACCATCACTACCACTATTCTTTACCACACTTCATATAAATATAAACATACTCTTTTTATAGCAAACCACTAAGTTTAAAACTTGAGTAGGGCAAGGTACTAACATTATAAAAAAGGATAAAGGTCAAATTAAAAGAGAATTTCATTTGTACATTTTAAAAGGAAATGATAAAAGACTTTTTACTCCGTGATAAGAAAGTTGCCTTGATGTTATCCACACAAGAAAAAAGTTAGTTGCTTTCTTCTTTGGGCGATAGTACTACAGTTTACAAGTTATTACGATAAAAACATAAAAATCGGCTACGGTGTACTAAAGAACTTTTCCTTATTACATCGGATTCACTACGTTTATCCTCCCAGCTTTGGACTCACTTCGCTCGTCCTCAGATAGTAAATACATTCGTTTCATTCGTAGAGGTCTTCCATCCAGGCACTGACCACACTCTATGCAGCTTAACTTTTATGATACAGCAAAAATAATGGATATACTCGTCCTATTGAAACGAAACTTTGTGTACTTCTTTATTACGTAAAGGTATATACTTGAACCAAATTTCAAATGAATTGAATTATCTTCCGATTATTGACAGGAAATAATTGAAAATGAATATTAAAAATGAAATTTACTTATCAATGAAGAAAATAAATATATATTATTATTATAATTATTTATTGAGGTCACCAACAATGAAGTGAACATTAATTATTATTCAGTCTGCTGACCGGTGTTAGCTTGAAACAACATTGACTCTAGAGTAATAATAAAGCTTAATTAATTGATGTGTCGTCAAAACGTACAAAGCTCCTTGTGTAAATATTAGACAGACGTGGAAATTATTCTCAGGGTAGACAAGCAAACACTTCCACTCACTCCAAACATTACATTGTTAGGTCTAACAAAATATCAGAAATCCGGTCAGGCTACGTTTACCTTAGGCCATAAAATTTATGTTAAATTGTCCTAAAATTATGTGAAATTTTTACTCATTATAAAATCAATATTTATTAAGTTAATACTATAGTCCAGAAGCCAGGCCTAAAAAAATGAAAATCATTTTGTAAAACTTCAAACCAATATTTTCTGAAAAAATAAAGAAAAAATAAATTCTGCCAATCAAAAGTGGAGCCCTTCATATGATTGCTCAAGCTTAAAAATTTAGAATATACCACAAATTTTTGGTTTTTTGAAATAAGTGGTTCCCTGTTAGTCGTGAGCAACACTTAGAGGACATTTTTTAAAACTAATAAAATTTTCCATAAATAGAGTGTTTATTCAACAAAGTTGAATCAAAACAACTTAAGTCATAGCGTTTGCAAAATTACTTAAAAAATTCAGACAAAGTAAACATTTTTCAAAGAAATTCACTCACTTTACAAACATTAAAATTATTTTACTGGTTTTGCCAATCTCAGAAATTTTGTAGTAGTAATCCAATTTTGATAAATGAACACTCAATTTATTAAAAATTGTATCATCTTAAAAAAATGTCCCCTTCAAGTTTTGAAACGACTGCCATTTTTTGTAAAAAAAACCCTAAATTTTGTGCGATTTTCTATTTTTTTACCATTTAAGGTATATTTTCAATGAAGTTTGGTTTAAGCAGAAAAATATTATTCACGATTTTTTAGATCTGGCGTTGGACTACTACCAATAATTGGAGATATAGGATGCACACTGCTAAACATATAAGACAGTAGTGGCGGACTGAGCCAAAACGGCATGAGGAAGGTTTGGCCTAAAAGGGCTTAATCCTATACATCAATGGGCCTAATGATGAGAGGGGGCCTATAATGCTTTTTAGATGAGTCTACTTTTAACTAGAGTAGTATTAATGATTATAGCAAGCTTAATTTAAGTTATTTAATTTTAGTTTCATATTTAATCAAATTAAATCAAATGATATTATTTTATTTTATTTAAATAAAAAACTTAAGTTTATTTATTTTAATGTAATTTTTAACTAAACTATTTTATGTTCAATCTTTAGGGCCATTTTGTACTGCTCCAGAGCCTTAATCAAGTACGTTAAGGGCCCCTTGAGGCCCTAGTTTTCCATTTGGGACCATTAAAGGTCCAAGTATAAAGAATAGGGGTCTTAAAAGACCTAAATTCAGGTAACAAATTGATAATATTTTTAAGTACTTTAAAACAATTGTCTTTTGGGGCTCTTTAAGAGCTACCTAAGAGCATTGGGCCCCTTTGACTCTTGCGTTATAAATATACCAAATATTAGTTATGTTAATCATTTTTTAAGTTTATTTTCCGCTGAGGGGCCTAAGGAGGGTTGCCGCCCTCGCCCTAAATGGCCAGTTCGCCCCTGTAAGACAGTGATAATGAGTGCGAATTTCAAGATTATGCAATAAAATTGATTCTGATGATTACAAACAATAATTTATTTTCTTTTCTCTCTTTGTTTGTATTCTTTTATATCTTAAATCATTTTATGATATAAACACCCATTTTGAAATAGTACTTAGTAGACACTTGTTTTATTATTATTATTAGCATTTACTTTTTTTCCTCCTTTCATTCTCTGTTAAAATACTTTACATTCTTTATACTTGTTGTTTGTGAAAAAAGTATGCTTATAAAACTGTTAATTATTTGTATTTTTTTATTAATTTTTTTTTTACAATCAGTTATTATATTGTAATTGTTGGGCATTGCCTGTTTAAATAAATAAATAAATAGAAATAGAAATCATTTATTTTGCTATGAAGAAAGTATAAGTTTGTTAAATTACACATCTTCAAATCGCTGTGTAACACATGTTGTGTTATTGAGATGTTTTCCCTCATATTTTCAATTTCATGTTATATTTTGTATTTTACTATAATTTTTATACAAAACACGTAGTTTAGTAACAATAAAATGTATGTCTTATCATGTCACTGAACTGTTAAGGTTTTTTACTCAATTTTGTTTCGTTTAGGGATTATAAATCCTAAGTAAAAACAGAATAGAAGAAAATTAAAAGCAAAAACATTTATTATCAAAACATGTCTATTACCATGTTAAAATAATAATAAACAAAAACAAAAAATCGGGTGAAGGGTACTCAGAATAAAGTGTTTTTTTGTTTTTTTACCATAACAGTAGCCCTACTATAGCTCTTTATTTTTCTGAAAATGCACCGCTTTGTCTATAACATTCGATCTTTTCTCTTAAAGAATATATATATAATATATATATATATATATATATATATATATATAATATATATATATATATATATTATATATATATATATATAAATATATTTATATATATATAAATCTTTTTTGTATAATATGTGTTGTGTATAAAGAGTTATTCAATGTCTAAAATTTAAGTATATTTTCATTATAATAAAAAGAGGTATTTAATTTTCAATAAAAATTAATTAAATTTTTGTGTTTGAATGGACACTTGATTTTAACAATTAATTGACTGCAATTAGATTGGTATTAATGAAGGGGCCGATAATTAACTGCGAATCTCCACTCATAGTCAATAATTGACACACATAACTTAATTGACACACACTGTGCTTGCTTAACTTAATTTTCTATTATTCTGTCCCCCTCACAGTTTCTCTCACTTATTTGCTTTTATACGAGTAAAAATTAAAATAATAAATGTTTTTTGATGTGAGTAAAAAATAAACATGTTATTAATATTGATTTATGAGAGTATCGATATTAAAAAAAATCGTACCCCTAATACTTAAAATCTTAAAAACGTTTTTTAAATACACAGGTTTGGAAAGAAAATATACCTATCTATACTAGCTGTCAAAGTACCATTAATGCATCGAGCATTGATAAAAAAAAATCTAATAAAAATAAATTAAAAATATAACCTTAAACGATACTACTGACGATTAACTAGGAAAGAAGGCAGAGTTGATTGTTCGGAGGCGTTGGAATAAATAATTGTTAGAGTAATTAATCACATATAATTGTTTCTAATTTTAAAGTATCAGGTGTAAAATATATTTAGACATGTCACTTTTGATCATATTATTAGAGCATAAATAAAAATATAATAAAGTTATAAGAAAAAATAAAAATAAAATGGTAGGAAACTCTTGTCACATAAAAAAATTATGTACTTATTTCTTTTTTCAAGTGATTTAATAAATAAATGATAAAATAAAGAGAATATAAAAATATATTTCATGAATAAATTTTAAGTATGAAACTGAATAATGTATGGTTTAAGAAATATAATAAATAAATAATGATAAATACTTAGTATGATATAATCAAACTCAATTTATCAAATTATTTTGATAATACATAATTATACGAGTAATAAGTTATTCACGAAATAAAAAATGATAAAAACACTTAATTATAATATATTTAAAAATAGTATTTATGAAACATTTTTATTCATAGCCAATGAAATGAAATAAAATTAGTTAGTTTTAGTTGTATTAGTTCATTAATTATACTTAAGGTTGAGACTATTTTTGTATTTTCTATTCTTCGTCTTACAATTGTTCTTGTACCCATCTTCTAGATTACAGATAAGTACAGTCAATATGTTGTTTTATTACTTCAAAAACTTTATGCGTAGATTTATACATTTCTGTCATTTCAAATGTAATTAATAAGTTGTAAAAACAGTATCTCTTAAAAAACAAAATCTATGCGTAAATAGTGCTCTATGTAATATAATTTTACAGTGCAATATTTTGCCATAAAAATCATATAATAAAAAAAATCAGAAAAAAGTTTACATTAAATGACAAAAATTAGTAAATGTAAGATAAAATATTAGTCATTATTTAATTGTTACATTTAAAAAAAACTACATACTTTTTATAATCGACCCGATTATAAACAGATTAAAAACTACATACTTTTTATAAGTATGAAACGAATGATCCGAACAAGCCGAGGAGGTTCAAAAGGAGAAATGTAACATATATGGGAAATGTGTAAATTATTATAAAGAAAAATTTAGAGAAGCTCATGGAGAAAGAGAATACCAAATTTACGGACCTTGGTTGTTCTAGAGAACCATTCCACAAAAAAACTAAATTATTTTTTTGACAAGATCGGCATCGATCAAAATTTCTTAGACTCCTAGGGGAAAATATAAATTTTAGACTCACTAGGTATTATAAATAACCATATTTACTAATAATTGACTATACTAAAATTTTAAAAATTAAATGTAATTATTTACATGATCTAATATAATTAATGTATAAATTAATAATTTGATAAAATTGTTTTAAGATGATTAAGTATGCTGTGTGTTTTAGCAAATCCTTTAAAGAAGGACACTCCCTTTAATAATGTAAATTTTTATAAATAAAACTGTTTCTCTCTATAATTGCAATTTATGGAAATTACTAAGATTTAATTTGTTTTGATTTATTTCTTTCGTTGACTAATGGGAAAAATTGATGTTAATAATATTGTGGAATTCGAAATTAAATATAACCAATAAACAAAGAAAATAAGAAAATTATAATAGACATGACTTTAATATTTTTTATTTATTTTGTTTTTATTTATTTATTTATTATTATTTTTTAGTCAATACAATATTAACAATATTATAATTTACAGAATATTCATACAAAATAATTGATTTGATTACAAATATGTCAAATATGTATTGGGAATAAGAGCCTCCAAGAAGAAGACCTGAAACAGGAGGCTCTTTGTCACTGATTGGGTTTAAGGCTTAACAATAATAATCTAAGGAATAATGTTTTCTTATTTTCTTAAGTTACAATTCAGGTGTGATTTTTACTGATGTTTTAGTTTTGGATGTATTGTAATATTACACTAGTATTTTTGTGGTGAAATAAGATACGGTGAAATAAAAATACTTAAATGTGAGCATAAAAATAAAAAATTATGTTACGTGTTCTTTTTTTTACACAGCTCTTCTTCCATACTTCGGACTCGCTCTTGTTCTTAGATTTCGAAAATTACCAAATGTATACCGCAACACGTCTTCGGACTCGCTTACCAAATTTCAACTCAATTAGAAAATTTTTGGATTTTAAAATTTAAAAAAACGTGTATAAGTCAATCGACAAAATTGAACTAACGCTGATAATAAGATGAAACTTAGCACATAAATTGTTCCTATGAGTATATACGTGCAAAATTACAAAACGATCTAATAATTTTTCCGAGTCTTATGAATTATTGAAATTTTCTCAGATTCATTATTGCGGGTAAATGACTTCATAAAGAGTTATTTTTTGAATAGCACCCTGTGTAAATAAACAAGGAGCTACGATGATAACAGCCACTCCCGACCCCACTCTACCAATTTCGCCAACTGCTATATCTTAATATTTGTATATTAAACTTTATACATTCATTAAATACTATAAGCATTAACGATTTTAAAACTTGTTTTCTTAAAATCATATTTTCTAGTGAATATCAAATTATCTTTTGTAACGTTTGTATAAATCGGGTGAAAGAGTTTAACTCTCGTACTAGCTCTCACAGCAGAGCCTCGAGAGCCAAAATGTAAGTAATCTTTCTCGGCAAGGCTTGGAGGCAATCTAGTTTATATATAAATTAAACTGTCTTCTTCGGCTTCGTTTTAAGAAGAAAGAAAAACTTTAAATTCCCTTGTTGCATAATAACTACCTACGACTTAATTTTATTTTTTAGTAACCCATGGCTAATCCTTCAAATAAACTATGATATTTATTTAGTAAATAAAACATCAATAAAATAATAAATAAAATTTCATTGTAGAATGTTTGATAAAAAAACATGATTCATTAATACAAAATAAATTAAACAAAATCTACAACTTTTAGATTTAAATATTTTTTAGAACAATGGTAAACTAAAGAGCTTTTACCAACTGATAAGCTTCGGCTAAATTTACGAAAATTATTTTTTAGAATATCTGTTTCGTAATAAAAATACAAAAAAATGTTAACATGACTTAAGAAAATCTAAAGTTATATATTGCACTATAAACTGTTTTATAATGTAACGAAATGGATAAATGAAACAAGAGCTTTTGCCAACTGATAAGCGTTTAAGTCATTGAAAGGAGTGTCTTTTACAGTTCTTTGATTTATAAAAACATAAATTTTATTTTTTAATATTTATTTAAAGGGATAGATAGGCAAAAGATTTGTTTGCAGATATGTTTCTGCCACATTTATGGGAGTCTGGTTTACAACTATCTGATCTATGATAAAAATAAATGTAACTTTCATTCTTATTTTTTAAGAGTTAGATAGGCAAAATATTTGTTTACTATGTTTTACCAACATTTATGGGAGTGGCGTTTACGACAATCTAATCTATGATAAAAATGAATGTAACTTTTATTCTTTTTTTTAAGAGATAGATAGGCAAAAGATTTGTTTACTATGTTTTACCAACATTTATGGGAGTGGCGTTTACAACTATCTGATCTATGATAGAAATTTATTTAATTTTATTCTTATTTTTTTAAGAGATAGATAGGCAAAAGATTTGTTTGCAGATATGTTTCTGCCACATTTATGGCAGTCTCGTTTACAACTATCTGAACTATGATAGAAATTTATTTAATTTTTATTCTTATTTTTTTAAGAGATAGATAGGCAAAAGATTTGTTTACTATGTTTTACAACATTTATGGGAGTGGGTTTACAACTATCTGATCTATGATAGAAATTTATTTAATTTTTATTTTTATTTTTTTAAAGAGATAGATAGGCAAAAGATTTGTTTGCAGATATGTTTCTGCCACATTTATGGCAGTCTCGTTTACAACTATCTGATCTATGATAAAAATAAATGTAACTTTCATTCTTATTTTTTAAGAGTTAGATAGGCAAAATATTTGTTTACTATGTTTTACCAAATTTATGGGAGTGGCGTTACAACTATCTGATCTATGATAGAAATTTATTTAATTTTTATTCTTATTTTTTTAAGAGATAGATAGGCAAAAGATTTGTTTGCAGATATGTTTCTGCCACATTTATGGGAGCGTCGTTTACAACTATCTGATCTATGATAAAAATAAATGTAACTTTTATTCTTATTTTTTAAGAGATAGTAAGGCAAAATATTTATAAACAAAATATAATTGTTTTCGAACATTTATAGGAGTGGCGTTTAGAACTATCTATCTATAATAAAAATGAATGTAACTTTCATTCTTTTTTTAAAAGATAGTAAGGCAAAGTATTTGTTTACTAATATGTTTTACCAACATTTATGGGAGTGGCGTTTAGAACTATCAATTTATGATAAAAATGAATGTAACTTTTATTCTTTTTTTTAAGAGATAGATAGGCAAAATATTTGTTTACTATGTTTTACCAACATTTATGGGAGTGGCGTATACGACTATCTGATCTATAATAAAAATTAAGTTTTATTTTTTTAAGGGATAAGATTTAAGGCAAAAGACGTTTTTTACTGTTAAGTTTCTGCCACATTTATGGGAGTGCCCTTTACAACAATCTGATTTGTAATAAAAACTAACGTAAATTTCATTTTTAATATTCATTCAAATCAATTGTGAGATAAAAGATTTGTTTACCGATAATTTTCTGTCACATTCATGGGAGGGACCTACTGCATGTTCTACTTTTTCAAAAGATTAAAAAATAATGAATAACAATATATATTTTTCTTAATTTACATTAACATTTTGAATAAGATAATTTACGGCTGTTGTAGTTTTTTTTATCTTCAAGGATAAAAAGTAAGTATAGAGAATAAGTAAAGATTAAATAGAAAAAGAAATTATGAGGTAAACAAAGTATTTACTGTTTTCTTCGTGTTCTAAAATGTTTTATTATGTTTTTATTATTTCTTAAATTTATTTTTTACAGCCTTTTACTCTTTTACAACTTTTCTACTTATAGCTTGTCTTAAGTATTTATCTATTTATTTTTTAAAGGCACGTATTTATTTATGTTTAATGTTGTAAAAATAAACAATTATCAAAGCTAAAAATAAACTTGTCATTTTGTATAACATTTTTCATTAAATGAATTAAGAATTTGCAAATAAATATTTACAATATTTAATGAAAAAAAAGTTTTTTCGTTTTTAATTTTTTTAATTGGCTAAAATCACACGAATATTTTGTTCCGTCAATCATAGGATTTAACTGAGTGAAATTTTAAATATTTATATTTGTGTTACTAAAAGTAGCACTTACAATGACAATGGCAAAGGTAGTGATTAAACTCGGCGAGTATTCAATAAAAAAGGTCATGATAAAGGAAGTAATGAATATATTCAAAATGAAAGTAGTGATGACAATGGTTATGATGTTTGTAGTGATGAAAATTCTCATAGTGAAAGCAGTAATGAAAATGTTCATAGAGAAAGTAGTGATGAAAATATACATATAAAAATCAGAGATGAAAATTCTCATAGTGAAAGCAGTAATGAAAATGTTCATAGAGAAAGTAGTGATGAAATGATCGTGATGAAAGTAGTGATGAAAATGTACACAGAGAAAGTAGTGATGAAAATAAACATGAAATAAACATCTCTCATTTTCAACAACATTAACCACTACTTTCGTAATTCATATATTTTTATAGTGAAAGTAGTGATGACAATGTTCATAAAAAAAGTAATGACGAAAATTTTCATTGTGGCAGTAGCGATGAAAATTATTATGATGAAAGTAGTGATAAACATTTTCATGGTGAAGATTTTAATATAAATGATTATGTTAACGGTAGAGATGAAAACTTGCCGTAATGAAGACAACAATAAAGAGGCGTGAATCGCAACAAAATGCATAAAGAGAGGATAATATATGTATATTTATATGTTTAAAAAATAAAACTACAATTTGACAATATTAAGACATTTATTTTACTCATGACATAAGAATTTTAGGAAAGATTAAGAATGAGGTAAAATGAAAATTTGAGGATAAGGCAGTACAAGACATGCAGGAAAGGTACAGAGTAAGAGAGGGGTGCGGTGTCAGCCCGAGGCAGGTCGTGTTTTGTAAACATTGCCCTCGTCATGCCCACCGATGGTTTATTTATTTTATTCTTAACTTTATTTCGTCAATAAATAAATAAACAGATATGATATGATTAATTAAGTTAATTTTAAGGATTTTTTAAAATATTTTTCTTGTGTTTTATTTTTATTTTATTAAATATATGCAATAAAAAAATAAATGTAGAATGATTGATGTGGAAATATTGATATTATTGAGTAAATATTTGTAAGTAGGTAGGAGGATGGTAAGATATAGGTTATGTATAGGGTAGTAGGGCAGTAGGTATAGGTATGGTTACTGACCCTTACGAGGCGTGGTACAGTTTGAGGGCTGAGTTGCTTCGGCTGGCGCCTCGGTTCCTTCTTGCTCCGAAGCCATCTCCTCGCAAAGCCTGACTGCGCTCCAGCATCCCTGGTCCACATCCCTACCCCCCACACGACTCCCCGACCTACTACCCACCTACCCTACTCGTATCGGATCGATACTCTCTCATCCAAAAATGTTGGACCTACTACCTCATTCCTCTCTTACCCTTTCTTAATCTCACACTACCGACCCACTTCTCGTCCCTACCCCAAACTGTAGTATGTAATAGAGTAAGCCGTCTCCGCGCCCGGTAGCGGCAGGGTATCTAGTTTAAAATTTGAAAGGGTCTAATGTTTTTATACCACTAAATAGCCAAAACTCCTTATCTTTACAAAGAATAACACCGACACACAGACACATTTTATAAATCATATAAAGATACGTCTTAAAGACATATATCCACCTATATAAACACATACACACGAGATAAAGCTATACATGTATACTAAGCTCGATCCATCTTATACATAAACCAAAAAATAAAAGGATCATACCAACCCAGAAAGAAAAAAAAGTAAATAAATAGATTTAAAGAAAACCGTTCCCTGCTCACATCCACACCTCTAGTAAAACATTCATGCTTCTTTGCTTAAATAAAAAATATCTAGTAGCTCGTTTTATCAGGATATTTATTTCATATCTTATTTATATATTTAATTACTTCATCATGTTTATTTATTGCCTTCTTATTTACTTAAATGGAGTTTTTTTTTAAATAAAAACACTAATGCTTACAATAACAGAGTAATGTCAAGTGTTTATCTACCTTTTTCTAAATATTTTCTATACATTTTAAATAAATTTAAGTAAAAATTAATAAAAAGCAACTATTAAAATATAACTTTAATTCAATGCTAAAAAAGACTATATAAATAAACTAGTAATGCGTTGTATCAATATCTCACGTCAGAAGATCTTGATACAAACTATCATTTCTATGCATTTTTTATTAGTTGCATTCAAAACTAATAAAAATATTTAAAAACGGACTCCCTTCGCTCGCTATATAGAGTAAATAGGAAAACATATTTAGAATTTTACGTACTGAAAAGGGCTCGTTCAGCTCGAGGGATTGCGTATGTTTAGAATTTTACATACTGAAAAGGCATTGCTTCACTCGCTGGATTACAAGAATCAATAATACGAATACAAAGGGGCTCGCTTGATTAGGTATTATTCATAATCATGATAGTAAAATCAAGCTCGCTTCGCTCGCTTAAAAAAATGTATTAATAATGATGATAGTAAGAAAGAGCTTGTTAGATTGCGTGTACTAATTATTCTGCATTAAACTATAAAGGCTCGCTTCGCACGTTAAATTCCATATATTTATAATTTTTTATTATAAATAGGACTCGCCTCGTTCGCTTTATTGTTTATATTAATTAAATAACATAAGAATATTAGGCTCGCTTTGCTCGCTAAATTGCGTGTATATTTATGATTTTACCCATAAAAAGCTACACACTTAGCTAGCTAGATTGCATGTATGTAAAAAGTTCATTTATACATAGTGAATTATATATAAATAATTAAGGCTCGCTTCACTCGCTAGATTTCGTATATTTGAAATTTTACGTAGTAAAAAATAGCTCGCTTCGCTTGCAAGATTACGGCTCTAAGTAATATTGCATAGTAAGAAGTACTCGCTTTACTCGCTAAGAATCTAAAGTACATAAAATTGATCTTTATCTTGTAAATTAGTAAAAATTAATTATTATATTAAATTGTAGATTTTTTTGGATTTTTGTAAAAAAAAGAACAAATAACACTTTTTGTTCTTCTAATCAAGAGCTTTTCAACGATATATAACTCAATTTATTTCTTTCAATATTTTTTAAAAGAATATTAAGTTGTTATACAACTTTATATAAAAACGTTTTGGATATATTTAAATTTTTAAGCCTATCACATATATTTTCTTTTTCTGCTCTTTAAGAGCTTTAAAAGGAAATACAAAATAACATTTTCACTCAACATTTTTTTCATATGGTCCGCCATTTTGAAAATATTTGTAGGAATATAACCAAAACCTATACAGCTCTAGCTTATAGGCTAATTCTACATGAGTACCAAATTTTATCAAAGATCAGTCAAATTTTACAGCGGTTATCATAAATTCGTTAAGTTATATTACATGATATGTTATTAATTCGTTACGTATTTGAGCAGATTCTGATCTTTTATAAGATTTAGCTGACTCGTCGACTTAGAACAAACCCATCATATACAGATATACTAGCCGTATTCACACAAAAAGTTTCCTTGGTATCCTTATTTATTGTATAAAGAGATACACTTATACCAAATTTCAACTCAATTGTATTCAGTTTTTGATCTTGACGCGTCAGATTAATTTCATTTTATTGTGATAGTTTTTTTTTAAATTAAGCTGTTTTATTTATTACATAAAATGTGCAGTCATCACAAAATCTCAGTCGAAACAATACACTTAGTTATGTAATTATTTTTATTTATTCGTTTGTATTGCATGTAGTTGTACTATAAAATAGAATATAGCATAATAAACAAAAAATAACTCCTCGAATTATTTACATAGAAATGTATTTTTCTTAATGCCACATAAAGATGTTATTATTATTTTACTAAATAGCTACTTATGCCAATTATTATCTTGAATAAGCGTTTCAAATTGCTATATCATTACCAAAGAAAGTTTTAGGTTGTAATTTTTTAAAACCAAATTTTGTTGCATCTATGGCTTTTTTAAGTTAAGTAGCCGTCAAGGTTTGTGAAATAACTAAGGGACATGCTTATTATTAAGATCTGCTTAACTTTCGCTTATATATAAAATTTATAATTCTTTAGTTCCCTCTCTAGATTTTATTAACATATGCATTGAATCAACATAGGTTTTTTTAAAGTTATCTACATAAAGAATGCAGGATCTTTTAAGTTTGTAGAGTTATTTTTATTAATAATTCACAACAATATTGTGGTTGAATGAAATAACAGATATAACCTTGTTTTTTAAATCAAATAAAAGTAATAAATAAATAAAATTATTTAAATAAAATGCAGGGAAATTAAAATCAGAGGTATTTGGAAAAAATCTGAATCAAATGCAAATAATTCTTCAAAATCATTTCGGTCCAAACTGGGTTATAAATGACAGGACAAGTTATAGCTGGGTGTAAAAGTAAACTATGGATATGAATATTAATGCTAAGCCAGTATGTGAACAAAGGAAAATGACACTGACATGAAAATCACAAGTAGGAATAGAAACCAATTAATTGATGGCTCAAAGAGACCGAGCTTTGAATTAAGTTCTAGAACAAACGTTTTTACTCTACTCCAATCTCTACTTGTATAACAACTCGTCAGCACTATACCTATTCCTCTCCCCCATACATATCTACTCTATATTCTTCTCTCGAGCTCTCTATTTCTTTCATTATCACCTAACCTTAAATTTATGCTAAGCTGCTCTCATATGAAGCATAAAATAAATAAATATTCATAACTTACACTAAGCTTTCGATGGTTTTAATGCAGTATTAAATCACGAGAAACAAACCTGTAAAAAGAAAATAAAATATTATATTGTTAAAAATACAATAAAGCAAAGATTGAAAGTAAGATCGTTTATATGAGAACTCAAAGGTTTAAACCCTTTTTAAGGTCTTTTCGCGTAAATTAAAAATAAATTAACAGATTAACATAAAAATAAATAATGCTGTTATGTTAATAAAATAAATAATGCAATCAAAGAAATTTTGGTATAATTACTGAGGTTATGCAACATAAGTAATAAATATATATTATTTTATTTACGCATATTTTGTAATTTAATTATTGTAAAAAATGTATTTAAATATAAATAAACGATTTATTTTTTATGTTTTTTATTTAAATCGGTGGCAGGCTGTTTTGTTTGCTCTTTTTAATTGAAAAGTTAAAATCAAAGTGTACTATGAACAAAAAAAAATCAGTCACGGAGTACCTCGGAACTTCTAGCCATATCGAATTCGCTATACGCTTATCCTAAACCTTTCGGACTCGCTTCGCTCGTCCTGAGAATAAGAAACAAACCTAATTTACAATTTATTGTATTTTCGGAAATTTTTGCTGTCGTTTATAAAATTTAATAATTAGGAGAAATAAAAATTATTTTCCAAAAATCACAACTAACCCTAAAGATTAACAAAAGGTGCAAAAGGTTTTATACCTACCCTCACAATTAATAATAATAACCCTAAAGATTAACTTTTGTACTTAGTTTTAATTATTTATAGAATAAGCACACTTGAAGTTATAATTATACCAGAAACACACGTATGCATGAGTGTGTGTCTGTCTTTTGCAACTAAAAACCATTCAAGAGGTCCTAAAATTGATAATTTAGTTGAATCTCGTTTTCCTTTATTACATTTAAACACAATACTTTTACCTCCCGTACAAATAAGGAGAAATAAATATACAAATACTTTTAATTAAAACTACAGTGATATCTAACAAATATTATAATCATTTTAATAGTTAAATGAGTATCAGTTAATAATTATAATATACATATATCAAATTAAAAATTAAAAACACAACGTTTCCGAAAACGATATATTGGTGCATGTAAATATTTATTAGAAGTAATAAAAACCTTATTTATTTTTTAAGTGAAATAAAAACTTAAAGGAAAAAATTTAAAGTATTGTATAGCATGTTTATAAGTATTTACTTTAAAAAAATATAATTATTACTTGAAACTAGGTAATATTTTGCTTGTCTCCTCTTATAGGACTAGAAGCATTGTTTAGGAAAATTGTGACGACTTTTTCCGTACTTACAGATCCCAAATATCTAATCAAAGTTTGTGTCGTAAAACGTCTGTACGTATGGAAGATGTGAAACTTTTTTGTGAACACGCAACAGCTCAAACGGCTAACTTTCTTAAGATGGAGCTTGATAAAATATCAAGTCCTATAAAAAATAGGATTGATAAGATTTTGGGCAAACTCCAACATAGTGTCTCGAAATGCCAATATTAATTTAAAAAAATATTTGTTTTTTAATTATGACGTTACTTTTTTAACTCAGCGGCTACATGTTGTTGTCCTACATTAGTTTGTTATATTACTACTTTATATAAGTGGCATATTACATGAGCGAATTTTCAAATGTATTAGTCAAAACGTGATTTTGTTTACATTATGTTACATATGTCAATCATTAAAACCAGAACTAATGGTATTAAATTTTAAACTTCATACTGGTAAAAACCAAATATATCAGTATACGTGTACAACATCAGACATTTTTTTTTAAGTTTTGTGATTTTTTAAAAATTTTCTCTGAGTCTTTTTGTAGGTTAATGACGTCACACATATCATAAACAATAGGGTTCAGGACATTAATGAAGTCGATTTTGTTCTACTAAATTTCCAATAGAACGACGGTCCCATAGAAACGTCGTTCAGAAACAAAGCTCGTACTTAAATACATACATAAAACAAATATATACACACACCACAACAATATATATATATATATATATATATATATATATATATATATATATATGTGTGTGTGTGTGTGTGTGTGTGTGTGTGGTGTGTGTGTGTGTGTGTGTGTGTGTGTGTGTGTGTGTGTGTGTGTGTGTGTGTGTGTGTGTGTGTGGTTGTGGTATATATCTGTGGTTGAATTGTTCTCGGGATATTAAAGATGATAATGCAAGCCAAGGGTTATTTCTATTATTTTTATAAATGGTAAAGGAAAACATAATTCCATATTTGGTCTCTTGTATTTTTAATAACATTGAGATAAGGGGTAGTAAGTTTTCCTGGTCATACTGTACTGTCCAGACACACTGAACAGTAAAGAAGAAATAAGTAAAGAAGTTAACCGGTCAAGCATAAAAATGTCTCATTCTTGGCTACAAAACAAAGATAATATAAAATATATTTCTCGTAATTGTTAACACAGTTTTTTATTATAACACAACCTAATAAAATCTACAATGAGTTTCTGACTATGTGTATAGGGACACATACATGAAAAATATAATTATTAAATCATAACTGTTAATAGTCGTGACTGTTGTAAGCCTTTTCATCTATCATTCTGAGTCAATAGAAAGACTAATATTGACCTACAGGACAAAAACAACTTGACCCTCAACCACAAAGATGTTCTACTCATCCCCCTCTCCCTCCCACAAAAGAAATCTCAGGTTGCTCTCATTATTCTTGGAATTAAAAGTTTAATTCTCTTGAGTAAAAATATTTAAGAACTACCTATGGAAGATTTTAAAAAGTATATTAAGGACATCCTTACTATACATACCCCAATTAAATGTTCAAGTTTTCCGATCATATTTTAGGTTCCACAGTTATTTCTGCGGTTTTCCTATATTTTAGTCAGAGTGGGACGAATCGAATCAGTATTATTCGATTCAGCACTCTAAAAAGCATAAGAAAAGACTTTTGTCCTGGCAAAAAAAATGTAATCTTAATTTTGCAGAATATTTGAAAAATTTGCTCTTTTAGCAAATCGGGTTAATTACTTTATAACAACCAGGTTACCAAAACTTTTTTATCGTGATCATGGACATAGACCGATTTTCCAGAAATACATATAAGGAGACGCATCTACATGAGAACAAATATTTAAGTCCTACTAAATCCCAAGCAAAGCTTTTTAGAGTATTTTAAATGAAAACCTCGAAGTCAGTTAAGTTTGACCGAAATCTCCTTTCCCTTTTCTTTGAAATAGTCTTTATGAAAAAAAAAAAGTATTGAAAGTTAATTAAACTCTAGTTATTTAAATTTGTTTTAATTAAAATTAGACACTGAAAAATTGCTTTAGTTTCCAAATTTTAAAGTTGCTGATATCACTAATGCTGAGAGGTAAGAACAATATATGCATTATACAGATATAGGATGGATAGAATATATTATTACTGTAAAAACATGCTTTGAAATCATCAATAAATAAAACCATCAGTAAACAAGTTTATAAATGTACCCTTGTTTGCCTGGGAATAGTATTAAGAGGTCATTATTTGTAGAATAAATTATCCTCAAGAAAAAGGGTGGAGTCGACTTGAAAAGCCTTAGCCAATAAACTTGATCTGTAATAGTTTTGTAAATCTGTGAAGAAACGTGCAAGAGCGTATTAGTGGTAGTCAGGTGTAGTTGTAGAAGGGGTTGCCATTTTCAATTGGCTTGCTTTTTACCTAGGCAAAAAGGAAAAATAGAGGCCCAAGACAGAAACCCTAGAGGACTCCCCACAACTTACATTATCCAGTTATCCCTACCCAGGCAAAGGATTTAACAAATATATAGGGCAAAAAAAAAGAATCTTAGACTGTCTCCCAAAGGAAATAATATAAAAAGACCACCTGTGTACAGGCTTTACAAAGGACATGTAAACTGTTGCCCCCGGACGGCCCAGGCTTATTAGGATTTGTCAAGGTTCCTTACCTCAAAGCACGGGTCTAAGCGTATTTGCGCTTCACCATATTTCTTTAAACAAGTAAATAAACGACTAGAGTTTTGAGGAAAATGTCTAGACCAACATAACTCATAAAACTGGCCTAAGACCTTTCCATCCTTTTTTTAAAAAGATTTTAACACATTAGTCCAACAGCCAGGCCTAAAATATGTGACTCATTTTGTACTACTTTAAACAAAATTTATGAATAAAAAAGCATAGTCTGCCCATCCAGAGTGGAGCCTTACATATGAATGCGCTCGCTCAAAATATTAGAAAATCGCACAAATTGCAGTTATCTTGCAATAAAAGTTCCCTGTGGGTCGTGTGCAAAATATGAAGAGAACATTTTATAAAGCTGATAAAATGTCCTATGAAACAAGTGTTTTTTCATCAAAGTTCGATAAGTACAACTAAAGTTATGACATTTGTTAAATAGCCAAAAGTATTCACAAGAAGCCAATATTTTTCAGAGAACTTTGTATTAATTAATATTTTTTTTGTGTTTTTGAAAGAGCTATAACATTGAGTGGAGACATCCGATTTTTATGATTAAACACTCTTTTAATAGGAAATTTTATTAGGACTAAAAAATGTATCTTCATGTTTTACACAAGACCTACAGGAAACCACTTATTTAAAGAAAACTTAAATGTGTGGGATTTTCTAAAATTTCGAGCATGTGCACACGATGGGCTCCATTTTGTATAGACATCGGTCATATTATCTGCCTAAGTATTGCCTATCCACCTAGATCGTCCCTGGTACTAAGTTGATTTTTGGTTAGACTTACATACTGTTTTTCTGCTTTAGGCTAGGGCAGGTTTGTGGCCAGGAATTACAGCCTAGGTTAGGCCAAATAAAAGCCCTTAAGTAATAACTACTAAAGAGCTCAAGCTAGTCCCGCTTATAGACGCCTGCGCGAATAGTAACCTCGGTGCTCACGTGAAATGTTTTGAAGAGAGGGCAAGGTAACAATGCCTCCGTTCTTTTATTTTGTGCGAACCTCGCTAAGTATCACCGCTTTCACACCGCAGCTGAATTAATTATTATAATAATTATTAATAATTAATTATTAATAATTATTGAATTCCCTTTCTTATATTTTACTTTTGATGAACCTTAATGGTTTTAAATGCAAGTCTTAGCCGACTGCGGGAAACGGTATGAGTGCTCGCTATCGAAAATTTAAAACTATTTTCTGAAACAGAACCTCTAGCCTAAAAGATAGTTTCTAACGTCTCGATCTTAAAGACCGGGGAAATGTTACAAGATTTTCTTTTAACAATATTATTGATAAAAAAAATCTCAGTCTCTGTTGAAGATAAAATATTTTTGTAAGTCAAGGTACTGATTTATATGATACGCTGCGCTTTCATTGAAGCATTTCATATTGTGGGAAACGTTCCAAGATTCAAACGATATACCGGTTTAATTTGTGACTCAATGTAAGATTTTTATTAATTATTTCACTAGCTGAATTAAATGGCAGAAATAAAGAAAATGACCATGAATTTATGTTTTGAAAATAATGAGCCATAACAGGGCTACTGCTGTCACGAGAAAAATCAAATTATTTGTTGTTTTCAATGTAATAATTAGAGGTTTAACCTGTAAATGCATTATTACTCGGCTCCTCATTAAATAGTCAATAAGAACTACATAATTCTATGACCGTTGTCTGGATGATCATGTTTTTAGGTTACATTTAAGCGTCTAAAGAAAAAAAGTTGTAATTAATTAAGTATAGAAAGAAATATTGGTAATCATTATTCCAATAAATAAGAAAATAATAGAATAAAAAACAAAAATCAGGTACGGGGGATTTTAGAACTTTTCCTCATCACATCGGATTAGCTACGCTCGTCCTCTTAGCTTCGGACTCGCTTCGATCGTCCTCAGGTAGTAAATGCATCCGTTTATTCTCAGGGGTCACTTATACAGCACTAACTACGCTCAATACTGCTTAATTTTTATGATGCAACAAAAATCATGCATATATTAGTCGTATTGAAACAAAACTTAGAGTACTTATTTATTACGTAAATATATACTTGTTCCAAATTTCAACTCTACATAATTATTTTTCGATATTTTTTTTTAAAAAACATACTCAAGTCATTTAATAAAAATTTAACTAATGCATATAATATGATGAAACTTAGCACATACGTTAGTCTTGTACATAGTCACATGCGTGCCAAACCTCAATCCGATCGCATCATTTTATGATTTTTCGAAATTTGCGCTGAGTCATTATTGCGGGTTAATGACGTCATACAAAATTATATCCAAATAGCACAACTACAGCGGTAGTTTCAACTCTCTAGCATAAATAAAATAGGAGCTACGATGATAACAGACACACACATACACACACACACACATACAGACAACTTTGTGAAAACCACTCAGGAGGCACAATACTTTTCCTATATACCTACGGTATAAATGAGGAAAAGTAATAACTGAATTAAAAATATAACCAAATAAATAGATAATACGTATAAATAATAAATAATAATTAAAGGCACAATTTAATAAAATGAAATGAATAAATAAGTAGACTAAAAAATTAAAATTATAAATAAGTAAAAGTTAATAAAATAAATAAATAAGTAAAACAAAACAAAATAAAAAAGAATAAAATAAGGTAAAGGTAAAGAGGTATAATAAAGACATTTAATAGGTAAGACAAGAAGGTAAAGACATTTAATAAATAAATTTTAAACAATAAAATAATATAATCCAATAAAAAATAAATAAAAGTATAAAAATATAAAATAGATCTTAATAATTAATGGTGACTGTTTATAACTAATAAAATAATTAGTGTCCTTGAATAAACACTAAATAAAGTCAACTAAATAAATAAATCTCATTAAATATAATTTACTTTTTAATCCCTTTAAAAAGATTTACGGTAAGCAGTTGAAATACTAGTATCATTAAAATTAAACCTGATATGCACATTCATGAGAAAAATGTATTGCTTTTATACTTCTATCCAAGTACTTAGGATTAATTATTTACTTTGATTTATTTAATTAATGACTACAAGAAGGTGAGGAGGATCGATAGAAGGAGTTGGCCCACTTAACCTGATCCTTGCTACACACCTGTAACCTCCCAGTAACCTTACCCACTGTATCTTACACTAAACCAATCTTTCACTTCTATCTTTAAAACCATTTCCCCCGAACTTTATCATTCTTTACTTTATTTATTTACAATGAGCTAACTTATTTATTATATTTCATCTTTTATTTTTAAATTGTATTTTTTATATTTATAATCTATTATCTATAAACCCAAGATAAAGTTTTATTATCTTTTTACTATATAACTATACGTTTTATAACTTCATTTCTTTTATTACCTATTTGATCTCTTTAAAAAACTTACAACCAAGTGAAATAATTTTGATGTTATTTATTTGTAATACGTATATATACATTATTTTATAGGTTTTCTTAAATTAATTTATCGTTAACATTTTATTTTAATTCTTATCTTTTTTATAAAAATACATACATTCATGTTTTTAACTAAATCTTTCTTTTTCAGGAGAAAATGTTTTGTCATATTAGCGGATTTTCTTTGAGAAAAAGGATTTTTTCCCATCTTTCCGGCATATACACACACACACACACACATACATATATATATATATATATATATATATATATATATATATATATATATATATATATATATATATATATATATATATATACATATAAACCATTCCTTACAAACAAACTATTTTTCAAACGGATAGATATTGTTTTATCAAATATTGGAGGACAAGAACCCTGTAAAAACCCAGTTTGTCGTGTCATCATTGACCCGGTACGCTGAGTCAGCAACATTTTTGAAAAAGTCGGTAAAATTCAAGGGCATTTTTTTTTCCGCCGCGAAAAAGGTTCTTATTAATGTTTTTGGGGCGTTGAATGGGGAGTTAAAAGTAGTCCTTGATGAGTAACTGCTGAAGTTATGAAGCATATACCAGAACAATAAGCAAGAAATACAATGTTAAGCACGGAAATACGCATTCCAAAGGGAATTCGCTCGGCTTGCAGACCACCGCGCCAGCATTTTTTTATTACTCCCGTCAACTTTCTCAAGAAGTAGAATAATCAAGGGACTATAGCGTCGCGTTCTACAATCATTGAGAAAAACAGCAATGACAAATATGAGTTCCAATTCCAGTCGAAGTGGTGTCTGTTTCTGACTTTTTTAGATACCAATTGGTGTTAAATTGATATTTAAATACCAAGGAAGAAAACCAGATCATTAAGGTTAAAGTTATCTGATTCTACGGCAAGGGCCAATAGGGACGTGGTAATTTAATCCCAAAACGTAGCCTAGAAAAGTAATTGTAGCGTGGGTATACACTGCATCTTTAGTACAAGAAATATATAAACAGACAAAAGTAGAGGTAAATAAAGGCTAAGAATTCTGATCGTTGGGTGCAGCGAAAATGATCGATCTTTTCGGGGTCGGTTAACCTTGTTAAGAACAAACCATTGATCTCAATGCTCAAAAGCGGATGCTTTGAATTGGGAAATAAAGATAAGAGAAACCTGAAAGTTCATGATACCTAAGGGAATCATGAGCTTTCATGTTTCCCAACTATCTCAAATAGAGTAAAAAAGTGTATGATGCACTTTTCTCCCAAAGAAATAGGAAAAAATTATGATTGCTTGTTGTACATTTTTCCCTGAGGGTCGGTCTAAGAATAAATATTATTTTAAACTTTAATTTGTGTATATGTGTTTTGAAAAATGAGTTGGTGAAAAATTTTAGAGATGAACAAATTAAATGAAGTCATGGTTTATTAATAGATACTAAGTTTAAAATTTTAAATATATAGGAGTTACCAATTTGAAAAAAACTATAATATCAAAGGTAAGAAATTAAAATTAAGAATTAGAAAAGAATTCAAAAATATGTAATGCATGTATTCAAGATAACGAAAGAATCATACAAATTGGCTGAGAAATGTGGAAGAATTGAGTTAGTTGTTTTCATCTTCTCTAATTATACCTCATACCGTACCGCTGATACTCTAAATTTGAATATACTCATCACCCAATACACTCATGTATTACTGCACTAGTTTACTTATTGAAGTAAGCTTGTACAGTAATACAGGAGTGTATTGGGTAATGAGTATATTCGAATTTTTCATTCCCAATATAAGTATAAAGAAATATCAATCCTAATAATGGTACGATTCCCAATATTAGGAACGAAATTTTCTTTTCTTCAATCAATTATTTTGACATTTTTCTATATGAAATATAAAATGAATCAATGGCTAAAAAATAATTGAAAAATAATCATATAATCTAGAAAAAAAATCAATATAGAGAACAGTTGGGAAATGAAATAAGAGGTGATGGTCAGAAGGACGAAGAGAATCTACTGCGTCTCAAGCAAGGATCTTGAATAAAGAGGATAACGAGCTAATTCGATTTCCCATATAAGAAAGTGACCCCGTTGAAGATAACATTAGTGAATCCATCACAAAAAAACATAGGTCAAAAACAAACTGCACGTGCTTGGTGCCATCTGTGCATGCTTACAATAATTAAATTAACTTTGCAGGTAATAAATTAGAGATAAACTTAACTTCCGACGACGAAAGGTTTTCTATAGTAGGTTATAAACAAATAGTGAAAATTATTAACTTTATTTAGTTTGTTGCCACCTCGTGTCTTCATACTTTTATTAAAAAATAAAGGTTGGTCATTTAAATGTTTTATTTTCCCTGAAATGGTAATAAGTCTTGAACGTGTCACATAACGATCCTACGTTATGCACGTTTAAGATATTCTTAAAGGAAATTTGATAAAAGTCTAAACTAAACGAATAAGAAGTAAAAGCATATGAAATCTACCATAATTTCTTAGAAAAAGCAACATAAAAACGTATTTGAACACAATACCTTAAAATAATATCACCCTCAAAACAAAGAGCGGTTTCGTACAAACATGTTCGTACCAATAACAGTGAACCATGCACTAGCCAGAACAGAGACTTGTGGACTATTCGCTGTTTAAAGAGATAGTTGTAAGGTTGGCAGTACCATTGGTGGGAAAACGAAGAGTGATGCAGTTTTCTTTATCGTAAGATTAACACAGGAGAAGATTAAAATACTGCTTTTATTTATTAATTATTATTAGTTATGGATGAAGGTGCATTCACAATACTGTCGTAGCAATGCGTCCGTCCGTTGCGAGCGGTGACAGCTTAAATTCCAACCTATGTAATCGTATGGGACGCTCTTAAACAGCTTGCGGTAGCGTTGCGGAAAATGGAAATTTTCGCAAATCGACTAAACCAACACAAATGATACAGTGATTAGCATTTGATTGATTATGGAACTTTTGAACCTTAGGGACCTGACGCGGAAGAAACCATTCCGTTTCTAAAGTTTTGGCATTTTTCTTACCCCCTCTTTCGATTCAGAGAAGAATACTTTTGTTTTGTTTGGGTTTTCATTCTTGCTGTGCTTAAAGTCCTTTTATTCTTTGTTATTTTAATAAAATAGTTCTGTTTTTTATCTAAAATGAATATTTCTCTGTTATTAAAAACAATTGTTATTTTATTACTTTTGCTGTGTCTTTTTAAAGTGTTTAATTTTTCCTTTTAGTTTTGATTAGTTCAAAGTTATTTTTTTATGTTTCTATTCTTAAATCAATTTATTTCTTATATTCTCGGTGTTCGCCAATTTGAATGGTACAGTTTTATTACCTTGATCCGTTTATTTTATCTTAATGTAATTGTTCTGAAATGTTATGCACTATTTCTATTCTCTCGGTTTTACTGCCTAAATACTAGTTAAGAAGTAGATCCTGGAGTTTAAAGGTTTTTTGAAAAACAAGACTATTAATTATATTTTATAACAAGTACATTACAATTCAATAAACTAAGCAAGATAATACTTCGCCGTTTTGATCGGGTTGGTCAGTTAAAAAATATTTAAAATTACACCATACAAAATTTTAAATATGAAAAAATAATTAGAACGAGAAGAAGAACTATCATGTATATAGTGTGAAACTTCCCATTATCATCAGACATGATTAAATAAATTAAATATTTGATACAATGAAAAAATTAAAATAAAATCTAAAATGACACAGCTCGTCCAAAGCAACCTTTTCTGACAAGCCTAGTAGAAAAGCTCTCGAACCCAAGCGTTAAAAATAGTGTTATCTTTACACATAAGAACATACTCACATTATTATATATTTATTTCTTACAATTAAAAAGTTTCTTTTGTGGACTTGTAAAACAATATATAAATAAAAACAGATTAGTTACACAAAAAGTCCAGACTACTTACACAATTATACAGACTACTTCATGATGAAGTAGTCTGTATTTGTATTTTCATTTTATATTTTTATATTTGTTAAACTCTGATGATGACTAATTTTAGTCGAAAGCTTAGTTATTATTATATATTAAAAAAAAGGACTTTTGTGTAACTAATCTGTTTTATTTCTTACAATTACATTTGAATTGTAAACAAGTCTTGTTATTTTTCCTATTCGCGGATTTTTCAAATTACTCAGTTGTCCAGTCTAGTCAATTATGACTGCTTGCTTACCAAGCTCAGTTGTTGAGCCTCTACTTAACATAACCAACAGCACACACGTTTTACTGCAACCAACCTACTGATCTCTCTCCGATATTCATTCCGTAACTTAACTCCTTCGAAATCTTATATAAACATTTTAATATTAAAAAAAATAATTTATGCATTGATAAATTGAATATTATTATCTATGTTGTATTCATCTTTAATTAAAAAATATTTTCATAGAAAAAAGCAATATTTTCGAAAAAAAGAAAAATGGAGAGTTGATTTCTCTTTTACCTCTGTGCAAGAGGTAATTTATTATGAATGTTTTTATTTGTGTAAAGAATTTAATTAAAGTGTAAGGAATGTTAGTGTAAAAAAAGAAATAAATGACGCAATATAATTATGTCGACCATTCATGTTTGCTATAAATAATATAAATATATAAATGGAACTATGGAAATAAATTTGGCCGACAATAATCACAAATAGACAAAGAAGGTTATGTTTTAGGTTTACTAAAAAGTAGTATTTTCCTTTCTTTAATCGTTGGTTTAAAAGATCCTAAAAAGTCACAAAATTAACGAAATATTCAATAAGCCTGAAAGAAAATCAGAAAGTAGGTTACCTTAAAGTTGCAAACAATAGTTTTTCTATAAAAAAGCCAGCGGTACTAGAAAAAGCCCGGGAAAGTTTCGAAGAAGGGTCTACTATATACACAATTTTATTTAATATCAAGCTCCAATTATTTTTACTCCTTCTTCCATAATTAGTTCTTTAAATAACTTCACTATTATCATATTATTATTCATAGGTAAATTTATCATCTTGCTAGCTCATTAGTTGGTAATAAGAAACAATTAATTATGCCAGATTCAAGAATACGTTTAGTCTCATAAAATATTATAACATAGTAAAATAAATAAAAGAGAGTCTTGAAGGAAGACTGTTATCCACAGCACAAGGCTAACGCCTTAAAGTGGATAAATCCAAAATTATTACTTTATAAACAAGAAATGTTTTATTATTTTATTTATTTACTGAAGTGTATATGTATTTGTTTAATTAAATAAAGGAAATTTTTATTAAAAAAAAAAAAAAAAATGCATACGGTTGTTTAATGGTGGGTGGATGATTTAGGGATTGATGGGAAAGAGGTAACCGTTATTTTTACGGATGGGAGGAAGATATTGGGATTGATGGGAAAAAGATTCAATTATTGAATGATTGAACTACAAATATTATCTTCTACACATATTACTTACTTTTCCTTATTATCCTTAGGTATGTAGGGAAAGTATTGTGTTTGCGAAAATCCGAAACTGGAATAAAAAACGGAATTATGCGTTTCATGCGTTTTTAAGGCCTCCTGAGTGGTTTTTGCAAAGTTTTCTGTCTGCATGTGTGTGTATATCTGTTATCATCATAGCGCCCAGTGTATTTATGCTAAAGAGAGTTGAAATTTTGTACAAAAATCAGTCTATCGCTGTAGTTGTGCTATTCGGAAAATAATGATTTTATGACGTCGTTAACCTGCAATAATGACTCAGCAAAAATTTCGAAAAATCATAAAACACGAAAAAATGACGCGATCTGATTGAAATTTGGCACGCACGTAGCTATGTATACGACTAACATATATGCTATGTTTCATCTCATTCCCGCATTAGTTCAATTATTGAAATGTGTTATGTATGTTTTTAAAAAATTGTAAAAATCGGAAAATATTCCAATTAAGTTTAAATATGGTACAAGTGTACCCCTTGACGTAATAAACAAGTGTACTAAGATTCGACAAGAAGTCTATCTATGATTTTTGGGGGATCATAAAAGTTAAGCAGTATCGAGCGTGTTCAGTGCCTGGGAAATGACCATGGGCATGAACCAATGTATTTACAATCTGAGGACGCGCGAAGCGAGTCCGAAGACGTGTTAATTAGTTATTGCTTTTTATAATAGCAGTATAAATTTAACGGCTTGTATATACTTCTGAGAACGAGCGAAGCGAGTCCAAAGCTAAGAGGATGAGCGTAGCGAATGCGATGAAACGAGGAATGTTCCGAGGTACATCGTACCCGATTTTTTTACTATTTCTACTATTACTGTCACACATTCAACTCTCAGTAAAACAAAAAAAAAAAACAAATATCTGAACCTGTTTTATGTAATAATTGGTTAACTGTATCGTTCATAGAGTTATCAGTAAACATAGATGTCACTAATTGTCTTTTTCACCTCAACACGCCACTTCGTTACAACTTGCGACCTACTACACACTAGACATTCTCTACTTTATTTATATTAAATAAAAATATCACGACCGCCCCCACTGTGAAATGCCTTGTCCAAAATTAAACCTGCCCAAAACGATATTAATGTCCGGCACTATGTGTAACTACACCTGTCAAGATTTAATGTTTTTGGCTGCTAGACATTGGCACTCTTTATACTATATTATATTAAAAAACCCGTTCTCAATGAAATCTATTCCACCAGTTGTAGTACTATTCTCTTAAATTTATAATTTATTATTACGTTAATTTAGGTGTCAATGTCAATGGAGGTAAAAAATAAATAAATAAAAATTCTAGCGCGGAGGTACGCAAGCCGGGCGAATTTTCTTCGAAATGCGCGCTTTCTTGCTTATCAATCCAATTTTTGCATAATTTTTAGGTATTCATTTAATTACCTGAGCAGTAGTGTCACAACATTGAATTTTTTTCAAATTTTTGAAAGTAAATCGGCGTATTTATCCCGCAGATTATTCACTACACAGAATAACATTATTTGCACTTATTTGAAGCTTAGCTTATGCTATATTTTAGTGCATTTTCTATAAAAAATAGGAAAAAATTAAATAACAAGGTGTGACGTTACTGCTCAGATAATTAAATAAATTCCGAAAAATTTAGCGAAATTAGATTGATAAGCAAGAAAGCGCGCATTTCAAAGAAACTTCGCCCGGCTTGCGGTCCTCCAGAATTATTTAAAAGACTGTAAAATAGATGATAAACAATTAGCGCAGTGCCAAGGTTCGAACCCGGGAACCCTAGCTTTAAATAGTTGTATCGACTTCGGACCAGGTTCATTCGATTCAGCGCCCCACAAAAAACCTTTTTCGAAGCGACAGATAATTAACTTGAATTTTAAATATTTCTTGAGAATTTTGCTGATTCAACATAGCGGGTAAATGACGTTATAAATACCTGCTTGTCAATAGGGGTTGTTTCCTCCCTAAGATTGACTTATATATACATATATACATATATTCATATATATATACTATATATATATATATATATATATATATATATAATATATATATATATATATATATTTACACATACGTTTCACGTATGTGTAAACGTAAAATTTAAAAATGTATTTTTTCTTTATTAGAGACCCATAAAACAGATTTAAGACACACCTCCGGGGACCTCCCTCCACACGAGCTATCTCGTAAGCGATTTTTTTAAAGAAAATTCGCAAATTCGTTGTCCATGCATTTATATAAAGCGTTCAGTACTATAAGACTAAGTATATCATTAATTTATTAATACAGTAATGTATACAAAGAATATACGAGTACAAAGTATATACTTATCCTCACCTGACCAGATTTACTAAGCTCATCTTCACCACTTCGCTCTAGTCCTCATATTATGGAAATCATAATGTATATATTCCAATAAAAACATCTGTTTTTTTCCGACGGTCACCCATCCGGGGACTGACCCTTCCTTGATATCTAGACCTCACTTTTTATTAAATCGTCCACAAGACGCGAAACCAAGTCTTTCCGAACCTGAAAACGTTCCTTCTTAGATCTTTACATTTTAATTTTAAAATCTTAAAAGCTTTCTTTAAAGCAGATTTCCTCTTTTTATATTCTTAATTTTATTTCCAAAGTGCATTATTTCATCTAGTTAAGAGTAGAATATATTTCCACGGCTAAGAAAGGTTAAGTTTATTTAGAGAAAAGGTAGCCTGTTTATTTTAATCTCTAACTTAGTGTTTTAGGTTCAGTAATTTAGAGTCCCGTAGCTTTCAAGGTTTTTTTTAACTTTGAGGGGGCGAAGGTGGGTTCAAAGTCAGAAATGACTTTAAAATGAAGAAAAGGCTCCACTACACACTCAAAGAAACTCTTAGTATCACACAGAGGCTTTCCTTTCCATTTACAGTGTTGCGTTCAATTATTTACAGGGTGGACCAAAAGTATCTTCCATATTTCAAATTTTGCATCATTAGACATAAATTAATGAAACTAAGAGTACTTATTTCGTGTAAAGGAAACTTAATTTGGTGGTGGTTTAACATAATCTAATAAGTATAATATCTAATCTAATATATGTATATATATATATATATATATATATATATATATATATATATATGTGTGTTTATGTGTGTGTGTGTGTGTGTGTGTGTGTGGTGTGTGGGTGTGTGTGGGTGTGTGTGTGTGTGTGTGTGTGTGTGTTGTGTGTGTGTGTGTGTGTGTGTGTGTGGTGTGTGTGTGGTGTGTGTGTGTATTATCTATTAATATTTATACTTAATATTTTAAACATAATTACAATATTAACAAACCAATCAATGAACAAAACAAATATTAATAAATATTATCATATGTTTTATACGATATAATAATAAATTAAATATAAATATAAATAAGTAATTAAATAAATATACAGCAATTCGTATATTATTCATATACTGTAAATCATGTAGTAATTCATACGTATGTAATTAAAGTGTTAATGAAATAAATTTATTAACATCATTATTAAAGATTAATAATAATAATAATAATGCCCGTTTAGAGCCTTGGGGTTCATCAGGGATAACCCCTACGGGAACCACCTCGAGTGGTAGTAGCAACCGTTACGCTCAAAGTGTATTCTAAAGTTGGCGATAATTTATCTAAACAATAAACTTCTATGAACTGAGAGTGTAACCTGGGATGCGAACCCCAGACCTCCGTGGGTGTCAAAGGTCAGTTATTATATTACATAGATAATATATATTACACTTTGAGCGTAACGGTTGCTACTACCACTCGAGGTGGTTCCCGCAGGGGTTATCCCTGATGAGCCCCAAGGCTCTAAACAGGCATTATTATTATTATTATTATTAAAGATTATGTCAGTCATATTAAAAAAGAAATTCTGCTGTAAATAATAATTCATGTAAAAATAATACGATTGTAAAAGACAACTTAGTGCGGTTGAGATGATATCCTTGGTGGTCCTGAAAAGGACCGTTTCACTATAGGGGAGCCAGAACCTTAATAGCTCTATTAAGGCAACGAATTAGCCTAGCTAATAGTCAAGAACAAGAGTCCGGATTAAGAAATTCGCAGTTTTAAGTGATACATATGTTCTTTTTGCAGCAGAGGAAAGAAAGAAAAGTCGTTATTTTTCCTTAAAAGCCAACTCAAGGTTGCAACTGATGACACCAGGTAATCTACGCGAGTGCAACGAAGCCCTTCCTCTTCTCGTTGCTACTGACTAAAGCAGATGAAGATGAGTATACGGTGTACCCAGGTAACTCCACATAGATGCGGTGCATAGTCGATGTTCGCTCCGTTACTTAGCTTAGGAGCTATAGAGTAAAATCCGGAGAAACACAAAAAACGACATTTTTGTTATTTTTAAGATTTTCGGAAAGCCAAAAGTACCTTGTCTAAAAGGACTATTTGATGTAATTGGTATTAAACTTTTCAGTAGAGTGTAGGGTTTAAGCGGAGCAGAAAGAAAGAAAGCGGAGCATAGTCTATGTTCGCTCCGTTACCTAGTTTAGGAGCATTAGCGTAAAATGTGTAAAAACACCCTAAAAATGACATTTTCGCAGATCTTCGACTACATCTAGAGGCCATAAGTGTCTTATCTAAAAAGACTATAATATACGCTCCGTTACCTAGTGGCTGAACAATGTGGCAAAAACAAAAAAAACTGTCCTCAAAATGCTATTTTTTCGCTCTATTTCGCTCAATTTCGCCTGTTTTGAACTTTTTATCTGCTCAACCCTCTTTTTGAAGTCCAAGGAAAAAAACAGTTTCTATTTGGTACACCGATATAAATCGGAAACTTAAGCATAAAATGCATTATTGAGCTAGAAAGCACGTATCGCAAAGTAAATACGCCAGGTTTTTAAAGAGCTCCACGCCAGAGTTTTCTGTTCATACACTAATAATAATTTCAAAATATTTTTTGTAGCATTTTTGTTTTCTACGCTTTTCTGTCAAATACGCTGTAATAATATCAACTGAAAATATTGTTTTTCGTAGCTTCTCTCTTGTTTTCGTTAATTAACTCACATTTAGATTGTCATTTCTATAAGTAATATCAAACTTAAATACTGTTTTTCTGTTCACCGCCCACAAAAGAGTGCACACCATAAAAAAAATTAAATATCTAGAAACATCTGAGTGATCCAATTAAAATATATTTCTTAGCTTTTCTCTAAACTTTAATTTTCAACACACTCCAATAATTTCCTCTTAAAATTCTATTTCCGAAATTCTCTGTTTAATATTCGCACTCTTAGTCATTTACTGCTGTTTAGATATTTTAGTTAATTTTCTAAGGTATAAGTTGTTTTTTGTATTATTTTTTACTCTTCCTCATTTATACCGTCGGTATACAGGAAAAGTATTTTGCTTACACTAAAAATCTGAAGCCGGGATTTTAATAGAATTATCCGTTTCAGGTCTTTTAAAAGACCTCCTAAGTAGTTTTCACAAAGTTGTCTGTCTGTATGTGCGTAAGTTTATTTATGTATTTTTATCTACTCACGGCTGCAAAATTAGTCATTACTAAACTGTTTTTAAGCTAAAAAAAGCATTACCGGTATTACAAATATTCAAACCTTTCACTTTTTTTCATTTACTTTCACGGGTTACTTAGAAGGATAGTATCGACTCCAAACCGGTTTCATTCGATTCATCGCATTAAAAAACATATATAAAGACCTTTTTCGCAACAAAAAAAGTAACCATTACAGATTTTTACTTTTCCTCGTTTACTGTAGGTAGATAGGAAAAGTATTGTGTTTGCGAAAAAATACGAAACCAGGATCTCATCGGGATTATCCGTTTTATGCGTTTTCAAGGTCTACTGTGTGGTATTTGCAAACAAGAGTTTGTCTGTAAGTTGTGTGTCTTGTGTGTGTGTATGTGGGTATTATCATCCTAGCTCCCAGTGTATTTGTGCTAGAGTGTTGGAACGTCGTACAAAAATCAGTCTACCGATGTAGTTGAGCTATTCGGAAAATATTTTTTTATAAGTTCATTAATAATGACGTCTGCAATAATGACTTGACGAAAAAAACGCGGGTAAATGATGCAGGCCAATTAAAATTTG
Organism: Microvelia longipes; assembly: GCA_018340805.1. Taxonomy (NCBI): domain Eukaryota; kingdom Metazoa; phylum Arthropoda; class Insecta; order Hemiptera; family Veliidae; genus Microvelia; species Microvelia longipes. Next base: position 21,829,025 of record JACMZG010001893.1, on the reverse strand, counting down.
GCACGCGTGTAGCCATATATAAGACTAACATAGATGCCAAGTTTCATTCCATTATCAGCATTAGTTCAATATTTATCGAATGACTTGAATGTTTTAAAAAAAAAATATATAAAAACGGAAAATAATCTAATTGAGTTGAAATTTGGTTTAAGTATATACCTTTACGTAATAAATATATAATTTAATTTAATATATATAAATGTATATGTGTGTATACTTTTAGTGATTAGGGACCTTTGAACCAGTTATGCGTTAAACTCCCAGACTTCCGGTCTACTAAGCTAACCATTTCATTATTGATTTTTTTAAAGGACTTTCGCTAAAGAAGCAAAACAATATTCCGAGTTTATTGGGGTTCTTTACAGAATATCTACAGGAAACAATATTTTGAATTGATTTATTGGTGTGTGCTTAGCAGAGAATCTACGGAAAAGAATATTTTAATTAATTTTATTAGTGTGTACTTAACAGAAACTATCTTAATTATTAAAGTATTATTTTTAATCTTTATTATTATTAAAGTATTATTGGTAAATTCAACAGAAAAGCTGTAAAACCCAGTATTTTGAGCTGATATTATGGGTGTATTTAACAAAAAAATAAATAGGGGTTACGAAGATTATATTATATTTTTGAGTTGATATTATGGTCGTGTATTTAACAGAAAATTTTACGTACGAAACCAATATTTTGAGTTGGTATATCGGTGTTAGCTTAAGAGAAAATTGACCAAGAACACTATTGTTTTGAGTTAAAATTATTTGATTGTGTTCAAAGAAGCTTGGAAACATTATTTGAGTATTATTGTGAGTGTGTTAAACAGAAAAATATCGGGAAAACAATTTTTTGAGTTGGTATTGAGGGAGTATATTCTTGTAAAGTAGACTTTGAGGAGCCAATATTAGATAGTAGTAAACTCTAGCGGAATTCGTACGAAGCTCGAAATAATACACCAGAGAGTGCTCTGTGCTCCCAAACCAAGCAACATATGACATTAGGTTAACTCTAAAATAATACTAAGTGAGACGTTGGATAAAAAGAATATTTTTTTTGTACTTATTTCTTAAGTCAAAATAAATACAAACAAATTAAGTAAGAGAAACGGTACTTTTCCTCTACTACACTTGGCACGTCAAGACCTCAAAAGACCGCACAGCATTCATTTACCTGAACGTCGCACATTTTCCCCTAATAATCAAGCCATTCTAAAATGACCTAAGACATTTGTATCCAGGAGTAAAAAAAACTACCAATAAAAAATGCTTTAACTATACTCTAAAATAATTTAGAGCAGCAAATATGTGACCAATTGAAACAAATAGGGTATATATCATTTGATACTACCAAGTTTTGTAAAACATGAATAGCTGACACAATATATACTGAGTCAAATAGGGTAATAGTAAACAGAGGGAGGGGGGTTGGTAGTAATTAGAAGGTTGTTAGTATCGATAATCAATGATTGCTATTAATTGACCTGAAGTAAAAATAACCTAAATATATGCTGTAACATGCGCCATGCAATTAATATATCTAAAGAAGGTTAAGTAATGGTCAGTATGGTTAAAGGTGGTTATTAATAGTTACTATCAGTTTTGGGTGGTTATTATGACATATGTGGGGGACCAGAAATAACTTTCATTGCAGTAATTGAATAGCCACTTCTATCCCAGCCTGTCGTATTTATTTTTTAAAGCAACACTTAATAACGCACTTGTGACGTCACACAAATACAAAACTAAGGCAAGTAGACAACGTTTAAACGTTACCCCTTAAATGTCTTCATTGTTTTTCTTGTAAATAAGAAAAACCATAAGTTAATTAGAATTTAATTATTAAGTTTTAAAAATAGATTATTTAATCACCTAATAATTTAATGAATTATTCACTAAATAGTTAAGAATCAAATAATTACAGGTGATTATACTTTTAAAAAATTCAAATACAGAATGAAGTTAAAAGAAACGACACTAGAATGCGCTGACACCTATTTTCTCTAACCTCAACTAGCCAACCCTAGCATTGGGTCATATTAACCAAGTTAAATAATACGGATGAAACATATTAACATAATATACAGACACAAGTTTCTAATAACAAAAAATTATAATATATAAAGGCATCTCAAAAAGCAAACAAACATACAATAAATTAAAAACATACCCTATCATCCTCAAAATTCTAGCGCGGAGAGTCACAACCCGGAAATGAATTTCCTTTGATAGACTTTATTTCTCCTTATAATAACCATATCGAAAATTTTAAATAAGTATAAATAAAGTATATATTATTGGCTGTATAGTCCAAGTAGTCCAATGCCAAAAATAAAGTAACCAAAACAAATGAAAATATTAAAAATTTTCAAAACTAATTACCTTGTTTTACATAACCTATCACAGAGTACTTAAAAACATAAGTACATAAATAAGGTTCTAATTATATAAAAACTTAAAAAAAGCAGCGTTCTAAAGTTATTCAGTTATTGTCCTAAAGATAGCCACAATAACCTCGTCTACACGATGTGTTGAACACTGGGTTGAACACCAGGTTGAATCCAAGACACCGATTTTACTCCCTGTAGACGGGGGTTCAACCTGGTGTTGAACACTGATAATTTGTAGGTTGAATCCCTATAATGTTGTCGTGTAGACACTTATCGGGGTTGAGCCTGGTGTCCAAAGTCAGGTTATTTTAATAATTATTATTGTTTTCAGTTTCTTTGGTTATTTAAAAAACATATTAGTTTTTATTATAAATTGATTTACCTTTTCCTTATGATGTTTAATCAAAATATTGATTTAGCAGCAATATCCTGTTTGCTGTCGAAACTTAATTGCTAAAATAAATGCATTCTTTAGCTCAAATTTAAGTTGCGGTTCGCTCTAATAAACGCTGCTTGAAGAGCAATGAATTATCTTTTTCTGTTGTTATTTGATTCCTCGTTTAGTAAAAACACTAATTTCTAGATTAAAGCAATGATAATCATAAATAGCGGACACAAAATAAGGAAAGAATAATTCATGTTTTAAAAAATATTCAAATACTGAGTGTAACAAATCAGAAACGAATAATTGCAAATCATGTTGATTTTTAAGAATGGCCAACCTACACAAAAAATATTCCCTAAGAAAATATCGATCTTTATTTAGATTTAAGTCGTTATTTAGAATTATTTCATCGATGAACATCTTAATTAGTTCTATTTTATACATACTGTCATAGAGATATATTACTAGAGGGGCCCTATTGGTTGAATTTTGAAACATCGAAAAAGTAACCTGACCACATTCGATTATCATTTTCATCAAATAATCAGAACAAAAAAACAGTAAATTATATAGTAGAATGTTTAAAATACAAATCACAACACAAACAATCTGCGGGAAGCCGGAAACAATTGATTAATTATAACCTCAACTCCCTATTGGAGCAGGTTTCAATGAGGTTACACAGAGCCCGTGAGAGCCCCATTAAAAATGTTTCAGGCCTCTCAATGTATTAAGATAGGCTATGCCCCCTCTAGTATATATCTCTATGTATACTGTACATTTTTATTGTTGAGTCTTGTTAGTATTTATAAAACAAGTTTTAGTTTATTTACTTGGTTTATTTATTCATAATCATTTTACTTCACTAAAATGTGATTTACAAATGTCTGCCAATACTAATAAAGTAATAAAAGTATATAATGATAATGATATTTAAGAACAGGCTACATTAACTGAAAAAACTTAGAGATACACTAGGAGCGAACACAATATTTTTTTATATGCCTATGGCATAAATGAAGAAAAGTAAAAGCACAATATAAAAGAAATACAAATATAAAATTAATTAATTTTTAATTAAGGAAGATATTTACTATTAAGTACTTAATTATATGGTAATAAGCAAGTTTATATTACATTCGGGATGAAATGAATAAAGTTCAAGAAATTGACACTAGAATGCACTGAGATTTATATTTGCTCAAAACCTTACTTGCCAACTCTACCTTCAGGATGACAAAACATCTGGTACGGGGTACCTCGCCGCATTTTGTCACCGTATCAGATTCGTTAAGCTTATCCTCGCCATTTCTTGGCAAGAATATGGATGAGACTCGCTTCGCTTGTTGATAGGATATGGAAGTCACCTAGTTTATATTTATATATGAGTTATAAAGACTCGCTTCGCTAATTCTCAAAAAGTAAGAACATTTCGCTTTATTCCCAGCCCAGATATTCACCACGTTCAATACTGCTTAACATTACTGATCTAACAAAAACCGTATACATACTGTCCGTCATAGAGATATATACTAAAGAGGACATAGCCTATCTCAATACATTGGGAGTCAGTCCTGAAAAATTATTTTGGGGCTCTCAGAGGCTCTGTGTAACCTCAATGAAACCTCTTATAAGAGTAAGTTAAGGTTATAAAGAAATCCATTTTTTCGGCTTCCCGCACATTGTTTGTGTTTTGATTTATATTTTCAGCGTTCTGCTATATAATTCACAGTAAGTGTGTTCAGTTTATTTGATTTTTGATAGTCGAAGGTGGCCAGTTTATTTTTTCGATGTTTGAAAATTCAACCAACAGGGCCCCTCTAGTAATATATATCTATGCAGTCCGTATTGAAATAAAACATAATGAGTACTAACTTATTACATAAACAGATTCACTTGTTCCAATTCATTTCATTCGATTAGATAGACGCTGATAATGAGATTAAATTTGACACATCTGTAGTTCTGACACATGACTACATGCTTACTAAATTGTAGATTAGCGTTTTATAAATTCTTAAAAATTTCGATGAGTCATCAATGCATATTTTCGTTCTAGAAAACACAATTAGACCTTAGGATTGATTTTTGTACAAACTTTTAACTCTAGCATAACCCGATGATAACAGACAGACACACATACATACTCATATGGATATACAAAAAAAAAACAATTTACCGTCCTAGTCAGCGGAGGCCTTAAAAACATCCGAAACAAATAATTTAGGTGTAACCCGGCTTCGGCAATTATTTTAAATTATTTTAAGTGACATCAGGTTTAAAACTTAAACTTTAAATCTGTGCTCTTATTTTACATCTACAAAGTTAAAAATGCGTTTAAATTATAGGATATGTCACAGTCTTTCAGTGAGCCATTGTGTCAAATTGTCTTTTGTAAAATAATTGATAAATGAGTCTATCTTCTGCCGTTTATGTTATTTTGAGTTCATTTTTTAATATAAATAAAACAAGGTTTCGAATTTGAAAATAAGTACAGTTTTAGATTTTTATACTTCATTGGAAAAGGAGATATTACAAATTGACATAAATTTTACGACCACTTTAAGCGAGAGAGGTTTAAACACATTTATAATTAACGTTTGAAAGATTTGTTTTTCTTTTCATTGCGTTCGGTATTTTATTGATTAAATCTAAACCTAAAATAGAATTTAATGAAAAAGATAAAAGGGTCAGGACTGAACCTTCACATCGGATATTAGTCTATTTCCTCCAGATCATCCAGTATCTCTTGCTTTCATTCAAAATCGCCCAGACCTTTTTTATAGGAAAATTTATTTTCACAACCTTTTAGCAGGGTGGATAACAAATTAGAGTGTACCTCTCTTAAAATCATTTTTATAAATAAAAGACAACATCACTTTCCGTATCACGCTATACATCGACATTACTAAATTGTGCAACTGGGTAGAGCAGTTTAATTTTACTGCTCCAAACAATTTTTCATCGAGAAACAAAAATAGTATATTTGTAAAACAATAAATAATTAAATTTATTTATCGATGATAATAAATTTATTTACTAATTATGAATACAACATAATTAGTATAAATCTTCATTTTTAGGATTAATCTTATAACTACAACTATACCTAAAGAAAAAATAAATATAACAGTTAAATGTACAATATATCATTGTAGACAAACACACTGAAATTTTTTTACAGTGTGTCCCAGATAAATGTTTTTTGACGCATACTTTACACACGAATAGTAAATGCATACAATAATAATATATTTGTAACACAATTAAATAAAATACTATTTATTAAAATAAAATTAAAAATACTATGTAATACAATAATCTAAAAACATCCAACAAAATAACATGTGGGAAAATTTAAAACTAAACATTACAAACTAACTAAATATATATATATATATATATATATATATATTATATATATATATATATAATATATATATATATATATATATATAATCTTGAAAACATGTCATCTTCCACGACTTCAATCTCATAATTTCATTTTCCTTTAGAAATTCGCTAAAAATATAAAACCATCCATATCTTGTTTAAAACTTGTAAATACAGGCTAAACTTGATTAGAATAGAAATGAGTCGTTTCACGCGCTGGATTATTTGTCCGCGTGAAGGTCGTGAGGCTTTATTGTCTTCTTATCATTGGGTTACGTTTTACTAATTATTTCTATAACTTTCTTAGAAATAATACAATTCAATAAGGAAGTTTAATCTGCTACTAGTATTATTGTTACAATATTTTTCTAAGGGAAATTAGATTTTAATTATTTTGTACAATCGGGTTTTGCCAAATATAAATCGTCAGTATTAAAGAAGATATACAAAAATTGATTGAATCAATTTATTTCTAAGCCAAAGATTATTTGATAGCATCAAATGATCAGCATGCCAAAAATAATAATCATTCAATTTAATCATCATTTAAAGCTAAAAAGTCAGTTTAAATTATTTGTTCCAACACGATAGCGGTTATAGAGGTCTTATTTTGCTAAATGTTTTATTAACTTGGAAAAAAAGTTTGTCTATCAGTCAAATCCTGAGTGAACAAATTTAATTAATTCATTTAATAATATATGTATTAATTAAATCCCTTTAAAAATCTGAAACTGAGATTCCAACTAAATTAAACGTATTATATGCTTTAAGATCTTCTGAGTAGTTTTTACCAAGTTGTGTATCTGTACGTGTGTTTGTACGTTTGTTATCATCGTACCGCCAGTTTGCTCGAAAGTCGAAACTTGGTACAAAAACTAATCATTAGGTCTGGCTTTAGTTGTTATTTCCAGCATTAAAATTAAAATGAATTTTATAACGTATTTGTGTATTACGTTATATAACGCGAACTGTCATGCAAGCCGCCTTCATGGTCGAGGTCGTTAAGCGTCAGTTATTAATATTAAACTCACTTTTGACACCACGGAGGTCTGGGGTTCGCATCCTGGTCCGGGTTACGCTCTCAGTTTATACAAGAGTATTGTTTAAATAAATTGTAGCGAACATTAGATTATACTTTGAACGTAACGGTTGCCACTACTATTCGAGATTGTTCCGTAGGGGCTATCCCTGATGGGCTGCAAGGCTTATGGGCTTATATATTATATAATATATATATATATATTATATATATATAATATATATATATATATATATTATATATATATATATATATATATATATATTATATATATATATATATATATATTATATATATATATATATATTATTATATATTATATATATTATATATTATATATATAATATATATATTATATTATATATTATATATATAATATATATATATATATATATTATATATATATAAATATATATATATATATTTATATATATATATATATATATATATAATATTATATTATATATATATATATATGTATATATATATATATATATATATATATATATATATATATATATTATATATATGTATATATATATATATATATATATATATATAATATATATATATATATATATATATATATTATATATATATATATATATATATTATATATATAATATATAATTATATATAGTTTACATTTGTCATAAATGACTAACGCGTCATATACGCGGACAAATATTTAAATCGTTTTGAATTTAGCACGCATGTAGTTCTATTAAAGATCCAATAAAAGTGCCGAATTTTATCAGGTCATAAGCCTTACTTCAACTTTTTATCAAATGACACGTATAGGGTTTTTTTTTTAATAAAAGTGGAAAATCATCTTAGTTGAATTTGGCATGAGTGAATCCCATTATACAGGGAGGACCAAAAACCCCCACTCCTCCTCTTAAAATTTGAAATGGCAACCATAAATTAATCAAACTTGGGATATTTTTTGGTGTAAAGGGATCTTCTTTGATAATTCCCTTTATACACATTACTACTAGTACTTTACTTATATCACGAGACTCTTCTGTAGTATCATGTATTACTTGTCTCTTCAAAAATTCTTCCATAGTATCATGTATTACTTGTTTCTTCACACATTCCTTCCGTAGTATCATGTATTACTTGTCTCTTCACAAATTTCTTCCGTAGTATCATGTATTACTTGTCTCTTCACAAATTCCTTTCGTAGTATCATGTATTACTTGTCTCTTCACAAAGTTCTTCCGTAGTATCATGTATTACTTGTTTCTTCACAAATTCTTCACTAGTATCATGTATTACTTGTCTCTTTACAAATTTCTTCTGTAATATCATGTATTTCTTGTCTTATTTCAAGACTTCTTCCGTAGTATCATGTATTACTTGTTTCTTTACAAATTTCCATCATGTAAATATTTATTACGATAAATATCATGTAATTCCTGTCTCTTTCCAATACTTATATATTATATACTATTTGTCTTTGTCTTTTGTCTATTCTATAAGACTTCTTCCGTAATATCAGCGACGGATGTTTATAATCAAACGGTCTGGTACTGATATTAACTACCAGGTAAATTCTACTGACGTAAATTCAGAAGAAATAGTCTGGATACATTGAATGAAGGAGTCAGCGTGATATCTTTACTTCGAAACTAGGAGCCACCGAGATATCTTTACATTGAAATTGTCTATTACTGATAGGGTAGCTGAAATAGATTGTCCATTCAACAATAACTATCTCACAATGCAATGTTTAAATGCCTTTTCATTGATTACTCGTTATAACAGTCGTATTGGCGCCTCATTCACAATCAACTGATACCCAGTTAACTTTGCGAACAATGCAAAGACCAGATAGAAGTTTAAATAAAAAATTCTTTTACATGATAATATAATAAACTGATAATAGTAAATCAAATAAAATGTGTAAACGTTTTGATAAATAAGTTTGTCTAGTTTTATAGACAAAATCATGTTTTACTTTTCCTAATTTATAACTTAGGTATATTTGAAAGGACAGGAAATTTGTTTACACAAAAATTTCCTGTTTTTTACACAGACACCTGTTTTTCTTGAATGGTTATGCTGGTTTTCTTGATTGGTTATTATGGTTGTGGTTTTTCGCTTTGGTTATGTTTAAGAACTCCTGAGATGTTTTTACGAAGTTCTGTATCTTTATGTCTATGTGATTGCATGTGTGTGAGTAACATGCACAGATTTGAAATCCTTGGTCGAGATCGTTAAGGCGTCATTATTATACTCACTTTTGACACCACGGAGGTCTGAGGTTCGCATCCCAGGTTACGCTCTCAGTTTATACAAGATTGTTTGATGTAAAATCCCGGTTTAGATCTTTCATAACTTTAGTGACATAAGTTTAGGAAGTGCATTTAAACTAAAAAGTTAAAATAAGTTTAAATTATTAGAAATGTCACAGTCTTTCAGTGTCTCAGTAACAGTTTATAAACAGATTTGAAATCCTGCTTTATTTATTTTAGGAAATAACTTCTCAAAATGACTTTGGAAATACTTGATTCCGCGTCTTGTGGACGATTCAACGAATTGTGAGGTCAAGACATCGAATGAGGGTCATTCCCTGGATGGATGGCTATTGGAAATAAAACAGATATTTTTATTGGTATATAAATTAGGTGATTTCTATAATTTGAGGACTAGGACGAAGTGGTGAATATGAGCTTAGCAAATCTGGTCAGGTGAGGAAAAGTTGAGAGGTACCCCGTACCCCGACTTTTTTAATTCATTAATATCTATATACTTTGTGCATACATTACTGTATTAATGAATTAATTGTGTGTGTGTGCTTTTGTATGGAGTATGTAAGAGTTTCTACCCTTGCTTATGGCAAATGATAATTATGCGTAAATCAAAACGAAACTTGACATATAGCGAGATGTTGAGGAGGTTATAGTTTGTCAACATTTGAGTGACATCATCAAGCCAAGCTTTAGTGTCATAAAAAAATTTGAAAATTAAAACGGCTTAAAAAAATTATCACATATTTAATGAGATATCAAAAACACTCCGCGAGCCAGTGAGGCGAGGTGGTGATAAAGCAAGGTGATAAGCAGCCTCAAACGTCCTTCCAACAATTTGGGGGGGGGGGGTCAAGCGTGCAAGAACAAAGCCCCTTTGAAAAGTAGTAATATAAGTAAACAAATCACATCAAATGCCGATCTTGATAAGTTCTTTTTTTAGCTCTACAGTTGAGCGAATAATTCGAAAACTGTAAACAGAAACGTTTATTCTAGCAGACTAATTTCTCCAAAAAGACCCAACGGGGAAAACTCGGAGTTATATTCAGTGGTTTCCGTTTCCAAATCGGTTTACCTTGATACGAGAATGCTAATCAAAGAGTTCGCTAATAAGACCTTTACAACGTTATCTATAAAACCTTGATTAACTTACAATTCTCACAACATTTTTGAATAGGCCTAAAATTAATTAGAGAGTGACCGATGGCCCGACTAAAATCTGACCCTGGAATAAATCTGCTTATTTTAGGACCTCCTAAATAACTGGAAACAGTTGTTCTAGTTTTATTTAAACTCGAATTAGTCTATTGTAAATACGAGTGAATACAGAAATTAAATGTTTCAAGACAAAATGCAAAGGTGAAGCTAGACATGCGATGGCTCTAAAGCCCCCGCCAAGTCTAACAGAAATTCTACTGTCTAAGGTTTTAATGGTTATCTATGTTATTCAATACATACTAATGTAATAATTTAATTAGGAAGTTATACTTGAATTGCGTATATTTGATTAGGTTCAGTTTAATTTTTTTATAATACGAAGTATATTAATTATAGTTAATAACTTTAGGGAAATAGAGCAGAAGAAAGTATTTTCAAACAGTTACTAGGTCAAGTTTAGCCTCAATTCTCTGCTTTAACTATCTCACTAATAATATTAATGGAATTAACATTTTTTAAGCAGATGTCGCGTGGCTCACCATCAAGATAGATTTAGGAAGAGACACTCGACTTCAGCTAGGAATGCATGCTGATAGTTTCGTCAAATCTAATGTTTCTCACATTTTGCTTACTCTTAGGTTTTACAGAGGCAGCATTATAACTTGATAAGATCTAGTGATCTAACACCAGCCTATGATGAGATGAATCCTTTCTATTCGTCAAAATGCAATGTTTACGTCTGCGTCTGGTAATAGTTAATGTTCTTTTTTTACAATTTTTTACAAAGCCAACAAGAGAGTTCTCTCTATGATAAGTTAATCAGTCATTATGGATACACATAAACTGAAACATAGTTTATTAATTTCTTTAAGGGTCAGACAAAACAGGAAATTAAACCTCCACAGCACCTGTCGTTTGATTGATGTAATATATAATGTATTTAATCTAATTTTTATTTCGTTAGAGCTTAAATAACTCCCAACTTAATGCGGATAATTCAAAGCTTTTTTTAGGAATCTGGAATCAAAAGTTTTACAGTGGTATTTCCCTAAATTCGTATTTGTAATCACGACGAATAAATCCAGCTACCGCATATATCTGAATCCAGATGAATTCACTTCAAATACCCCTTTAGTCAGCACACAGGACGAATAGTAAAGATTATAAAGTCTACAGTTTATCCATTAATTTTCCATTCCATCGTTAGAAACACAGTAATGGTGATCTGGAGAGAAAATATGCCTACCAGTATCAATGCTACTCGACTCAATGAGCTATTTGTAAGAAATGATGAAAATTGTTATGTTAATGTAAACGTTGGCATACTTGGCACTTAGTCAAACCCACATGTTATGAAATTATAAAATACTTCCATATAACCATCGATAAAATACTAACATTTAACAGAGATTTCATTCCACAACCAAATTAATTATTTTAGCGAATTTCCTTTAATGATAGGCGTCATGGCATGAGTCGAACTTCGGAGTATACTCAAAATAGGTCAGTAACCACAACAAAATACGTTCGGCGATACGTATATATTGGCGAGCAGAGTGTCCAAACTTAAGCAAGAAATTAACTGTGAAGGAAGAAAACACGCATTGCAAAAAAAATCACCTGTATTGCGGACTACAGCGCCAAAATGTTATTAACTCACGACGCCAATTTTTATGAAAAGTTAAAATAATAAGATAAAATAATTTATAAGAAAACGTTAACAGTTGTCTGGAGTTAGTTTCCAAAATCTGTCAGATTCCCATTAGAGTTGTAAACATGATTGAAATACGATGAGAAACGACGTGCGAATCTCAGTTCGAAAATAAAATGTCATTATCGGACAGTTTATCTAAAATCTATATACAGGAAATACATTTAACCATTATGATAGATATCCCCTACCATAACAATATGCAATTACTAACGTAAAACGATATTAAAATGCAATTTGAAATCGTGTAATCATAACGATGTGCCAGTGATGATTGCATTGCGATCTCCAAGCAAGGTTTTTTGAAACTTCTTGTCAATAGTGCCTTTTGGTCAAATTTTAAACACTATCCCAACCGTTATGAAATTCCTACAGCTCTCAAAAATAAAAACAATTTTAAATATCATTCCACCTAAAATATGTGTACTATCGCGATTATTTAAGGTATCTAAAAGGTTGCTATTACTTTGAAACATCGGAGATAATTGTTAAAGGTTTTATCAACAGATATATAATTACCACATTGAGGTCAGTATCGATTACCTAAACCATATCTGGTAATCAATAATTTTTATAATAAAATAATAGATTTTCCTCTTATCTTTAATGTGTCAAGTTAAAGTTTGATAAATAATTAAGTAGGTATGCCGTATGCATGGATATCTATTTAGAGATCGCATCATGAGACTAAAACACAACTGCGTATTATTGGCAATGCTTTGTTCTATAATTTACAATGGATTCCACTATAATTCAATATTCTTCGTCCAACAAATACCAATGTTTTGCCATATAATTCAATATGCGTCTTCCAATAGATAACAATGCTTTGCCCTATAATTCAATATCCTTCGTCCAATAGACAACTATGCGTAGCATAAATATGCTTTGCCCTATAATTCAATATCCTTCGTCCAATAGACAACTATGCGTTGCATAAATATGCTTTGCCCTATAATTCAATATCCTTCATCCAATAGACAACTATGCGTTGCATAAATATGCTTTGATAGCTATGCGTTGCATAAATATGCTTTCCTATATTCAATATCCTTCGTCCAATAGAACTATGCGTTGCATAAATATGCTTTGCCCTATAATTCAATATCCTTCGTCCAATAGACAACTATGCTTAGCCCTATGAGTCCGTATACTTCGTCCAATAGATAACTATGCTTTACCTTATAATTTATTATGCTTTCGTCAACAAATAACTATGCTTTGCTCAATAATTTAATACGCTTCGTCCAATGGATAGCTATGCTTCGCCATTTAGTTTACAATGATTCGTCTGATCGATAACTATGCTTTGCCCAATAATTTACTATGCTTTGTCCAATAACTAACAATGTTTTGCCCAATAATTTACTACTAACCCGGCTCCATAATGCTTAATACTAGTAATCAGACTGTAACTAGAGTTATACCAGCCGTATTAAAAATAATCATAATACTTTTTTATCTCAAGACAGTGTACAATGTGAAGTTTATTGATTAATTTTTAGGGAGTAAAGAAGCACTTTTCTCTACCAAGGGAGAAAAAGTTACTTTTTACTCTCTTGGGAGTAAAAAGTTTCCCTAAAGCCAATTATATCAATTTTTTAGGGGAGTGGTATTCTCTAAATTTATACTGGTGACCGATCAATTTTTGTAATTTTCTCGGGGAGGGGTAATTTATAAAGGGGAGCCGACCAAAACATATTTTTTATTGGCTCAATGTCCGTTTCAGGTCAAAACAAGTAGTTTGGAGCAATAAAAAATGTTTATCTCCAAACGGTGTATAATGTGAAGTTTATTGACTAGTTTTTAGGGAGTAAAAAAGCACTTTTCACAACCAAGGTAGAAAAAGTTACTTTTCACTCCTTTGGGCGAAAAAAGTAACTTTTTCTCTCTTGAGAATTAAAAATAATAAGAGGGAAAATAAGGGGGACCCGCCTAAAAAACTGCTATAAGCTCAAAATTCGTTTCAGATAAAAAAAAGTTGTTTGGAGCAATAACAATTTTTTTTTTTTTTTTTTTTTTTTTGGCAGCAACCCTAAAATCTATAAGGCGGATATATATGTCCGAGACCCCGATTGGTTTTAAGGTCTGTCAAAAATGTAGGTATACTTGACGAAGAAATAAACCTTATCATAAGTCAGGCCACAAGAAAGTTCACTGAAATATCAAGATACAGATAAACAGCTTTTCTTACCCTTTGACAATGCACTTCTTTGGCATTAAAGACAATCGTAAGACCTTTGGTAAAATTTTAATTAAATTTCGAAATAAAACTAGGACTTTAACTCTCCCCCCATGATTCAAGATCGTTAGATAAAACCAAATATTTATTAGCTATTATTTCAATCCAACGTCAACTTATGATTTAACGTATGTTTTACGATCACGCTTAACTTCATTTTATCGAATTTCCTTTGGGAATAAAATTCGCTAATGGGATATTTAGAAACTATATCTCTTTACATAAACACACACGATGCTCTTATTACTCACGAAAAGTGACGTAATGGTAATGATGAAGATCATAAAAAAATTCTGACGCGAAGGTCCGCAAGCTGAGCGACTTTTCTTGGAAATCCGCGTTTGCTTGCTTATCAAATCAATATTTGCTTAATTTTTTTTTATTTATATTTAGTAACCTGGGCAGTAGCGTCACAACTAGTTAATTACGATTAGTTTAATTTCTTATTGTTTACAGAAAATGCGCATATTTATCCCATAGATTATAAACTATACGGCATTGCAGTATTTGCACTCATTTAAAGCTCAGTTTATGCTACTTTTTAGCGCATTTTCTTTGGAAAATAAAAATAACAAGTTGGAACGCTATTCCTCAGATTATATATATATATATATATATATATATATATATATATATATATATATATATATATATAACAATGTTTATAATAATAATAACTTACAGAGGTGAAACGAAGAGATTTAGAGGGTTTTGAAATTTTCGACGTATGTCTTCTTCGGTCAGGTTAGGTTGGGAAGTCCCGAGTGATATATATTATAGTATATATTCTATATATATATATATATATATATATATATATATATATATATATATATATATATATATATTATATATATATATATATATACACACCGGAAAATTAAGCAAAAAGCCCCAACTTCAAAGAAAATTCGCTATTTTTACGATTTTGCTGACTCAGCAAACCGGGTAAATGACATCACAACAACCAGGTTCTCAATAGGGTTCGTACCCTCCCCAAGGTTGACTCATGTACGTACCAAGGTTGATATAAAATATTTATCCGTTCGAAAGATAGCGTGTTTACAAAACTCCGCTTGGACGCAATTTACCATCTAGTACTAACCTCAATGGCTCCCTCGCATTATTTTCCTACGCTGTCAACTTTTAATAACCGTTTGTTATACTATAGCCGCGTATTATAATAAAACTTAGTATTGTTTACTTACTTAGTATGTACTTAGTAAGTACTTATTAAGTATTACTTAGTAAGTAAGTACTTAGTATGTACTTAGTAAACTTAGTATACTTTATTGCATAAAGGAAAACACTGCCAAATTTTATTAGTTAGTTTGGTATAGAACTAAATGCGTGCCAAATTTCAAATCGTTCCAAACATACTTCCAAATCATTATTAACGGGATAATGACGTCATAGAAAAACTCTGAATCAATCTATCTGTCAAACTAGACAGAGAAATTTTTATACCAAGTCTATAACATAAACATAGGGAACTACTGTGGGAGTGTGTGTGTGCCTATCACATATACTCATAGAAACAAAAAATTAGGAAAAACTACTCAGGAAGTTTACTGAGTACTGAACATCAGAGTAAAAACATCAGAAACGTATAATTCAAATAAAATCTTGTTTTGGTAATTTTAGTGCAAAAGCATTACTTTCCCTAAAAAGTTGCGGCATAAACGAGGAAAAGTAAAAATGTTTGTTAGTTTATATTTGAGATTCAAATAAAAACCTTGCACCTTAATATTAAAACATTACATTATTCGACGCTTTATTTCTAAAGTATGTTTTTATTGTTCTATCTTTAGCTTAAATCCTAAAATACCTGTCATCTTGAGTGAATTATCAACGTCTGTCCCACATTTTTTATTAATGCTTCTTCCCCATTTGCAAAGCGGTTGAAACAACAAATAAAAACTTATAGAGAAATGGCTAAAGGGATCAAATAAAAATAAAGGATTTTATATATTCTAGTATACTTCAGACTGATCTCTGAAGAAAAAGGTAGGTTTATAGCAACGTGAATTAAGTAATAGTTTCACTTAATGCACAAAGAGTTTGTTACTCTAAATGGATCATGGGTAATGAAGGGCTTACGATCATCTGTCATTTTTTTTTGGAATGTAGACTAATCACGTAGCTAAAAAATTACTACTTCAACGATGTCATTGATTGTCATTACAGTAATGCAGATAACTTCAGAAATCTGTTGGCTAGTACGAAGATTTCTAGTTCGAATAATAAAATTGGCTAGTACTAAACAAGCATATAAAAGCGAGCGAAGCGAGCCCTAGAATATTATGTTATGTTTTTACTCTATGCTATAAAATTAGGTTCTGATAACATATACAAAAAGGCGAGCGAAGCGAGCCCATGAATTCCATGCCTTGTCTTAAATGTTTTTCTTAAAGTAGATATTGACAACTAAGAACATAAAGGCGAGCGAAGCGAGCTCCAGTATTGTATGGTTATTTTTATTATATAGTCTTAAGAAGGTACTGATATGCAAACACATAAAGGCGAGCAAAATGAGCCCTAGTATATTTGGTAAAATTATATTTTTACCCTGCTAAATTTGCTAGTAACAAACATACAAACAAAGCGAAACGAGCACTTATATATTTGTTATCTTTTCAGTGTAGACTCTAAATTAGGTACTGATAATTAAACATAGAATGGCAAGCGTAGCGAACCGTGGAGTGTTACGTTATAATTTATTTTTGGCGATTGAAGCGAGGCGTAGAATATTAAGTATAAGTATCATTGTATAGTATATTTATTTATGAAAATATCTGAGATACCCTTATAATGCTTGCAAAGCAAGCACTTTGACGGATTTTTTTAATTATAGCTTACCTTAGAATTATATTTATTTGGAATTTAAATGTAAAAAAACCCTTGCCCATGCCTGGAAGCGGTAAAAGGTTTTTGTAGCCCACTTTTTGGCCGGACGCCCCCTTTTTAGCCCTCCTAAGCAACCGATTAGTTTGCCATCCTCTAAGTATTCATTATAAGCCTTCATAATAAGCAATAGTTTAGGTAGCTCCTAAGCATCTGTTGAAAACTATTAATTAAAACGGCTGTGAATATATCTTTCATACAACCATTAGAACCCTCTAAAACAACCGTTTAGCCCTCTCTAAAGCAAGCAGTTAAACAGCAGTGTTTACCTATCTGTTACACTAAGTATAACTACAGGGATACTACAGATAGTACTATTGATTGAAATAATCTATTTAGAGATTAGGATTACATGAAGCCATAACATACCCTTGTTCTTGTTACGTTTTCAGGTCAAATATCTATCAATGTTTCAATTTTATAATAACCATTAACTCTTCGAGAAAATCATCTGTTTCTGGTTTTACAAGATGATGAAGCACTTATATTATTCTTTACTAAAAGAGAAAATATCTAATTTAGAACTTTAAAAAATAATTTTTGCAGCTATGCTTGTACACAAAATGGTAGATATAAATTAAAGTTTTCAACACCGTTCACTTCATCTAGGCAGCTAATATATTTCGATAATACATTAAAAAAATCTAGCACAGGAAACCTTGGAGTTTTTCCTTATCACATCGGATTCGCTACTAAATAAGTACACTCGGTGTACTTATTTATTACGTAATGGGATACACTTGTACCAAATTTTGACTCAATTAGATTATTTTCCGATTTTTCACAATTTTTTAAAAAACGTACACAAGTCATTTTATAAAAGTTAAACTAATGCTGATTTAAGAGATGAAACTTGGCACATATGTTAGTCTTACACAGGGCTAAATGCGTGCCAAATCTCAAAACGATGGCATCATTTTTTAGCATTTTATGATGTGTCGAAAATTTTGAGTCATTATTGGGGGATAATTACGTCATAAATAATTATTTTCCGAATAGGACAACTACAGCGGTGGACTGATTTTTGAACAAAGGTTCAACTCTCTAGCATAAATACACTGAGAACTACGATGATAACAGACACACACACACATATACATAAAGACAGACAACTTCGTGAAAACCAATCAGGAGGCCTTTAAAACACCTGAAACGCATACTTCCGGTAACATCCCGGTTTCGGATGTTTTTGCAAACACAGTACTTTTCCTATGTACCTACGGTATAAATGAGGAATCATTTAGGGTCAGGGGGAAAAAGCACTCAAGTCAAATTTTTCAATTTTTTTTACGATTAAAATATTTCTCAGACCTTATTAAGCCAAAACTAATAAGCCAAAACGTAAAAACCAATTAAGCCAAAAATATCGTTAAATAAGATAAATGAGTAAAAATACATTATGCCAAAATCCAACTTTTTATCAATTTGATAAAATAATAATTAACAATTATAATAAGTATAATATTTATAATAATGACTTAAGTGGTTTTTAAGATATTATTAAAGAAGTTTTTTTTTCAGGGATAAAAAACTTATATCATTTGATACTACTGAGTTTTCCAAAACATAGATAGTTGAGACAATAACAAACTTAGGTTAGCAGAAAGTTAAGAATTAAAAACAATAAACATAAAAATTTGTGACATATTATTGCGTTATTATTTAAAATAAGTATTGAAGTAAAGTATTTAAAAGATGCTCTAAACTTCCATAAATTAACCGGCAATTAAATGAAGTAATCGTAAGTGATAGTTTGTCAACACATCTTGAAAGTAATTGGTAATTGCTCATAATAAGGTTTTAATTATAAATATTATTAAACAGGTAATAGTCTTGACCTTTCTAAAGGACTAAAATTAAGTAATAAATCACCGTTAGAAATAAAAGACAGAAACAACACGAACACGAGGGGTCTCATATATTGACTGATAACTAATAAAGATATCTGCAATATCTATTTAAAATCTATTTATATGCAATAGAAAATTGAACAAGACCGGTCAAATATATTCAGGTAGCCTCAGGAGGAAGAGGGGTCTTGCACTATTATCAAAATATTAAATAAAGCTAGGGATTTTTTCCATAGTGAAAATCTATAACGAGCTCCCAATATTGTCCACAAAAATCAGTGCTATAAGATCACAGCTACGGAGGCAAATAGAGAACTGACACACCAACCTCATTTAAGTTTTTACAAAGCAATTAAGAACATTAAAGAAACAATTAGCTGTAGATTATGGGACCTTACAATACTTTAATCGTTACTTGAATTAAAGATGAAACCCTAATATGGAATTCTACAATTATAGATGCCAACCTGTTATCAAAGAATGCAGTTTTTAATTGGTTGTTGACCTTATATCATAGGCCGCAATGTATCTAAATATACGTAATACATTCATATAAATACCTTTATGTATATCTTATATATATATATATATATATATATATATATATATATATATAATATATATATATATATATATATATATACAAATATACAATAACACACAGGGAATAAAGAATTGGACAAATATATGTTGATCAGGTACTAAAAGTACTTGAAGTGCTTTGGCTGTGAACTACAGCAAAAAAGTGAATGAGAATATCTCACGATATATATGGTGCGGGAAATATTAGAAATGCGGATATTGTGCATAATGCCCGGCCTTCTTGGGCTATTTGGGAAATATTACTAAATAATATTCTATTACCCACTTTGCCCAGAAGTGAGTACAATGCCTGCCCTAGATTAGGCAATTTGATCGGAATTCATATTTTTTCACTCCGTGTTATACTTTTTCTCATTTATACCGTAGGTATATAGGAAAAGTACTGTGTTTGCAAAAAATCCGAAACCAGGATGTCATGAATTATCTGTTTTAGGTGTTTTAAAGGTACCTTAAGTGGTTTTCACAAAGTTGTCTGTATGTGTGTGTGTGTAGGTGCCTGTTATCATAGCAGCTCCAAATGACTCAGCAAAAATTACAAAAAATTATAAAAATGATGCGATCAGATTAAGTTTTAGCACGCGTGTAGCCAATTGTAATTCTAACATTTTTGCCAAATTTTATATATTAAACAGCTTTAGTTCAATTTTTATCGAATGACTTTTATAGGTATTTTAAACAATTCGGAAAATTATCCAATTGAGTTCAAATATAGTACAAGTGTATACCTCTATAATAAAACCGATAGGAATGAAACGGATGCATACTATCTGAGAATTAGCGAAGCAAGTCTGAGGACATGTCGCAGTATATATTTAGCGAATTGTATATTCTGAGGACGAGCGAAGCGAGTCTGCAGAAGCAAATCTGATGTGATGAGGAAAAGTTCCGAGGTACCCCGTACCCGATTTTTTAAATTTTTTTAAAATAAAACTAGAATGTATTACTACTCAGTCTGAAACTTATGTACTTCAGTGCACTTTATACTGTAAGAGAATAGTTTTTAAGTATGATAATGAACATCAATAATTTTTACTTTTATTGGTTAAAAGTAAATTAGTATGCCATTTATCAACGTTATTAGAAATTAATTCTAGGAAATGAAGAAAAGAGTCTCTCCACAAAAATAATTGTTTATTGGCAAAGCGCTTTCAACCTAACATGAGGTCATCATCAGTGCCATGAAGATAAAGATGAAAGTTAAAAATGCATAAAACTATTTTCTTTTCCGAGATGGTAACAGCTCGGTGAGTCGAGTAAGACTCACCGAGAAAAAAGACACTCACCTCTTTCTAAAAGAGACTCACCTTTTTAGAAATTAATTTATATCTATCAACTTAAAGATTTATTATATCCTTTTAACTTTTCCTTATTTATTCCGTAGGTATATAGAAAATTATCCGAAACCGGGATATCACCGGAATTATCTGTTTCAGGTGTTTGGGACCTCCTCAGTGTTTTTGACAAAGTTGTCTGTCTGTATTAGTGTGTGTGAGTGTGTCTGTTATAATCATGTTTAGTGACTAGTTGGTGACCGTTGGAAATGAAACGGATACTATATTAATGATAAGTATTTACTATGTCAAGCCGCCTCCGTGGCCGAGGTCGTTAAGGCGTTAGTCTTTACACTGACCTTTGACACCCACGGAGGTCTGGGGTTCACATCCCAGGTTACACTCTCAGTTTATAGAAGATTATTGTTCAGGTAAATTATTGCCAGCTTTAGAATACACTTTGAGCGTAACGGTTGCTACTACCTCCCGAGGTGGTTCCCGCAGGGGTTATCCCTGATGAGCCGCAAGGCTCTAAACGGGCATTATCATTATTATTATTTACTATGTCAGGACGAGCGAAGCGAGTCCGAAGGAGGATGAGCTAAGCAAATCAGACGTGATGAGGAAAAGTTCTAAAGCACCCCGTATCCGATTTTTTATTTTTATGTTTAATGCATTATTTCTTAGCGTAAAATGTACTACGTAGGTAGGCTAGGTTTATTTATTTTAAAATTGTTGTATAGTCAGTATTAAAATAAGTATTGTCTAAAAAAGATAATGTTGTGAAATACATAATTCTTCATGTAGAATTATAGAAGAATTACAAATGGAATAAGGTTTGTTCAGATAAAATTGCCTTAAAGAAGACGGGTATTGTCCAAACTGCCCGGACAATATGGGAAATAGGGCAACTTTTCCCATATTGACCACTCTGGTTGGGCACAACGCCCAATTTCCCAAATTGCCCACAACATATATAACATAAAATCTTATATATTATATATATATATCATATATATATATCATATGAAATCTTATTATATATATATAAGTCGCATTGCGAACATATAACTCTTTCCTTCTCTCAAAATATGTATATACATATCATACAAGGGGATTCTAAGCCTCTATTTATATGCATGGTTTATATATATTCACAGAAGAGTATATAGTAATCCAAAAAACACTCTTAACGATAGACTTCGTAACCTCTAACATCTCGCAGGTTTCGTTTCGATTTAAGTAAGCCTTCCATAGTTATCTTTCCTTGACAAGACCTAGCTAAACTAGCACCTGATGTTTGGAAAAATTTGAATCAATTAAGAGTGCTCAGAGATCCAATAGAGCACTTTTCACACCTTTGATACAAAGACACTGTAAAACAATAAGTTCATCTCATTTCACTATGTAAATAAATTCTTTCTTGTCTTCAAATTAATATTAAAGAAAAGATAACGTTTAATAATAATCTCTACCAAGAAAAAATAATCTTGAGGTACTTATTACTAAATAAGCTTTTACAACAACAATTTGAATAATTGGCTTCATTCAAAAATAAATATTTTATTTTTGACTGATATCACTGCGTGATAGTAAAACTATCTTTAAAAAAAAGTTTATCAGAAGGTTGGTTGAGAGTGTTTGTCAAGTCAGTTATCAAATCAATAAGATAATAAACCCACTTCACATGCCCTCTTTATTTAAATTATTAACTCATTTGAATTTTGAAAGAAATGTTATTATTCAAAAAGAAATAGAAAAGCAATACGTCACGCAAGGCAACCTAAACGCACTCAATGTTTATATAATAAATCAATTTTATTGTTTGATTTTGATAAATAGTTGTATGAAATTTTTGAGGCAGTAATAATTACGTTTACGGTACAACCTCAGACAACAATGCTATTACTTTTGATCTTAAATAATGCTACTTATTTAAGATTTGATTTAAGTTTTTCAAATTCTACTAAATTAAAAACGAGAAATAACAGGTAAAAATTGTCGAGGAATATGGACAACAAACGCTTTTTAGACATTGCCACGGGAAAGAAAGATCTTTAAAAACCCAAAAGAATTTTTTATTTTTATTTTCAGAAACATTTAATAATCTTGAGAGGTAAAGCTGTCTTCGTTTAAACTTTTTTGCCTACATTAACATCCGCAGTTTTAATCGTTCCCATTAAGCAATATTATTAGATATATATATATATATATATATATATATATATATAATATATAATATAATATATATATATATATATATATATATATATTATATATTAATATATATATATATATATATATATATATATATATATATATATATATATATATATACATATATATAATATATATATATATATATATATATATATAATATATATATATTATTGTATCTAAATAATACCTTGCTTAATGCTTAATAGTTACTAGAAAAAATATATTTATTGTACTAGGTTCATTTTACCTCTACTGTCGTAATAGAACAAAAATAAATTAAATACAATGAAAATAATATTATAAGATTATTTTTTTAATCTGACTTGCGCAGTAAACAAATCCCTTTTCTGTCTTTAAACATGTAAATCTTATATTAAATACAAATCGTAGATAAATGTTATTTTAGCCTTATTTACAGAGGGGCGGTTGCCCCTCCCTTGTAAGTATACTTGATACCTGCTAGACAAGACGTAGACATTTTTCTATAATAAGCTTATGGTTGCAAATCTTAATTTGTTTACGCAGACAGTCATGTGTCCCTATCTTTTACACTATCTGCTCCGAGCTTACTTCCCATATCTTATCTTAACCCCTCTTTAAATATTAAACTTATGGATAATATTTTTTAATCTTATTGCTTTTATTTCTTGAAACTCTTAAATATGTTTGGTTGCTTTGATGTGTGGAGTCAAAGCAACCAAGTTAGTTGTGGAATAGTTTATTACAATCATATTTATACAACAAAGTTGTCCAGTACAAGGTTGACCCACTTGGAAACTTGTGGTTTCGGCGAAGGGGAGGGGGGGCATAGCCTATATCAATTATGAGACAGTAAGAGGCCCGAAACATCTTTTTTGGTCCCTCAGGGGATCTTTGTTACTTCATTGAAACCTCCTCCAAGAATAAGCTAAGGTTTTAATAGTTAAATTGTTTTCGTCTTTCCGCACACTGTTTGTGTTTTGATTTGTATTTGAAACGTCCTACTTTATAAGTTATTGTGATTTTGTACTGATTATTTAATCTGATTTCTAAGCGAGGTGGTCAGGTTACTTTTTCGATGTTTCAATATTTAACCTATAGGGCCCCTCTAGTAATATATCTCTATGAGAGAAATAGGTCGTGACGTCAAATTATACCATCTTTCCCGCCATTATTTAAAAATGTAAAATTTTGTTTAATTCCGATTCGATAATGTGTTTCGTATGAAAGTTGTTCGATAATATGTTTCATGTGAAAGTTATCGTGTCCCATAAATACATCTAAGAATAAAATATAGTACATGCGTACACAGTACGTACACATAGATTCTAGGGGCTTAGAGTACAGTTCTAATTTTCGCCACGTTTTAATGTCGCGATGTTTTAACTGTTAACGATATTTGAGCATTAACATTTGTGATACACTTGATTAGGGTAAGAAGGCTACGCGCGACAAGACGTTCAGTAACATGTGTTGTTAATATTTTATATTGTCCGCTAGAAATGATTACTACATCATATTAATGTGACGGACTCTAGTATTGTGCCATGATGACTATAAAATTAAACGTCATCTTTATCTATTCGCTATAAATATACAGAGTAGACCCCTTTAATTTGACTTTTTTCGAATTTTCATTAGACAATGACGCTATGTGGTTGTTTGGATAAAGAAAGGGGGGGGTTAATACACACATACACTCACACACACCCACACACCACCATATATTACATACATATGTATAAAATATATATATATATATATATATATATATATATATATATATATATATATATATATATATATAATATGTATATATATATATTATATATATATGTGTGTGTGTGGGTGTGTGTGAGTGTATGTGTGTATTAACCCCCCCCCCTTTCTTTATCCAAACAACCACATAGCGTCATTGTCTAATGAAAATTCGAAAAAAGTCAAATTAAAGGGGTCTACTCTGTATATTTATAGCGAATAGATAAAGATGACGTTTAATTTTATAGTCATCATGGCACAATACTAGAGTCCGTCACATTAATATGATGTAGTAATCATTTCTAGCGGACAATATAAAATATTAACAACACATGTTACTGAACGTCTTGTCGCGCGTAGCCTTCTTACCCTAATCAAGTGTATCACAAATGTTAATGCTCAAATATCGTTAACAGTTAAAACATCGCGACATTAAAACGTGGCGAAAATTAGAACTGTACTCTAAGCCCCTAGAATCTATGTGTACGTACTGTGTACGCATGTACTATATTTTATTCTTAGATGTATTTATGGGACACGATAACTTTCACATGAAACATATTATCGAACAACTTTCATACGAAACACATTATCGAATCGGAATTAAACAAAATTTTACATTTTTAAATAATGGCGGGAAAGATGGTATAATTTGACGTCACGACCTATTTCTCTCATAGAGATATATTACTAGAGGGGCCCTATAGGTTAAATATTGAAACATCGAAAAAGTAACCTGACCACCTCGCTTAGAAATCAGATTAAATAATCAGTACAAAATCACAATAACTTATAAAGTAGGACGTTTCAAATACAAATCAAAACACAAACAGTGTGCGGAAAGACGAAAACAATTTAACTATTAAAACCTTAGCTTATTCTTGGAGGAGGTTTCAATGAAGTAACAAAGATCCCCTGAGGGACCAAAAAAGATGTTTCGGGCCTCTTACTGTCTCATAATTGATATAGGCTATGCCCCCTCCCCTTCGCCGAAACCACAAGTTTCCAAGTGGGTCAACCTTGTACTGGACAACTTTGTTGTATAAATATGATTGTAATAAACTATTCCACAACTAACTTGGTTGCTTTGACTCCACACATCAAAGCAACCAAACATATTTAAGAGTTTCAAGAAATAAAAGCAATAAGATTAAAAAATATTATCCATAAGTTTAATATTTAAAGAGGGGTTAAGATAAGATATGGGAAGTAAGCTCGGAGCAGATAGTGTAAAAGATAGGGACACATGACTGTCTGCGTAAACAAATTAAGATTTGCAACCATAAGCTTATTATAGAAAAATGTCTACGTCTTGTCTAGCAGGTATCAAGTATACTTACAAGGGAGGGGCAACCGCCCCTCTGTAAATAAGGCTAAAATAACATTTATCTACGATTTGTATTTAATATAAGATTTACATGTTTAAAGACAGAAAAGGGATTTGTTTACTGCGCAAGTCAGATTAAAAAAATAATCTTATAATATTATTTTCATTGTATTTAATTTATTTTTGTTCTATTACGACAGTAGAGGTAAAATGAACCTAGTACAATAAATATATTTTTTCTAGTAACTATTAAAACTACAGTAAAATAAAAATATTACAATAATAGTATAGTATGCTACTAGGCAGCGAAATGGAATTTCGCAGACGAGTTTTACAAATTAGCCCCCGAGCCAAAGGCGAGAGCAGGCTATGGAAAAATACCTGCTGAGGCTGGTAAATAACCTATTTGAATGGCGAGGCAGAGTCGATTCTGGAAAATTACCTGTAGAGCCCGAATGAAGACTAGCATGAGTTAGCAATTCTTCTTTGCTACATGGTAGCGTATTCACAAAATATTAACATTCTTTAATTTGAATAATTAAATTATGAAAAGAAACTGTAACTTAAGTAAATAAACGAGAAGAAAAAGGAGTTTAATTACCTGCTACGAGAATTTGGAGGCAGTCTATACTGCTTTGAAGTTGTTGCAACACTCACGTCGTTTGGTGGAGTTTGGTTTAATAAATCGTACATCCACTAGAGATATTATAACTAATAAAATATTATTAATAATAAAATAAAGCTACAAAAATGAAATAACTACCTAAACAAAAAATGAAATCAGTCGATTCATGATCAGCTCGTAAAAAATTAGAACAAGCCAAAATATCAGTGTTGCCAATATTATTTTCTCAAAATTATATTTATTTGGAGTTTTTTAAAATATTTAATACTAATATTATATCGTATATGACTAAAATATTAAATAAAATATTATTATTATTAATATTATCACTCATTAATTTCTCGTCCTAGGGAGTTATGACTTTTTACTTTTTCTCATTTATACCGTAAGTATATAGGAAAAGTCATAGAGATATATATACTAGAGGGGGCATAGCCTATCTTAATACATTGAGAGGCCTGAAACATTTTTAGTGGGCTCTCAGGGCTTTGTGTAACCTTATGAAACCTCCTCCAAGAGGAAGTTATGGTTGTAATTAATCAATTGTTTCCGGCTTCCCGCAGATTGCTTGTGTTGTGAATTGTATTTTAAACATTCTAGTATATAATTACTGTTTTTTGTTTGTTTATTGATGATAATGATATCGAATGTGTCAGGTTACTTTTTCGATTTCAAAATTCAACCAATAGGGCCCCTCAGATATATCCTATGGGAAAAGTATTGTGTTTGCAAATAAATTCGAAACCAGGATGACACCTGAATTGTCCGTTTCAGTTGTTTTAAAGGCTTCCTAATTTGTTTGTCTTTATGAGTGGATCTGTCAGTGAGTGTGTGTGTGAGTGTCTGTTACATTGTAGCTCCCAGTGTATTTGTGGAGTTTAGACTAACTACAAAAATCAATCTATATAGTGCCTGGATGGGTGACTGCTAAGAATAAATGAAATGAATGTATTTACTATCTAAGCGAGTCGGAAGTCTAGTTGCAGTATTAACTTAGTTGTAGTAACGACTAATATGTTCTAAGGACGAGTGAAGCGAATCCGATGTGATGAGGAAAAATTCTAAGTTCCAAGATCAACACATCGTTAAAACACATTAATCCGTTCGATAGATAGCGTGTTCACAAAAATCCGGTATAATTACACACACACACACACACATATATATATATGTTATATATATAATATATATATATATATATTATATATATATATATAATATATATATATATATATAAAAACGGTTCACACCTAGCTCTAGGACTAAACGGTAGAATATTTAGCAAATAGATAATTAATAATTGTTGGACCAAGGCTTCCTCAAAATCAAGTACTGATCTCGAGTATGTAGGTCATAATTCAGTTATGCGTTACCATGTAGGCTAGAGAGAAAAAAAGCTTAAGAGTTAAAATTAAAAAAGTTAGAGATTAAAGTTAAAAAAGCTAGAATTAAAATCAAAGTCACAAGTTTTTACTGCTGACTTGAACCAAATCATTTTTATTAGTTGACATTAGAAATGATCTTGGTACAACTTTATCTTTAATCTCT
The DNA here is from genome assembly GCA_018340805.1 of Microvelia longipes. Taxonomy (NCBI): domain Eukaryota; kingdom Metazoa; phylum Arthropoda; class Insecta; order Hemiptera; family Veliidae; genus Microvelia; species Microvelia longipes. The sequence continues at coordinate 21,800,374 of JACMZG010001893.1, read as the reverse complement.
CCTCTCATAAAGTATACATGATAAGTAGCTTATCTTTTTTCTATACGGGTCATGGCAAAGCTGATAAAATTACTTAAATACACCTTATCATTCTGTTTGTTCCTTCGTACGAAAAATAGTTGAACCGTAACGGTTAATTATTGTTGGTCAAGACTGTCACTAATCTAAACCTCGACTACAGAGATACAGTAAAAAGTGACACAACTTTTATGGTATAACAGGTCATATCATGGCTTTGATAAAACGTTATATGCATGAATAGTTTTGGCAGAAAAGTTCCAATGAATCAACTTCATTGAGTTAGAAATAACTACACGCCCAGACAATTTTTCTAGCCGTAAGGTTATACATACGATATAAGGTTATATATACAGTTGGAGAAAACAAAAATAATAATTGAGATTGCTTACAAATTATTAAATAAAATAATAAAATATGATAAAAACATAAACAAGTCAACCAAAAGCTCATAAAAAAGAATCAAGAAGAATCAAAAACTATCAAAAACATTTCATCGAATTTTCAACAGAACGTGTGGAAAATTCCATACATAAAATCGTATGGAACAATTTTATCATGGTACTAATTTGTGTCATGTTTCAACGTGACAGTACTTTCCTTACGGTAGAAGGTAAAAATGCCAATTTTACCACGGCGCAATGAACAGGTTTATCTCCCTGAAATATGATAGGGCCCATCGAACCTATTTATCAGCCAGAAATATGCTAGGGCCAACTAAGCAATTTATGTAAAGCTGTTTTTATATGGCTTGGTAACCAGTTGTGTATTTACTGATAATTTTCATATATCCAAACGTACCTGGTTTATTTAACCTACGGGTAAATGAATCGGTGCATGTACCGGTACCGGTGGTTTGGCTGCGATAGCGTAGTCATATTCGATTTAATAATATTTTTTTATTAGTACATGGTACTTAACTTATTATTGTATATTAATGAACAGGACTACAAAGTACATTAAACAACGTAAGAGAAATGCTGTTTAATGTACCTGCTTGGTTTGTTACCAAAACGGATAAATGACGTTCGTTTTAATCATATCAGGATGTTTCCCACACAGTTTTCTTGTTCTTACTATTTAATCTATATGACATGGTATAGTAATTGTAATATACATATTAAAATCCAGTATCGTAATGTTGAGAATCATGACATCAACTGTTATCACAACTTAAATGTCGACGCAACATGAAAAATACAATAATAGAGATTATGTCATGTAGTAAAAGTAACAAAATTTAAACCTAATAAGTATAATTGTAACCGGAATAAGTAGAGGCGAATTTCAAGTCTTACAAGTCGACTCTGCTCTGTTATCATGAGTAAATTATAAATAATGGTTACTGGTCAGTTTACCTGGAGTCGTAGTGTCCTCATCGTTAAAATCAAAAGACTGTTTGATAATGTGATGAGTAATCCTATCGGGTGTCTCCAGAAGGGCTTGCTGTTCGCGAACCCTTGCGTTATCAGAGTGGCGCGTGGTCGCGCCGTACTGTTTTTTTTCGTCAGCCCGTGTTACCTTAAACCGCTCCATACAGCCTGACACCGAGTTACTGACTCACTCGGCTTCGGCTGGCTTCCCCTCTCTAGTTGCCTCTATATCCCCCACCACCCTCTCCCCTAACATTGGCCTTTTAACTCGGCATCACAACCTTCTTAGGGTTATCGACTGATTTGTAAGGGAAAGGGACATCACCAGAAAGGGTCATTTTAAATATAGGACCATTTGGCCAACATTGACGGGTTACGGGTTCCACTCTTATCACCTATTCAAGTTTTGAAAATCATCTCTTATAAAGCATACGTTCACAGACTATCAGTTATTTACAAACTTGGACTAATATTATAATATAGTAGAAGTACGCTACTTGTCTTCTTCTATTATAGAGTACATATTATGTTGCACATTTAGGTAATACTATTTGCATAACAGAGTTCACATATAATGGTACACACTATCTATACTTAAATACTACTTAATACTTTACTACGTTTGAAGCAGAGTACATTTATAAAAAAGTATACTACTCTTATAACAAAGTTCATGTGCTAACGTATACTTCAGCATAATTTAAAGTATAAAACTTAAAAAACGTGTTTGCTAAAGTGTACTCTGTGTACTCTAACAGAGTTCATGTGTGCGAAAGAATAATACTTTACTACTTGTATAGCAGAATCCGTCTGTAGGTAGGTACTCTGCTATAGAGGTCCATGTCACCACCCCCCCCCATGGTTGAATTTCAACATCGGACAAAAATATAGCACCGGTCTGATGTTAAAATTCTAGTATGGGGGGCTGACAACATGGACCTCTGTTATAGTAGGTAGTAAGTACCTACTATAACAGAGTATGTCAGTATTACTTCATGCGTAACAGACGTATACTTGTGCGTACCAAAGAATACTTCTTTACTACATGGATTAAAAATCAATCAACAAACAATTAGATTTGTTTAAATTAATTGAAACAAACGGCTAATGCAATACTTTTTTGGTGTGATATTTTCCGTCACTATATTTTCGCGAGTGATATAAGTGTCTTTCCTCCTAAAACATTATTTTTTATGGGTAATTTCATAACTTTTAACCAAATATGGTTTTAATAAAACATAGTCATCGAAAATTTAGGTTATATTTAAGACAATATAAACTTTCGTTTTATGTCTTTCATAATCTTAGAAAACATGTAACTTACCATTACTCTAACTATAGTTCATCCTTTTCTTTAACTGAATAATTGAAACAATTATTTCACAGAATTCAAAACAAAATTATTAAATTAGCACGTACATATTAAAGCACGAAAACACGATAAAAAGTAAAACTCACCTTATATTATCAGTGTTGCCAATAAAATTAAATAAAAAACGTAAATCCTAAAAGGATCATTTTAGATAATTTTTTAATTTTGAGACTTCGCATGTATAAATTTTTTTGCACAGGTTAGTATACGAGATTGTCTACTTAATTTATATATTACTTTAATAAAGGGGAAGACACGTTTAGGAACTTTTCTGTCCCCATGGAGGTTGTATAAGATAGAGAAATTGGAGCAGCTTACCTTTTGGTTATAGCGAAAAAAGGCGCGAAATATAAATTATGTAACAAGGATAAGTAGAATTTGCTCCTCAATTTTCTTCTGTGCTTGTCGCTCGGTGTTTATCGTGATTTTAGTAACCTTTGGTGCTTGTTAAGTCAACCAAAAGAAAACAGTTAAACAAAGAAAAGATATTACTTTTTACAATTTGTCTATAACCTTCTCAGTAAGCTAAACAATAGGAAACCATCGGTAGGTAAGTTTGCCTCTAAATTTGGGACCTGTAAAGCCTATGGGATTTGTAATGAATGTAAGCATGCGCAGTTCGTGCAAAGCACGGACAGTTTGTTTTTGACATGTGTTTCGTAATGAATTCTCCTCTACTTTTTGCTCTCTACGGGGTCACTTTGTTATATGGCAAATCGACTTAGCGTGTAATCCCCTTTATTCAAGGTCCTTGACACTTCCCAATATAAACCCTCTCCTACTCCCTTCTTTTACTTCAGAGGGCTCGTCCTCCTCGTTGAGAATCATGGACGTCCGCAGAAATTTATCCAGGGGGATCAAAGCAGCCAAGTTTAGTTATCAATAATGTGCTGCGGGTTTAGTTTTCAGCACCCTTTGACAAAATACAGAGATAGGAGTCCAGAAAACCACTGGAGTGAGGATTTTTAAAAACTAAATGTTAATGTATTAACAAAAATTATATAATATTTTATTTATTGTGCTTAAATAAATATTTTAGTTTATTTAGACCTTTACCAAGCCTAGCGAATTCCTTCAAACATATTATATAAGGGTTTTTATCAACCTACCAAACAAAGCGAGCTCCTTTTAAAGTATCTTATAATATACTTCAGCCATCTTGTGAGGGTTGTGAGCCCCTTTTCCGACATTCACACATATATTTATAGCAATCTAATCAGCAAAGAAAGCCATTTTAATGTACCTAAAGTTATATATGAGCAAATTTGCAAGCGAAGCGAGCCTCTTTTTTGACATTTACCCATATTTACAGCAATTTAGCGAACTTTTTTACTGACGATCACAGCAATCTAGCGAGCAGTTAGCCCCTTTTAATGTACCTAGAATTATATTTAAGCGATTTTGCGAACGAACCGAGCCTCATTGCATTTGCTTGCATTTATATTTATGGCAATCTAGAGGGCGAAGCGAGCCATTATAAATATAGGGGCTTTATTAGGACCTTTATTACTTTAGAACCTTATATTTGCACTGCCTTTATTCATACATTCATGTTTATATTTTTAGCAATCTAGCGAGCGCGTTGAGCCGATTTTAATGTACCTAACTTTATATGTTACCAATCTTGGGAGCAAAGCGAACCTTGAATTTGAAATAGGTTTATCTAGCAAGCTTTTGATCTTAATTACTTTGGAGCCATATAGCAATCTAGCGCATGAAGCGAGTCTTTTTATTTAAATCTATGTACTTAATTATCGCAGTCTAGCGATAATAGGAAGCCATTTTTAATGTACCTAATATGATATTTTAGCTATTTTGCGAGCGAAGCAAACCTTTTTTTTTCATTGCTAGGGAAGTGAGCCTCTTGTGCTTATTGCGAGCAAAGCGAGCCTTATTTACGTTCTTAGAGCCAAGCTATTCTTGTTTAATTATTAAATTATTATTCTATCCTATCTAGCCAGCGAAGCGAGCCTGTTGGTAATTAACTGTATTTGATGTAATCCTTTGAGGTGAGTTCCTGATGCAAAGCATTACTAGTTTATTTCTATTCACAATTAATTTCTGAGGATTTAAATAAAGGGGGGGGGGGTCAAGCGACCCGATTGATTCCCCCTGCAGGCGCCCTGTTGAAAACATAGGGATGCCGTCACAGAGTTAGGGTCCTCATCATAATTTATTTTATAGCATCGTAACTCAAAATTATTTTATTTAAAACCTAACTAAACTGCAGGCCTAAATATGTCAGTCAGCTCAAAAGATACAACTTATAATTTTTCTGAATTATTATTCATTCTCATTGAGCTAATAAGTAGTTTATAGTTGTTTAAACGATAGAGAATAATTAAAGAGACTCCCAACGGTTTAATTGACACAATTAGATAAGTGGACATAATTGTTGACACTTAAGTTCATTTTTAGTTATTTCAAAACAACGGTTGTTTAGTCCGTAATATGTTCTAACTTAAAATCGCTGTTGGCTAAAGAAGACCCCTAAAAGAGATATCGCTTGTATATTTTACATTAATATTTCATTATTTCACATCTAAATGTATGTACTAGCTCTTATAATTTGCTTTTCTGTCTTCTTTTGTAAAGGAAGGGTAGCCGAAATCTATCTTAAAGACTACTAGATTGACTGGTAAAAAGTTTTATAGTGACGTGCAATTCATCAATGTATTTATGGTTAAAGTATAACACGTATTTTAAGGCGTTCGCGTATTTGAAAATTTAGCAACTAGTTTGAAAATTAAGCAAAGTTGCTGACTTTCTTTTCGAAGGTTATAGTCGCATTAAAAGTTTAAAGACTATATTGTAAAATAAAAGTATAAATTAAAAACTATGCAAAAATTGATGAGCAGTATGTCATTACGTATATTGTCTCGCCAATCTGGCTGTTAGATTAGGTGCCAATTGATTCACTTTTCTGGCACGCCGCCAAGGATAAAAAGCTGATGATTGCCTCACAGTTCGAAAAAGGCCCTTTAGTATTGTTAACCTAGCAACTTCACTTCGAAACGCCAATGACCGTCTCCACCCAAAACGGACATGACTTGGCGGAACAGAAAATTTGATTTCCCCACTTTTTTTGGACCAAAGACTTGGCGGGGAGTTTTTTTTTTACCACGTAAGTGGTTTTTGGTAAGGGACCTTATCCCCATCAGAGACCTTTGAAGCAGATTTTTGTCGTGGTCCGAGGTTCGACTCCCACCATGACGCCTATCCTATCAGCGAATTTTTTCCCAACGGGAATTCGCTAAAAGCATAATAAATATGCTTATTTATATATAAATTTCGCAATAATGATCATACCCCCAGAGGTGCGTGTTAGCTAATTTATAGGTAACATTAAGTTAGGTTAGGTAATGTTAGGTTTTTAATTTATAGATAATATAAGGTTAGCTAAGAAATAGGTAATACAAATTTAAATAAATACATACTAGTATGTACATTAACATTATAGCTATAATTATTTATTTATATTTTACTTATATGTATAATTATGTGACATTTGCAATACCTTAAATTATCTTAAAAATAATATGTATTACATGGGAAACTAACATAGGCTCTCGAGTTGTAACTTAACTTTTCTTACAGACCAGCCTTATTCTTCCATATTTCGCATCACTGCCCTTATTTATCTTATAGCTTGAGGCCAATTTCAACTTTTCCTCATTGGTACCGTAGGTATAAAGGAAAAATATTATTTGCGAAAAATTCTGAAACCGGGATTTTACCTGAATTATCCGTATCAGGTGTTTTTAAAATTTTTTATCAGTCATTTTTACAATGTTGTCTCTCTGTGTGTTTGATTGCGTGAGTGTGTGTTTCTGTTTTTATCGTAGCTCCCAGGGTATTTATGCAAAAGAGTTTAAACTGGGTACAAAAATCAAAAAGTGATTTTTAGAAATTTTCAGGGTGTTTTAAGAGTGAATCAGCGACTCAGGATTGGCAGGTGCTTGGCCATGTGTGCTTGGATTGTTATTTATTTAAACAATCCTTTAGTTTAAAATTATAAATTTAGTTAATGTCGAAACCGGTCTCACTCTGTTGGGCATTGGCTTCCGGCTCGCCCTTGTCTTCTTTGGCAGAGAGTACACTAACATCGAACACCTTGATAGGATAAGTAAGTTGGTTTCCTTTATCCCACGTGTATAGTTCCTGAGAAAAAGTCCATAATATTAGTATACATTAACTACAGTTAATATCAGTGCAGATATAATAGTTATTTATGCACCAAGGGAGTAAATAATGCTATTATTTACCAAGCAATAAGTTGATTTCTAAGGCAAAAGTTGAAGGAGTTGTAAGATTTAAATCTTGAGGCAAAGCCGAGGGAGGTAATTATTGTAAGGGAAAAATAGTATTTTACTCCTGAGGTGCATACGAGATTTTATGTTCAGATGTTGACGTGATTTTTTTCATTTTATATATTTATTACACAAGCTCTAAAACAAGTTATTTTACATAAATAATAATAAATTAATACTTCAAACCTGACATAACAATAATTACATATGGCACTTTAATGACAAATGAAAACTAATGACACACAAATATGTAAAAATCTACAGCCATCTATTCTTTGATACTATAAAATGCATATTCTGATCAAAATAGTTTGAATTTCAGTTTAAGGCTGACTGTGCATTGACTGAAGCATTTAAATTAGCTTTCAAAGAAACTTTTCAAACTATCAAAGAAAAAAATTGTTTTACAAATTCTTTCAGAAATAGTAGAAATAACATGTATGTATTTTGTTTTTATTTCCTTAAAGGTTGACTGTTCATTTCATACAGATTGGGGTAACGTATTAACGCACTCAAGCAAAATACTGAGGAGATATCTGAAATAAGTTTGTCCTGCTGTAAAATTTAATATAATAATCCTTTTTTTAAAAGGAAATAAGGATTTCTATTATTTCTGAAAATGTCTAAAAAAATTTCTTTGTTAGTTGGAAAGATTCTTTGAAAGCTAATTTACATGCTTCCATACATCAAAATTAAAGGGATCGTTAGGATTTCATCTTTAATGAACAAATGTTTTGTTGAGTTCGGTAACCTAACATTGTAGACGTTTCTAATAATCTTTTTCTATGCAATGAGCAATCTTTCGGACGAAGAGTGTGCCCATACTTGTAAGTGGTTTTTAATACAAGGCATGCCAAACTATAGTAGAGCGTAAGAGGAATTAAACATTCTTCTTACACTACGCTGTGAGTTCTTCTTATGAAGCATAAGAATTGTTACATACTTAATATAATACGTTTTCTTGTATTTTGTTTTTACTTGGTCTGGTCTCTCTATAAATTTTAAGGGTGCTGCCACCGCCCAAAAAAAAAAAAAAAATATTGCTCCAAATAACTTTTTTTGGTCTGAAACGGATTTTGAGTCAGTATTTTTTTTTTATAGGCGAGTCTTTCTTGTAAATTTTGGAAGTTCCTCCCCCCACCCCCCAAAAAAAACAATTGGTCAGTCCCTTTAATAAATTTAGGAAATGCCACTCCAAAAAATTGAAAATTTTCTCCCCCGCCTTATAAAATTTGGGGGACTCTAACCCCAATATGAGAAAACACTTTTTTCTCCCTCGGGAGTGAAAAATTTTTCTTTACTCCCTAAAAACTATTCAAGAAACATCATATTACAAACGGCCTAAAATAAATTAATTTGTCTGGGATAGGCTGTGGAAAACTGTTATACTTAGCTTATCACTTTATTATTTCATAGACCTAAACAGTTCTTTTACTATTCCTTACAGAATATCCAAGATATAACTTAAAATAATATTTTAATTTATTTTAATAATTTTATTTTTTTATTTCAATAACTTAATTTTTACTTTTGCGGTACAAAAATAAAGCAGTCATATATTTACTCTACCGAAGTGAGCCAGTAAATACAACTGATGCGATTAAGATAACTTGAACTCAAGTCATTAAAATATTTAAAAACCGTATTTAAGTTTCAGGAAATGCGAGAACCATGCTCTTTTTAATATAATTACAATGAAATAAGGCATATATTACCTTATTTTTATGGTTATATCCTATCATTGTGGTCTTTTTAAATGGATTGGTGAATTCAATACTGATTTCTTCAATAAGTTGATTTTTATAAAGATCCAGAGCAAATCTGAAATCAAAAAAATATAAATTAACTTTGTTCTCACAGCTTATTTTAACATAAATCTGATCTGTTAAAACAAGCTTATAGGATTTTCTAATCTGTTTAGCGGATCTAGCTAATTAGACCTTAGCGTATCAAGCTTATTAAAGCTTATCGGATCTGCCTAAATCGAAGAACGATAACTTTTTACTATCTAACACTATACCCTACCTTCCCAAACGCTATGTATTATGCAAAAATTTTAACTTTGAGTTACACTAAAGTAATATTTTTAAGTTATTGACGTCATTTAACAATATCTTGAGTACATATGTTTTAACTAATTGATGTCACAAAATCGTACTAACCAAGAGAACATATATTAACTAATTGATGTCACAAAATCGTATTAACCAAGACAAGATATTCCTAAATTAATTGATGTCACAAAATCGTATTAACCAAGAGAACATATTCCTTAACTAATTGATGTCACAAAATCGTATTAACCAAGAGAACATATTTATTAACTACTTGATGTCATAAAATCGTATTAACCATGAGAACATATTTCTTAACTGATTCATGTCACAATATCGTATTAACCAAGAGTACAGATTTTTAATGTTGATGTCACAAAATTGTATTAACCAATAGTATATATTTTATTACTTAGTGACGTCACGAAACCGTATAAATCCTAGAATACACAAATTTTTTAACTTTGTGATGTAACAAAACCGTGTTTATCTAAAGTACATATTTTTATTTAATTAGTGACGTCAAACTACCACATAGAGCTAAGTATATTTTTCTTTATCCGTAATAGACATACCTTTATATACAATTTGTATATAAAGGAAAAACATGACCTTAACATGACATTTTAAACTATATGACATGTGAAAGCAAAGAAACGAAGGCGATAACATACTGACATCCTTTGCTAAATGACCTACACAACAGTTTACTCATTTATAGTAAATTAGCTTATATAAAATGTCCTACATGAATATATTCATATAGCTTATTATTTAGGATTTTACCATTTCAAAATATTCTTTATTTAATTATTCTTTATAAGCATCATTGAGCGTGGTCATTGCTGTATGGTGACTGCTGAGAATGAAACAGATACAGCGAGTTGAAAGACGTGTTTCAGAATAAATTTGGCAAATTGTATATTCTGAGGACGAGCGAAGCGAGTCGGAAGTAGGAAAGATGAGCGTAGCGAATCCGAAGTGATAATGAAAAGTTCCGAGGTACCCCGTACTCGATTATTTTATGTATTATTATGTTTTACCTGATATTAGTTTTCCTATCCTCTACACTGTCCACAACATATAAAACACCACAAACGATAAAAGCTTCGCCTGCTTTTTGATGCTTTAAGCTTATATTCCAAGCGAATTGTATGTCCATACTATAAGCGTCAAGTTTGATCACTGCTGTGTTGTTAGATCCACTCAACCCGTAAATGACCCAAAGGCCGTTTTCGTCCAAAGCGAAATCCATATAGTTATTCTTAGTCATGTAAAGAAGGTTGCTCTGATTAAAAACAGCGTAAGGTAGTTGAAGAAGCTGATATCTTCTGGATTGAAGCTCATATTTGACAATTTGAGGTTTGTTTTTATAGCTGTAGAAGAAAGAACCGTTGTATATCAAATGCGCGTTTCCCTGAAACATAATAAAAAGTAAATCGTTTATTTATCTAAATATCTCTTTACAATGATTAAATTACTAAATATACATAAATAAGTATTTGTGTCGCAACAGCTCAAGGCTTGTGCGTGAAACTGAATAAAACAAACATTATGTATTGCCAAGTTTAATTTGTATTCTGACATTGCAACGAAGCCATGTCAGAATAGAAACGCCTCAAAAGCAAGCAATAAATGTCAAATGTCTAGAAATAGTCAAATACAACATAAATATGGACTGAGTTAAACATTGAATTTAGAGAGCTGTGTTGAACATGATAGGTAGTTAGGTTTTTCATAAAATTTATCTTTTTTTCTTTCATTTCATTTTCATTATAACAACAACAGGTTGACGCTTTTTATAAAATTCTGACATGGTGATTCGTGTGCCGGGCAAATTTCCTTAAGAATGAGTGCTTCCAAGCTTCGAATTTATACTATGCATCTTTTTACTCAATTCTTTCTGGATATTTCAAATAAAATACGCATATTTATCTCCTTAGTTATAATAAAACTGAGCTAATTTAAAGCTCAGTTAATGCTTATCTTTAGAAATGTTTCATGGATTTTCTTTGAAACCCCCAAAATATAATGAAAAACGCGGGGTGCCCGCTGCTCAAGTTATAAAGCATAAACCATAAATCTAAGCAAGAAATTAATAATTAGGCACGGAAGCACGCATTCTAAAGGAAACTCACCTTTAGACTTGTGGACCAACGCGCCAAAATTATTTAGTAGTTATAATATGACCATAAAAATATCTTCAGAAACAAGATTCGAATCCGGACCCTTTGGTTTAATTCTTTGAGTATTCAGATCGACTCCGGATTTGTTTAAATCTGCTTAAAGCACACAAAAAAATATTGAAAACGACTCCCTACTCGAAATATATTGTTTACCTACCGTATTTCCAAAACTTACCACAAATGGATACTCTAATCTATGAACTCTGGAAGCATTGCCAAAACTGTAAACGGTTTTGTTATTATACTCGTATAACGCTTGGTTTTCATTGTCCATAGTGACCCAGTATTTCTCGTGGTCTGCTTCAGGTCTTGGATTCGCATCTCTCATCCAGCTTCCATAGAGTACGTTTTCGTTTAATCTGTGAAACACTGGTTTGCCCACAGCGTACACTTGGCATTCTAGAAAACAAACAAACCATTTTGGAGGACAAACTCTGCGCATTATACAGAGTGGTAGATTTCAAATACATCACCCTGATTAACTCAGCTTCGTGTGGAGTTATCGCGAAAAAATTGGTATATATTTCAAAAACCCAAATTGGAAATTTGAAGTTAAAAAAGCCCTAAATTGGAAGTTCAAAAACCCAATATTTTTTTGGGTTATCGTCTGGCATGTATTGTAATCTTATTACCAAAATGTGTGTTTCTACGGTCACTTTAAAAAGTTAAATTAGAGCATACCTTTATATTAATCATTTCAGGAACTGTGTCAATATAATTTTTCCCCGAGCAATCGTTTGGCATAAATAAGGATTATAACTCATTTATAATTTAAAATAAGCTTACTGGTACACCAGGATTCATCACTTCTATTACTTTGTATGGGAAAAATGACAGGAATTCAACAATATTGGTGTTAAATTTTTAAGGATATGACATCCATTTAATAAATAGCAAGCTCCAAATAAACTTTTTAAAGTTTCATAGAAAAACACAAAAAAATATTAAGATGTTTAAACTCCCAGTGATCGACTTAGTGGGGTTAGATATCAATTTTATCACTATAGCTCCGTATGATGCTGAGTAATCAGACTGATGAATTTGAAATGTACAGTGGTACATTTCATCAATTTATTCAACTATATATGTTGAATAAATTGCTAGCATACCTAAGCAGTCGCTAACATAGCCTAAAAGTTAACTAGCGTGGCTAAGCTGAAATCTAACATACCCTAGCAGCTCGGTAATGATATATGCTATTTTTTTAAGGTAGTAACCGTACCTAAAATGTATTTATTTTTGTGACATGCTCCATATAAATATAACATGTGTTATCTACTACATTTTAACAGGGACAAATATTTAAAACTTTGAATCTTTAAGTATTAACAAGATATAAAAAGTAACCATATATATTTATGGGTTAGTGAATAAATAAATAATTGAATTATATACTTATAGATACTTATATATTCAGGAAAAAATACGCAAATTGATTTTGAAATAATTTAAAATAATAATAAAAAAATGTGTAAAATAATTATTATAAAGATAAGAAATTATATAAATTTAATAGTTATAAAGATAAAAAAAATAATAACTATAATAGTTAAAAACTTAATTTGTCAAAATCCAAAGAGTTTATGAATTTAGAGAAAATATTAAAACATTTTGTAAAGATTTGAAGATTAGCTGCAGTCCGAGATTCTCCTCTTGACAAGGCTAGAACTTAATGAGCTTCTCTCAGCATCAAAAAACGAACAATCAAAAATAATGTGCTGTCATGTTTGGGGAGTTATGTATATATTACGTATAAGTAATTCATATTATATGTATGTAATTAAAATAATGTAATACGTAAACATTATGTATAATGAGGAGTTATGCTATTATTATGACATATCTATTTAGATAGCCTAAACACAGCCAGATTTACCTAACCATACATGGCAATCCCTCGTCTTTGGAATAGAAAAATCCCTATTTACAATAAAAAAAACTGTGACATTCATTGATATGAGTTGAATAATTTATTGAATAATAGTTCATTATTTCATCAGAGAAAAAAGTGCCATTATTAATAACGAATAGCAATTTTGTGATTAAATGTTCCATTTTGCGGTTTTACCAAACCAATTTGCTTAATAAACCTTATATAGGTAACTAAAATTACCTAAAGTTCGATTTGGAAGGCCAGGGTATGTACTGTTTGCATCTAGAGGTCTTATTTCAAGATCACGATGACCCAGAAGCTCATAGAGCGAATATATTCCTTGTCTGCATTTAAACTCCTTAGGATCAGCGCACTCTGTGCAAGGTGGTGCAGGAGGGCATAGTTCATCATATGCTTCTTTTTCTGGTGGCCTTTGACCAAACGTTGGACCTTCCAATCCTGTAATAGGAGGCGGTCCCATGTTCGGTTTCTTTTCTGAAAATAATAAAATAAATTAGTATATGTTTGTAAATTTTTAAAATAAATATTAAGTATCAAAGTTAAAGGGATATAGAAAATTAGCATGTACGAAAATAGTTGCAGATTCTACTGGTTCCGGCAAGTAAATTGTTTGACGTATTATAAGCATGCTTAAACCATCTATCGCTTTCGTGACCTAGAGTATTATCCCTAATATAATAATTAGCTTACCCTATTCCTCCTTACCCTACTTATCGATGTGGCGTCGCGAATATTGAAAAAAAAAACAGTACAACCACATTCTTTTAAAACGTAGAATTGGACGAATCTTAGAATAATACTAATATAGAAGGAGCATAGGATCGTAAACACAATGTAATTCTACTGATAACACGAAAGCTGGTTGACTGGTGGTCTTAAGTAAGGGTACCACCCTAACAACAAAAAATTATTTTATATATGTGTCATAAATATCCATCAATGAAGAAACATCGTAGAGAACAAATATATTAACTTAAAAACGTGCTGAATATTTAATAAAATCGTTCTTAGAAGACAAAAAGATAGCGGAATACAAGAATCTACATTTAGTTGGCGAGGACTACTTTTAATATAATTTTAATTAAAAACGTTAAAATACAATTTAAAATGCTCAAAGTATTGTAATACACTGATATTTATATTAGAATTTTATGAATAATCAATCATTAATTAATAGAACATGATAATTCAGCTACCGAAAGTATTGCCAACTTTGTTAAAATAAAATTGTAAATTGTTTGGGTGGCAGCATTACTTAAGACCACCAGTGAACCAGCTTTGCTGTTATCAGTTATGCTCCTTTTGTGTAAAGTATTATTCTAAGGGACGAATTCTTTATTTTGTTAAATATTCCTTTAAAGGATGAAGTAGAAGGGTTCATACTAAAATGGTAAGTAAGTCATACATTACAACATTGTATGACATTGTATGAGCAAGTTGTGTATACATTGCAACATTCCCTTTACAGTTTAATTCCTTTGTCTGCCTCGCTCATATTACACCGTCGCGGGTGCTAATAACTACATCTGGCATTTCAAGCATTCATTTAGCCAATTGATGTAAATGATCTTTGAAAATTAAGGAAATGTTCTAAGATATTTGACAAAAGTATCATTAAAATTACTTCAAAAAGAGTCAGTAGGATGAGTTTAAGTGAATAGACACTTGTCGAACTCATCCTAAATACTATTATTATACTAATTAATATTCTAATAACTGTATATCTAGCAACCAAAATAACAGGTTAAAAATAAAAAGAGTTCAAAATTAAACTGCGGAAATAAATAAATATAAATAAAAACCATGCAAAAAGAAGAAGAGTAAAAAAAATAATTTTAAATTTATGATACTAAAATTACATTTAAATAAAATTAAATATATTAAAATTATAATAATAATTAAATAATTATTGGGAGGTGTTTTGAGCCTAATAATAAATAAGTAAAACGACACAAGTGATTAAATACTTTTAAATACCTTTTTAAGTCCTGAGCGCATGTAGTGTTAAAAATGGAGCATGCGCTCAAAAAAAACTACAAAACGCCAACTTTACCATCATGTAGCTTATGCTTTGATCTGGTTTTAGCTATTACTTACCATACAGCGATAAAGCTCCTTTAGCCGTTCCAATTTCATTTCGGCTAATACAATAATAAATACCAATATCTGATGGTGTAACATTAAATACATCCAACTGCATCTGAAACTGAATACAACCATCAATAAAACAGCATCGTGCACATTAGTATTTTCTAATTGTCAAAATCCCCTACATCAGTTGTACCAGGATAAAAGAGGCTTATTTTTTGACATGTATCTTGTTTTGTGCAAGATAACAAAGATATAATATGGGGATAGTGACTAAATTATTAGTTGTTTTGACGGAGATTTGTGGTATAGGCTCACCATGATGTTTAATTTAAAAAAACACACTAGAATTAAAAACAATTAATATATTGTCAACTACAATAGTTACTTACACAATTACAACCACTATTATGGTTGACAATATATTAATTAAAAACAGATTAGTTACACAAAAGTCCTTTATTTTTTAATATATAATAATAACTAAGCTTTCGACTAAAAATTAGTCATCATCAGAGTTTAACAAATATAAAATATAAAATGAAAATACAATTTTACAGACTACTTCATATTGCACCTTGGTATGTTTTGGTAAGCTACCAAGGTGCAATATAAGTAGTCTGTAAAATTGTATTTTCATTTTATATTTTATAATTTGTTAAACTCTGATGATGACTAATTTTTAGTCGAAAGCTTAGTTATATAATATATATTAAAAAATAAAGGACTTTTGTGTAATTAATCTGTTTTTATTTATATATATTGTTTTACAAGTCCACAAATAAGAAACTTTAATATTTGAACATCATAGTGGGGATAGTGATACTGACAATAAAGAGAGAGAGAGGTGATGAATCACCAAGAAAAGAAGATCATGTCCTCGTCTTCTTTCTTTCTTTCTTGGCGATTTCAAAAACGACATTTGATATTTTATGACTCTCAAAAGCAATTTTGTGTTTAGTCCACAGAGGAGGCAAGAGGAATTACTATACAACTTGTTCCTATAGAATTTTCACAAGAAATAAATCGTTTTGACTAAACTTGCCGCCTCCGTGGCCGAGGTCGTTAAGGCGTTAGTATTTACACTGACCTTTGACACCCACGGAGGTCTGGGGTTCGCATCCCAGGTTACGCTCTCAGTTTATACAAGATTATTGTTTAGATAAATAATCGCAAATACACTTTGAGCGTAACGGTTGCTACTACCACCCGAGGTGGTTCCCGCAGGGGTTATCCCTGATGAGCCACAAGGCTCTAAACGGGCATTATTATTATTATTATTATAATGCTAAACTTGTCTACTCTTACGCCTTAAAACTATATGACAGTAAACAAAATATATTTTTTAAATATAGCCACCATTGTAGGACTATTCCTAAAATTATTGGGATCTTACATCAACGGTTGGAAACTTGAATTTAGAATAAATTTAAATTCAAATGAAGTCATGTCAACTCAAAAAACGATCTCCCGAACACTTAGTTCTTAGTTCTGCGATTGTTTTAACAGAGGGAATGTATAAGAACTTGGCTTATATCTTAATCAAAATATATTCTAAATCTAACTCTTGATTAGATTGAATTTATTGTAGAATTTAAACTTGGATTTAACTATTTAATACTACTTATTGAATTATTAGTAGTATTAGAACTATTTAACTATTAGATTGAATTTATTGTAGAATTTAAACTTGGATTTAACTATTTAATACTACTTATTGAATTATTAGTAGTATTAGAACTATTTAACTATTAGATTGAATTTATTGTAGAATTTAAACTTGGATTTAACTATAATAATACTAATTTATTTACATATTTCACAAAAATATAATAACATAGAATTTTGAATTTAATTATTTATTTATTGTGGAGCTCAATTAGACAGTATTAGCTTCACGCAACAACTATAATTAACATTGGTAAAGCAAAAAAAAACAACATAGATGTAAGATATTTTGGATTTGAACTGTTTTTATATTGATAGGGATAGCTTTTGGTAGACAGTATAAGAAAAATTACTTAGAAAAATTTATTAGTTTGATTAAACTAATAAATTATAAGAAGGGATTAATTATAAAAAGGGATAAACTTGAAAATAAAACAAGAGAATGGGTGTTTTAAAAATACAGGGGGTTAAATAAACCCTTTATTTTATTATTCTGTATTTTATTATTATCAGAATTTATTATTCTGATAATAGTTTAATCCAAGTTTACAACCGGTGGAAAATTTTTAAGATTTCAAACAGTAGCTTTCAAGAATAGGCCTAGTTAACATAAAACCATTCAAGTATAACTTAGGAAATGTTAAAAATGGCTATACCTTAAACTTACTCTGTAATCTCCAATCATTTTCACTGACACATTGTATTTGTCGGTATCCCTGGAATCCACAACTCGTCCGTCTTTTCTTTCCCAGTATTTGATTCCTTCAGGAAAAGCTTCCTCGTTGCAGTACATTGTTGCGTTAGCTCCGAAATATCCGGCTATGTACTGATTTTCGATATGGATTAGAGGCGGAACTAAAACAAAGCAAAAATATTGATCAAGGATTTGAAAGTTTATTTTTATGAGAAAAAAAAATATAGTATATATTTTTGGCCTGGCTATATATATATAGCCAGGCCTAAAAATGTGACTCATTTTGTACTACTCAAACCAAATGTTTCTGAAAAATACCTTAAATTATGTAGAAAAACATAGCCTGCCTATCCAGAGTGGAGGACTTCATATGATTGCGCATGCTCAAAATTTTATAAAATCGCACAAATTTCAGTTTTCTTGGAATAAGTGGTTCCCTGTGGGTCGTGTGCAAAACATAAAGAGAACATTATTTAAAGCTGATAAAATTTCCTATAAAACGAGTGATTTTTCATCAAAATCGGATAACTACAACTAAAGTTTTAACATTTGTTAAATGGCCAAAAAATGCACTAAAAGCCAATATTTTTCAAAAGAAATTCGCTGACTTTGCATAAATCAACCATTTTTTAATGTTTTTAAAATTAACCATTTTTAAGAGCCATAACTTTGGTTGTAATCATCCGATTTTGATGATTTGACATCTTCATGTTTGGCACGCGTCCTACAGGGAACCACTTATCCCAAGAAAACTGAAATTTTTGCGATTTTCTAAACTTTTGAGCATGCGCAATCATATGGAGGGCTCCACTCTGGATAGGCAGACTATGTTTTTTCTTCCTAATTTAAAGTATATTTTTAGAAATAAACCTGGTAAAAAAATTTGGTTTGAAGTAGTGCAAAATGAGTCACATCTTTTTAGGTCCATCTCCTGGACTATGAGAAATAAAGAGCAATTAAGAGACTAAAATGAATTTGTAGTAATTATTTAGATGTATAACTTATAACAATATAATAATCACCATAAAGGAGACCTACACCAATCAAAATCAAAAATATTGTTTATCACTAAGGAAAGTTATTCTTTACATGAATGAAACCCATAAATAATGATTGCGTTTTAGGATCATTCCAAAGTAGAATATAACATTTTCTTTTGCTTTGAACTAACTAGAGATACTAAAGAGGCAAAATCTCGAAAAGAAAGACACCGCTATCATCTTTTACCTTCATTGTCACGGTCTTGAAGAGACAATGTTGTCTTGAAGGCTAAATGTTCCCACTTGGAGGCTTATTAATCTCCACTTTTTGGACAGAAGTCTTCAATTTATTATTTATTATATTAATCTCATTTCTACTACCTTTTATGACTTAAATTTTTCAAATTATATAAAATAAAACTTACAATGTACTTCGACTTCAAACGACTGATTGGCTGGAGGTGGAATACCATTGCTGGCTATACACATGTAAGTGCCCATATGTTCCCTGTTTACCTTTGTTATGTTTATAGTGCTCCCCATCAGTGCATTCTCTGAAAAAAAAGCAGATTCATTTGTTAAGAATAAATAATTTGCTAACTTGTTTTGTCCAAAATAACATAAATCTCACATGGGAATACTAACTTTAAAAAACTCTGCTTTAAGTAGTAAAAGGTCTTACTTTAGGTTTTAACGGACCTTAAAATCTTTAAGGGGGTAAGGTCCATTTAAATGATAAAAAACGACTTTAACGGTTAACTAACTAACAACAACAAAAAACGGTTTACTAATTAGACGGATTTTTTTTAATTTTTGCTGAATCAGCAAACTAGGTTAATGGAGTCACAAAAACCTGGTTTTCAATTGGGTCCTTTTCTGGATAAGATTGATTTTTGTACTATGATTCAATGAAAAATGTCTATCAATGTGACCGCCATGCCACCCTCTTTATTAAGGATTTTTCCCCTAAGAAAATTCGCATAATAGGTACTGGAATTAAGACTTGCTTAAGAAGAATTCATGTTGGCTTTACTTAGTTCTCTAGACTTAGCCTAGTTCACAAGACTAATTCTTGGTTCTCTTAGCTATCATGTTTATGAGGGCTAATATCTTTTTGAGGCTAGGTTAGCCTGATATATAGGGTTATGCTAGAAACTAGACTAAGAAAACCAAAGAACCTTGTTTACAAGACTAAGTCTACAAGGCTAAGCCTGGTTCATAAGACTAAGCTTGAAAAGATGGTTCACTAGGGACTAAACCTTCAGGTTCACCCTTCCTTATAATGTTTGACTTAAGTTTACAGGACTAAAACTAGTTCACTAAACTAAGCCTGGTTTACAAGGCTAAGCATGGATTACTGCATAATCCTAGTCTACATCTACGGTATTCTTTGAAAGCCACAACTCTGGCATTTAATCAAAATAGTTAAATGGTGAAAGTATAATAGTGGTTATTAGTTAAATTGAAGGATAAATGTTACATAGAACATAAAATCTCTAACCATTCCACTTTCCTTGAGTTATGTAATTTCTCTTATCAATCTTCTTCCACTCAACTGTAGGGTAAGGATGACCAGTCGCTCCGCATCTCAATCTCAAATTATCTCCCTCATTGACAACTATAGGACCTGCTTGGAACATCTTCTCATTACCTGCAACATAATTAGTCGAACGGTTTGAAATTTGGCATGCATGCAGTCATATATAACACCAACATACATGCTAAGTTTTATAGCATTATCAACATTAGTTTAATTTTTATCATGTGACATATGTTTTTAAAAAACTGCACGAAGTCGAAAATAATCAATGAAATTTGGTACAAATGTATCCCTTCACGTAATAAATACGTATACTTCGCTTCGTTTCAATAAGGCATGTATTGAATCATATTATTGAATCATGAAGGTTAAGCAGCATCGAACGTGTTCAGTGCCTGAATGGGTAATCGCTGGGAATAAAACTAATGTGTTTACTATCTGAGAACTTTTTGCAGTATAAAGTTGGTAATTTTTATATTCTGAGGACAAGCGAAGCGAGTCCGAAATAGGAAGGATGAGCGTAATTAATATGATGTTGCGAGGAAAGGTGCCGAGGTACCCCGTACCCGATGTTTTTAAAAAGTCTTAGTCGAATAGAATAATAACCATTGCATATTTACACATTAGAAGGAAACAAGTATAGTAACATAAATACTAGGATATAAAGAGTTGTCAGACCTCAAGGAATTCTTCAGAGCAAGGTCTCAAAAATAAAGAAAGAAAATTTAGTTCACTCAAGCCTGGACCTTAGCGTTGGTCCGTGTGCTAAAACCTCCAAAGTAAAACGGTATTGGCAATGTGAAAGTTTGGATGGGTGACTTGACAACCCAATTTCGTACTGGTCGCGTTGAGTACAATCCATTCTGGGATTAATTTAGGCATTAGGGGCATTTAGGGTTAATTTAAATAACCATCGGCATTGCCTCTCTAGACAAAGATTAACCCAGTGATAAAGGTATCACTGGTGCAGTCCTATACCTGCCTTAACAATCTGAACATGCTAATGATCAAAAGATCAGTAATAAAATAATTACCAATGATTGTAGGAGGTATTAGAAGATCAGATGATTCGGTACCATTTACAGTAACTTTGTAAGCACAAACTGCTGGGTCCCCAGGTGTACCATTTGTTCCTGGTTTGCCTGATTTTCCCCTAGGGCCTGGTAGACCTGTCAAAATTTAAATAATTCGTAAATACTTGATCAAACCCTAAAGTTATATAAAAAAAAAGAAAGTTTAACTCTAACTTTAGAAATTATTAATTCAGTATCTTTAAAAATTAAATACGCTAAAGTGATTGAAGCCACTAATAAATTAAATATAAAATTTTATTTATCAATGCATTCTTATATAAATGAGTTACCTCTTGGTCCGGCTAAACCAGGTGGTCCTTGTGGGCCCATTTTTCCGGGAATACCTGAAAATAACATTCATTATACTAAAATTATCAGTTTTAATCATTTATATACACTGGAGTCAAGTGTCAAAGTCAGAAGAAATTTGATAAATAACCCAGATATTCTAGGAGTTTATAATTCAAAGTCATGAGACTCGAAGGAAATCTGCAGTTGTTACTTTTCTCTATAAAATAATGTACTCAAACGTAGATTCTGGGAACTAGTATCTCTAATAGAATACCATATTCTCACATATTTCAGCCGATCCACACCCACCTTTATCACAAACCATCATCCTACTAACTATCTCTTTTTCTCACCCCTTCCACAATTCCAAAGACTTGCCAATGATGATACAGATAATATAATATCATCTGTATCATCAATATAGGTATTTTTTAGTATAAAAAAATACCTTAAATCTAAATAAGAAACCTAATGGTTATATAAACCTAAATGTTGTATTAGTTCATACATTAAAACATTTTTTGTTGATTGTGAGATTTATTAAGTATTAATTAGAATTTAATTCCTTCTTTTAGTTTATTTGTATACTTTCAAAAAAATATTTTTTTCCTATTTCATATTCATATTTTTTCTAGTTCATAATCTCAAATTTCATTTGTTCAATTATTAAAATTATTTCAGTTTAAATTTTTAAATGAATCTATTGATAATTATTTTGTTTTCCTAGCATTAGTTTTTATGTTACTTAGCATTATTATTACTTTCATGAAGCTTACCATCTGTACCGTTGTATCCATTTTTGCCTGGAATCCCATCTGTACCTGGTGATCCATATAAACCTGGTTTACCATCTCTACCATTTCTTCCTGGCATTCCATCTAAACCTGGTTCGCCTGGTACACCGTCTCTTCCATCTAATCCAGGTGTTCCTGTTAAAATAATTAATATTTCTTATGACCTGACGATAACAAAGTAACAGTCTGGTCGTGTAATAGTGCTTAATTAAAACCATTGAGGTTTAGGTATAAGAGCAAGGTAGCAGTCTATAGATGGAGGTTTAAGGCTTTTATAGAAAGAGTCTGAGCCTAGAGGATTAGGAGAACACATGCAGTAACAGTCAAGTGGTTAAGGTTAGTGTATTTTGTACTATGTTACATTGTATTATGGCAATGAAGTTATTTTTTGATTTCATTTGAAGGCCTTTAAAAGGGAGAGGTCAAGCCTGGAGCTCTTAGACCAATGGGAATATAACTTTCGCTATACTCTAGGGGACAATCTTCATTTCTTTACAACTACTACCAACATTATATTCAAATAATAAAATAATAATCACCAGGAGGTCCTTGGTTGCCCTTTGGTCCTCTAGGTCCGGGGTCGCCTTGTGCTCCTGGCAACCCCCTGGCGCCAGTATCTCCAGGTGCCCCTCTTTCTCCTTTTTCACCTTTTACTCCCGGTTCACCTCTTTTCCCTGGTTCTCCACTTACTCCAGGCGGTCCTATAGCTCCAGGTGGACAGTACTCTTTTGTTGCTGAGCAGAAACCTTGTATTGCAACCAACTAAACAGTGTTACTAGGTTGAAGAATTATATTTAAAGCTTTTTAAGCAATAAATAATATCCTAGTTCATTCAATTTTAAAGGGTTAAGATTAAATTTAGTATTTATATTAATTATTGATTTTCAGGTAGTACATCGGAGAATACACTGTAGACTTTGTCTTTCTCAATAAACATCACGTAGTGCCATACTAATAATGTCCAATAAAGAATTTTGGTCAAGAAGTATTGATGGTCAAGAATCCAAAAAGCACATTAATAATAGTTATTTGTGTAACTAGGCAGGAAAATGGAATATTACTGACTAGTATCGAAGTTAGCCCTCGAGCCGAAGGCGAGGGTGTGCCATTTAATTTGACTGACGAGGCAAAGCCGAGGAAGGCAAATATACGAGTCAGTTATGTTTCCTTTCCTGCCTCGTTCCACACAATATTTTATCTGCGAACAGTAATAAATCAAAACTAGCATTCTTGAAAAACTTATTACGTTTGTATAATGTTTTATATTTTTATTTTCTTTGGCTGATAATACAGATCTTATCATCAAGAAAGTTGACCACAGAGTAGCGCTCGATTTTGTGTTTGACAGTTCTTTTAAATACGCTAACACAACGTTTCACTCACATTCTTTACTTTTTTCTCTGAGCACCATTCTTTGAACACTTCATATGCTTTGACATGCCTACTTCCTGATTTGCCGGGTAGTAGGCTCTCTATGGCATTTGTAGCAATTTCCATAACATCCGACGGGGTATGTTCGAAAAGTTCGTCTATATCTTCGACGATATTCATCACAAAACGCTATAGAACCACTATAGAATAAACTAACTTTTAAAGTGTATTAAATAAATACGGGTTCATATGATAAAAGTAGTAAATGACTTGACAAAATAAGATGAGATAATAAACCCATGACAAAAAGTGTTGCCTTTAAAATAATCAATAAAATTTAATTCTAATTAAAGATTTACATTACAAACTGCTTTATTTTAATTTTAATTAGTTAAATAATGTAATTATTCATTATATAAATTATTAAATAAATTCAATAAGGCTTTTAATTATTAACTTATCATGTTTACAAAAATTATCTATTAACTTTCTTTACCAGCATAGGCAGGGGCGGCTGGGAAATGCTACTTTCCTGCCTAGGTAGGTAAAGTGCAGTCATTCATGACTAATTACCAGCCGATATGGGAAATGCTACTTTCTCGCCTTAAATTAGTTCAGTAATGCTTCATTTTCCTGCCGTGAGCAGATATAATAAAATTCAGTCAAGGATTGTTAAGGGCAATAAACATCAAGATCAATAGGAATGCTCCAAATCATCC
Organism: Microvelia longipes; assembly: GCA_018340805.1. Classification (NCBI taxonomy): domain Eukaryota; kingdom Metazoa; phylum Arthropoda; class Insecta; order Hemiptera; family Veliidae; genus Microvelia; species Microvelia longipes. The sequence continues at coordinate 21,775,949 of JACMZG010001893.1, read as the reverse complement.
ACAAGCCAATCATGTAGCTTCACTTTATCTGTTATCACTCATATCTACGCCATTTTTCATTAATAATTGATTAAAAATATAGTGTCCTGTTTGGATAGCTATCTGGCAGGACACGCGTGAGAAGTTTTCTGGGATTATTGTCAGCCTCATTTTTATATCTGCTCTAAATAGATAAGTAAGGAAAAGGATGAATGACCTTACAAATTTTACTCATCCTATATTTTAACGATTTTCAAAGAAAAATCTGATGGATTTTTAGTTAAGTTTGATATGATGATATAACATCATAAAGCATTAAATTCCATAAGGTAATGGCTGTGGACAGATATAGTCTCTAATACTAACACTGTCTAAACTTATTACTTAATAAATAAAAATCACAGTTTGTAACATTATTTGTTTAAACTGATAATAAGCTAAGTATGATCATCGCCATAGTGAAAAGAAATATAACTTTTTAACATTTTATATATAATTGGATGCAAATTATAGAAGTTATCTGTTACATACGATACGATAGACAGACTGTATTATCTTAATAGTTAACTATTAGAATAACTTAATTTACCTTAAGCTGCTGAAAATCGCCTCAAACACACATATAACTATGATCTAGAACCTTCCCACTTTTACAACCGTATGAATATAAGTATCAAATAACGAAGCAATAAAATTGCTTAAGTGTATATTTACTCTAATTTTAAATCTTTAGGAGACGTTATTTTGAAAGACTTACCGGTATTCTTGAATATGACGTAAGCCAAACCCAATTGTGTTGCTCTCCCGTGACATTTCCTTGTGCCCTTTCTTTTTCTTCTAATTCTTGTCTAATTTTTGGATTAAAAAATTCCACATTTGCTGAATCCTGTTTGAGAACAGCATTATCTCCAGCATCTCTTTTATATCTACACTGTGCTTCGTCGTACCCGTGCTCTAAATTATAAATATTACTGTAAAGATGATAGTATAATAATACTTGTGTAATGAAAAGCCCTGCAACTATTAAGTACAGAAGTGCTCTTTCTGTTATAAATTTTCTAATATTTTTTATTTCTGTGTTCTTGTTAGTTTTCGGAGAAATGATTTCAGTCTTGAGCGAGTTATCAGTTTGTTTGTTTGTACTCTCTTCACTGTTAACATTTGTTTTCATCCAATTCCAAATTAAATGGGTAATGGCTGGATCTTGGAGTAGTTTTACAAACTGCTGGTAGTCTTCTTCTGCTATATTCTTCGACGATCTGTTTAAAAAATTATTAATTGTCTTAGTCGGTTCTGTTAAGGTTTCCTTAAATTTCCCTCCGGTTTCGGAACTATAATTATCCTCCTTTGATAAAAAAGCATTCGATTCGTCCTTTTCCATCTGAGTGACGGATTCATTTATTCTTGATGGAGACTTTCGTCGACAATTATTTTCAAAGTTTGGTGACGATTCTTCTACTACCGTTTCTAATTTTAATTTGTTTCCGAAAGGATGGTCTTTTTCTGCCAAAGGGTCAGAAGCTTCTAACGCGGAAGTGGATTGCCTATCGTTGGACGGCCTTGTTACACGCAACGTTAAAGATTGTTGGTCTAATTCAGCTTCCTCCATTTCCCATACTGACCCCTCAGTTTTTTCTATTTCTCCTCCCACCATTGATATTGAACTAATTCAATATATGGTTGATAAAAATCTGTACGATAACCTCTCAGCAACTAGCCAAAACCACAACGCTCCGTCTTATCTCTATACCTTTTACTACAATGTTTACTATTTTTTGTATTACGATTTAGTTCCATGATTTTTTAAACCTTTTGTTTAGTTTTAAACCTAAAGATTTTTTTGTTTGCTGAATTATAAATATCAGATGATACTCACTTATTTTAATTTAAACATATATTTTATTTTTATAAGAAGAACCATAGCTAATTTAATTTAGTAGCTAAGGCATTAATCAGATGCGAATTATATCAAATAGAATATTTCAGACACACCAACATTTCATATTGGACCCCCCTCCAGTTAAACGACTCACGAAAGTTACCATTGTTACCCAATGGTTAATTATAACCCAAATATAGTAACTTTCTTACCACTTTAGGTGTTGAAAGTTCAATTGAAACTTACTATAAAACTAAGAGATTCAAAATAAAATTGAAGTTTAAGAAATTAGATGCCAATATTAAATACAGATGCCAATATATACAGATGCATATTAAAACATGGTGGTACGTCTATCCTTCTTAATAATAAGTTAAAGTTTAAAAATCTTAACAACGTTACTAAGCACTCATTAGAAAGGCATTGTGAGTTATCAGCTGTACATTTATTAGAGAAAAACATTGTTATTATTGTTGCGTACCGCACACCCGATAGTGATTTTCAGATTTTTAAACAACAATTAGAATTGGCTTTAGAAGAAGTAACCAAAGTTAAAAATAATCCTGAAATTATTCTTGCAGCTGACTTTAACATTGATTGGTTAAATGATAAGAACAAAGATGTCTCTGACTTGAATATATTGTTTAAGAGTTTTGGTATGAAAGAACAGATTAAAGAACCAACACGAGAAAATAGGTGTATTGATAACATTGTTACAAAACACAATTATAATATTCATGCTAATGTCATAGAAGAAATATCTGATCATCGAATGATTCTTTTTAGAGTGCCAAATAAAAAATCCACAAGAGTTACATCTTATTATCGGCCATTAACAGAAAGAGGAAGATATTATTTTACTTATCTTTTATCTCAAGCTGATTGGAACTACCTGGACAGTGTGTGTGCAACTAGTGATAAATTTAAATTGTTTATAGACAAAATAAGCTATCTATATCAACAAGCATTTCCTTTGAAAAAGCTTAAATGTAATAATTCTAAGAAACGTTACAGTCATGGATTACTGACTTGGAGGTGGAAATGAAAAATCACTTCAAAATTGGTATATATGGCAAAATAGATAAATCTAGTAAAGAGTGGAGACGTTATAAATGGAGCAAAAAGTATATAGAAAGCATTTAAGAGAATAAAGCAAGACTTTAATGAAATAAAATTAAAAGCAGATAACATTAGTAAAGCTACGTGGCAGGTAATCAAGGATGAATGTGGTCAAAAATGGTTATAATATAGAAGTGATAAAGTAACATCAAAGAGTTAATGATTATTTTATAAATATAGCATCATCTGACAAGACGTTTGACAATCGTAAAGCTGTGGAAATTGCTCAGCAATGCTATTCTTCAATAAAGCAATACAAGACAATATATTTTTCCTTCAACCTGTAACAGAAAGCAACATAATTAAGATTGTTTTTAGACATGAAAAAGTCACTGGCGAAAGACTGTTATGGCTTAACTAATAGTCTAGTAAAAGAAAATCTATTTATATCAAAACACCACTGACGGCTTTAATAAATAGTTGCTTAAAGAGGGAATATTCCTAACTGTTTAAAAGTAACTAAAGTAACCCCCATGTTTAAAAAAGGAAATGAAGACTTACCTGAATAGTTACCGTCCTCTCAGCATTACTCCTATACTTGGGAAGATTCTAGAAGCAGCTGTGGAAGATCCAGTTAGTTCAATACCTGGAAACAAATAAATATTAGTACCTACACAGTATGGATACAGGAGAGGAAGGTCTACTATTGAAGCTATACTTAAAGTAGTAGAATCAGCGCTTGAAGGATTAGAGAGTGGTGAACATACTCTGCTTACTTGCTGTGATTTATCAAAAGCTTTTGATAGAGTATGTATTTCAACTCTACTTAAAAAATGTGGACTTCTAAACATCAAAGGAAACGCTTATTCGTTACTCAAAGAATTCCTTTCAAATAGGGTGCAATACGTAGAACACAACAATGTATGTTCAGAACATAAATTAATTAATAAAGGGGTTCCACAGGGATCCATTTTAGGCCCTATTCTTTACCTTCTAAGCACGAATGATATGCCAATGTTCATGGACCTAACTAATACAGAAAAGATAATAGAAGACTTACCTACCTTTGCAGATGATTCCAACCTGACTCACCGCCATTCTGACGAAACTAAGCTGAAAAAAATAGGAGATCAAAGATTAAGTAAAATGGAATATTGGTTTAGTAGCAATGACTTTATACTAAATAAAGATAAACACAGTCATTAATCATAAGTCTCCGACTTGATTACAAACAACAACCAGTAAAATTTCTGGGAGTCACTATTGACGGTAAATTAAATTGGAAAGACCATGTCACAACAATGACTAAAAGTATTGCTAGGTACTTATTTGTTTTTAGAAAGTTAAAAGACTCGTTACCAGAAGAAACTCTTGTGCTCGTCTACAAATCTCTTGTTCAGCAGGTTAAATTATGCTATTATTGCCTGGGACACGTCAATTTAGATCCATTGCTTATTTATCAAAAAAAGATAATTAGAAGAATAACGGGAGCCAAACCTGGTTCACACTGTCAATCTTCATTTAAGAGACTGGCAATAATGACTGTCATAAATCTTTTTATTTTAATTCTGTGCTCTTTATTAAAAAGAACTTAAATAAATTTAAAACCAATAGTGATTATCATAGAATATAATACAAAGAATAAAAATGTACTTACAATACCAACTCATAGACTTAAGAAGTCAGAAGTGGGTCATAGTGTATTGGGGGTTAAACTTTTTAATCATTTAGATGTAAAAATTCAAGAGTTGCAATAGATAATTTCAAAAAAGCCGTAAAAAAAGCCTTGACAGAGCAGCCTTTTTATAGTATTAATGAGTACTTCTCTAATAAAATTATGTTTGAGTAATTTATGTTACTTCTAATTTTTGTATATTTGACGATTTGCCATTGTACTTGTATTAGTATTTATGCAAATAAAGATTTATTTATTTATTTATTTATTTAATATCATCGTGTTGTGGTAATTTTTTACAAAGCTTTTGCTTCACATATGTTATGTAATATTGGTCATTCTATGAAAGCACTATGTTTCACAAAATTGTACGGTATTTGTCAAACAATAGCTTTGTTAGTTTGTTGTTGATAACAATTAATTTCTTAAAATTTAATGCAATTTCTAAAACTATCAATATTTTTGAACGTTTCAATTCAATTTTACAAAGTCACTGTACCCCAAGTAATAGTTATCAAAAGTAATGATAAAATGGACTCGCTTGAGTTATTTTACTAGGGGTAAAGAATATTTTATTCTTTAGCCCATATATTTTTCATAGTCAATATTTTTTACTATGTTTTTTTCCTTATTTTAAAGTATTTAATGCTGGTGCATCTGAAATGTTCCATCTGTACATCATTTGACAATTCCAAGTTTTGCAAAACAAAAATAAATTAAAAATATAATTGTACGAGAGAAGATAAAAATGCGTCATAAAGGTTACTCTTACGGTCATCCAACGATTTGCAAGATAAAGGAAAAGAGGTCAACTTACCATCCTTAAAAAGTTATAGCAAAAGGCGCAAATTGATGGTTGAATGAATACGTTTTCAGCAAATGAAATGGAATAATCGATTAATCATTTGTGGTTTTAAATCTGGTAAAGTGTATCCCTTTATAAACTTAATGAAGAAGTATTTTAAACTTTTACTTTAATATGGCTATAGTATATGTACAGTTTTTTTGTAGAATTCCTAATGTCAAACAGAACAGTACTAGTGTTAACTTAGCACATGAAAAGCATTTTTTAACTACGAAAACCTTAGAATAATACTATATATAGAAGGAGCACAGGACCGTAAACACAATGTAATTCCACTGATAACACGAAAGGCGGTTAACTGGTGCAACTAAGTAATGCTGCCAACCTGACAAAAAAACATTATTTTAAATATTTGTCATAAATATCTATTAATGAAGAAAGATCGTAAAGAACGAATATAATAACTTAAAACACCTGCTGAATATTTAATAAAACTGGTCTTAGATGGCAAAAGGGTGGCGGAATACAAGAATCTACATTTAGTTGACGAGGACTACTTATTATATATAATTTTAATAAATACGTTAAACTACAATCTAAAATGCTTTAAATATTGTAATGCACCGATATTTATATCAGTATTTTATGAATAATCAATCATTAATTAATAATAGAACATAATAATTCAGCAACCGGAAGTATTGCCAACTTTTTTTAAGAAAACTGTATATTGTTAGGGTGGCAGCATTACTTAGTTGCACCAGTCAACCGGCTTTCGTGTTATCAGTAGTGCTCCTTCTATATATAGTATTATTCTAAGACGAAAACACTATACAAAGTAAAAATCACCTCATATTTTCAGTGTTGCCAATAAAGTTAAAAAACAAAAAGGTAAATCACGCATGTCTGATTTTTTAAATGGATTAGTACAGCAAAGAGATATTATTACTAGAGAGGCCCTATAGGTTATATTTTGAAACATCGAAAAAGTAATTTATCGCCTCGCTTAAATACAATCAATTAATCAGTACAAAATTTCAGTAACTTATACAGTAGAACGTTAAGAATACAAATCAAAATACAACCAGTGTGCGGGAAGCCGAAAATAATTGATTTATTATAACTTAACTCACTTTTGGAGGAGGTATCAATGAGGTTACACAGAGCCCCTGAGAGCCCCAAAAAGATGTTTCAGGCCTCTAAATGTAATGCGATAGTCTATGCCCCCTCTAGTATAGGGTTCTTTTGTAGCGCCTTATTGCCAAATTGAATACTAAGCCCGCCATACTTTGGAGTAGTGCGTTGTAAAGATCTAAAAGAATCCAACATCTTAAACATTATGAGACCACAAGACACGACTAAATTGATTCCAAAGTAAGGGTCCTACATTTTGCTTGAATCAGGTGTATTTAGAACACAGAACTTATATAAAAGGGATGGAGCGCATCATACATAATCCATGTAAAAAACTGCCACTAACCCCAACCGCTACTCACTGGCACACCCATAAGATTACCTGAATCCTTCTTATGGCCTGGTTATAAACATTTCCAGGCAGGTTGTAGTTCTTTATTATTGAGAAGTGGTTGATTGTACATATTTAATGTTATCCTTGCCTTGTTAAGAGTATTAAGTTATAAATAAACAAAAAATATAAATAACTAAGATTAAAGTGTATTACCATAAAGAGTGTTAGCTATTAAGAGTGAAAAACACATACTTCTCCTATTCTTTAAACTCCTCATTGTCTGTGCCCCTCCATATCCCTGTTAAACGGTGGCAACTTGGAGATACGATTTTGGTTTCATGCTCCACCTATTACCTGTGATGTAGGGTTAAGGATTTTAACCACGAGTAGCTCACATCGTGCAGCTCGAGAAACAGATCAAACACGAGATCTTGACCGTATAATCGTATTGCATAGGAATGGGATGCGATCACCTATGTTCATTACCCTAAGTATGAGATCTAGATAGTGTATTGTAAAAGCTCCATTACCTAATCGCCCCAAGAACTTATAAGGCTCGGCTATTACTAGGTATTTGTATTTACCATGATCCTGCTTATGTGACTACTTTCCTTTGATTTAAGCAAATATTTGCTTTTGATTCTTGCAGATTCACCTTAAAGTACTTATGCAACTCTGGGCCCCTGAAAATGTTTCCATATTTTTAATAGTAAGAAAAGGACAATTTGGTGCCCCATCTGGAAAACCAGATGTAGCTTAAATAGTTAAAAGTGCAGTCCTTATCACTCGAATCCGACAACTTAACCTGGGTTCCCGTCATTGGAACTTATAGTGTAGCTATTACACTTTTTAGCACTTAAGTGTACATGAACTCACGACAAAAGAAATCGATTATTATTCTGTTCATCCCGGGGTGTTGTTATAAAATCCTTTAAATAATGATTAATAAATAAAGTTACGAAGTATTACTAAGTTATTTTAATATTGTAAGATAATGACTGATTACTTTGATCTGTAAATTTAAGTTTTATTTTTTATTCTAAATTGCGTTAATTTTAAATAAGTCGTTCGATTATGGCTGGTATGAAAGGTAAACAAATATTTTATTTTTGGATGATTTTCAATCTATACTGTTTCAAGACATTATCAAATTAGTTTTTAAGTAAGAAAGAAAGAAAGTCATATTATTAGAGTGTGTTTGGCTTTTTGATGACTCATTAACTAAGTACCTAAGCTATACAAGGATTTGGTGAGTCATGTCTGAGCCAAAACACTTGACTGTTTAATTTCGAGCCAATCATACAAACTCTGAGCTTAATGTGAATGATAAGACTGTAATCAAAGCAAATATTAAGAAGACAAAACTTCTTTTGGATTTCTTTCACTTATTTTCTTTGACTTTAATCTGTCTTGTACATTTTAGCTCCTCATATACCTCAATACTAGTATAATGAATTACTTTGTACACACAGTGTATTTAACAGGTGATCGTATTCCATACCCAGTTTATACGATGTATTTGTTTAGTCAATAGACTGAGATGACGTCGCAGTTGATCCCACCAAAACATTGTGTCTTATATCGCGTCAAAATATATATTTAATCAAATTTTAATTTCATTGCATAATAATAAAGTTCCCCAAAAAAATAATTGAAAAGTTATTTGATGAAAAACAGTTATATTTAAGTGAAATAATAGTTTGTCAAGAAGGTTATACTTTAAATATGATTGCCTCTGAAGGTGCATACAGCGCATCGAGGGATCAATCTAGATTTCATCTACCCAGTTTTAGTGTATCCGACTGAATTCCCTCTGCATTGTTCTTACAACATATTTAACTAGCGCAGTTAAAATTATCTATTTTAAGTAAAAAAAAAGCCTACTAATAGTTTTAGTATGCTGTGTGAATGTACTTATTGACTTTAAATCGAACTTTGAGACATAAGCATATATTGTATAAATATGATGATATTTAGGATATAAGACCCATTAAACCATGGCCTAGTTTAAAAAAACATTTATGTTTATTGTAAATGATAATGTCCCTACATATTTTGGATGGAGTATAAGTGCACTAAAAATAATTTATAACCTGATCTGATCCCAACCCAACTAAAATAATAAGCTATAAAAGTAGGGTATTGGCCTTTAACAACCTGTGTAAATACATTAGGGCAACCAAATTATTTTGCAAACCTGCCAACAGTTGTAATTTGCAGTTATTACAACATACTAGTTATTTAAGGTATCTATTCAGTGATGGACTGAGCCAAAAAAGCTCGAGGAGGGTTTGGCTTAAAAGAGCCCTAACCTACATATCAAGGGGCCCAATAGGGGGGGGGGGTTCCTATAATACTTCTCAGAGGGGTCTACATTTACTAGAGTAGTATTAATGATTATAGCAAGCTTAATTTAATTTATTTATTGTTAATTTTATGTTTAATACAATTAAATAAAACAAAATTATTTTATTTAAAAAAAAATAAATAAAAAACTTGTAAAAGGTAATAATAAGTTATAAATGTGTAAAATAAACATAAGTTTATTCATTTAAATGCATTTTTTAACAAAACTATATTTTTAGGGCTTTTTTATACTGCTCTAGGGCCCTGATCTAGTATGTTAAGGGCCCCTTGAGGCCCTAGTCTTCCGTTTGGGACCTTTAAAGTTTAAAGAGTAGGGTCCTTAAAGGACCTAAATTTAGGTAACAAATTGAGAATATGTTTATGAACTTTAAAAGCATCTCTAGTTGCTCTTTTGGCCCTACCGTAGAGTATTGAGCCTCTTTGACCCTAGTGTTATTAATATATTAAATATGTTAATCTTTAAGTTTAATTTTGGCAGAGGGGCCTAAGGAGGGCTGCCGCCTTCGTCCTCAATGGCCAGTCCGCCCTTTTATCTATTTATGCATAATAGATAAGTGTGTGCCATAGTTACATTCGTTGTGAATACATAATATTTTTTGTGAGCAATGGCTATACTTCATAGTTATTTCATCTTTAAATTTTGTATGCTTATGCCAATAATGAAATTGCTTAAATAAATCATTAAGTATCACAACTCTATATTTATTTATGAGCCACTTAATTGGTCGTCTTTTAGTTATAAAAGACAGTGTATACTTCCTCAAGGTTTTTTCACAATTGGAATAGATCTACATTATGGTGTTGATCCAAATCATAATCAATTACATGCGCTAAAATTAGAGTTAAGATTACACGCGCTAAAATTAGAGTTAAGAAAAAATCTTATCTTTCTTTGTTATTTAACTATGTAAATGAAATATACATGTTTTTTTTGTTTTTTTTTTTGTTCCATGTTTCCTGTTACCATCATTTTATAGCGTAAGTTATTTTAAAAATTTTACCTAAATTGTAAATTAAGATTTTATACAATGGACACACTGTTATTTTTTTTTAGAAGTACATAGCTTAAAAACCCTGCTAAACCTAAAACTGAGTTTCCTTACTTCAATACAGTTAAAGTCTTAAAGAAGTTAAACTGAAAATTTGATCCTGTTAATAACCTGATTTCTACCCTCTTAAGCAAAAGCACCGTAAAAGTACACCATTTGGTTTTGTCAGTTAACGTATCTTAAAGGGATGACGCATTAAGTCCTTTTGCCATATAGCAAAGTGACCCCATTATGAATACAATGCCTATGCCAAAACAAGTTGCACATGCTTGGTACAAACTGCGCATGCTTACAATCATTGCATTAACTATGCAGGTCCTAAATTTAGAGGCAAACTTACCTCCCGATAGTTTCCGATTGTTTTACTTATTGAGAAGGTTATAATCAAATAGTGAAAAGTATTTTTTCTTTTTTTAATTGTTTTATTTTAATTGACTTAACAACCACCAAAGGTTACTATAATCACAATTAAGACTCAGAAGAAAGTTGAGGAGCAAACTCAATTTATCCTTTTTACTTAACCTGCCTTTCACACCTTTTTTGCTAAAGCCATGAGAATTTAAGTTTGCTCCTATTTCTCTATCTCATACAACATCCATGGGGTTAAAAATGTTCCCTTTCTCATCGACCTCATTATTCAAGATCCTTGAGTCAGTTGCTGTGTTTTAGGTACTGAAAAAAGATATGGTTTGAGGAGGTTTAAAATGTGACATCTCTTACAAACATTGATAGCCTGTATCTAACTCACTGATATTTACATCTTAAATTAAATAATAAATAATTAATATCAATAATAATAATTAAATAATTTTAACTCTGATTTAAAAAATAGCTAATAATTTAATATATTTTCAGGCTTGTTACACTGGCCTTTGCTGGGTCTATAGGAATGACATTCATCATTTTAGCCTGTGCTTTACCTCAATATAAGTAAGTATACAAAGTTAATTTTGTTACAAGCAGGTAAGCATGAACAACTTGGTTCATTGGGCTTAAACCATAAAACTTGGTTATTTAGCTGTGCTTTATACATCCTTAAACCAAGATAGGTTGTCTATACTTACTCTGTGCATACAAAATTTAGTGGGCAAAAGATTACTAAGACTACTTTTTTATTAGGCATTTATAATTTAAAACAATTAGTTGCTAGTTGCAATCAAAAGTTTAGATGTTTCTTCAAAAAATTCAGAAAAATTGACTTGATCACTGAGGTATTTCTGATAAGACAGTTCTCCATGAACCAAAAAATGGATTGTTGGGAAAGAAATGAAGTATTCCAAAGGGAATTCCCCTGGCTTGCTGACCCCACCTCAATTTCATAGCAATAAACTTAAATCGATACAAATTTGTAAGACTTTATAATATACTCAATGTGTTTGTATCGATTCTGGACCAGTTTCATGGGACTCAACTCCCCAAAAAATATAGAAAACAATACCTCACCCAATTTTTTACCTCCAGGAAGCTCCCTTCCCCCTCCCAGAGTAAATTTCCTCCCCTCTGATGAAGTAGTTCTAAGCTGGAGGTGTGCGAAACATTGCCCCCTTAGGGATTGGTTTATCCACCCCTACAAGTTTTTGGCTGACTAAGCGCCTGTCTCCTGGTTATTTAAATTAGTGGTTCTCCCCTGATTTAATGAAGAATTTTAAGAGGGCAATGGATGTAGAAGGGCAAAGAGTCATAAAGGGGAAATGTAGCAAGCTAGGAGCAATAATAAAAATTTGTTTTAAATTTATATGAAAAGAGGGATATAACATAATATACATTTCCCTTCATAGATCTCATAGCTGTCAACATTCTATGAAATAGTGCACCCTCATTTGACAAGAAGTTATTTTATTTATTGCTGCGCTAGCATCAAAAACAATGAATGTCCATGTAAAAGGTCTTTTTGGTGTTCTGCAAGTGTGATTTACAACAAATACAATATAGAGACATAATATTTTCATAAAATATATCCGATTCAGAGTGTTAACCAGTACCTGAGGACTGAGTTACCTAACAGCAAACTAAAGCATTTTATTCATAGAATGTTAAATGTTTATTTTATTGTGTTATTATATAACAAAATAAACATTTAAAATAGTTTAACATTTAAATAGTTAATAACGATTTTTTAAAATAACCTAGGAAAGAGAAAGCTCCTGCCTTAATAACATTTATGACCCAAGCATTGCATAAAAAATGCACTTGAAAATGTTTATTCGACTTGCATTCTAGCCTGTTTTATCATTCCTGGTACAAGCATTTATTTAAAATTTAAAGGGAATAATGTTTATATTTAAGTAGCAATTAAGAACCCCCTATGAATAATAATTGCTACAATACTGAAGATTGAAGAGATTTCTTTATTTTTTTAATAAAGAATAATATCTATTCTAAATTACAATTAAAAAGGAGTAGTACAATTAGCAATTCATTAAGCAAGTTCATTAGCAATTTATTAAAAAAATGTTAAAACATGTACTTAAACCCTGATAATTGTAATTTGAGAGAGAGAGAGGAAATTTACTTCAATTTCATTACTTAGTGACTTTTTTTATCTGTATTAACACCTTGTGCTGCTGAGACAAGTTTAAAAGATACCCTTATAAACTTGTTAAAAAGGGTTACTAATAAAAACTTGTTGCTATATAATTACTGTCTAGTAATTATATCCTAATTACTATACAGTAAGACCATCGCAATAATCCTTATGCCCTACTATTTATGCTATAAAGTCATCCACTAATGCCTTACCAACTATATCGTAGTGGCCATGTTATCTACTACTATATATCTATTATATTCTACATTTGTCTTTGTTTCTAGTTTATGGTGGCCATTTATGGTTGTATTATGTTACGTACTCGCTCCTCTTCCTACATTGATTGCCAGGCGATATCATGAGAGAGCTGGAACCACCAATGCTAGCATGGATATAGCGATTTTTATAACTATGGGAATAGTTGTCTCTTCATTTGCTTTACCCATTATTCTTGCTAGAATAGATGTTGTAAGTATAATTGATATTATTAAAGTAGTGTCTATATTAATCAATTTTGTCTTGGTCTTAGTACGCTCATCTTCACTCGTCTGTCGAATATACAAATTGCCATATTTGATTGACTTTTGTTCTTTGAAATTTTGCCGAGTCATCATATTGTCTGGCTTCGGAGTAAATCACCAGACCGGTAGCTTTCTTACTCTACTCTATGGTCCTGTCATTCATAAATTTTATGAGGTATAAAATAAACTCAGGTCTCCCAGACTAATAATTATGATTTGAGATACTCAATAATAGAAAATAAATAATGCTGAGATTTTATGCTATGGTCTATAAAAACATCCTTTATTCACTTTTAATTTGTATTTTAGTTTAAGTAATCTATTATTTATATAAACATATAAATACATAAGGCACCTAGGTATAAAATACTAAATATATTACAATTATTTAAAAGACTATGCTTGAGTCCTAATACAAATGTAGTTATGCTACTTCTGTAACTCTAACTAAACTTCTTTTTCAGGTCAAATGGGGTGCTTGCTACTTAACTTTAACCGGAAATACAGTCGTCTACTTAACTTTTATTGGATACTTTGCAACCTTATACCAAGAAGACAGTGATTATTCTATGTGGTGATAACCTCAACATATTAATATTATTATATTTGAGTACACACACTCATTACTCATTAACTATATGTTCCAAGTTATTATTTTCTTATAAATAAGTTTATTGTGTATAAAAATCATTATTATTTATTTTATTATACATTAATTATATTTTATTCTTTTTTTCTAAAATAATTTGTCTTGTCTTATTGGTTGTCTGTTTATTCCTTTTCATATGTTTTATTTGTTACACTTGTGGGACTATGATCATAGACTGCTGATTCTGTCATTTTTGCTTTGTTTCATCTTCCTTTAAATAAAAATTCATTTTTAGAACTGGTTATTTTCAGACTCCCTAAGCTACCCCTGTAATTTTCCTATACTGAAATTCTTTTGCTTAGTCTCTTCCCACAAAAGTAGTTTTTCTCTACCTGCCGAAATGCCTTTAATTTCTCTGATATTAGAGTAAAATAGCTTTCGAGTATTTTTGTGTATTTTACGAATTGTCCAACAATTTGTTTATTAACAAATAAACAATAAAATAAATAAAATTTAATTCTTATGATTTTTGCTTATTAATAATGCTAATACATAATTGTAAAATTATATTTTAAACAATTAGTGCAAAAATAAAAAATTCTATAATTAAAAAAACATGTACTTTTACAATATTTTTTATTCAAAACCACTAAAAAAATCATATGTTGTGAGTGGAAACAATTGCCCCCACCTTCCCTATCCAAGATTAAGACTATTTGTATAATCAGGTTAATTAATTATTTAGTTAATCATAAATAATTTGTATATAAGGAAGAAGGTTCGCCAAAAAAATAGCAATAGTTATGGAAAAATATATTTTATTAAAAATAGACTAAATATCCTATATTAAGAACAAATGGAACATTGAAAAAGTGAATTACTTAGTCTTAAACAAATCACATGGTAAGTATGGCCACATTTAAAGCTTCTTAATCCATCTGCTTGAAGCACTTGTGAATTAAGAACTACGGAACATTTTGAGCAAACGTCATCATTAATATCTAGAGTAATGCCCCAGTGTTTTTTATCTTTACTTTGCACAATACTAGGGGCTGTTTCGTTGGAGTCACCTTCCCACATAGACACTACACCTATCTAAAACAGAAAAACATCAATGATTGATAAGTATCTGAAACAGTGGTTTCTAACTGGAGGGTCATGAACCCCAAGGGGACTGCAAAGCATTTTTAGGCAGATCCTCATTGAATTCTGGATAAAATAAAATAATCAAATCAATATAAAGAGGTGTAGGACATCAAGGATAAAGATAGCCCCTAGAGTAGAAGGGAAACATTTGATTTATCATCTACATTTTCACTGTCATTACCAGAAGACCTGCACAATCCAATTAAGATAGAAACAATACTATAGTTATCATCATTTTTATTTACTTTAAAACCAGGTTTTTAGATAATTTTTTTACATGCCATAGGATTATTCTCTTTTCTCTTGAAGTATTGTTTTTCCTCCGCCATGTCTTGGGATCTAAACTGTTATTTCCATCGATTTCACAGAAATAAAATAAGGCTATCCAGAATTAATTCTTGGTTCCCTCGGCTTTGCCTTAGGAACCTAATTACATACTCAAGTAAAAATCTCATTTTACTTCCTTCATGCACAAATAATTATTGTATTGGATGACACAAGTTGGAACATAAGGCAGAAAATAATAATTTATTTATAACATGAGCTGCAGTCCATTGTTTGATTTAAAAATCCCCAAGGTCATAAGCATTTTAGGGATTGACCAATCAGAAAAGGTGCTGCCAACACCTTACTTGAAAGAGAAAAAAATCCTACTCCAATAACCACGGTACGGAAATAACCTCCTTCCCAGCAATCGTTCACTTCATTTGTGTTTACAGCATTTTGAAAACTACTTTCTAATTAATTATGAAAGTGATATAAAATTACACAAAAGAAATATAAAAAAAAATCCCCAAGAAAACACAGGTAAAATAACCTGATTTGTTTACAAAGTTTTTTCCCGCTCCCTTCTAGTAGAGAATTTTTATCTTAAGAATCCGCGGTGCCTAAACTGACCTGTCAAGATTTTTAAAGTAGTCTATAGACTGTAATAAATCTCCCATTAGTTGATTTATGTAACCATCCATAAAGAATAAAACATAAATTGCATTATACATACTTGTGATAATTGACTGTCTATCGGTTCCTTAACAAATTGCTGATGGTAACTTTTTAAAATATCTTTGTATGTAGTTTCATCTGTATTTTGAGACAAAACATGACTTAGCAGAGTTGAACGATAAAAACTGAAACATAATGATAAAGAACAATTTTAGCTGATAAATATTACATGAAACATTTCAGATGCACCAACAATAAATCCTTAAAAATAAGGGGAAAACATGGTCCTAGACTTCTGCAAATGGTCTCTATTGACTCTTTTTATGGTCCTTGTCACAATTGACTCTTTTTAAGTTCAAACTAACCATAATTATTTGTATAACTATTTCCAAAATATGGTAATTTTGTTACTACTTTTAGTAACTTTGAAAAGTTACATTAGATCATTCTATAATAATGCCTATTTTAAAAACTATATTAAATTCTAAGCAATTTGATACCAATATAATCCTAATACGGTAATTTTTCATCAACATATAAAACATCTGTGGCAGGGGAGAAAAATATTGTGAGTATCTTGAATAATATATTGAATAAACTAAAATTGATTATAATTATAAGGTGCATTCATGTGGGCCAATCCTTCAGCGCACTCTGAACATAAGATGTTTCCTGCAGCACGTATCAAGTTCAGCTCATTAAGTGTAAAAGCTAGAGGAGGGTCTAAACAAAAGTAACGTGCCCAGAGCTGGATTGTTTTATTCAGTTCTCCCCCCACTCCATTGATAATAAAATCTTCCGGCCAGGAAAATAAATCAAACTAAAAAATGCAGAATGTTGTTATTTTGTTAATCTTGCTTTTTGCATCTAATTTTTTTTCTTTAATTATTTTATATGTAACAGAAAAACTAACGACATTAACATAACAAAACTTATAAAACTGACGACATTGACGTAACTTATCAAATAATCAAAAGAGATTGGTCAGTACAATTGTGGGGTAATTTTAATCCCTCTACCCTCCTCCACTTATGAAGGTAATAATCAGATTGCTCTCAACAGTCGGAGGTGGCAAATGGACCTAGTGATAACTAAAAATATCTCCACTTGTTCCACACAGATAATTTTAATCTTACATGAAATTACAAAAAATCAAATAAAAAGGTACCTTAGATAAAGTTTTCCTGGAGGTATAAAAGCTGAATAATTGAGAAGTATTTGAATAGAAATGGCAGGTCCCAAAGCGTGGAGCATTAAGTTAGCTAGAGTGTTCCATTGAACATGGTTACAAGGCGTGGATTGATCATGATGGCATATGCAGCAGAATCCTTCACTTAATTCTCTGTAGTATTCGCATAAACTAATCCAATGGTGACTATTTAATTTACTTGTGTAAGTTTCCAAATGTTGTAATAAATTAAACTGAGCAATAAATTCTAGATTATCGACTACTTCACAATAATTTGACTTAATTAATTTTAAAATTATATTTGGTAAAATTTTTACTAAATTGGTAACTTTATCAATAATATCTAAGGGTAATATTTTTGCTAAACTTTTACTTAAACTAGAAATTTCATCTGTGAGCATATCTTGAGTGGAATCAGTTTGGACAGAATCTGATTCGTTTTGAGTAGGGTCACTTTCACAGAGAGGACTTGTTTTGAATTTCATGTAATAATTCAATAACAATTCCCCTACTGTATCAAGTATGGTTTCTTCGGGTAAGCTATAAGCCATGACAATTGGGAAGTTACAGTTGTCACATACTACAGGATTACAGACTTGTATCAATACATCCTCTATGTATCTGACGGTTTCACTGTTTAACCCTTTTACTTCTTCTTCACAGTCTTTTATTAAATTAGCTAAATATGTAAGAAATAATTTATTGGTGTGATTATCGAATTCATCGTCCAATTCACTATGATCCAGATACAAGTGTAGTCTAAAATTTAAATAGCAAGCATCTTTTACACTTATGTTGACTTGTTTAGATATATAAGAAGCCGATTCTACTTGGTCTAACCTCAACATTAAAAATATAATATTCAATATGACTGGGAGAGGCCAATGGCTAAAAGTATTAAGTTCCTGGGCAACAGTGATGTCAAAAGAATGATCTTGGTAAGAAGATAGGATGGAGTTCCAAGATAAGAAGCAACAAGGCAAATTGACAGAATCCAGAAGCTGTAGTATAATAAAAGGGTTAAGAATGTCTATTATTAAAAAAAATAAGTTACTCAGACGTATATCTAATTGCAACTCTGATTCACTGTAAAAGCTTAGCAATTTTTCAGGGTGTTTGACATTAGTATCTGGTAACTTATTGAACTCATCAGGTAAAAGTTTTAAAAAGTCGACTAGCTCACCAGAGTATATAACGTCATAGAAGCACTGTTCCATTTCTTTAGATAATTCATCATTTAAATATTTACTTAATGGAAAGTTAAAAGATTGCTGATAATTTTTATCGTTGCTTGAAAATGTTTTGAACTCATTATAAATTAAGTATAAGTGGTGTAGGAATTGAGCGAACAATTCAACTTTACAACTATTGTCAGACTTACTAATAGTATCACAGATATTCAGTACACAAGAGAGGTCAACTGTAGGCATTCGAGTACCATTTTTCTTTTTCACTTCTCTGCCCTCGACAACAACAGAATCGTCTGTATCACTCAAATTTATAAAAGCTGCATCTTTAGGGTCTAAACTATTCTTTACTTTGTTTAACCCATTCATAGTAGGTTTCTGTTGGTCTTTGAAAGTGTCCAGTTTTTTTACAAGAAATCTTGTCTTATACTTAGCCATTTCAGAATTGAATTTACTGAAGTGAACAGATGATGCGGACATGTCAGATGGAGATAAACAAGCTAGTGAAACATCAGGAGAATTACTTGTGTCGCTAGAGCAGTATGGACTCGAGCTCTCTAAATATCCATTATTATGTAAATTATTGTCATGATAGGTAACACTATTCTTCTTGTTATCACTACAATTACTGTGGACGCCTTCATTGGTTTTGTTACCGCAGCAGCAGGAGCCGTCTTCATTTACCAAGTTTGAAGTTTTACTAATAAGATTATTGCAAGAAAATATTGTATCCGATTTATCACAGTCTTTTGGTATTTTAGCAGATGATTCTAAAGAATAATTTAAATTAAATTTAAAAGTTTTTGAGTTACAACAATTATTTAAATTAACAAAGAAACTAGATAAATTATTATTTAGATGTAAATTATCAATATGGTGGGAGAGGCCTAGTAAAGGGCTCATCATAAATAGTTTGTTACTCTCTAACTGTTCAATATATTCTACAAAAGTTTCACATATTTCAACACATAAACTATAGGCACCTCTAAAATATAAATTAATTAAACAATTTTCTACAGGAGTCAGCGTAAACTCTCGAATAGATCCCTTAGCGTTCCAAGTATATATTCTGTTTCCTACACATCGAGCATCCACTACATCCGAGTATTTATTACATTCCACAATGAGCTCCACTTTTTCAGGATCAAATATGTAAAAGCTGTCTTGTTTAAAAGTAAACAAATATTTGTTCATAACAGGAAAAAGGTACGGGAAGTTAATTGACTGGTCCTGTAAAGGTATAAATTCATTTTTGTGGATTTTGTTGTCAGGTAAAGACACAAGTACACTAGGACCTGAAGTAAGTGCTTGTTTGAATTGATGTGTACACAGTACAGACCCTTCTGTGTCTACTTCCCACAGTCTTGAGCCAGGTCGAGCACAAAAAGCTTTGACAATGCCATCTGAATATTTAATAAAACTGGCACCAAAAACTCCTTCTCTTAATTTTGTACCCACTTGCTTGTACTGTTCTTTAACAGTGTCACATACATAAGATCGAGTCTGTGTAGATACAAGTAATAACTCTCCACAACAACTCACTTGAACTATTTCCGAATCTAACTTAATTATGATATGAGATGGTAACTGAAATATGCTTTTATTCTGAAAAAGAAAAAAATTAATCAATCAGTGATATACATAAAGTTCACAGCTATTAATCTTGGCTTGGATGACAAAATATCATTTTCTACCAAATAAAAAGTTTATTATATTTGCTTTTATAATAAAAATATAATAAACAATATAATTATGGAGCTGTAAAAATCGGCCATTAAACGGCCGCTTATTGTAAATTGTTAAAATAAATAAATAAAAATAAATAAAAATAAATAAACATTTTATTATGAGCTTAGTAACTAAGGAAGAACATTGTAGGGTTAAAGTCATGTAAAGGTAAAATTTTTTCCACACTGCACAGTAAAACTCAGTAACTATTCATTTTTATTTTACCAAAACACATTCAGGGGAATGCTTTTTTATTTCACACACACATATATATAACATATATATATAATATTATATATATATATATATATATATATATTATATATATATATATATATATTATATAAAATGCATTTTATAAATAAATTTATAGAGTTTGCTTCTTTTAAATTAAGTAGCCATGCAAATAAATAACCACAACATTTTTTGTGTGGATTCTACTGAACCTAACTAAAACTAGCTATTTGTTATAAGTCTCTTTGCTATCTCGTTGTAACATTAGTTGACTATTTCTGCTTTATGTTCCCCAAATATCAAGGATCTTAAATAAAGAGGATGATGCATTAAGAAACCTCTGTAACCCCATGAACATTGTATAAGATAGATAAATAGGAGCAAACTTTCCTTCTTCCCAAGATTATAAGCAAAAAAGCCACAAAACATGGGTTATGTTAAAAGGATAAGTCGAATTTGCTCCTCAACTTTCTTCCGCGCTTGTCGTTTGGTTTTTTCAATTAGTTATTATAATTACTTTCGGTGCTAGTTAAGTCAAGTAAAATAAAACAGTTAAAAAAGGAGAAGATATTACTTCTTACTATTTGTTTATAAACTACTCAATAAGTAAAGCAACAGGAAACTATCAGAAGGTAAGTTTGCCTCAAAATTTAGGACCTGCGCAGTTAATGTAACGTTTCTAAGCTTGTGCTATCCGTACCAAGCATTTGCAATTTGGTGGACATTTCTCTATTTTTTTTGTTCTTGATGGAGTCACTTTGCTATATGACACATTGGCTAAGTGTGTCATTCCCTTTATTCAAGATCCTTGCCAAATATACACCAAAATACAAATAGCTGTGATTTATACTTGGCCAACAACCTTATAAGTGTTTTCGTAAAATTCACCAAAATCCATTTACAATAGAGCGATGAAAAAATTAGGGAGACAGTGTTCTAACTCCAACCCTTTTCCCTATAGGTGGGATAGACTAGCTTCTAATCAAGGGGAGTCTAGTTTAACTACTACGCCACCAGTCAGCAGAAGCGCCAATTGGTCTTGCTTACTGGTCTGTTGATTTTTACCTGTAGCTAAGCAACAGCCAACAAATCTGCCTATAGGTACAAGTGATACTGCCTGGCAGCATAGTAATTGAACTCGAGTCATCTAGGACTAATACATATTTTACACCTAGATTATTTAAGTTTTTCAGGTTTTTTTCTATAAAAAATACAGAAAACAAAAATGATGTAAGAGTTGCAAAATAAAAGCTATACAAATTAAACTTTTTTAATAAGCGATAAATTAAAAAAAAGGAAAGCCGCTTGAACTGGTTGTTATAGCTGGTGAATATAAACAGAGAGGCAGGACTTGTGGCATTGAAATGAATGAATGCATTGGAAGTAAAAGTGACAGAATTTGCTCAGAACCGTGTAAAGGGTGGGGCTCGGAACACTGTCTCTACCACAGACTCCTAATTTTTACATCACTTCGGTTAATACTTATTTAAAGAACTTGAGAATTTTTATTTTAAAAAATTGAATCAAAAAAGTAATTTTTTATCAAAAAGTCTCTAAATGCTTGTAGAACATAAAAACTTACTATAAATAAAGATATATTAATAAGAGACAATTGTCCAGTATTGTCAGCAACATATAACTGATTTGAATTATCAGACCAAGTGAGAGAAGTTATATTTGATCCGTTGTGTTCTTCTGATCTGCTAACAAGGTAAGATCCTCCTTCAGTAGATCTCTCTAGAATAACAGCAATACCTCGACACGTTGAAAATCCAATAAACCTTTCATCAGGTGAAATAGATACATTATTTAAGGATCCATCCTAAAATAATAAATTTTTGGGTCACATTAACAATATAATAAACTTATAGGTTGGCTTTTGTAAAACCATTAAATATTAAAAAATAAAATGCAACAATTGTACATTGTTATTGTAGAATTTTTATAGATTATCCCAGGGAAACATTTCAGATGCACCAACATTAAATCCTTAAAAATAAGGGGAAAACACAGTCCTTATTATTATTATTATTATTAGTGAAATAATATAATAAAGTTAAATATTAATACAAAATTAAACCTGTATTTTTAGCAAGAAGCATTGTAGAGTGGCGCGTGGTTCAAATCAGTTGAGAGCGTGGAAAAATAAAACGAGGGAGTCTTTAAGGTTAGTCTCGAATATTAAACTACGCCCACAATTTAATACCAGGGTAACCTCATAGGTGCCTTAACAATATTTTCCCACACTGCCAACTGGTTTTAACTGTGTGTCATGCTAAAGTAAAAAGTGATAACATGTAAGCAAATTATTCTTACTCTAAATGAGTAATAAGAAAAACTTCTAAAGGATAACAAGATAAAAGTATATTAAGGAGCAAATAAGTACCTTGTTGGGAAGGAGTTGAAGAAAATGACAAGGGTCTCGACTAAATATGTAAATACCACCACTGGTTGCTCCAAAAACTATGAAATTTTCTGATACATCAAAACAGGTGTACTGCAAAAAAATCAAGACAAAACAATGCCAAATAAAAAAAAATAATATATTCAGTCTATTAATAAAGTTGTAATACCTAATCATAAAATACGTAGCAACTACAGGGTCAAATTCGCAGCCAGTGCACCTAATCCAATGTAAAAATAAAGGGGCTTCTATTTCTATCCAATTATAACTATTTTCTTTCTGAATATTTAATAAAATAAAACAAAAATAGAAATAAAATTATGTGATTGCACATTTTCTAATTCATAATTATTGATACTTATTATATTATTTATACCGTTGGTATATAAGGAAATTAATGTGTTATCCCTATATGAAAATCAAGAATAATCCTTTTCTTCAGATTTTTTTAAGACCACTTAAGTGGCTTTCACAGTCTGTCAGTATGTGTGTGTGTCTGTTATCAGAGCTTCCGGTGTATATATGCCAACTATTATTGAAACTTGGTATAAAAATGAATATTGAATATATAATGACTTCATTGATAACAATTTGGCAAAAAAATTCGAAAATATCCATAAAACATGTTGTCATGTTTGTCAACAGTTCAATTTGTCTATAATGATTTGTAAACACTTAAAAAATTGAAAAATAGTCCAATTTAGTTTAAATTTGATACAAGTGTACTCCTATAAGTTATTTAATAAGAATACGAAGTTTCTTTTAAATACGGCAAGTACATTTAAGGTTTTTGTTGGATCATAAAAGTTAAGCAGTATCAAGCAAGGTCAGTGCCTACATTGGTGGCCGCTGGAAAAAAATTTATTCCTGTCTGAGAAAGAGTCCAAAGTAGTGTATAAACGTAGAGAAACCAAAGTGATGTGGTAAAGTTCCAAGTAAAGTATATACAAACCAAGTAGGGAAACAAACATGATTTCTGTCGGACCTGGCATGTAGTTCACATTTTGTCCACCAGGGAGTTGGCTCAAATTTTCTTATGGGCGTAAATGTAAACAAACTATTTACGGTTTTCAAAATTATTTCAGAGAATTTAATACAAAATCGTTAAAATATCTCGTAACACGATAAAAAGAAAAACTCACCTAATGTGTGGCAGCAGGGATGCCAATAAAACTAAGTAAAAAAATGTAAAGCCTAAGAGGCGCATGCGCAGTTATTCCAATTTTAGCTTTTTTTCATTTTTGAGCCAGCAATCAGCTGATCACACATGTCTCAATTTTTTTACACAGGTTAGTATAGGAGTTTCCCTACTTGGTTTATACATTACTTTAGTTCCAAGTTACCCCATACTTGACTTTTTTCCAAAATTTTGTTTGAAAAAAGTATTTGATTTTTCCGGGTAAGTGTAAGAACACATTACTTTACTTATATACCCTCAGTATAAATAAAAAAAAAGGAAACTAAAAACATTGTGTCCCCCAGCCCTACAAATACAAAGTTCAGTATCACTTTACTTTATTTACTCAATGAGTAAGCACACCCACTATTTAGTATGCAAAACTTAGCTGTTTAAAAATAATTTAAGCATTGAATAAGTACAAGAACTGTTTACATTACAAACATTTATTTTTTTAAGCAATGTTAAAGTAAAAATGAATTACATAATAATAATTACATAATTGAAATGTAATCATCGGAAAAAAGCGTAGGTGTACCCAAAAAATAAGAACGAAAAGAGTTCAAAATATACTTGTGGCAATAATAAATGTAATCCCTTATGATTAAAAACAATGCTTTTCACAAAATAGCAACTATTTTTAAAATATTTTAGAAATGCAAATACTGAACGCTCCTAAAAAAGAGCTTTGGTGACAGAGCAAAAATGTACTCACTTTAATACGCTGAGTGGTCTGAAGTGGAGTAAGCACGCAGTCCAAGTTAGTACTTTCAAGAAGCAAATATTTCGTGCTTTTATTTTCATTTGCCATAATATTATTAACTTATCAACAAACTTTAATTTTTAGGCAAAGCAATTTGTAACCTGTTTTTTTAACCTTGATAAAACCTCCACAAATGTATGCCCATCGTAGAAGCTACAAATCATAAATTATCCGTGTAGCGCGTATATATCTTCGTTCACACGCGGTGTTTGGGAGCATAGAGATGTTATTACTAGATGGGCCTCATTGGTTGAATTTTGAAACATCGAAAAAGCAACCTGACCCCCTTCGACTATCAAATTAATCTTATAAAAAGAACAAAATACATTAGCTTACATACGAGAACATTTAAAATACAAATCAAAACACAAAAAATTTGCGGGTAACCGAAAACAATTCATTCAACATAACTTAACTCAATCTTGGAGGAAGTTATATAAGGTTCCACAGAACCCCAATGCGACAACGTATCCCCAAGGTGAGATCAAAAAGGCTAATACTTAGAGGGTGTACATTGGCAGAATAGCACAGTGATTAGAGGTCTGGAAGTGAGGCAGCTTCCACTATGTGCCATAACTGTACTCAACCCTAGTATAGTCTCCCTAGAGAGCGACTAGATACTCCCCCACCCCTCTACATCCCCTACTATAGCACGTACTCTACAAACAGCTCAGTCACATTTGTGTCAACGGAGACAACTCATAAGACCTGTAGTATCCTCCCTCTAAGTCAAAGAGACCAATACTAGAAAGAGTATTAGTCTCTTTGATTCAGATAGTATGCCCCTCTAGATATACCTCTAAATAAACTATATATATCTAGTATATCATCTTGTAGTTTGGAAGGGGGTTGACCATAGAGATATTATTAATAGAATGGGCCCTAGGATGAAATTGAAACATCTAACCCCTTCGCTGAATACATAATCAATTAATCAAAAAATTGATAGTATCAACCCCTTGGCCTTGTTCTTAAACTTTAAATTATTTCGTTCACACACGAGGTTTGGCGGGAGTTGAGACCCTTGCCAAACTGAACAAAGCAAGTTTTGCGGGCTTATTATTTAGTTAGATTTTGAATTATGGCCAAATTAATTAACAAAACATGTATACATGTTTTGTTATACTTACAGATTACTGTATTAGCATATACCATTTAATATAACTTTTCACAAATGCATATTTAGTTGGAGTATGTGACAAATTATAGATTGGCGAGCGCAGCGAACCAGAAATGTATGAAGTTACGCTCAAAGATTATGTAGTATACCATATATCTGATAATGTAGTATACTACATAATCTTTGGTTACGCTGTTATTATGCTTTTTTCTCTTATTATGGGGTCTCTTGGGCTTTTTCTTGAAGTTGGTTCCTACACAGCCTAACTCCTGACCAAAATTATGGTTCTATTTGTACTTTTAACACACACAACAAAAATTTTAGGATGAGCAATGCTACCATTTGCCCATTCCCTGAATAATGTTTTATCATACATTAAAAATAATAATAATAATTTAAAGAGTAATTAATGGTTAATTAATGTTATTTAACACATTTTTGTTACTTATTTTAAAAACTCTGTTATCATCAAGATGGCAAGTTGAGGTAAAGAAACGGATCAATATCGATATAAAACTCATTAAATTCAAAATAATATAAATTAACAAATAATAACTTATTATCATTAATTTTTAAGTCAATTTAGAGTATTCATTAAAGAAAATATCGTAATAATCATATTATCTGCTCCATTCCACATAAAATTTCTTTTTAGTTTTGCCTTAAAATTATATAATAAATAAATCTTTTAAATTTAATTGCAAAAAATATATTAGTTAAAAGATATTAGTTAATATATTATAATATTAGTTATAAATTATAATATTAATTAAAATATATATGATAAAATTAATTTATCATATATGTGGAATACAAGAGGTGAAGGGGGAGTATAAAAAGAAAGCCTGTCAGTTTTGATCTTCAGCCTTCATACAGTTCAAATCTCTGATGAAGTGAAATAAGTAAAACCTTTTTTATTAATTTTGTATTTTTATTTTACTCTTAAAATAAGTAATTTAATGTTTAACTATAAGAAGGTTGGCAGAGGGTTCAACACCAACTGACTCTACCCCTCTAAAAAATGAGTTTCTAGGTTGAGCAATGCTACCATTTGCCCATTTCCTGAATAATGTTTTATCATACATTATAAAACATGTAATCTTCCCCGTGTCAATCTCCTTCACACACAACAACTGTCGAGGGGGGGGGGTGAAACCCCTGCCAAATCCTGGATGTGAACAAAGTAAATAATTCATCATTATAGTACAGCCCAGTTAATCAGTTTAGTATCAGGATTTTTCAATTTTTTTCTATTTTAATAATTTGACTTCTAAATTAAATCAGAAATTCTTCAAAACAAATTTTTGAAATTGGCCTGCAACAACCATACAGCTATTTTATGTCACTAATAAAGTTAATATTTTATTTCCAACTGTCATTTTGGATAAATGCTAATAATAAAAATTATCAACATTTGTATGACAAATATAAATATTGAACTTTTGGCTCTTTTAAAAAAATATTAACAGGCGATATGTAAAATTGAGAAAATATCTGATAAAAAGAAAGATTAATAATGAAACTTTGTTATTTAATTAAAAATAATAATTACAACTTGTGATAACTCGACAGAACAAGTGAAAGAATCAAATTCACATAATATAGTTGTTTGAAAAGTAAGACACATTCAGACACTTTAACTTGTGTCAGTGTGTTTAACTTGCAAAAACAGTAATTTAGTACACAACTGGTATAATTTTACTGTATTTTTCTCATTATAGAGGAAAGGCTTTTACTAAATGGTAATAAAATAAAAACAGAAGTCAACTAAAACATATATTTATTTACATTATAAAATTAGACAGACAACATTTGTAAAACTCTATAAATAAATAACAATTATAATATAAGTACAAACAAAAATTTACTGGAATAATTTAAAATTTTCAGCAAAATCTTTATTTTGCTGCAGTACTATACTTCAAATCTTAAATAGAAAAGTTCAGTCCCAAACAGTTGGTAAGTTAAATAAACTAAAATGTTTCATAAGTTAAATCAAGGACTTGCAAAGCAGCCTTCCAGAGGTTTAAGAAAAATTTAAAGCAAATATTAACAGACAAAGTATTTTATTCTGTAAATGACTTTTGGAATAGACAGCTGGACTTCAGCTTCATAGTTGGCAATTCTGTTTAAGAAGAACAAAAAGAAAACGAAGAAACCCAAAGAAGAACGAGAAGAACAGTTGTGATAAGAATTCATTTTCTAAACAAAAGATTTTCCCCATGTATTAGCATAGGACAAAATTTTTAGGAGGTGTTTTTTCATATAATTTATTGTATTTAACTCTTGAAATGTTATGAAATCGAAAGTTGGACATCTATATTTACGTTAGGAAAGAAAACAAGGTGGTTTGTTCGATTTTTCCGAATAAAATACGGTAGTGAAATGTGACCTTTTTTTGTGCATTTTGGACTCTCCGTTTTTTGACTTTTTTTAATATAATTCATATTATTTAACTCTTGGAATGTTATGAAATCGAAAGTTGGACATCTATATTATCGAGAAGAAACAAATGAGTGAGTTTAGTAGATTTTTCTGAAATAAATACGGTAGTAAAATCTAATGTTTTTGTTTACATTTTGCCCGTTTGTTTCTTTGTTTTTGTACTATTTTTGACTTCTCATTAAGATAATATCGATATATTATTGTTTCAACGACAAAGGTAATTCGTTTATACTGAAAGAAGTATGTATATCAGCATTTGTGGTATGAATATTAGTAACTTTGTTGATAAGTTGCTCAAGTCACTTCTGTGCATTGATGCCGTGCATAATTTAAGTGAAATGTCAACATCTTCTATTCATTTGTATAATCTAGAAGACGTGCATGCTAGATTTTTGTTAATTAATAAAGGATGCATGAGAGACATTGGCACAAGTGAATCAACTTCATGCATAAATAATTACTGTTGTAAGATGTCAATGTCATTTACTCAATTATGTTAAAAACCAAAATAATCTGTCAATATATAACTGTGCGAGAGACACCTAGGAAGTATAACAAGCAAATGCAATACTACACCTGGGATTTGTTCCATCATTCGACATTGTCTTCATTGATGGCTCTACATAATGTCATGCCTCAAGTTTCGTCCACGTGTAACTTATCAGGGTGCCGACGGAGCCTGAACCACTGTAACCTTTGATTAAAATTCCAAAGAATATAATGTGAAGTTATTTACTAGAGATGAGCGGTGCTCTCTTACCACCATCATGCTTGGTAAGCAAAACATGTATCATTTGATACTACCGAGTTTTGAAAAACATGAATATGCCTACAATATAACTGATCGAGAGACACCTAGAAATTTAACTTGCAAAATGCAATGCTACAAATTATCTATGTTCATAAAATGATATTGTAATGTCAAACTTTATGACTCATAACAACTGCGAAGCTATGCCCACCTCAAGCAAGTCAAGTTTTCATCACGGTGAAGCCTTCACGACATCTGTTGCAACCTTCGTGCGACTGTAGTCAAACTATTTTATTCTTAATTAGGATTTAAACTTGTATTAAACCTTTCTTTCATTGTTAAAATTTTATATTAATAAAATTTAGTGAAATTGATTCTTTTATTTTTATTCTAAATTTCTCTACCACCTACACCAATTGGGAGGTTTGTCATATAGGAGCCAGGGTGACCCTATCGACTCGATTGAAGTAGACATTAGTTGATTCATATGGCTTAAGTCTGATTTAAATAAACTCAAGTATGCTTTTTTTTAATTTTTACATTTATAGAATGTATATTCCTGTCGGTACAAGACTAATTAAGTTAACTTGAATAAATAATTTTAGTTGGCCCAAGTTAATCATTTGACTAGTTTTGATTTTAAATATCCTATGTCAGCTTGTACCACTTATGTTAAATTAAATCTACTTATTGCTTCAGCTTTTTATTTATTTGAGTTGAATCAAGTTGAATTGAACCGAATCGACTTTTAATCAGATCAAGCGATTTGAATCAACTATCCACTCGATTATCTGTTGAGCGACTCATATAAAATCGGTTAAAAGTCAATTTGGCACATCACTATGTATTTCTCATTGAAAGATCTGTTTATCTACAATTTCTACCCCCCCCCCCCCCCCTCAGGCTTTGCCTGTGTGGTTACTTGTATACATTTGTGTTAACTTTTTTGTATTCCTTTTTCTTTTGTATGTATACTTGTAAATAAAGGAATTGTTCAAAACACAGACTCATGACTACTCAATTTTTTCTACAATTTAAAACAGACTATGATTGATATCTACCCTATTTTTCGCTTATCATGCATACATAAAAATTGGAGGAATCGTCCTCAATTTTCCTCTGAGACTTTTTTTATGTTCAGGTAAGTATTATTAGTATAGTATTGCACATTTCTAACAATATAAAATTATCAAATTGAAATTTTAGATGCTACTAGAATTCATAATGTTCTACCACAAAAAGATTTAGACTGAAAAAAGGATCAGTCATACCTACTGTAATTAAAATGCAGATATCTTCTATGGATACAGTAATTGTCATTTGTAGTTTGTGATATTATAACCCTCTCAATAATTGAAGTCTTTATAAATAAAACCTGCGAAGAGGGAGGTGCCATGAAACTAAAAATGTGAATTACTTAGAAGTCATATCTCAAGTTTCATTAAATTTGCTATACCCGCAAATAGAAAACGGTATTCTATTACCCTAAAATAATAATAATAATGCCCGTTTAGAGCCTTGTAGCTCATCAGTGATAACCCCTGCGGGACCACTACGGGTGGTAATAGCAACCGTTACGCTCAAATTGTATTCAAAAATTGGCGATAATATATTAAACAATAATCTTCTATCAACTGAGAGCGTAACCTGGGATGGTGTCAAAGGTCAGTGTAAAGACTAACGCCTTAACGACCTCGGCCACAGAGGCAGTATTCTATTACACTATTTACACAATATTCAAATGCTGTAGTCTTTTTGCTGGTTAAGTTTAAAATTGCATCAGCTATTTGAGGTAATGAGTTTACAAGAAATTCATTCAATATATCCTGAGAAGTCTGGGAACCACACATGTATGCCTCTCTCGATTCAAAAACAAGAAAACTATTTTTAACAACAAATAATTATCACAAATTTGTATGCTGTCTGCCTTGACACTGATGGACACCTCAGTCAGGTATGTGTTTGACTGAACAAAGCTCAAGCTAAGGTATATCAGATCTTATAGATTAGGGTGGCCCAGGCACCTATATGACAAACCTCCCAAAATTGGTGTAGTGTGGTAGAGAAATTAGAATAAAATAAAAGAAATCAATTTCACTAAATTTTATTATAATATAAAATTTTACAATGAAAGAAAGTTTAATACAAGTTTAAATCCTAATTAAGAATAAAATAGTTTGACTACAGTCGCACGAAGGTTGCAACAGATGCTCGTGAAGGCTTCACCGTGATGAAACTTGACTTTCTTGAGGTGGGCATAGCTTCGCAGTTGTTATGAGTCATAAAGTTTGACATTACAATATCATTTTATGAAACATAGATAATTTGTAGCATTGCATTTTGCAAGTTAAATTTCCTATAATACGACACACGGCTAAAATCAATTGACACCCCGCCAAAAATCTGTGAGGGAAAGAATTCTATTGGTTCAACCGACCCCGCTCTTTCCCCCTCCACTTTATGCCAACCTCGTATAAAAAAAATACCTTTTTCGTAAATAAAATCATAAAAAGGCAACACTGGTTGTAAATATTTGAAAACTCGCGTCGCTTTTTATTTCCCTCATTGTGCATATATTATCTGTTCGAGTTCGTTTCGTTCCATTCCAATCTGTTTAATCATCCAATTATGCAGAGTTGTAATATGATCTGAGTGCCTATATTTGACGCATGGACATTGATTATTCTTCAAGTATTTCTTGCTATTAGAGTACAGCGCAGGGTCTGGGGTCTGTCAACCAAAAGACAGCATTTTTTTTCGAAAATGCCAATGTCTTTCAATAGATGACAGTCTTGACTTTTTAAGTCATGAATGCATATTGTGTCATATTATTATTTTATAATATGAAACAATACGCATTCAATTATACAAACATGACACAAAAAAAGCAGTTTTTTTGGAAAAAAGTAATTATAGCTAACCGGTTTATTAACATCTTCAAACTTTTATCATAGACTATTATGATTCATTGCATTACGTAATCAAAAACTTTAACTTCACTTAATTCATACTTCCCGAACAAATTTATGCAACACTTAGGTAAATTTATAAGATACAACGATATTCCTACTTAAAAATAAATAAAATAAATTTTAAAAAAAAAAAAATACAATATCAAATAAAAACAAATCATAAAATCAAAACATAACCTGACTTTCAGTGTTGCCAGAGTAGGATTTTTTTTTACTATAAAGAAGGGATTTTTTTATTAAAAATGAGGGTTGAAAGCATTGAGATTTTGGCGGGGTGTCAATTGATTTAGCCGTGTGTCGTACTATAAGTGTCTCTCGATCAGTTATATTTGTGGGCGTATTCATGTTTTTCAAAACTCGGTAGTATCAAATGATACATGTTTGCTTACCAAGCATGATGGTGGTAAGAGAGCACCGCTCATCTCTAGTAAATACTTCACATTATATTCTTTGGAATTTTAATCAAAGGTTACAGTGAGTTCAGGCTCCGTCGGCACCCTGATAAGTTACACGTGACGAACTTGAGGCATGACATTATGTAGAGCCATCAATGAAGACAAATGTCGAATGATGGAACAAATCCCAGTGTAGTATTGCATTTTGCTTGTTAACTTCCCTAGGTGTCTCTCGCACAGTATATATTGACAGATTATTGTTTTTAAACATAAATTGAGTAAATGACATTGACAACTTTACAACAGTAATTATTATGCATGAGTTGATTCAACTTGTGCCAAATGTCTCCATGCATCCTTTATTATTAACAAAAATCTAGCATGCACGTCTTCTAGATTATACAAATGAATAGAAGATGTGACATTTCACTTAAATTATGCACGCATCAAATGCACAGAAGTGACTTGAGCAACTTATCAACAAAGTTACTAATATTCCATACCACAAATGCTGAATATACATACTTCTTTCAGTATAAACGAATTACCTTTGTCGTTGAAACCAATAATATACGATATTATCTTAATGAGAAGTCAAAAATAGTACAAAAACACCAGAAACAAAACGAGTGCAAAAATGTAAACAAAAACATTAGATTTTACTACCGTATTTATTTCAGAAAAATCTACTAAACCTCACTCATTTTGTTTCTTCTCGATAATATAGATGTCCAACTTTCGATTTCATAACATTCCAAGAGTTAAATAATATGAATTATATTAAAAAAAGTCAAAAAACGGAGAGTCCAAAATGCACAAAAAAAGGTCACATTCACTACCGTAGTTTATTCGAAAAATCGAACAACCACACTTGTTTTCTTTCCAAACGTAAATATAGATGTCCAACTTTTCGATTTCATAACATTTCAAGAGTTAAAATACAATAAATTTATGAAAAAACACCTCCTAAAAATTTGTGCCTATGCAATACATGGGGAAAATCTTTTGTTTAGAAAATGGTTCTTATCAGTAGGTTACACCAAACCGTACTGTGGTTATCTCTAGGTTACCCTTGTCCAGCTGTGGATTAGAAATTCAAATAAACACTTTTCTTGTGATTTTTCCTTTTTTTATAAAGGAAATAGTAGCAAATTATGCTAATATAAAACCAAAGATTATTAAGTATTATGGTATACTACATAATCTTTGTATAAAACAATACAGCTCTTTGATTCTTAATTAAAACATAAATTATAGGCTATTCTTGGATGAGCTACAGCAATAGCAATGGTCTTAAGGCCCGTCTTACAATCTTAAGTTAAGTTAAGAAGAATCGAAGAAGTGAAGAATTCCTCAGGAAGAATCGAGAAGTGTGAAGAATGTTACTTAGAACAAACTATTTTGAAATTCCCCGGCTCTTTAGACTTAAGAGATTCCGTAAACACGTTCTAAACCTCTTGAGTACAATATCACATAGTTTTAAAGTTACAATTAACATATAGCTGTATTTAAGAACTCATTTCTTCCTACCGTCTACACACATTTTATTACTTTACTTATTGTAACAACGAGCAGAGCTCAATAACAATTTTACAATACAATTTAAATAAACATAAACTACTAATAAACTACTTTTCTTTCTACCGTCAACACACATTTTTTATTTATTAATGGTAACAACGAGCAGAGCTCAATTAACAATTTTAATACAATTTAAAATAACCATTGCTTTTCAATGATCTTTTCCTTCCATTTTTTAAAGACTTTTTTGCAAATATTTTTTTTAATTTACTTCTAAAATCGACCGTGTTTTATTTTATTTTAATTAATAAATAAAATCAAAATGGATGAGGTAATTGTTGGGAGCGTTTTTCCTTATCTCTAGTATGTCTACAGACGTAGGAACCTCATCCATTTCAAAAAACTATATATTCAAAAATTAAAAAGAAAAATATATATTATATAAAAAAATATTCAAAAACAAACAAAACAAATCTCATATTCAAATAATCCACATATTCAAACAACAATCAGATTATATAAAACAAACACATCACATCGTTTACAAAATATTGTAATCATTCAAAAAAACAGATAACGTAGTACATTCTTCTTTAAGTAACTTATAAAAAACCATTCTTATGGTTTTCTTAAGTTAAAAGAGCGGGAAAAAGAATTATTTAAGAAGAAAAAGAGATTTTGAAAAATTCTTCACTTCTTCAATTCTTCCTAACTTAACTTAAGATTGTAGACGGGCCTATATACTTTTGTATGTCAAATCTTAAGCCTGGATGCATGGACATTAGGGTGTAATAGAAGGCCCGATATGTCAGACACTCCTACCTTTATTGCTTTGCTTTGAATCAAATGAAAGAAATGTCACGTTATGCATTAGGTTGTAATAAAGGTTTCTGATGGTTTAAACCTTTGTCTTCATAAGACATGGATAGGTCCATTTACAAACTTATTATAAACAAAAAACTACATTTAAACAGCAATTATAACTATTGCTACAGTTGAACCCAATAAATCCCAA
Source organism: Microvelia longipes (assembly GCA_018340805.1). Classification (NCBI taxonomy): domain Eukaryota; kingdom Metazoa; phylum Arthropoda; class Insecta; order Hemiptera; family Veliidae; genus Microvelia; species Microvelia longipes. Next base: position 21,741,042 of record JACMZG010001893.1, on the reverse strand, counting down.
CAGTATGGGCACCCCTCATGTGAACTAAGCAATTTAAGAAATAGACATTCACAAAAATCTGGAAACTTAACAAAATAAAATTGAATACATATTATTATTAGGCATTAGATCCACACAACCATAGAAGAGTTTCAATTTCGTTATTAAAGGCTGCACTCACTGATATTATTTATTAATTTTGTAAATACTACTCTCGAAAAAGAAATGAAAGAAGGAGTCTGATAAGTAAAAATGGAAATAGATGTAATATGTAATTAATCAATAATAAAAGAAGATAGTTCTGTTTTAAAAATAAATTATTAATGATTTTTTATACAACATTATCGGTTTTGTATGTTGCTCCTTTTAAGTGATGGAGCCAAACTGATACTATTACTTGAAAAGAGCAGTGTGCATCAATTGAATTCCTCTCCTTACTATTTTTAGAAGGTTGTCAATATATCTTAATCAAAACTACTGCAATAAAGTTTTTATAAATACATTAACATACATACATTCTGTATTGACATTTTAATAACAGAACTCCCCCTAAGAAGCTTATTTACAAACCACCTGATAAAAAAGTCCCATAACACTCAACTACTACTGCAATAATAGTAGTAGTCGAGAAGGAATTTCATAAATAAAAGCTCTCTTCCTTCTAAAGATTTTATGCAGCCTGTTAACTAACTAAAACCAAGCCTGTTATGTTATCTATCATGTTAAAAATAATTAACCAACATCAATAGAGGAACACTCAAAAGCAACTTGATTTTTGATACTTCTTTAGATAGTTACTCCCCCAGAAGGTTACTTCCCTTCGAGGAGTAACCAAGGATTTAATGTAGATCATTACTCCCAAAAAAAACTTTAAATACCTAAAGGCCATACAGAAGCACCTTCCTTACAGCTTCTGAAAAAATAATATAAGGTAATAATATAGTATGGGTGATAATTTTAATAAATGGGTTTCACTAGTAGAAATAATAGCTTAGTAAATAATTAGTAGAAATAAATAGCTCCAGAAAAAATAAATTAACAAACTGTATCATAAATAGAAAGTTTTTCATTTCTTCTTGAATTTTTAAGTTACCAACAGGATCTGGATAAGTCAGAGAAGTTTATTGAGTACAGCATAGACTTGAAAGTACTTGCATACTAGCATATAAATAATTTAACTATTGGTTGGGTTTAATCTTAAGACTTTATATGAGGCATTACTATATCACATATAGCATTACTGTATCACAAATAAAAAGTTTTTAATTTCTTCTTGAATTTGTGAGTTACCAACCAGATCTAGATATGTCAGAGAAGGTTATTGAGTATAGCATACACTTGAAAGTACTTGCACACTAGCATATAAATTATTTAACTATTGGTAGGGTTTACTCCCAAGACAGTAATACAAACAATGATACCTCTTGGTACAGTGCTATGTCTTCCGAGTAGGCCAAGTTTGGAACTTAGAGTAGACAGCATTTCTAAGAATCCAAAAAACAAAACAAAAAAACATAAAACCACACATCTCAACATTAAATTTAATGAAGTGTCAAATTCCTCTATTTTCTTTATTTCCCTTCTATGCCAGATTAATCAAAGATTATTAAGTTTAAGTATACAACATAATCTTTGATTTTAGTATAATCTTAATTTTAATTAAACACCAAATTGGCAGTATTTTATTTGTTGTTTTTGATCTCAATCTAAATACAACCCCAGTAAACAAACCTTTTATTTTATTACAATAACACTAATTTTAAGAATAGTAATTTCTTAATAACATTTAATCCAATTTTTCACTCTATTATAACCACATAAACCCAATAAATTTATACAAACTAAATGTAAACTATTAATATGATTAAATCTAGGTCCCACATTGTGCCTGTAATATTTTAAGAATTAGTTAAATCAGTGGTTCTCAGCCTTTTTTTACTCACTAGGGCGGTAAAAAAAAGAATCTAAAAGAGAATCTAAAATCACATTAATCGGGGATGAGGTACACATTATCAAAGAAGATTGTGTGTGTACATAAAATACCAAGGATGTTTATTTTTAAGATGTTGTAATCTTACATTTGCGGAATAACTATATAGAGCTTCAAAACAAAGAAGAGAGCTCCAAAAAAGTCACAATTTCAGAATGGTGAAAACCAAATATTTTTAGTTTCATCAATTAAATTAAATATAGATATTAAGAAATCTTGTCTCTCTTCAGTCTTAGAGCAGTTATTTTTTATGGTGGTGCCAAAAAATTTTAGCATAAAAATAAAAAGTGGGTGACTACCAAAATTAAGCAGCCCAGAATGCAGGTGAAGCAAGCTGAAGAAAAAATTTCCTTTCATGGAAATTGGGTGTCATGGGTGTTGTTAAGGGAAGGTCCCCTCACTCCTAAATGACGGGTCAGTACACAAGCGTCGAAAAGCCCTTCCGTCGAAAGGCCATTCCGTCGAATAAAATGGAACTTATCGTCGAAAGGCCCCTTTCCGTCGAAAACCTTCCGTGAAAAGCCATTCCGTCGAATTTTATATTTTTCGACGGAAGGCTTGACTTTTAAAATAAAACCATTCCGTCGAAAGGCCTTTCCGTCGAAAGACCATTCCGTCGAAAGTCCCGTCTGTCGAAAAACTATTCCGTCGAAAAGCCATTCCGTCGAATTTATATTTTCGACGGAATGGTCTGACTTTTTGTTTTTTAAACCGTTCCGTCGAAATATATATTAATTTCGACGGACGGGCTTTCGACGGAATGGCTTGACCATACCGTCGAAAGGCCTTTCGTCGAAAGACCATTCCGTCGAAAATCCTATATTATCGGATTACTTTTTTAGTTTACATGTGTGTATTGATGGTTTGCATACTTAAAAATCTAAAGGCGTCTTTAATAAAAGATTTTTAAAACTGAAAATCAAGGTTATAAGTTAAGTCATATACATGGGGTGGGTGAGGGAAATTAGGAGCATATATTCGTTGTACGTTTAGAGCAAATATATATATATATATATATATATATATTAATATATATATTATATATTTATAGTATATAATATTTATCACTACACACAACCATTATATATATATATATATTATATATATATAATATATATATATATATATATAATTACAAAGTAATTATTATTATTACTGTATATATTTAATACTAACAGTATAACATAACAATCTTTAATTATAAATAATAACTTACAGGAGGTGAAGAGAAGAGATTTAGAGGGATTATGAGAATTTTCGACGTATGTCTTCATCGGTCAGGTTTGGTTGGGAGGTCCCGAGTGACTCATATATATGTATGTATATATATATATATATATATATATATATATATATATATATATATATTATATATATATGTATATATATATTCTCAATCTTAAAATCATTTCTCCTTGGTAATTTCACTAATATATAAACAGGAGTGAACTATTTTTGATTACATTAACTTTTTTTAATCTTTAGGCGCCAAACATGGTCAAATCAATACATTATTATTAGTTATTGCCATTTGGCGCAAAGATCCATTGTTAGCAGATCTTATTAAAAAAGATTTTGTTAAACTTTATTTTGAAAGTAAACCGTAAATACTTAAGACTTTGTAGCGCCTTACGTCTGTGGGGTATGCAATTAACAATACAATACTGTATAGCTGGCTAACTTTTCTATAAGACTATATTCTGCAGGCGTTGTTAATTTCGACGGAACGGTCTGTCGTGGGTAGAGACGAGCCACTCCGTCGAAAAGCCCAATCGTCGAAAGCCATTCCGTCGAAATTAATATTTTCGACGGAACGGCCTAACTTTACGTTTTAAAACCGTTCCGTCGAAAATATATTAATTCGACGGACGGGCTTTTCGACGAATGGCTTGACCATACCGTCGAAAAAACCAATCGTCGAAATGTTGACAAAAGAGGCTTTTCGACGGAATGGTTTTCGACGGAGTGGTCCAAGTTTTTCTATTTGAAACCGTTCCGTCGAAAACAACTTCTTTTTCGACGGACGGGCTTTTCGACGGAAAGGCCTGACCACTCCGTCGAAAAACCCTTCCGTCGAATTTCGACGGAAGGGACTTTCGACGGAATGGTCATTCGACGGAAAGGACCTGACCCCTAAATGACTGTTTATTTTAAGAGACTAGATGAGATTGTTATAACTATATTTCACTACACAAAACGTAGCATATTAATAGACAATGGAAGAAAATACTGAATTCATGTTAAATACTTAAATGAATATGCTTTATTTTATGTAATGAAATATAGTTATAACAATCTCGTCTAGTCTCTTTAGTCCCTTCTTTTCTTATTATATTTTTATTTTCCCCTAGCTTCCTACATTGCCCCTTTTCGACTCATCGCCCCTTTCATTGCCACCCTATGTCTCATAGGCCCTTTGAAATCCTTCATCGCCCCCAGGGGGGTAATATCCCCCACATTGAGCACATAGAATCAAATCAGTATAACGACAAATCATTATAAATTCATTAAAACATTTAACCCCAATATCAATTAAGGGCTATCCAAAGCCACTTTGATTAAACTATAAATATTGTTTAAAACTTCTAAATAAATATTGAAATTTAAAATAATACTCACAAGAAAATAAGTTTAACTGTAAGTTTTGTAATGCCAAATGCACCATTAAATTCTTAGCATAACCTCTAATATTTTCTCTACAATTTCTGTAATTTTCTGCAAATATCAGCCAAGTTATTTCTGTCAGGTTTCCTTGACATTCTAATCAACAAACAAAAACTTCACTAAAAATCATTTTTAAAATTTTGAATTTTAGAGTTTAATAGTGCATAGTTAAAAACAATCTAAATTGTCTTAAATTTATTATAATGTCGAATTAATTAATTTTTATCTAAAATTCATTTTATTTCTTAACCTAACTTAAATTTAATCTCAATCTCTTTCCTACAAAGAGACTAAAACTACTAGAGGAGTACAGAACCCCATTAACACAGTGATAAAGGTCTGAAGTGAGACAGTTTCCATAGGTGCAAGTAACTGTACTTAAACCTCTACTATAGTCTCCCTAGAGAAGACTACTAGGATACTCACCCCTACCTACACTATCCTACTTTAGCTATTGTAGCGCACTCTACTAACGGCAGACCATTTTCAGTGATGCCACATTAAACCACTTTTATTCAACACTAACAATTAAAGAATACACGCAATAGATAATAATTAAAACTTATTTTAAATTCATTTTAATAATGAATTTAAATATTTAATATATTTCACGTAATATGTTACGTGACATTGTAATTATTATTGATAAAATAAAAAAAATGGACGTCACCAAATGTACTGTTACGGCACCTAGCTACCCAAGGAATGATAAGAACTGTTGTATCCACCCTCTAATAGTTTTAGTCTCTTTGCTTTCCTATGACCTTTATTTCTTAACCTAACATAAATTTTATGTCATTTCTAATATATGATCCGACCAGAAACATGAAAACTTCAGAACTTCTTTTTAGCAGTAATATTTCTAAAGAGACCTCCAAAACTAAAACAATAAATAAACATAAAACACACCCAGCCAATCTTCAGGAGATAAAAAAAATTTATATTGAAAAAAATTTCTTGGAATTCAACAAACTTGGATAAGATTTATTTTATCTTCATGCCATCTAATTTAAATGTTGTTTGATTTTAATTCCTTCCTCATTAATTTTATAACTTTTTATAACAATTTTTTATTCCTTCACTGTGATAACAGTAATCCTAGTTGAATCACGTTTGGATTTTATTTGACTAATAAAAAAACATCATGTCAATCCCATTTAACCCGAATTTAACTGTGTTACTTCAATTTCACTCCAACCCTAGTCTAGAACATTACTAAATACTCAAATGAGATTAATATTTTCTATAAATTTAAGACTCATCTGGAAAGTGTTACGGTAGAGATTCAATTAAGATTGAGGTAAAATTGTTTTAAATGACACTAAATGTAGAAAGTCTTTATTTAAATTATAATATTCTTCATATCACATATGTCTCAATATAGACTCAGAAATCATGTCAATAGAAAACGTTGAGATTGTTTTAAATCTATTTTACAATATATTATTTTTATTTGCTTGCTTTTAATTAATAAAGTCCTTAATTAATAGACTCCATAGACCCCCCTGTGTACTTTTATTCTTTAATATTACATATCATTCAAATAAAATTTTGAGAAATTTTACCTTAATTTTAATTTGATTGCTACCACAACACTTTCCACATGAATATTAGAAAACTAAATCATACCAACAGTGAAACCATGCTATTATAATTACTTTATTTGGAAATTTCATACTTTTTAAATTAAGCTACAGCAACTCTAGATAGTCTTGAATATGACGAGGATTGGTCCCAAATTGTCTCAGAATGTGCATCCAACGTCAGTCACGAAGAATACCTCTACTAAAGCTCTCACATCATTAGTGTTTTCTTGATGTAATATTATTCCACATCATCCTAAACAAACAAAATTATCAGGGCACATATAAACCAGTCTAAACCATCTACATTTAACTTAGTAATTCAAAAGAAAATGGTAGAAATCTTTCATGTTAAGAGCATTCTTTTGAAAATGACTCTATTCAAATTACTACCCCCATTTTATTAAAAATCAAATTCCTATTCCATTTAAAAAATTTCATAAATTATCATAATTTCATAATAATTAATTATTTCATAATTATTATTTTATTATTGAAACATCAAATAAATGAAAATAAAAGTATGAAGTCAATGGAGATAGAGTAAAATTAGTTTTTGTACTCATCAAGATTAAATGAAAAGAACACACTTTCTAGTAAACAGTAAAATAGTTAAAATAAATCATGGCTTTCTTTCCGAAGCACCATCTCTAAAAATTTTATCTCTCTCCCACTAAACTGCAAATACTATCTGTGAGGCTAAACTCTAACCCTGGGAACTTGTATAAGATTTATTTCAACATCCATGCCAACTAATTTAATAGTTGTTTGATTTTAATTCCTTCTTTATGAATTTTACATCTTTGCTTAGTTACAGTAATCCTTCTTGAATCAGATTTGAATTTAATTTGACCCACAATTGAATTGCTTATCTTCAATTCCACTTCATCTCTACTTTAGAACTATACTAAACATTTAAATGACATTAAAATTTTCTAGTCCTATTTATGGTGCTTCCTACAATCTTAAGAGGTACTTTGACCATAGGTGTATCTCTTTAATTTAGTAAACTGGAATTCTTCAACACAACACTTCAGCTTTATTATTAACTATGAAGTAAAGAAAATTAGGATCAGTGATATACTCACATGTGCTTGGTTAACTATTTGGTTTGTTAGAGTTAATACAAGGATTACCTCCAACCTGTATTCCTCTGCTAACATTATTCATTCCTCAGCTAACATTACTCGGCAGGGCTGAACTACAAACCCTGTAATACTTACAACTAATCAACTAAAATTAAAAAAAAAACTAACACACACACATAATATTCACAAAACATTCTTATCATAACATCATCTAGTTAAACTTTAACACATAATAAAATCCTAAGTAATACGATACAATAAAACAAGCTAAGGAGTAATAATATCAATTGGACATTTAGAAAGGAGTTCCCTGTCTATTTAGTGTCATATGCATTTCATTCTATATTTCTTATTTTCATCTTACTTCAGTTTAGTTCTTAACCAAGTTTAAGGACACACTATCTATAAAATTTTCCAAATTAAATTTAATCTTGAAACCTAATTTAAAATTATTTTAGTCCTTACTTGCCTGGTTAAGAACATCAGGCTCTCCTACTCCAACCAATACAAAAACAAAAATCTTCTTTCAACTTTGATTCAAACAAGGATACTTTTTTCTAAAAATAAGCTTTTTAAGACAGATATGTATGCCCCACATATAATAAAGAAAAGAATCAGATGATCTTTAATTACTACAAATGATAGATGAAATTTTAAAAATATTTAGCTCATTTACCAAGCTTCAATCCTTCCTTCATTGAGGTTAAGTTAAGTTATGATAGTTTTAAGCTCACCTTTTTACACATCACCTTTCAGGCCTGGAACCAGGGAGGGGCCTGGGAAAACAAAACTAAGTTTCCCCCTTCTGACCAAAAAGTTTTTGACAGTTTTTGACACGTATCACACATTACTTGATAGCTTATAGCTCTGCTGCGGGCCCTACAATTAGCAGGCTATAGGCCTGCCACCTGGCACCTTCGGCAACATGTTTACCTCAAGTCAATCAGTAAATGTGACCCAGAGATCTCTCTGAGCACCGAAGAACGTTGAAGGCAATATTTTCTAAAAATTTTCCTCCATATCTAAAACAAAATCAATGAGTGAATATAAAAGCACATCAACACTCCATGACAACTAATAATTTCAAAAATGTACATACAAAAACTAAAATTAAATAACACCAATAAACACCATTTCAACCCTAGAAATAAACCCTCAAGACCCAACTTGAATCAGATTTTAGTTTTATTTTACCACAAAAAAACATCATGTCAATCCCATTTCAACTCTTTTGCAACTATTTCATTCCAAAATTCTTTTTTTAGAAACCAAATGCTTAATCAAGTTTAAAAGTTCGAATCCAGTCTATGGTGCTCCACAATCTTTAGTTGTACTCCAACCACTAAAGGTGTCTTCTCACTTACACATAAATTCAAGCTTTTATTAACTAAAGTAAAATGAATTAAGGGCATTAATATACTCACTTGTACTTCGTAGATTATCTGTTTTATTCAAGTTAAAAATAGGCGCGACCACTTCAAACCAGATTAATCAGCAAACTTTATTTGAGAAGCCTAAACTCCAAACCCTGTGGTACTTTTAAACAACTAAAATTAAAAAAAAGGACACTCAATATTTAACTCTAAACATCCACTTAAGGGCAATTAAAATTGCCATTTGGGCAATTGTAATACATACAATCAAAATTTAGTACAATAACAAAAAGTAAAGAAGCAGAAAGACTCCATAAGAGAATAAACAGTTCCTATCTTTTAGAAGGAGTTTTAATTTATTTCTATTTTTCTACTTTTTATGATCTCAAGTTTTCATTCCAGTCCCATGATTTACATCCTTTAAAATCACCTATTCCTCTTGAAGATCTCTAAATCTTTGTTATAAAAATTTCCTAACAATTAATAAAATATTAAGTCATAAATAGTTGAAACTCAATTATTGTAATGAATTTTATTTGGAAACAATTTTATACTTACTTGATGACAGCAACAACCTCAGATTCCAGGTGTCTCAACCGCCTTGAAGTTGTATCTGAAGAGGCTCTCTTTTAAATAATTAAAAAACTAATTATCACTAAAAATCCCGCCTCTTTTAAACATGATAATACTTCTTCTTGACACACTAACGCACACTTAAACACTTCTCCACTTTACCCCCCCCCCCCCCCGAAGTCAGTAAGACAATTTATATGATTCCTCATGACAATGGTAAACCCACACTCCTCCTCTTTATCAACCCCAAGGCAATCAGAAGTTATTAATGATTCCTTTTTCCTTTTGACAGGAACCCTCCAATTTTTTACACCCTTAGCTATTCAGCAAGTCTTTAATGATTACTCTAGGTTAGGTTGATGACATGATTAAATATGGTTGGGTTATTTATGTAATAAAACCTAGTTGGGTTGGATAGATAATAAAATCTGGATGCATTTGAGATTTAATTCAATTAATAAGTCTGTGATGAGCCCTCTTGCCAATAGATAAGCAACCCACTTTTATCTCAGCAAAATTAATTTACTCCTTGTCCCTCCCCCCAGGCAATATCACAGCTTAACGCCCTTCTCTTTTTGAACTCCCATCTATTAACACTTCCTGACAAAATTTAATCTCTAGAACATCCAGATTTCATCATTTATCCAACCAAACTAGTTTTCATCACAACCACAGTTTTAACCCAACCAAACTTTATCATGTTACCAACGTAACCAGATTAAATCATGTAATCAACCCAACCACATTTCTTCAACCTGACTAGAATAGAATTAAGTTTATATACTAAACCCAAGTTACAATAGATAATAACTTACGGTACCAGCTAACGGTTTGTTAGACTGGTTCCTCTTCTTTATAAATTCCCAGGCGATCCAAGTAATGGTCAGTTTGGTTTCTGTAAAGCTTTCCTCGTTCAGGTAACTAGCCTGCATCCACTTGTTGATGTTGGTATCTTTTTCAGTTTTTATTAGACTCTCACATTACATTTAAGCTTTAGGATTATACACATTCTTTCCAACCAATATGAGCTAAACTATTCCTCAGCTAAAGATGTTTCTCAGGACATCTAAAATCAAAGTTAATTCATAAATTTAAATATTAGTTTTCATTTAACAACTGGTAAATTAAAAAGATATATTTAATTGAAAATATGTATTGCAAATACACATTTATAATACAATCGAAAAATAATAATACATTGTGTTAAAACTACAACAGAAATATATATGCATAAATATATTACAAACGTATAAATATGTATATATTTGTAATTTATTTATGTTTAGACATGATTATTATAAAAGAGTAAATTTTTTTTGGACTGGTATGATATATATTTAGAATTTAAATTTCTTGAAGACTACAGTCCTTTATAAATATTAAATATTATTATTATATTTTTTATATTATATTTAATTATTATAAATATTATTATATTAAATAAATTAATATTTATAAAGGACTATAGTCTTCAAGAAATTTAAATTCTAAATGATTATTATATTATATTTTAAAAAATTCACAAAAAAATTATTTCTAATTTGTATTGGAAATTGCATTGCTTTTACTTTTCCTCATTTATATTGTAGTTTTACAGGAAAGTATTGTGTTCGCGAAAAAATCTCAAAGCAGGATTTTACCTGTGTTTCGTTCCATGTGTTTTAAGGGCTCCTAAGTGGTTTTCACAAAGTTGTCTGTCTGAATGTGAGAGTGTGTTTGTATGAGTGTGTATGTATGTTATCATCGTAGCTCCAACATAGTATATTTATATTTGGTATTTAAAAATATAAATTCCTTTCAGTAGAATTAATTTTTTAACAAATATAATATTACAGACGAATAATTGCACTATTTTATGAAAAGTTAATTGAAAGTAGGGAATAACGGAAAATTTTCAGTTTAAGCGGGATTTTAAATTTAAGCGGGACAAATGTATCAATATCGTGACTGTCAAACCGAAATCAGGACACTCAGGACAACGACTCCTAACTGTCATCTAGTTAGATAATAACTCCGAGCTTTAATGCATCGGCGAGTTGATATAATAACCTATACACAATTCTTAAGGCGTATATATACAATTTTAAATAATTCTAGCTCAAAAGACCACAAATTGGTTAATGCATAATAGCCTGAGACATAAAGCGAAAACTTTCATTTTACACGTGAGCGTGAAATTGATTAATGAGAAAAAATCAAGCTTTCGGGTATAGACTGATTTTTGTACTAAGATTTAACTCTAGCATAAATTTACTTAGAGCTACGATGATAACAGACAAACACACACACATAGAGGGAAAACTGCGAAAACCACTCACGACGCCTTAAAACACCTGAAAGATAATTAAGGTAACATTCCGGTTTTGGACATGTTTGCAAACACGATACTTTTCCTATATATAATTACGGTATATATAGGAAAAGTAAAGAATGGCCTACTAGTAAATTATTTTGTATAATTATATTTATATAGTGTAAATAAAATGATAAAAAATTATTGAAAGGTACCCTCGATCAGAGCCTGGGCCTACAGAATTGAAAACGTTGAGTGTTCGATTTGACAAATATCGTGAGAACAGTTGGAATTCAACACGGGGTTGAACCCTTTGCTAAACTCCGCGTGTAAAAAATTCCGCCATGACGCCTATCCCATTAGCGAATTTTTTCCCAAAGGAAATTCGCTAAAAGTATATACATACATTGGGTACGTCGGATTGGCACATCGGATTCGCTACGCTCATCCGCCTACTTCGGACTCGCTTCGCTCTTGCTCAGAATATATAAATCACCGAATGTATACTGCAACTCGTCTTCGGACTTGCTTCGCTCGTCCTCAGATACGTTCGATTCATTTCCAGCGGTCACCCATCCTGGCGCTGTCCTTACTCTATGCTGCTCAAGTTTTATGGTCCAATACAATCTGTAGAAAAACTTGCCGCATTGAAACAAAACTTGGTATTCTCATTTGTTAAGAAAAAGACAGTTGTACTAAATTTTAACTTCATTAAATGATATTTGTTTTGTTTTAAATTTTTATAAATACATGTCATTCGATAAAAAATTATCTAATGCTGATAATATAATGAAACTTGAAACATATGTTGGTCTCAAATATAACTGCATGGGTGCTAAATCTTAAAATAATCAAAATGTTTTTCCCCGTTTTATGATTTTTTGACGTAGTCATTGTTGCTGGTTAAAGTCGTCATAAAAAATATCACTGGACAGCACATCAGACCTAAAGATTGATTTTTGTACTAAGTTTCAACTCTTTAAAATAAATACGCATTAAGCTGCGGTGATAACAAACACACACTCATACAAACAGACAACTTTGTGAAAACCTCTCAGGAGGTCTGAAAACACCTGAAACATATAATTCAGGTGAAATCCATATTTCGGATTTTTCGCCAACACAATACTTCGCTATACCTATGGTGTAAATGAGGAAAGTAATAAATTTTAAACAATTTATTTCAATCAGATTTGATTATCCTTATTTTACATTAGTTAAATAAATGAGTTATTTTTTTTTTACAATTTGGTTACAAAAAACTTGATTTCTACAAAATGGCTATTAGCTGCCAAACAATATTGGACTGGCCATTGAGGGCAAGGGGCGGCAGCCCTCCCTGGGCCCCTCAGCTTAAAAAGTAAACTTAAAAAATATTATCAATATATTAAATATTTTTAAAGTTATAGTATATGCATTTATGTATTTATAATAATTGTTATATATTCATAACACCAGAGTCAAAGGGACCGAATACTCTAAGGTAGGATCTAAAGAGCTCCTCGAGACATATGTTTTTAAATCTTGAGACTTTAAGGCCCCTATTTATTTCGCCTGGACTTTTAAGGGCCTTATACCGTAGACTAGGGCCATAAGGGGCCCTAGCATACTTGATCAGGGCTCTAGATATTTTTATTTTTTAAGTAATTAAACATTTAATTTAAATTCTGATCATCAAGGGCCTTTATTCAATATACCTAGACGTTTAGGGGCCCCATACAAAGATTAAACCCCAATGATCTGGGGGTCATAGGGGTTAAATGAAGCTTGCAATTAATAAATAATACTCTCGTTAAAGTGGACCCCTCTACTTGAAAAGCAATATAGGGACTCCCTCCCCCTCTTTGGGCCTCTTAAGACGTAGGTTTGGGCCCTTTTAGGTCAAACCTCTTTTAAATTTTAAACTATAAGACATAAATAAAAGAAACTAAATAAATGACCTTGACAAAAGTAAATAGGAAGTTATAATTTTAATACTTTTATTGATATTTTTAGATTCTAGGGATGAAAAAAAGATAATTTGCCCTCTTTACATATTTTTGACTCAGATTGCTATTTTGGAAGGGATAAGTGCCCAAAGTGTAAAAATTGGGCAATTTAAGTCAACATTGGAGCTTAAGTATTAACATTAGAAAGAATTCACCAATAGTAAAAATCCCATATTTTTGGCTTTTGAAGCCAAATCAATCATTACCTTACCTTCAATTGAAGGCATTTAAAGCCACTAATGCTGCTAGATGAAAGGAAAAAAGTAACCATGTTTTTATTTAAATTAACAATGTAATGCATGATTGGTGTTCTAGAGCCAAATATTGGCTCTTGGTAAATTCTTTCAAATGTCAATAATTGCACATTAATTTTTAATTAGAATTCCAATTTTTACACTCTTGGCACTTTCCCCCTCCAAAATAGCGATCTTATATGACAAATATATGCAAGTGATAAAAATTTAATTTACACAAAAGAGTAATCCAAGATACTTTAATTTGAGTAATGGTGCACATTCTTTATTATCAATAAATGATTTTTTAATTACTGCTTAACAAATGAAATTATTAATATTTCATTTCTAAGGACATCTAGGTCCGATATTGGCCGACGAGGATTAAAAATCAATTATAACAATTAAAGATTCCTAGAAAAAGAAATTTTCATTTTTTATATAAATCTATTAGCGGTCACATCTGTTTGACCGCGGAAATCAATTATAGGATTATAAAATATAAGAAGCTATTTCCTGTTAATTCCATTAGCAGTATCAGAGCTGTTGGCAACTTTATACAGAATACTAGGAAAGCCTAATCCCTTTTTAGTACTGTGAACACGTGCAGGTCCAGACAAAAGAAACGACACGATCTACCCTGACACGATATCCCGTACAGTGCGATACTTAAGTCTGTCAAGAAAACAATCTCAAGTAGAATTCTCAGTATTGTCCTTCGTTTAAAATATTTTTGTCAAAAAATTATTCCAATTAAGTTTACCTTGGCGAATTTCTTTAAAAATAATCGTGCGTTTAATCAAATTTTTATGATTAAATATTTAGGTTTGTCAAATGGGAAAAGGCGGAATAAACTAACGGAATAAAAAGATTAACGATTCAAGATGTTAACCATAACTACATAGTTAATTATTTAATAATTAAAATTAAATAAAACCTAGTTTTATATGAGCTTTGTGTAAACAAGACATTCTGAGAACGAGCGAAGCTTATAAGGAGTTATACTCCCCCTTCTCCGTCTTATTCTGAGGTTGAGCATAGTGAGATCCAACCCTGCATTTAGTAAAAAAAATTGTGTGTATCCATGAACTGGGTTGAACTTAAGTTCACCCCAGTTTTGTCTAAATTTATTTTAAAACATAAACCTAATACTGAGTTGAAAAATCATCAGGGTTAAACCATATAATATAACCGTAATATTTAAAAATAATAATAATTAAAACATATTTGGAAACTTATTTTAATGTAATAAAAAAACAAATAAATAGCATACCTGAAAAAACCATATTTGGGGGACCATTAGCTGAGAACTTGCTATTCTTATCATTTTTGTCTTAGCACTCCATCGTGAATTTAAGTTTCAAATTTCTGTGTTATCTAAGCTCCTATTGATTTTCTTTGTAGCTCATTTACCACTATCTGTTCTAAACCTTTCACTTTTATACTAAACTGTCCCAAACTAGACCTGCAACAACATTTTTTTCATTTTGTAGAATAGACATTAAATAAATAAATAAAAAATAAAAACCGAGGTCTTTGGTCTGCTTATAAGAAGTCCCTTGTGTTGTGATTATTATTCTGTGTTATTTTATTATTATTTATTGCATGGCATTTTGCTATGTATTTACCAAATCTTAATTTTTACCATGCTATGTTCCCTCTCCGGGGCTACTTCTTGTACAGACTACTTCCATCATACCTTAATGACAACAAACATTTTTCACAGATAATCGACATCCCAACCTCCCCAATATTTCCCCATATGCCAAGTATTGTTTAGAAAAGGCCTTCAAGAGTTTTGTTGCCATATGAAAAGATATATATATATAATATATATATATATATATATATATATATATATATATATATATATATATATATATCCAAACTTTAAGACATATGTGTGGACTTTAAGATATACATCACCTTAATAACCTCATAATAATGGTCATTTCTGATGAAAATTTGCTTATCATTATCAAGAAATTATCTTAATTTAAAATTAAGAAGTAGAATGATTTAAAAATTGCTACTAACTTTGTTAAATGGTATAATAGAATTAACAATAATGTCCATGCATTGCAATCAAGATTAAAATTTAAAGAGATTCAATTCAATTGGACTGTCACAGAGATGTATTTTCTACCTATGTTACTGCTACTTTATCTTAATTGGTAGCAATTATTTAATTAAATATTAATTTTTATACTTTTGTTTGTATATTTTTTTCTTAAGTTTAAACTATCTTATTTTAAATTTTAATTATTTCTATAAATAATTATAAAAATATTTGTTTGTATGTGCAATAATTTAATTTTATATTTCTAATTGTCATTTTTGTACAAAGGGTAATTTTGCCTGTAAATATTAATGTAATAATGTAAGATTAGAAAACTGGTGTTGGAGCAAATGGCAACAAAGCTTTGAAACATTGAAGCAAATTGCTGTTAATACTTTAGGAACATGCATCCAGCCTCAATGACTAAAAATAAAAAATTAAAGATGAACAACTACATATAGAAAAGTACTTAATTAGTAAGTTTAAGGGTTATAAATATGTTATAATTACCATTTTCAGATCGCTGCAAAGCATCTGGGAATTTGAGATGATTGAGTGGAGAAAAATCCAAATTTTTACGCACTAATGGAATTTAAATAATCAAGTCCAAAAACTTAAAAAATTGCACGCACTGACGGAATTTGGATGATTAAGTCCAAGGAACTCAAAATTTCACGCACCACGGAATTTTTATTTGGCTAAAGGTATTAGAAAGTCAACAGAGTTTTTTATTTCAAAGAACATTAGAAATTACAATGAGCTCAGAAGAATATGATAAAGAGAAAGTTGTCATTACTTTGAGTAGCATAAGGATAATGAATGGAGTTACAGAAAAAAATAATAGTTCTTGAAGTATCCAAAATGTCAGCCATATTAACATAATAAGATAAAAGCAGATTGATAACTAAGTTTTAGTTATTAAAATTCAATTCTGCTACTAAAAATCTTGGGTCAATATTTTGGCAACTTGAGACTGCAAAAGTTGCTTAATAATAACCCTATGATAACCCTAGGAGACTTACTTCAAGCTAAACTCAAAGAGCTAGAAAAAAGTTCTAATTAAAATTAATTAACTTTGATCCCAGAAAACAAATTAAGCAATACAATATATTTTACAATAATTTTAAAGACAGTAAAATTAGCCAAATTCAGCCATAACCGTTTTTTGAATTACTGAAATGGTATGTATTGATAGCTAAATTTAAATTCTGTGACCCAAGAAATAACTTGATTAAGTAGGAACTTTTTCTATATGTCATAGTTTTAACTAAAAATAGGCTCCAGGAACAAGCCAAAGAAACTTATGCGGTTTCAATGGACCAAAAAATAATATTAGAACTAAAACTTACTTAGCAGTGGAATTAAAATTAAGTGCAATAAAAATAGCTCCCAATTTACTGTTTTTTTAAAATGTGTACTGGACTCCCAATTTGTTTAATTCAAAGAGCATTTTGTATTTCCTTTATATGTAGTTCATTTATAGTCCTTATAAGCCAAACTTTTCTACTCGTCACAGGATTTTTTTTAATTGTCACTAATTAAAAAGCACCAACAAATAAAATGCCTTATGAGGCTTGAAAATGTCTATACAGCCAATAAATAGTCCCAAGAGGCCAGTAAATTAACTATAAAGCTAACTAAAGAATAAAAATCAACGACGAGGGAAAACAGTGAAAGGGATGCAACGAGATGAGTTACTCACCCAAAATAAATTGTGGGTAAATCTTGATAATTTACTCAAGATTTATTATTGGACATGGAACCAACCACGTAGCTTCCCTTACACTGCTTTTCCCAGGCTGTCAATTTCATCCGATAATTGAGCCAAATAGTTCACGCACACATTACTGAGGCAGAAGCAATAGATGCTACGTCACCTGCCCTGCCGACCTAAGGTTCACGTGATCCACACAGAACTGGGCCCAGACAGGCTGTAACACCTACAGATTCTTGCCAACGCAGTAACTAACCGAAAACGCGACACGCACTAAGCACGAATGGGGCCCGAAAAGTAGTTTAGCCACTAGCCTCAATAAGTCCCAATATCTGAAACAAAAATGTTTACAAAAAAATTAATAGACTATTAAAAATTAATAGTATAGACTAAAAAAGACATAAAAAATAGGTATAGACTTGTACAAATTAACCATAAAATGGATTATTAAGCAAGAAATCATGCATTTCTAAAGAAATTCGCCCAGCTTGCGGCCCTCGCCAAAAGTATTTTAAACGTTGGCCTAATCCGCCAATACTAAATTCGGACTTGGAATGGATATAGATAGATAAATGCGTTGGCTTTTGGTATTTTAGTGTAACACTAAACCCGGTAATCCTTACTTTGATATTTAATGAAGTCTCCAGGTCTTCAATTTAAGCAGCTTTCCATTGAGCGAACTTGAATTATATTTAATCATATCCTTATAAAGCTTTTCTTCCTCCGTGTTTGTAAGTCTCTAAATAGAAAATAAAACGTATTTTCTAAAAAGAATGCAAACTTTAACTAATATATGAACAATTTTAGTAGTTTATGAGATTATTTGTTAAGAATATAAGAAAAATTAAACATTTTTACCATTAAAAGGACAAATAAAAAACACAACGAACATCAAATTAATTTCCATTCCTGCAAGTCATGGCTATCATGGTAGGTATCAGGTCTAGTTAAAAATAACACATCATTTATATTTTTATTTTATGTTTATAAAAATTTTACATTTAAAATACTTAATAAAATTTTTAACATTTTACAAATCCCTTTAAATAATTATAATCTGGGAAATGAAGAAATAATTATTTATATATGCGGAGCAAGGTGAACTATCGTGCCTCTAGTGGAGAAACCACGAACTAAAAAACAGGCCCGTCAAAAGAGCTTATTCTTGGTCATTTATTCATGTCCCGCGCCCCCACCACTACATAGAATTTTTAGTACAAAATAAAGTAAGTATTTATTTAAGTTTAATGATTAAAATAATTGGTAGGAATGACCGAAGGTCATATTATTTTGTCAAGAGAAATAAACTAAGAAAAATATTTAAACTTTTTGTTTGCCATTGCGGTTTATTAAGGAGTATATATGGCGGTTTATACGCGTTTTTATGTAAAAATTGGTACCTTCTTCTATAAAATAAAGAAAATAGATTTAATAATTTCAAATCAGTAAATATGAGTTATATATAAAAGCTAGACTGTAAGTGTAAACAGATAATGGGATTGTTTAAATATCCCACATCAAAATAAGGCAAGCAAAGCGAGCTCCAGTCTATTTATGTTGTCACTTTTGATAGGTGTGATTAAATGTTTGACAGCATAAATTTAGATTGAGTGAAGGTAGCCCCTGGTTTTTTAAAGTATTACTGTAAATGGGTCTCAGTGAATATGTACCCACAATAAAGTAAGGCGACCGAAACGAGCCCCAGGGTTTTAAGGTGTAACTTTTGATGGTTTTGATTTAATAAGTACGTTCACACACACTTTAGATCCGCATATCGTATAGAGTACGATCTCTCAATATGGTAATTTAAGCTGTATGAACCATGCGGAGGGAATCCAATTCCATACACTAGAACTAGGGAGATGGAATCTAAATGGATCCCCCGATACGCTGTATGTACCTTCAGAGACGATCGTATTTAACGGATAACCTTCTCGTCGAACTTCTATTTCACTTCTATAATGCCATTTTTGATCAAATAACTTTTGGAATATTATTTTTTTTAGTGTAACTTTATTATTACGCAAAGAAATCACAATTTAATTAAATATATTTTTTGTTTTAAACTTCCTTATAACCAAAAGTGAAGGTTCACTATACAAGACGCCATGTTTTGGCGGGATCAGTTATCACTCGATCGACTAAACAAATACGCTGCAAGAACCATGAAGTTAGTTGACCGTATTCTCTACGATCCGCGGATCTAGAGTGTGTGTGAAGGTACTAAATTACTACGTACACATAGCGTATTTAGCAGGCGATCATATTCGATGTGATTGCTTTACGGCTCTTGCAGCATCTTTGTTTAGTCAATCAAGTGAGATTATGTGATAACTGATCCCACCAAAACATCGTGTCTTTTATAGTGAAGGTTCACTTTTGGTTATAAGGAAGTTTAAAACAAAAAATATATTTAATTAAATTGTGATTTCTTTGCGTAATAATAAAGTTACACTAAAAAAAATAATATTCCAAAAGTTATTTGATCAAAAATGGCATTATAGAAGTGAAATAGAAGTTCGACGAGAAGGTTATCCGTTAAATACGATCGTCTCTGAAGGTACATACAGCGTATCGGGGGATCCATTTAGATTCCATCTCCCTAGTTCCAGTGTATGGAATTGGATTCCCTCCGCATGGTTCATACAGCTAATATTACTGTATTGAGATATCGTACTGTATACAATCCATGGATTTAGAAGTGTGTGTGAACGTACTAAATGTCAGCCTAAATTAAAATGAGGTGAACCCCAGGCTTTTTATTTATATACTACTATAAAACTTGGCTGCAAGTGTATATCGGGTAATGGGATTGGTTGAATATCTATCCTTATCATAATGAAGTGAGTGAAGTGAGCCTTAGCCTTTTTAAGTAGTATTTTTTGTTTGGTTTGATTAAATGTCAACAAGCATGATACTACTATGGAGAGCGAACCAAAGGCCCGTCTACAATCTTAAGTTAAGTTAGGAAGAATCGAAGAAGTGAAGAATTTTTCAAAATCTCTTTTCTTCTTAAATAAATTCTTTTTCCCGCTCTTTTGACTTAGAAAACCATAAGATGGTTTTTATAAGTTACTTAAAGAATGAATGTACTCGTATCTGTTTTTTGATGATTACAATATTTTGTAAACGATGTGATGTGAATTGTTTTGATTGTTGTTGTTTGAATATGTTGATGTTTTGTTTGTTTGAATATTTTTTCTTTATTTTTGAATTATATAGTTTTAGAAATGGATGAGGTTCCTACGTCTGTAGACATACTAGAGATAAGGAAAAATAACGCTCCCAACAATTACCTCATCCATTTTGATTTTATTTATTAATTAAAATAAATAAAACACGGTCGATTTTAGAAGTAAATTTAAAAAATATTTGCAAAAAGTCTTTAAAAAAACGGAAGGAAAGAATCATTGAAAAAAGCAATGTTATTTAAATTTAATAAATTGTTATTGAACTCTGCTCGTTGTTACCATAAATAAATAAATAAAATGTGTGTTGACGGTAGAAAGAAAAGTAGTTTATGTTTATTTAAAATTGTATTAAAATTGTTATTGAGCCTCTGCTCGTTGTTAAACAATAAGTAAAATAAAAATGTGTGTAGACGGTAGGGAAGAAAAGTAGTCTAAATACAGCTATATGTGTAATTGTAACTTTAAAACTTGACTTAATAACTCAGAGGTTGTAGACGTGTTTACGGATCTCTAAGTCTAAAGAGCGGGAAATTTCAAAATAGTTTGTTCTAAGTGAAAAATTCTTCACTTCTTCGATTCTTCCTGAGGAATTCTTCACTTCTTCGATTCTTCCTAACTTAACTTAAGATTGTAGACGGGCCTCAAGTCCCTAGGCTGCAAGTGGATATACCCTAATTATAATAAAGGAGCACCAGGTTCCAGGCTTTTTATGGTTTAACTTTTAAATGTTTGATTAAATGTCTGCTTTGTTAAAATAAGGCAAGTGTAACAACCGACATTTTATTATTATGTTGTTCATGTAAATAGGGTAGATGTCTGGACGGATTAAATAAGGCAAGGGAAGCAAATCCAAGGTTCTTTTATGTAGTGACTTTTATAAAACTAAAATAAAACTTTTAAAACAAAATTACTACATTATGGGTTTGATAAAATGTCTATCTGCATAAAATTAGGGCAAGCGAAGCATGCCTTAGGGCTTTTATAATAGACTATAGACCGGTTAGAGTAAATATCTACACGCATAAAAATAAGTGATTTTTAATTGGGCAGACATTTAATCAAACCAATCACAAGTTCCATCAATAAGAGCTTGGGCTACACTTCACTCACCTTATTTTTATGTGAGTAGACATTTACACAAACCTGTGTACAGTTCTACTATAAAAGACCTGCGGCCCACTTCCCTCATTCTTTCTAATTTTTTGCAGACAGACATTTATTCAAATCCATTATAAGATACTATACAAAAAGCTAGGGCTCACTTTACTCGCTTAATTCTGATCCGGGATACTAAGGCTTTTAAAAGACTAAAATAAAACTTTTAAAGCAAATTTACTACATTATGGATTTGATAAAATATCTATCTGCGGAAAATTAGGGCAAGCGAAGCATGCCTTAGGGCTTTTATAATAGACTATCCTAGATAGATCCTATCTATCCCCATGGCTTATGGGGAAGGGGGTATTACACTGCCTAACCAGTGGTGTAATGGTTTAGCATGGTGCCAGCCACCCATACAGTCTGGGTTCTATCCCGGTGGGGGCCTCTAGGATGCGATAGATAAAAATTTTATCTCATGTTGTCTCTTGAAAGGGACGTTAAGCCGATTGTTCCAAGCATGTGCAATGTCAGGTACTAGCAAAGGATACCTAACCCTAAATGAACCTGGGTTTATGCAACATTTTGGAGAATAGTAGCTAACATAAAATAAATATATTTTCAGCCTTATGGTTTTAAGAGCAATAAAGTTTAGTCTGTCAGTAAGGCACGTGTTGTTTCTAATTAGAAGAGCCACATCTCTTTTGCGGATTAGACGTAAATTGCCTAATATAGGACTTATAAGGTGGAACACTATCTTTGATAAGGGAGTTAGTGAATAGGGCCCAACGACATGCCCTACTTGCTGTATTATCTTATCTCTCCCTAATTACTATCACTATCTGAACCTATAAAGATCCGTAAGTAAAAAGGCCTTTGGCTTTTAGACTGGCCGAGATGCGGCTCATGGGGCCGCTATAATTGTCCTGCTAGGCTGTCGCACTATTAGTCTTTTTAAGTGGCATACTGCCACAATATCAGTGAAATTTCAAATAGTCCAAGAGCCGGACCTGAAAAAATGTGACTCATTTTGTTCTACTTCAAAATGAAATTTTTTGAAAATATGCCTTAAATTATGTAGAAAAAAACACAATTTTTTAAAGCTAATAAAATATTCTATAAAACGGGTGTTTAATCATCAAAATCGGATGACTACAACCAAAGTTATGGCTCTTCCAAAAACACCTAAAAAATGGTTAATTTATGCAAAGTCAGCGAATATCTTTGAAAAAATATTGTCTTTTTTCATTTAACAAATGTCCTAACTTTAGTTGTAGTTATCTGATGTTGACAAAATAACACTCATGTAATAGGAAATTTTATTAGCTTTAAAAAATGTTATCTTCATGTTTTGCATATGACCTACAGGGAACCACTTATTTCAAGAAAATGTTCTAATATTTTGAGCAAACGCATTAATATGAAGGGTTCCACTCTGGATAGGCAGACCAGAGTGGAACCCTTCACTCCCCCCCTTTATGTTTTTCCTTCATAATTTAAGTTATATTTTCAGAAAAATTTGGTTATATAGAAAAAGTATTGTGTTGGCCAAAAAATCTGAAACCCGAATGTCACCAGAATTATTCATCTCAGGTATATAAGACCTCCCGAATAGTTTTCACAAAGTTGTCTACCTGTATGTGTGTGTGTATATTATCATCGTAGCTCCTAGTGTAGTTATGCTAGATAGTTGGAACTTAGTACAAAAATCAGTCTACAGGTGTAGTCTGTGCGGCACTCTTCCAGATTAGGTGTCCCCTTAGGGGTCATCTAAACTGGCTTTAGTTTCATATGGTAAATAGATGATTTAGGTGTCACTTGTGTTTATTAACTTTTTTAAACATTAATTAAGTATAAAATGGATATATTTTCCTTTAATTTGCAATCATAGGGGACAGATGGGAACCAGGGGGTTTATGGGTGGGGGATAATACACTGGAAAATGGATCTATTTACCTTTAAAAGAACCATTTTCCATTCTAGGTGACCCCAAAATGTTTCAATAGCTTAAAAGGAATGATCAAATCTGGAAAAGAGGCTATAGGGATATTTTTCAAGTTTAGGTGACCCCTTAATGTGCAAGTAAATTGAAAGGTGTCATCTAATCTGGAAAAGAGGCTATAGGGATCCTTTTCCAGTTTAGGTGTCCTCTCAATGTTATAATACATTGAAAGGTGTCATCTATTCTAGAAAAGAGGCTATAGGGATCCTTTTCCAGTTTAGGTGACCCCTCAATAGTTTAATAGATTGAAAGATGACATCTAATCTGGAAAAGAGGTTATGGAGGGGGGGATCCTTTTTCAGATTAATTGTTCTCTAATAAACTAGTATGGATATTTTTTTAACATGGATAGTGTATTCATGGGTCTTGTCATATCCCTCGGGTTTAGCTGCATCAAAAATTGCCACTACCTACCTTTGGGAATGTTGCAGTTTTTTCATAAAGAATAAATGATAAATGTGTGGACTTAAGCATAGGGAAATAATTACTGAGACAAAAAACTCCGAGGTATCCTGTTCTTGATAATTTTATTTCTTTCTCTTTCATGTACTCTAATTTTAAGCGTTACAATGACTATGAAAGTTCTTTATTTATATTAATACATACATTTGCCAATACAGCTTTTTGACATTTCTATTTAACACGTCACTTCACTCTTCATTAATATTTTTCCTAAGTTTTTTCTAGTATTTTTTTTAATTATTGAAATAGATTTATTAAAATAAATCAGTTAAAAAGAAACCGCACTTTTTGAATAGTCTCAATAAATCCGACGGGGACTTCAATCTATGGTTACAAGGTAAGTGTTTCCTTTCCTTTTACTAATTATATACTAATTATAATTATTATACTTTTCCTAATCTATTAAATCTGGAAATATTTTGATTATAATTTAGTTTGCCTATTTATAAATATTTGTATCATTGTTGTTTTGACATTTATAAAAAAAAATGTTTAGTACTAAGATAAATGCTCTTTATTGAACTTGGAGTTTTCCCTGTAGCTCGAATATATCATAATAAACTAAATGTATTCAAAAAATTAGAATGTATTATAATACATTTTCATCTTTAAAGATAATACAATTTATGAAATTATTTTATCATACATTTTTGTTTTTAACTTTTCAGGTTAATGGACAGAGGTTTCATCAAACCAGTAGCAAGGAGAATTGTTATCAAATGACTTCTGCACGTTAATTCAGGTGTAAACAGATAATTCAGGTGTCGTTCCGGTTTCGGATTTTTTGTAAACCCAATACTCTTTTATGAAGAGTAAAATAGAAAGTAAAATCGGACATATATTTTTATGTTTCCTCATTTACACCGTAGGTTTATTGAAAAAGTGATGTGTTAGCAAAAAAATCTATATAATTGAATTCAGATAATTCAAGTGTATCCATTTCAGGTTTTTTAAGACATCCTGAGTGGTTTCACAAAGTTTTCTGTATGTCTGTTATTAGCGTAGCTCTCAATGAATTTATGCTAAAGAGTATAAACTTAGTACAAAAATCAGTTTATATTTGTTATTGTGTTATCCGGAAAATATTTTTTATGACGTCATTATCCCGCAATATTGACTAAACAAAAATTTCGAAAAATCATTAAACGCGGAAAAATGTTTTAGAACACATGTAGCCTTGTATAAGACAAACAAGATATGTGCCAAGTTTCGTCTTATTATCAGCAATAGTTCAAATTGTATCAAATGTCTTGTGTACGTTTTATAAAAAATTGCGATAGGTCAGAAAATAATCCAATTTAGTTGAAATTTAATACAAGTGTATAAATTTACGTGATAAATAAGTACACGAAGTTTTGTTTCAATTCGACAAGTATATTCTTAATCTTGTTAGATCATAAAAGTTAAGCAGGATCGAGCGTGGTTAGTGCCTGGATGGGTGGCCGCTGGGAATGAAATGGATGTATTTACGACAAGCGAAGCAATTCCGAAGACTTATTGCACTATAAATTTATCCTTGGTATATTCTAAGGACAAGCGAAGAGTCCAAAGTAGGGAGGATGATCTTAGCGAATCCAATGTGATGAGAAAAGTTCCAAAATACCCTGTATCTGATGTTTGTATCTGGAAGCTACTATGAGTCGATCCCCCCACTCCTCCTCCCTCAACTGCCGTCATCCAAACAGCCTCAAAGGTGTCATTTCCTTGATGAAAATTTGCTAAAATCGGATTTTTTTCTGATTCTCGCCACATCGGATTCGCTATTCTAATTGTCACTACTTTAGACCTGCTTCGCTCAGCAGAAGCATTAAATACATTCGTTTTATTGCTACATCACCCACGCAGACACGGGCTTCGCTTGATGCTGAATGTTTTATGATCTAACAAAAACCGCACTATTGCTGATAATAAGATGAAATTTGGCACATTTGTAGTTCTTATTGATGTCTGCAGGCGCCCTGAATTTTTTATTTATTTCTTCCGTGTTTTATGAATTTTTGAAATTCTTGCTTGGTCATTAGTGCCTGTTCATGACGTCATTAACAAATTAGTTTCCGGATATCACAACTAGATATAAAGATTGATTTTCGTACTAAGTTTAAATTTTCCATAACTACGATAATAACACACACACAGATAGACAACTTTGTGAAAACCACTTATAAGGTCTTAAAAGCACGTAAAACGCACACGTCAGGTAAAATCACAGTCTCGTTATTTTAGTGATAGAATTGTAACTAAATAATCCGTTTCAGGTGTTTTAAGACCCCTGATTGGTTTTTTCCTTAATTGTCAGTCTATGTGTGTCTGTTATCATGGCTCCAAGTGTATTTATGCTAGACAGTTGTTAATAAATTAATATTTTTATCTAGTGGCGCTATACGGAAAATATTACTAACAACGTCAATAACCGACAGTAATAACTCAGCAAAAATTACGAAAACTTATAAAACGCCTAGTCATAAATAAGACCAACATATGTGCCAAATTTCATCATATTATCAGCGTCTGTTCAAATTTTATTATATGACTTCTATACGATTGTTTCTAATAAATATAAAAGAATAATATAATTACGAAGAGTATACTTTAATTTAAAGGATCAATCAATACAATAAATCAGTACACTAAGATTCATTTTAATGCAGCTATCTAGATTTTTTTAGTATGGCAATTGCTAAGCAGCCAACAAATGAACAAGTTCAGTGCCTGGATGGGTGACTGCTGGGAATAAAACTGATATTTCTCGTGTAATAAGAAGTAAAGCTTATCCGGAAACGTACTGAAATATAAATTCGGTGATATTATACTCCTATGACGTGCAAAGCGAGTCCGAAGTAGTAGGAATGAGCGTAGGAAATCCGACGTTCGGATTTCCGTTCGTAGGAAAAAGTCCGGAGGTACCCTGTACCCGAAAAATTCTTGGAACAATATATTCTTAACTACTTCTTAGGCCTGTAAGATTCTAGGAAGTCAGCAGCTAGCTAGCTAAGGAATAATTCCAAGTATCTATCCCACCATGATTACAACTGTTATTATTATCTGTTGTTATACTGTTATTATGTTGTTGTTAACTGTTATTATTATCTGTAATTATACTGTTGTTATTAACATTATCTTAATATTATTTTGAAAATCACCAAGAGTGAAGTAGATAAATTAATTTTATAATTAATGGAATTCTTTAAGAAACGTATTTATTACCTACGTGAAAACAAGTTTAAAATAAAAATTAAATTACAATACTTAAATCCCGGCGATGGGGGCATCGCCGTAGCCCCCTATTACATTGACAAATTAAAATAAAATATTTTTACATTCATGATAATTATGTTCAATCAGATCGTATAATGTTTCCACGTTTTATGATTTTTCATAAATTTTCGCTGAGTCATTATTGCGGGTTATTGGGGTTATAAAAAAGTTATTTTCCGAATAGCACAACTACAGCGGTAGATTAATTTTTCTTTAAAGTTTCAATTTTCTAGCATAAATACACTAGGAGCTAGGAGGATAACATACACACAAACACAAACAGACAGAGAACTTTGACAAAATCACTCAGGAAGCCTTTAAAACACCTGGAACGAACAATGCCGGTTTCATCCCGGTTTCGGATTTTTTTGAACACAATACTTTTCCTATATAGGTACCTACGTTTTGAATAAAATGCAAGTAGCATCTTCTTACCAGATCCTAGATTAATTGCGTATACAATACGCAATCGTAGTATAATACGATGCAAGAACCAGAGCGTATTAAATGCGTATGCAGCACCTGATTACCTGTTTGTATTATACAAAATACATCGTATTATACAACGTACACGTATTTTTTTTTAGAATGAGGTTGTTTCGTACGGTATCAACTAAATAATTTAGCTGAATATATAGAAGGAATATGCATTTTAAAAATGTTTTGAGGCTACAGATATGTCTCATAAAACTAAACATATTTACACGACCTTAGCTTTATGGCAGTGTCATGAAGATATGAACGTCAAAATAAATTAAAACAATTAAATTAGGAATAGTAAATTTTGTCAACTCACCGTCACTATGAAGTCTAGATGAATTTTCATGACGAACATTCGGAGAAAAAACAAGGATAGCGTCCCGCGATGTTTTGGCGCCAAAACAGTTAAACCAACAATTTTATCAAAATTAATACTTAGTTCCTAAACAATATATTACATGATCGATAAATTACATGATTGATAAATTACGTTGTATGATGAAATATCAAAAATATCTAGTGGCAAATTTGATCATTTGTAAAGGCATGAAAACGCACGGGCACAGTGTCCCTTAAGGCGGAAGGACCGACGAAGGACTGAACTTGGATGGGCCAAGTCGCGTGCTAGGTAATCCCCACCACTAAGTGGTTCCTTCTCCTACCGAGTGGTGGGATATGCTGAGCAGGTATGCATTCAACTTTTCCCCACTACTTATAGGTTCACGACAATAATATTTAAATAGATATTTAATTAAAATTACCTAACCCTCATTTTTTGTCAAATGTTCACGTTTCAGCACCTAGATCCCAATAATTAAAAAAGGTGTCTCCATACTTTAGATGGATTGATGTGCGAGCTCTATTCTTGTAAACATAATATAATTTTATATTATTTATTTATTACTATAAGTCAATCAAAGATTATTTTTGTTATTGTTCAAAGAATATGTTTAGTTATTTGTTGTTATTATTGGTAATTGTATTATTAAAAATAAAATAAAATTAATCAATAAATCTTCTCTTCCAATAAAAATAAATAAATGTTACTTTTATAAATATATATATATTTTATTGTATAATTTTATTGTTTGTTTTGTTATATTTAATGTTTTAACTTTTATTGTATTATTTTTTCAAAATTCTTGTAAAACGGCTATAAATGTATAAATGAATAAATAACTGTGAACACAAGAAAGCACTAGTTATCTTTTAGGCATCCAAGATTAATTTGTGCAAGTGGTAATATTTTTAATTATTTTTAGTGCTGGGTTCAACTAGATTTGAATGTTCAGAGTTTAACATGACACCAACAGGGTGAGGATGAGCGAAGCGAACCTGATGTGGTAAAGAAACTTTTCGAGGTACCTCCAACCCGAATCTCTTACTGTGATTTAATGTCAAATTATAGACACTGAACAAAAGTGGATCATGTAGGTTTTAAACTGAAACCGCCGCTGTTGATAGCATTAGTACAATTTTTATTAAATGACATGTTTAAGTTTAAAAAATCGGATACAGGTACCTCGGAACTTTTCCTCATTACGACGGATTCGCTACACTCATCCTCCCTGCTTTGGACTCGCATCACTCTGATAGTAAGTGCATCCGTATTATTCTCAGCGGTCACCCATAAATTACTGACCACGCTCAATGCATCTTAATTTTTATGATCCAACAAAAATCATGAATGTACTTGTCGTACTAAAACGAAACATAGTGTACTTATTTATTAGGTAATAATTTACACTTGTACCAAATTTCAACTCAATTAGACCATTTCCCAATTTTTAATTTTTTTTTAAAAAACATACACAAGTCATTCAATAAAAATTGAACTAATGTTGATTATGAAATGAAACTTAATAGTTTCAATTTTAAAATAGTTAGGTGCGTGCCAAATCTCAATTCGATTGCATCATTTTCCGCGTTTCATGATTTTTCGAAATTTTTGCTGAGTCATTATTGCGGGTTAATGACGTAAATTTCAACTCTCTAGCATAAAATCACTGAGCACTATGATCACTCACACACATACAGACAGACAACTTTGCGAAAACCACTTAGGAGGCCCCTTAAAACGGCTGAAACGGATAATTCCAATTTCATCCAGGTTTTGGGTTTTTTTGCAAACAATACTTTTCCTATATACCTACGGTATAAATGAGGAAAAGTAAAAATGTTAAAAATATAAACATAATCTAAATGAATTGTCCTTACATAGTAGGGCAGTATACAAAGTTTTATTTTAATACAGCTACTATACAATTTGTTTGGATGACTAAGCAGTATTAAGCCTGGTCATTGCTTTGGTGGATGACCGCTGGGAATAAAACGGGTGTTATTATTGTCTGAGAAGAGGAACGAAGCAAGTTCTGCAATATAATTTTGGTAATTATATATTCAGAGGACGAGAGATGCGATTACGAGGTGAGCGCAGCGAATCTGATCTGGAGAGGAAAAAATTCCGAGGTAACACGTACCTGATTTTATATTTATTTACGCGCCTTCTTTAAACTCTGTTTAAAGAACGTTTTAAAGAAACTGTTTAAACTTAATTTAAGATAACATATTATGAATAATCTAATAATAGAAACAGAATTATAAAGTTATATTATAACTTTAAATAAGTTTAAAATAGTTAAATCAGTATCTGTGGCGTTCAAGTAGTTGAAACCTAAACGGAGAACCACAATTCTTAGATTTTGCTTTCTACCTGTGTCAGTTTTGCCAACCGACTCGCGTCCCCTCTACTAGCCCGTGTTCCCTGTATCCGCCATTTTTCCCCTTCTCAAACCGTGTCCTCGTGTTTCTGTTCTCGCTTTTAGTCTCACAGTTGGAATCTCACGCATATTGCAAGAACAAGTTAATCGTATTCATTTTTTATACGTATAGATTTGTAAGTTTGAACCGATATTTTTATTAATCGATTTGAGAAAGAATACATGGCTGTGATAGAGTTCGTGGAGCCTACAAGTGCGTGTGATATAGCGTCCTTTGAGTAGTTAAGCCTCTCATCGGAACATGGAAAAATCTGTAAGTTATGATTATAATTTTTTGATAGCAATAAATGTTTTATCAATATTTGTTAATAATTTAACCGAATTGGCTGTTATTTGAATGTTTTAATTTCGTTTTGCTTAGGGTATGCCTGTTTTGGAAATGGTCATGAAGGGTAGCAATGTAATGACAATTACAGTTTAAAAATTGACTTGTAGGATGCAAGTTTCGTGTGATGTACTACGTACACTTTTGGAAATAAATCTCGAGATCATTATATTGTAAATCAAGTAGTTTTCGACGCCCAGTGACATAGTAGAGTGAAAGAAATTGTATGGCTTTTTCAGAGAAGTTTCCTAGTTTTAAAATCTGCATATCTAATTAGTCATTCTTGACAATAAATTTATAATAATTTCTTCGTTCACACATGGGGTTCGGCACAGTGTTCAACCCCCTTGGAGGTTCAGCCCCAATTGGTCACACGGTAACTACTGGGGACAACTGCCGGGAGGGAAGGGGGGGGGGAACCCCCTCAGAGGTTGAACACGGGGTTCAATCCCGTGTCTGAACTAAGTTGATAAATTCTTAACAATAGATTATATTAAACGAATACTTCGATACTTTTATAGTAGGGGACACTCTCTATCATCTTAAATTCTACCGTAACAAACTTAGATTTGAGAATTTAAGGTTAGATACCTTTGTATTGCTTCCTTTAACAATCTTAAGAAGAAGATTTTACTCAAAACTCACTAAAAATTATATAAAATGTCACTAAAAATTATATAAAATGGGTGAAATTTGTACATCGTAAATTATGGACAAACATATGGGCTACGTGGGATAAGTTATTTGACTAAGGAATATTAAATGATCTTTATTTTTCCTGGCTAAATCACACATTTGACAAAGGAATATATATGCCTGCGTGTTTGGGGGTGGGTACGTCTATATAATTTGTAGTGCGTTTTAAGTAAAGATTTTACTCAGAAAATCATTAAAGGAAGCAAGTGTGAAATTAAAGTTTGTTAAGTTATTAGTAATCCTTAACTTCATCAGTAAAACGTTTATATCTCTGTGTCGTCTCTTAAACTTAGGCAATTAGTTTTGAGATACTTGGTTGCATGTGTTTCCTTCTATGATTCCGTTTGCAAGAACATAATGCCCAGAGATCTCCTGTAATATGTGTGTCTAAAACTAATTGACTTTCCATTATTAAGGTTGTTGTGATAGTGGTAGTAATAAGGGAGAGGTGAGATCACCTAGCAAGTAGGCCACTTTGTTATGCCTACCTTATGAGTCATAATGCTGACATTTTGTGTCTGTTACATAGAAGAGCCGTATCTGTACTATAAGTTTCTATAGGTTTAACTAGAAACACTAGTACTTGCTTTAACGTCTGCTGTAAGAACCATGAGAGTGAATGGTATTTAAAGTAAAACCTTTTTAACTACAGTACTAGATAGAGGACAATACAGCTATTTTAAGGACCTATATAATATTTGTTTTCTGTTTTTAACTTCCTTACTACCCAAGTTTACCTTCACTCTAGAAGTGATATTTTGGTGGGTTCTGTTATTTTAGTACAATCGATCGCAATGGATACAGTTAAATACGCTGTAAGAACCATGCAGAGGGAATTTACTCGGATATGGTAGTACTAGAGAGATTAAAATCAGGAGTAGATAAAAAAGAGGGGTGGGTGGACTCTCTGATCTAGATTATATAAATATTTAAGGTTTATATATGTATATTTTGTTCGTAGATGTGTATTTTGTTCTTAGGACACAATAACTTATAAATGGTTTATCAGATCGAAATAAAACTTGGTACAAAAATCGACCTTACTAATGTCCTAAACCCTACTGTTCATGAAATATGTGTGACGTCATTAACCCAGAATAATGACTCAGCACAAATTTCAAAAATTCCATTTAATATGTTCATACTTGTC
Organism: Microvelia longipes; assembly: GCA_018340805.1. NCBI lineage: Eukaryota > Metazoa > Arthropoda > Insecta > Hemiptera > Veliidae > Microvelia > Microvelia longipes. The sequence goes on along the minus strand of JACMZG010001893.1, from coordinate 21,708,066 downwards.
CTACTTTTCAAATTCGAGGATCATAGCTGTTAGAAAGAACTATGTGGAGGAATAAATAAAAATAAAATGCCCGTTTTAGGGCCTCTCGGCCCATCAGGGTATTCACCCTGCGGGAACCACCTCAAGTGGGTTACATCTACTACACTCTAAGAATTAATTAAAGTTGTCGAAATTTTTTTAGTACAAATATTATTCAAAAAATCTTAGAGTATAGCCCGGGCTGAAATCGAATGCCTTTACGGTCACGGCCACGGAGGCAGACATGTGGAGGAATATAAGAAGTTATAATATTGTATCTTTTAGAGTAAAGGTAACAAGTAGATAATAAGAAAGTTAATAACTTCTTATATGTGGAGGAATATAAGAAGTTATTAACTTTCTTATTATCTACTGGTTACCTCTACTCTAAAAAATACAATATTATTACTAGAGATGGCTTAAAAGTTAAAATTTTGAATTGGAAAAGGAATTTGAAGACCCTGGATTTTTAATCTAACCAATTAAATTGTAAAGTCACTTGACTTATTTAATAGATCGTGGAGGAGGTAACACAGGGTTCAGCAAAAATGTTTTAAGCATTCCAATGAATTAAGACTGGTTATGCTCTCTTTAGCAATATATCTCTAGGCTAAAAGATTCAATGTTTTTGCAATATTCCTTGTAATATCAGTTTATTCGATCTACTAAATAGAACTTAATATAAAACAGACCTGATTTACTTGAAAATAATAATTTCCAAACCAATAGACTCACTGGAGCAGCTACTCCAATTCTAAGTTACTGAGCTGAAACTAGACATGCTTGCTTTTTTAACTTCTTCTGCTACTAGCTGGTCCTGCTATTAATGGACCTGAAAATATGACTACTCACATAAAGTTAAAGGTTATACCATATTTATAAATTTTAATGTTTTTAGATTTCTCAAGATATGGCTGAGGAGTCGGAACCTGATAAGCTTAGTCGCAAAATATGCGATATACATTTACGAGGCTTCTCAACTTTATTTGAACTTATTGCTACAAAGTCTAAATCCTTGACCGGAACTCAGGCGGAGTTACGCAATTTTGCTTTCTGTAGGATTGTAAATGAATTCTTCAAGAAGCAGGATGTGGTTCAATAGTAAGTACCGCAGTTTTATTCTGTTTTTCTTTTTAGTAAATTTCTAAGATCAAATAAATATATCTTGAATAAACGTATTGTTAAGTTTTCTCTGAACAACAGTAAACTATGAAAGATCAGGGTCTAAAAGTGTGAGATTTATCTGTGGTATCAATACGAGATAAAACCCTCAATCGCACCTCAAGGACTTGTTGGATGATTTATATTGTATTTCCTATACCAAGCTACAAAAATAATATATATTTTACCGTAACATTTTACTTTCTTATCTTTTATTTCTGTTTCTGTATATTTGTAAAAATGTACTGTTTATAATTTAAAGATGTAGATTTTTTTTTTTTATGAATTTCTCTTTATTTAATAAGTTACAATTTTTAAATCTGCTAATTAATCTAGAGAATATCCCTCACTAGAAGCGTGGCCTGTGCTGCTGTGAGGGAGATTTTCTTTTTACTTTTCATTATTTAAACTTATTGTTTCCTACTAAAAATCTGATCTAGGATTTTAACTAAATTATCTATTTCATGTGGTTTTGAGACCTGAAGGGGTTTTACTTAGTAAGTAAGCGTGTGTGTCTTTTATCATCGTTTGTTTCAGTGTGTTAATGCAACTGAGATCAAACTTTGATCCTGACCCTCACAACGCCCAGTGGCCAGTGTTTTATTATGAGGAAGGTGCATAAATTTTATCCCATGTTTTTTTGTTTTGTTAGGTATCGAGGTAAAACAAATTTATTGAAAAAAATGAAAATATTAATTGTACAAATTTTTATAACCAATTAAAAAAAAATTAATATTAAAAAAGTAAGATTCGCGGCAAAAAGCTTATGTCACTTGGGTTGTTAAGTTGATTGGTTCATTTCAAATCTCAAGGTCAATGCTAAAACTAACTAATGTTCAAAATCCATTTTTAGTTATACCAGTTTTTATTGTATTGCGAGTTATTTTTAAGCCTGCAGTGCTCAAAATTATTATACAAACCTGCATGATTTTAGGCAAAGCCATTCGGATATCAGTGATAAAATTAATGTTTTACTTGATTGTTGTTTACCTTACGTTTCGTTCAAATTATGATATTATTGCATAGAATTTGGGTAAATAGTTATTATTTATACAATAATGGAGGCCCACATTAATCTTAATCAGTTATTATTTTTTCATATGAAAAATTATATGAATAATTGCAAGTTTTAAGTTATTTTTGTTTAAATTAAGTACTTAAATATATCATCTTACATTTGGGACGAATGAATCCGATTTTGAGCAGTATTCGGTGTTGAGATTACTAAAACAAAAGCTCTATTTATGCCTTTTTTAATTTAAGTTAGTACATATTAATTAAATCATAACTATTTCTCCAAATTCAATGTAATAATATCATGAATTAAACGAAAAGTAGTGTGAACAGCAAGCACTTAAAAATTTATTACTGATAGTTTATTATGTGCACAAAACATTTTAAAAGACAAAATTACCACTAATATTTCGTTTTAATTTTTTAAAATAGCATAAATATAAATATAATGTTGTATCAAAATTCATTGATAACACATAAATTATTGGTATAACGTGTGGTAAGAGTGATTTCCCACCAGAACTTGAGTTTACTTTTTTTTAATTTTTTTATTTTATTTATTGAATAATACAACAACAATTGTGATTGTTACAAGTATTAGAGATAGCACAGTTTTAATGGCTTGGTGCGCTTGATTGAGAAACAATCCAGTGATTGCACTCAGGTTACTAAAAAAAACTTTAAAGTGGTTTTGCAATAGAATAAATAGCTAGGAATCTGAAAATAAAAGGTACATTAGACAACTAATGAGAACCATGAAAAGTTCTAAGTAAATCAGTTGTATCGCACGGTTTCGCCTTGAACAACACGCCCATCAACTACAGTAAATTTAAAAAATTAATTGAAAATAATGGGAATTATTTTAATAATAGCAATTAAAAAAATGCTATTATTCATTAAATGTAGTATACTTTTTAATAAAAATATATTTGGCAAACATGCATCTTCTTCATTAATAATATCAAAGCTTAACTCTTTTTTGGACAGCTTGTTTTTTTATTTTAATACTTAAAGCATCCAGTTTAAATTTTCCAAACAGCTCTTTGGAAATGTACAGAAATTTACATTTCTACATAAAAAAACTTATTTTAACCATGTTGAAATCATATCCTGAAGACATGGTTTTTTCGAAAGTAACCTCCTTTATGAAGCTGATCTAATCTGTTCTATTCTATGCATTTATGCTCCCTTCTCCCCAAGATTCAACTTGTATAATAATGTTTTATATTCCAAATATGAATATGAAATAATATTTTTCTTTGAAACAAGAATGAAATATCATTTTACCTATTGTTTTTATTGTAATCTTCTCAAAATACTAAAATGTCTGTGTTTTTCTTTTTTTAGCGCAAACCTCACATTACTAAAATTATGTACACAACTTTCTATATTATTTATGAAAACATTTTTTGCTGTAAGTTTCTCTTTATGAATTTTATTTGATTAAATATATGAGTTTTATTGTCTCTTTAGTTGAAGTCTTAAAGAAGTTATTTCATTATAAATGTCAGCACCAAGGAATTCTGGGATATGTAGACTGGACCATGTATCAGATCTATAATTTTTGTTGGTTTTTGAGATATTTGGATGAATTGGGAATATAAAATTACTGACAAATTTTTAAGATTAGTAATTTACCTATTAGAGTGTTTTTGAAAGATTATACCACAATGTACAATGTAGAATACATTATAGAACCGATGTATTCTACTTTTTATAATTAAAGCCATTCTTTCAAAAACACCCTAATATGAAATTCTATTTAAAGATTAACCTATCAACAGATTTGATTCACCCATCAATATATATCATAATGTGATCTAATATCACCCGTAATCGATTTAAAATGGTTTATTTTATAAACAAGTACATGAATTACCAAATTTGCATGTAACAAAGTTAGTTACATTTCCCCCTTGGGTTTGGTCATAGTTTTATTTGTTTACCTTATTTTAAGTACCTATTTAAGTCCTGGAAATGCTGCCTAGGACAGAGAGGAGTTCTATCAAATTAGAAGTTCAAAAGTTGATAATTTGAAATCTTCAAAATTATTATAGCTGTGTTAAAACTAGAGGAGTCCTATACTATCTCACTCTCTAATTTTGAAGTTTTGCTTTTAAGTATTTATTATCTTTGCCACAGAAGGACTTATAAAGTTGTTGGGAGAGGGTAGATTAGTCCTCTTGAATTTTGTTTTTGCCTATTCTAGATAGGCCTTTTTCCAATATTAAAAATAGTTCATCCTACTATTTATATAGAAATAGTAATAGAGATTTAGCGCGCTATTACTATCTCTCTGAGGTTCATATACCTTCTAATATGTTGTTTTTATTTCTTATGTAGACTTCAAAAGATGCAGTTTATCTTGAAAACAACAGAGCCATATCAGACATAATCGATAAAGTTTTATCTTTGTAAGTATTTGTGTTATTCTTTGTTACAAGTTTTATTATATTTACATTCTTTGTCTACTACTAAAGTAATATATAAACCAAGTAGGGAAACAAATGCGATTTCTATTAGACCTGGCATGTAGTTCACATTTTGTACACCAAGGAGTTGGCTTAAATTCTCGAATGGGCGCAGCCATTTTGTTAACCGTTGTAAATGTAAAAACTATTTACATTACGGTAAAAACTACTTTGTTTTTAGTTTACATTGTTAATCATTTGTGTAAGAAATACGTTTCGTCACATCCAATAGAGGTTTAAGTGGGAATCTTTAAATACTAGGTTTGTTTAAATTACTTCCAACGAGCAGTTAATTAAACCTTTTTTGTATGCACTTCTTAACTTAATACATTTTTGCAAGGTGATTACCCCTTCAAATATTAATTGCTATTAGTAATTTAACAATTTTATACAAAAATTGTTGAATATAATAAAAGCAATCATAATATTAAGTTATATTTAGGCCAATACATTTTCGTCTGTATGTTCTTTAAAATCTTAATAAAAACATGTAGTTTACCTTTACTATAGTTTTTCTTTTTATTACACTAATTTATTGTAACAATTATTTCACACGAGTTAATACAAAATCATTACTCTATCACGATAAAAAGTAAAACTCACTTAATGTTATCAGAGTTGCCAATAAAATAAAGTGAAAAAACGTAAATCATAAAAGGGCATGCGCAGTTATTCCAATTATAGCTATTTTTTAGCCAGCTATCAGCTGACACATGTCTGATTTTTTTACACAGGTTAGTATTGGTACTAACCTGTACCTAATTAATTGTAATACACTTACAATTAAATAATACGACATCCTAAAATGGGACTATAGCATATGTAGGCTGTTTATAACATATGTACAACATATCTTGCTGTAGGTGGTTGACAACTAGATGTGAAATCAATATAAGCTGAGTAATTTTCTTTAGTTACTCCCCGCATTCCTTCTGTTAGATAACATCCTGTAACGTATTATGTTGGTTGCCAATTATCAAGATAGTAAAAAAGGGCAAAAATTATTTAGTTATTCTTATCTTAATTTAAAAAAAAATATTAAGTCAATTCACTTCGGTCCTTATCAAACAACTGGGAAGTATTTGTTGAAAGAAAAACTATTTTAATATTTAAAGTGAAGACGAGTACCAGTAGACAGCTGGACACAGGTAACCTGTAATGTACCTCATGTGGAGGTTTTTGAGTTCCCATCACAAATCATTTTCTAAACATCCTATCCTTTACAATGGAATGTTTCAAATTAACTGACTTTTATCAATGGAAAATTATATTTAAGAGCTTATTTCTTTTGAAGTGTAAGAACATTCAATTTAATAATAATACCTTAAATATTATGCAAAATATGGTTAATCAACTTTTTGTCGAATCCCCTATATAGTTACGGCATTGTTTGGAAAATGAAGGCCTTATAATAGCTTTTATCACCAGTCAGTGCTTCCGACTTCACTCACAGTCTTCGGATAGGGTGAGGTACTATATAAGCAGCTTTTTTGCTTACAAGAACTAAGATTTGGCTATTTGGCCTTTTAACTTGACTAATCATACTTCTTAAGCATATCACAAAATTTAATTGTTATGAGAGTAAAATTTTATTCAATAAATTGTGAAATTATTATTAAATATTTTTATGTTAGATTTTGTTTTTAATTTTATTTTCAGGGTTTATACCACCGACGATAAAGAAAAATATTCTAATTTTTACATGGAAATAGAAAAATGGATGAGTGGTACGATTTGTGATAAAGATTTAGTAGAAGATAATTGTTTTCTTACGTATGTTGAAAACAATTTTACTAATGAACCCGATAATGAAAATAAATTATTTGATGATAATTTCCTTATTCCTCCGTTTGAAATTAATGCTGAAGTTACCAGTGTGAGCCGGACGCTGAGTGTGGATGTGGATGGAAAAGAGGAGTACATAACTCAAAGTGGGAATCTATGTTCCGACGTTAATCTTTTTGAAAATAAGGACTGCCATCATGAATTGTTAAGATCAAGGCCTAAAGCACCTGGCCCTGAAGAAAATAATGTTTATGAAACTTGTAGTGCTAGTCAAGAGCCTTCAGACAAAACTAGTAATTGTGATAAACAGACATTAGATACTTGTGTTGTGCCAAGCAATGAAGATCAGTCTTTAATCTTGAGTCCTGAGCACGTTGATGCTATTGATGCTCTCTTACATAAGTGCCGCGATTTTTTTGAATTTGCCGAAAATGAAAAAGATAAAATGCCTGAGGAGAGCAGAACTACTGCTGTAGACAAAGAGGTTCATAAAACTGTAAATGAAGCTATTAGTAGTGTTGATATATCTTCTAAGCCTCATTTACCTAGGTCAAGCATAACTAAACCACTGGAAAACTTGCCTGAGGACACTTTAATGAAACAGCAAGTTAGCATTGCTGACATCGATAACCTTTTGATAAAATGTAACCAGTTTTTTGATTTTAAATCAAAAATAATCGAGAAACCTACAATAAGTAGTTCTGTCTCCGAAAGAACTGACACTCCTTATGTAGATACCCCTGGTGAAACACCTTGTGATCAAGATGTCTCTACTGAAAACCTTGCAAGTATTACTGATATTGTATCTATACTGGAAAACTGTCAAACATATTTTGTCAAAACTAAAGAACTTGAGAATTATCTTAACTCCAGTGATGAAAGCAAATCTTGTTTGCCCTCTACTTCTAAGGAAGTTAGTAAATTTGTTAATGAGCAACAGATTGTTGATGTGGGTGGTAAAGAGGAGTATACTTCTGAAAGTAGGAGTCAGTGTTCCAAAATTGTTGTCCAAAATGATAATACTAGCAATTCAATGAGTCAAACAGAAAATGTACTGGAAAGTTTTGAAAATAACAGATTGGACAATTCATGCAAACAAAATGATAATTCAAGTGTAGAGTCATTTACACCTCCTAAGACGACCTACGCCTGTGAACCTGTGTCGACGCATCCACCGTCTTTTCCTGCTCCACAAGTTCCTTTAAATTTACCAGGACCAAGTTTTATTCAACAAAACTACAACCCTTATATTAATTATTCAAATCATCTCTTACAAGGTGTGATGCCTATTCAAGCTCCTATTTTCATTCCACAAATGAGCTTGGAACCAAATTTTAACCCTTTTCATACCATGAGTGTACCATTAAATTCTGGTTTTACTGGGTTGAATCCCATAAATCAAGGTGCCCAACCTGTTTCTCAACAAAGAGTTGTCAAAAAATGTGAAAAACAAGCCAGTCGAAGCAAAGTTTTACTTCATAGAGATCCCAGAAGACATTCTAAATATTATAAGTCTCACTTTTTGAAGAGTGGCATAAACAAAGAACCTACATCTTCTAAAACAAGTAATAAGGCTGACACTAAATATGATTCTTCCTATAGAAAAAAATTAAAAATGAAACTTGATAACGCGATAAACTACTTTATAAAAATAGGATCACCTACAAACGTTTCCAAAACAAAACCACAAGTATCAAGTCCCGTTTCAAAGGATAATAATGAAGTGGATGCAACTGAGGACGCTGTCCGAAAGGTTACCGGCAATCAATCCATGACAACAAACGAACTATTACTTGCATTAGAGGACAAAACTGATAGTCCTACTAGTTCCAAAAACAGTCAAGGAAAGTCTATCTTTACGGATTCATCCACTGATAATAGTGAAATTGATATCGACAAATTGTCTGCTTCGATTGTGGGTGATAATCTCCTGGGTAATTGTGAGGACAGACGTATATATTTGGATGAACAATATACTATGTTTGACTCCCCCTGTTCTCCAGATGACGAACAATCTGACTCACCATGCCTTGAAGATGCCCTCGATTTAACTGTGAAAATGCCTGCAAGTAGTGTCTCTAAATATCCATCTATTTTCTCGCAAAGAATAGAGACTCTAGATTCACCATTAGACCTTTCAAGTAATATTGTTTATAGTATTAGCAGCTCTGACCATTCTGAAACAAGCGAAATTTTAGATCTCAGTTGCAAAATGCCTGACTCACTTAGTCAGAATACTGATGTGTCCGAATCTAGTTCCAATACTGGATTAGATCTGAGCTCCACTGCATTAGAAGGGAACAGCTCAATTTTTAGTACCCAGTTACCGGATATTCCTTTAAAAAATAATCTTTTTAACCTCCAAACTTTAAAGTTAACCCTTGAAGCACAATCTTTACCTCTTTCCTTATCTCTGGACAACAAAGATGTCCCATCAATTTTGAATGTTGAATCATATCTATTTGCAAATATTTACCAGAAAGAAAGAGCTCATTCATTAATAGTTAAGTCCTGCAAACTTAATCGCCTTTTACATGGATATCTCAGGAATTCATGAATTAATACACCAAGAACACACAAATCAACTGGGACTGTCCTATCTGTGGTGCAAAAGAAGACCGAAATCAAAACTTACTTGGGTTATTTGCTCACTTACGCTCTCATTCATTATCTATTTCAGGTTATTATTATTACTTTTATTTTAATTTTATTTATGAAAATGTAAAACTATTCTCTTTTCTTCCTGTACTGGTCAATGTCAAAGGATATAATAATTTAATGAAGTTAAAACATGTATTTCATTGATACCACATACTATGTTCTGCCCTTGGGTTATTTGACTATATGATTGTAACCTGGCATTAATAAGTTATCGCATTAGTCCATGAGTGATGTGATAGGTTTAAAATGTGTTATGACTCTATGAGTCACTTGGTAACTATTAGTGTGATCTGCCATCGCCACTGGCTATGTGGAATCCTTTTTATCCAATTAAACGATCGTCTAGTTAATGAAGTAGAAATAAGATGTAGTCATTTCACATTGTCTAGTTGATAATAACTATGACAAATATTTCTCTTTCATGATAAAATTTAGTCCTAAAATAACTTCAGCGGTCTATGACATAATGCAAACAAATGTAATAAAAAATATTTATAAACAGTAAACACTTATTCATGCAAATGTCTGGTTTATCAAATATCAAAGGGTACATATCAAAGAGTACAAAAAACTTTTGTACCTTTTGATATTTCTTATTTGAACCAAGATGTAGATAAATACTATATTTGCAAAATAATCTTATTAGTTAATACAGCGACCCCTACTTGTCCAACTTCTTTCTTACTACACTAAAATCAGATGATTAATTTTTCCTTATATTAATAAAATCTAGGTGATTAATTTCTGATGTATGGATTATATCTAATATTAAACATTTAGTATTTACTGAAAGCATTTGAACTGATTAGTTAATTAATCTTACATTGATTGAATATTAGCTCATTGACTCACAGGGATGTAACATAGTGTAACCTTGTCCTTCATGACAATTATCCCTCTAAAAAAACGTTGCATCTCTGTCATCGTAAATAACACTGAGTATGGTAGACGTGTCATTTGGGGCTGCCATATTTGCCATTTCTAAAAATGACCTGACAAATGCTTACCCCCAGCGTTCACAGAAACATTGACATCCCAAGTTTTTAAGTTATATTTAATCAAACACATTTTATTTATTTATTTATTTTTTATTTTTTTCAGAAAATCCTATAGACAATAATTTGATTTTAACCAAAGAATTAGAAGAATTTATTGATACTTCAGTAGAGGATATTCATAATGCTTTAATTTCTCTCATGAGTCATCAAAATCCAGCAACTGTTGATCATAATGTAATTTTTCTTGTCGTTTTTATGGGTAAATAGGGTCGCTTAACATACCACTTATTAGATTACAGAGAAAGAAGGGAACTCTTAGTTAGCAGCTGCGTATATCTGAGGCATCCTATTAATTTCATGTAAAATACATTTAATTCAGGAACTGGTTTTATAAAATGTACTATTGTTGTTTGTAAACCATTTTTTCTGAAATATATCATCGCTAATTCTCTAAAACCTTCTCGAAGGCTGTACTTCATAATGATGTATGTTTCTAATTTTACAAAATTATATAATTTTATTTTAAAGGATTAAAAATAAGTTTCCTTTAAGGATTTTAAAGGAAACTTAAAAAGGGCAGCCTCTATAAAAATTAAAATTGTCTATGTCTATGGAATTATCACAATTGGACTACTTCTGCCAGGTTTATGGCATTGCAAAGATTACTTATGTTTTTGGCAGGGTGTCTCTTAGTCCAAAAACGTATTGCATGTGACATGCCAAAACAGTTGTATGTGAACACTGGGCTTTTTAATTTTCAGTTTCTGAATTTCGACTTTTGGTTGATTTTTAATTTAACTTTAACTTTGTATAAATTATTTAATCATTGATGTATTTATAATTTGTTTTAGGAGCTTGATTTTGAAGATTGCTTAATAGAAACTTACGAGTATCTGGTAAATCCGTTTAAGTGCTTTCATAAAACTTGCATGTTTTCAACCAGTGATATAAAAGAGTATAAAAATCATTGTCATCTTCATGACTCGTCAAGTACCATGGGTAGGTAATTCCTAATGCTATTTTGCTAAAGGCAGTATTTTAACAGTTCTTTGTGAATCCTATGCATTCTTCTTAGTAATTAACACTACCCTTAATTAAATCTGAAGTCCCAGATCTTCATTCAGCATAACTTGCCGAATCCTCATCTATGATTACAATAAATCAATCTTCTCATTTTAATAGAGCATTTGCATTTTTCAACTTAACAATTTTTTAAAGGTAAAGATGAGGTGGTGAGATTGGTGTCTTTGAGGAGAGGAAAGGAAGGGAGAGTTGCTTGTTTTGAAAGAGGGGACTTACTGAGAGAGAATAAAAATGTTTTTTTTAAACCACCACTACCATTTCAGCTGTTAAAAGTCTACAATCATTGAACTACTTTAATTTCTTTATCTTTTTTTAGGTTCACCTGTTTGCCTATATTGTGATCAGACTGCCAATGATCCCTCCCTTCATATCTATCATGACCATGGCTTATGTTACTATCAATGCCCTTTTTGCTTGTATAGAGCATCCTCTGAAATTAGTGTAGCCATGCATCAGGTATGTCATTTAATGTAATAATAATAATATGATTGTATGCTCCCTGTTCTTATTCCTTTTGTGTTTGTTATTTGTTGACCTTGTCTGTTATTTTTGTTTATATTTTTTAAGGTTCAGTTAAAGCATTTTTTGAGCCTCTGTGACCTTAATCAATTAAATTTTGTCAATTTTATTTAGAAAATTTAATTTTTGTATGTAAATCCCTGCATCCCCCATTAAAATGTAAGAATTGGTCAAACATTTTTATTTTTTTTAACTTAAAAGGTGAAGAGTGAGTTCAGGCCACACAGCTCAACCAAATTATTTGAAACTTTGTACCAAAATCCAGTCCTAGTTATTAGACGAGTTTGTCTAATTACAGGAAATATTGTAAATTTTGTATTTTTAAGCCTATTTATAAGTTTAAATTTTATTTAGTTTTAAGTATCATTGACAAACCTATTTAATGTTTAGTCATTATCAGTGGCATAGATAAGTATTTTTGGAGGGGCAAACAAGCCTAGTGATGCCTCAACATTTATCATCACTCCCTAAAGATGTATTTTTGCTCTCACTTTTTCAGGCTTGGGCCGTCTATAGTGTTATAACTATTTTCTCCTTGCTTTTCTAACACTTTTCTTTTATTTTTACCCACGCCTTCTTCTACCATTATATTTGTTTATTATATTGCATTTTGTTTAATAGGCCTCCTTACTTTAGCACTAGCGAATACTACTACATGAAGTTTCCGACTCAATTGAAATAATTGACAACCTCTCTTGGCTCATTTTGGTTCTAAAAAAACTTTTTATTATTTTAAGTTTTGAAAAACTTCTTTCACAACTTGCTACCAAGACTGTATTTGTCAGTAATATTCTGTAAGCATTAGTAACGTTAGGAATTACATCCACTAATTTATTCTTAATTACACCTTTTAATAGATCAAATTAAGAGTCAAGAGCTGTTGATTTTTTAAAGTAGTTATTAAGTTTTTAAGCGACAAGCTCACTAACAACCTCTTGTTAACCGTCTCCTGAACCTATATACCTACACACAAATCGTCACGTTAGTATCATTGTGTCTGACTGATATTCTCCTACTACCCCATAATACTCAACCCCAGTATTGTTATTCATATTACATACTACTTTTAATCAATTTCGGGTTTCCATGACTAATTACATTGTGACGTATGGACAAAAACGTAAGACACCTTAGTCTTTTAGAAATAAAAAAAATAAGAATATAATACTGAAGCGTTTTGATCCCCCCCCCCAAACCAAAACTGGGGAGGCAAATCCCTCCCTGCCCCCCACTATCTACATCATTGGTCATTATGAATGTGGAGCACTATTATTTTTTTTATTATTATTAGAGGATATTTGTGTCCAACACGGCATTTTAAAATATTGCCAGGAATTCATAATTGAGAAAAATACTAAAAATTATTTTGATATCCAACTTGATATGTTTAGATTTCTATGAGACCTTAACTACGTTGTTGGTTACTACTATTCTCAAGATATTGTGAAAAATTTAATTTTCAATTTAGTCAATTTGTTCTTATGATGTTAACATCATAATTCCAATTTTGTCTATCTTAGTAATGTAATTAAGTCGCCAAAATGTTTCCCTTGTTTAGTTTTTAAGGAATGTGACATGGTCAAATTTTTTGATCACATGATTTAATATGATTAGTATAAAGAATATTATAGTTATTTATGCACCAAGGGAGTAAAGAATGCTATTATTTCCCTGAGCAGTTAGTTGGTTCCTAAGGCTTAAGCCGAGGGAACCAATGTATTTAACTCCCGAGGCGAAGCCGAGGGATTTATGTGTTTAGCACCGAAGCAGTGGCGAGGGAGTTATGACTATTAACTCCCTAGGAGAAGCCGAAGAAGGTAATTATGAGGGGGAAAATAGCATTTTACTCTCAAGGTGGATACAAGATTTTATCTCCAGATGTTGATTTTATTTTTACACGTTTTGTTGTATTTTATTTTTTCGGGTGGGACCCTCTTATAAATTTAGGGGGGCAGCCACCCAAAAACTTTGTTTTGCTCCAAACAACTTCTTTGGACCTGAAACAGAATTTTTTTGTTTGGTCTGCTCCCCCTTATAAATTATAAGGGTGTCACCCCTGGGAAAATTACCAAAATGTCTCGGTCACCTGTACAAATTTAGAGAATATCACTCCCCTAATAAATTGATACAATTGGCTCTAATAACCCAATAATTGGAAACACTTTTCTCCCTTGTGAGTGAAAAGTGCTTCTTTACTCCCTAAAAACTAGTCAATAAAGTTTACATTACACACCGTCTGGAGATAAAAGATTTTATACTTGTAGTAATACAGTGTTTAGTTGACTAATATTAACAACTAAAGCTCACGTGTCACACTTTGATTACTCATGTGTTAAAAAGTGAACATCTAGCAGTTTGAAAATCATTAAAAGTGGAATATTCAATAGGATATTGGGGCTATTACCCTAAAACATGTCAAAGGTCGTTATTTTTACTTTTGACAAAAACAAAAATATACACAAATATATTTTTTAAAAATAATTAGATTAACTTAAAATTATGAATTTATACTTGTTTAAATTTATTTTGATTTAACTATTTATTTAAAATTGTTAATGAATTATTGTTAAAATTTAAAAAAATGTTAAATGTTTCAGACTTGTCACAAGAATTCGAAGTGTTCGCAACCTGTCGTGGTGCAATGTCATAAATTAAAACCTCCACCGACCTACAATGAACTTAGTATTAAACTAAACCCCTACCAATGTCCTGTGGAGGACTGTTTCTACATCACTTACCTCACTGATGATCTTATTAAGCATCTTGATATACATCCTTGCAACTTTCTATTGTGTAGAGATTGCCATGCACGGTTTTATTGCTTATCTGATTATTTTAAGGTAAACCATTTATTCATTTTCTTTTCAATTTCAACTCTTATGGCGAATTCAAATTGCCTGATTTATAGACTTACATAAGTTTATTCTGATCTAAACTACTTATCAAATATAATTTTTTTTGAAAATATAAGGTAATAAGTAACAAGTGTGTTACTCAGTAAGTACAGTTGTATGACACTTGCAATCATTATAAAATATTTATTAAGGGTGGAATAAAAAAAGCAGTGTGTATATATTATTTTATTCAATCTATGTTTCAAAAATAGTTTCGATAATTGAGAAAGACCTAAAAAAATTATAATAACTCTAAATTGTTAGTATTCTTATGTTATCCTAATTTAATTGTTTATTCTTGGTTTTAATAATAATTAAGTTATTCTGTACTTTATTTGTTACTTGTTTGGGAGTAGCTTTTACTAGATTTAGTAAAAGCTAGTAGTTTTACTAAATGCCTTATGTGCCTTGTAGACCCTAAATTACGATATTTACAATTGTGTAAATTTCACCTTACAACGTAAGATAAGAAGTATATAAATTAATTACCAACTCTGATAGGAATAAACTATTATTAAGATCTTGTTCCTGTTGACATCTATTGAGAAAGGTACTAAAAATTTAATATGGTACTTCTGAGTTTAAAAAAAATATAATATTGTGTCAAGTATTAAAAAATATTGACATAAATGAAGATTTATTCCTTTGATTATAACATAAATAATGTTAACTATGCTTCTTTAAATATTTGTTATATTGCTTCTATATTTTGTATCCCCAGAAGCCCTTTTAATCTGAAGTATAGGTATTTTATTTGGTTAATAAAGTTATTGTCATAACAAATGTTCCCACTTTCCTGTTTATCCTTGTGGGATTCCTCTGATCTACTGTATTTTTTTGCTGGTTTTGTAAAATTGTATTATATTTTGTAAAATGTAATTCAAGGACCTAATGAGGAACAAATAATTCTGTAATAATGTAGTTTTGTGAGGAGACATAGTTATTTATGTACCAAGAGAGGAGACCGTCATTTCGCCCCGGTTTTTTGTTGGGTCCTGAGGCGTAAGCCGAGGGAACCATTTTGTCTACTCCCGAGGCATAGCCGAGGAAGGAAATTAAAAATGGGTGTAATGACTGTTTTCTCCCGTGGTATGTACAAGATTTTTCCTCTAGAAGGGAGAAATTTTTAACAAATAAAAATTTTATTTTATTTTAATTATACAAGCTTTTGCATTATTTAAAATCTTTAACTAAATACTAACAACAATAACACTAAATACTCGTAAGAACTACAAAATTGTTATTTACTCAACAACAATTATTATAGTTGATCTAGTTACTACGTTGTATACCTAAAATACACTTAAGATAACTTAAGAAAAGTACTGACACCATTTTATTTCTGCCGTATTTAAGTAAAAATGATAAATTTTTTCTAGTTTAGACGTTGGAACATTATCAAAACACACTAAACAGTAGCAAATATCATAATAATGCATGCATGTGTTGATAAAAAATATTAATAAATGCTCCGGTTTATAGTGAAACAACAAAAACAATGTTCCCTGGACTGAATTTGAACAATGAATCTTTAGATTTCGAAGCAAATGTCTAACCGATTGGGCCAAACAGGGCCAAAATCAGAGGGGAAATTAAATTATTTTCCCCTCTGCTTTTACTTTCCGCCCTGATCCCCCCCCCCCTTATTTTCATAAACAGGCCGTAATACAGTTTTTCCTCCTTTCCAGAGGAAAATATTATTTGATATTTTGAAAAGATTATAAACAATGATTTACTATTTAATAATGAAGCTTGTTCTACTATCTCATTGTAATCTACTACATAGTTCAGGTATAATTCTTAATAGAGATTATCTAAGTTTTTTATTAATGACATGATCATTGTTTCAGCATATGGTAAATCACTTTGTTGGAAAATATCATTGTACCTTTTGTTCTCAATGTTTTCTGAAACCTGATGCTGCGTTGTATCATGTCCTGATGCAACATAAGGATTTAACTCCTAGAGTAATTGTAAGAGCAGATTATGCATCATGTAGTGATGAAGTGAGTAATTTTTGTTTGATGGCTAAAGGGTAACCAAAAACTGAATAAAATTAAGAGTTGTCATTTTGCTAGGAGACCCAGTGATGTTATGGTTAGTACATGTGCCTGCCACTCAGGCAGAGTCTGGTTTCTATCCTGGTCAGGGCCTCTAGGATTTTAATGCTAGACATGGAAATCCTTACACTTGCCTGTGTCATGTCTGGTTCTCCTGAAAGATCCTTAACGCTAACTGAACCAGAGTTTAGGCAAAATTTAGGACCCTCAATTGTAGTTTTTATAAAATATATAATAGTAGTTTATATTAAAATATATGTATATTTCTAGTGTATGGATTTGACAGCAGGAAAGATTAGTCTGGCAGTGGGCATGTGTTATTTCTGGATAAAACTATTGAAACTTATAATATAGCCATGGCTCTTCTGTGGATTCGACCCAAAAAGCTAGCACTACTGCTTATATGGTAGAACACTATCTTCTATATAAGGAAGTTCCCAAAAAGAGCCCGACAACATGGTGCACTTGCGTGGTGGTCTTACCTCTCCCTAATTACTATCACCATTTCTCAGATGTCGCTTTGTTAACTCAATTATAAATACAATGTAAACCTGTCAAGCCTTTTAACATTATTTCATTTTGATTTTTATCAAAACATTGTCGTAATTATAAATAAACAAATTTTGCCGACTTCTCTTAAAATAACAACTCTACACAAGGCAGATGTTTCCATTGTATTCAGATTGCTTAATTTCTTGAATGGACTCGACTAGATCTTGGGGATTTAAAACTATGGTGGAAGTGATAATGTATGCACAAGTAGTGATTTGATACTTTTAGAAACCTTATTTTTTAATTATTTAATTGGACTAAGTTTTGTGTAATAATAATCAATGCCATTATATTTCTTTGCAGGCCTCAAAGTTTTTTAATGAAATTTTACCACTTTGTATCGATGAAGAAATCAAGATTATGGTTATAGAATTGGACTCCCTTGAAAATGCTTTCAAATACTTTGCTTTAGTTGAATCCGTTAAACGAGGTAGGAAAGCTGGGAAAAGTTTCTCTAACCATCGAGAATTGAAATTTTCATTCTTCAACTCAGAGAGTATAAATGTTCTATTGGTTAAAAATGACGAACCAAGCTGCAAAGAAATGAATACCTTTTCGGCTTTCAATGGTATGTCTAATTTGTTTTTCTAAATAGCCTTCTTTTATTGCCTTTGGAAATGCTTGTATATGTCTGATGTCATAAGAATAAATTACTTTACTTATGCTCGCTTATTTAGTATGATGAGTGCAAATGCTACTAAGGCACTTTAAATTTCATAGGATTTTTTTGGTTTTTTAAGTATAAATGGTCAGCCTTGTTAATGGTTATGCTCACTAATTTAGTATGATGAGTGTAAGTGCTTCTAAGCCACTTACAACATAGCAATTTTTTTTTAAGTATAAATGGTCAGCCTTGTTAAAGTCCTTAATGTGGTGATAATTTGTTTTCTATTGGTTTCTCTACCTTCCAAAGAGGGCTTATAAAAGACATTTAATTGTTATAAATAATTTTTACAACTTAAGTATAATTAATTTTTACATCCCAAGTATATAATTAATTTTTACATCCTAAGGATAGTTAAATTTCATATCCTAAGCTTAATTCATTTTTACATACTAAGTATAATTAATAATAGTAGTAACTATCATGTGACACCCCACTTATACTTTGATAAACTAAAGTAAATACTATGTGCATTATTCTTGCTTACACTCTGGCTGAGTGATTTTAGTTGAAGCTTAACCCATCATGCTTTTAAGAGATAAAAATCAGACACAATAAGGTTATAAAATAATACATCCCTAAAACAGCAACCATTTGAATCATAGCAAATGTTAAAAAAAATTGACTTTTATTGTACGTTATCGTATTTTTGTCTCAACTTTGAACATTTTTTGTTACGAACAGCTACCTCTCATTGATATTTATTGAAGTACAAGATAAGAAATCTATTTCTTTTTTTCAGGAATTTAAAAAATATATTCGTACATTTATTCTCATATCCATCTTAGTTATTCACTGGTATTGGTATGGTTTACCAATACCATACCAAGTTGCAATATGATTTAGTTTGTAAAATTGTTTTTTTTATTTTATATTTTATATTGTTAAACTCTGATGATGACTAATTTTTAGTCGAAAGCTTAGTTAATTATTATATATTAAAAAAATAGGACTTTAGTGTAATTAATCTGTTATTATTTATTTTCTTATAAGTCCACAAAAAAGAAACTTTTAAAGATATTTGTTAAAAAAAAATATAAAAATAAATTTTAAGTAAATTAACTTAGTTTAATTTAATTTTTTAAGTTTTGACTTGTATTCTTTTCAGCTCCTAAGCGTAAAACGGTGGAAAAATACAAAGTTATAAAAATAAAAGAAGAAGTAGATGTCGAGGAAACTGTGTACAATACATCCTGGTTAGTAATTATTAAATTTATTATCTCAGTTGACACTTTCGTTGTTTATAGTTAACTTTTATTTGAAAGTATGAGATGGGGGTAAATGGATTGATAATTTTGGAAAATGAATATAACAGTGCTTTTTATCTGATGCCAACTTTTTCCTTGGTGAGGATTCATTTAGGCATCCCTGATAATTTATTCTGTCCTATTTCTAACTTGTTTATACTAAGAAAATTTTGTTTTTATTAACTTGTTTAATCTTCTCTTAGCAACTTTTATTTTGACTTGCTTTCACAGTATCAGAACCTTGGACCCTATATCTAAGTAAAAATAGCCCCACAGGGGAATTTAACTTCAAGATTAACAAGATAAAATAACCATAAAATAAACTACACCTGTTATGTCGCTCTTACAAAGTAAATTGACCTGTTACCCTAATTAGGTCATAGTTCTCAGTGTTCAACCCATCAAGGTCATTTCATTAGACCACTTTTTATAGGCAATTCAAGGCAAAAATTTTAGGAGGGCTTCAGCCCCCTTACAACAAAACTTATTTTTCTGTTATCTGGATGTTTTTAAAATTTAAAAAACATCCATTTTAGTTAAAATTTGTCTTGAGCGTATTCCTTTTACGCTTGGAGTAAAAAGTATAGTTTCATACCAATTCAGCTAGTATATCTATGTTTTTTTGACAGATCACTAGTGTTGACAATTAAAACATGAGTTTTAATTGTCCAATGTGGTGACGATGAGCATAGCGAATGAGATTTCTGTATAAGTTTAATGACCTAATATGATACCTAATATTACTTTAAATTTTTACAAAAAACATTTCTTGTATGTTCTAACATGCCTTTTAATTTATTTATTAGGAACCCTCATACCTGTTATCAAGATAGGAGTGACAGTGTCGAAGTAGTATATGATAGATCTGCTGGACCTTCTTGCAGTGTTATGACCAAGAAACCTAAAAATATGTTAGTTCAGAAGTTTGTGTGTTATTTATGTTCAGAAGTTAGTTCAACAATTGGAGGAGTGGATAATCATTTCAGCACATCTCACGAAAACACCTCTGTGTTGATAACATTATATCTTGATGATGGAGACATAGCGAATGATAGCAAAATGTTTATTTGTTACTTCTGTAACATTTCATGTACAGAATTTTGTGACTTGGAACAACATTTAAAGGAACACAAGGAACCTGGCAAGTATTGCAGCTTGGCCTTAATCTATATCTGTCCTTTTTGTGGAGACCATTTCTATAATATTGTTGCACTGGAGAACCATTGTGCCATATTACATTATGAACTTTATAATTGTGATTTCTGTGATTATCATCATTCTGTAAACCATTTTAATTCTAGCTCCAGAGAGTTAATAAAAAGATTATTAAATTCTCCTGATAGGCCACTTATTTGCCCTTTGGCAGAAGAAGGCAACAACTTTAATATCGAGTCTTGTTATATTCAGTTCAGGTCTGTTTTTATATCTGAGCTGAAGGAAAACAAAATTATTAAAAAACCTTCTAAGAAAGACAAAGCTCATAGAAAAGTTAGCCAAAGTAAAGGGAAAACCAATAAACCCAATGTCTCATATTCCAAAAGAAATCTACCTGTCCCTAAACAAAATACAAGACTCCCATCTGTATCTCCAAATCTTGGCATGAATGTTCAAATAGCGAGGAAATCGACAACTAAGAAAGTAAATGTATTAAATACTGGTAAAATTGGTTTTGCCAAAAAGTCTACAACTAATAAAAAGAAGCAAACAAGCTCAGCCTTAGATGATGTGTTTCCAAATCTGAGATCTCATTATTTGCTGAATACACAGCCTACCTGTTCTAACGTGAGTCCTTTAGATCCTAATGCTGCTAAATCTTCAAAAGCTCAAAACCTTGTGAAAGATACAGAAGATAATCTTACAAAACCTAATGTTGAAGGAAAACAAGAACCTAGTAATAAAAGAAGTTCGGCTTCCTTGTCTGAAGCAAGCAAAAGAGCACGCACCCAGACTGCTAGAAAGTCAACTACAATGATTGGAGGCAGTAGGGAAGTTAAGGTTGCCCAAACTGCCAGAAAATCGACCTGCTTAGGCAGTAGATTTTCTCCTTCATCAAGTATCGATCCATCTAAGCCTGGACCTTCTGGCTCAAAATTGCTTTTCAACCCTCATAGAACCATACCACCTTTAAATCTTGATCAGTTCTCACATGATAAATTAACATTAATGAGGCGACCATCAAATCAGACAGTGGGTAAGAAAATCAGCCGGAACATACACACGAACAAAATTAATATCTGTGAAAGATTACATTATCAACCTAATCCAGAAACTTCTGTGCCTGATATTTCTCTATTGTCTTTTGATAACATTACCCAAGTCTGCGAGTTATTAAGCTCAGATGAATAACTCAGTAATTATTTTTTTCAATGTCTTTTCCTTTTTAATTTGTTTTTGTCTTATGCATTCGACCGATGGTACTATAGTGGATGCATTATACTTTTTGAGTTTGTATATGTTTTATTTCATCAAATCTAGAATATTGAGAGAAGCTTAGTTTAAATATTAGGTGCTTCTTTATCTATCACATTTTATTTACTTATTCATTTTTTCTTCGATAGGCTCTAGCAATAATAGTTAACCTATCATTCGTATGTATTTATTAGCAAACAACTCTATGTATTATGTTAAATGATTAGATTATGTATAGGATAAAATCAAACACCAATCTTCATTGTATTCTTATGATATATTTTTTTTTTCATTTTATTCTAATTATAGTCCTAGTATTCTATTAAAATCTAGTTCAGTTGTTGCTAGTCTTTTTTACAATACTTACTGTATACTTTATTTTATATGTTTAAATTAATAAGTTGGATACATTATTTTATGTATTTAAAATGAATAAAGCTACACTTTAAACTTAAAAATAAGTTATAGATAAATTACTACATTGTCAATCTGGTTTTATTATAGAAGCCATCATAACAATTTGATTGGGCATTACAATAAAAGCTTTTATCTATAGATCCTATAGATTTTCAGTAATCCTATAGAAAATCTCTAAGACTGATCAAAGACAAAACTAACTATTTCTTATTTATTAGGTAATAATAAACATATGCAGCTGTCATTGTATTGTTAAAAAACTAATGTTAATGTATTGTGTTCTAGCTTTAATAGTATTAGTAGCTAAGCTTATGTATTTTTTTATTTTCTTGCTTTAAAAAGCCTATAATAGTTACTTTTTCAATTACATTTTTAATGATAAGAGATATATTTTTATAATTATATAATAATTCCAAAGAAATTGCAGTTTAAAGGTAAAGAATAAAAATTATTAGGTTTAAATTTGGCTGTTAAGTATTGATATTACATTGAATGGTGTCTAAATTGATTATTTATGTGATTTGTTATTTCCAATGTATAGAAAGAAAGTCTGATTATTTTTTAATTTTAAATGTTTTGGACCTGCTGTGATAATTTCCCTATTGTGCAAAAATTGATATGTGAGACTGTTTTATATTTATTTTTTGTAAAAAGTTCATACGCTAGTACAGGAGTACTAAGTTTTAAAAGTATTTTTTTAAAAAAGTGATAATATATTTAGTTATAAGTTATTTTTCATGAGTTTTTTAGAGTTACTACATTCTATTCATTTATATAGATAATGACAGCTATGATAACAGTAATATTTATTGTATGGTTAACCCTAGATTCCATTGTTACTTCTTATGCAAAAATAAATTTTAACTGGCTACAGGGTGTTGAAAATTGCTTTTATTTAATAAAAAAAATTTAATTTATTGTATAAAGAAAATTTGGAGTACTCATTCAGTAGCAATTATATTATTTTATTCTTGCATGTAGTACTACTAAGTAGAGCACGACTTATTTATAAATAAATAAGTCTGTTCCAAAAACTCAACGAAACATTTTTTCCGTTTAGGTATTTAACGTTATTGTCTAAGAAGCCAGGCCTAAAAAATGTGTCTCATTTTGTACTACTTCAAACCAAATGTTTCTATGAAGAAAAAGCATAGTCTGCCTATCTAGAGTAGTTTGTCCTTCATATGATTACTCATGGTCGAATTTTAGAAAATTGCTTAAATTCCAGTTTTCTTGTAATAAGTGGTTCCCTGTAGGTCATGTGCAAAACATGAAGAACATTTTTTAAAGTTAATAAAATTTTCTATTACATGAGTGTTATTTTTGTCAAAATCGGATAACTATAACTAAAGTTATAACATTTGTTAAATCACCAAAAAAATGCTTAAAAAGCCAGTATTTTTCCAAAGAAATTTGCTGACTTAGCATTAATTGACCATCTTTTAGTTTTTTTGAAAGAGCCATAACTTTGGTTGCAGTTATCCGATTTTGATGATTAAGCACTCAATGTATAGGAAATTTTATCGCCTTTAAACAAAGTTCTCTTCATCTTTTGCACACGCCCCACAGGGGACTACTTATTCCAAGAAAACTGAAAATGCATTTTATAAAATTTGAGCATGGGCAATCATATGAAGAACTCCCCTCTGGATTGGCAGACTGTGTTTTTTCTTCATAATTAAAGGATATTTTCAGATAAATGTAGTAAGTTTCAGTAAAAAAATTAAAATTCAGTAAAAAATGAGTCACATTCTTGGACTATTAGTAGCTGTCATGGTTCTCAACCAAGTAATTTAAACTTAAGTATTTCATTTTCGACAAAATAAACGTAAATAATTTTACCATTGAAGTAAACTTAAGTTAAGTGTTTGTTAATTTAAAACTCCTATGTAAATAAGTTTAACATGTCTAAGATAGACATAACTCCCTTACTACTTGTTTTCTTTGTCTACCATAGTGTCTTAAGCAAATTATTATTTCTATTAAAATTTTAAAGACTGTTATATTTAAGATCTTTATTAATAATTTCTGTATTTTTGTTTAAAATACACGTTGTTAAAAAATGCTGCTTTTCATTGTTATTAATATCCTTCTTACATGTGCCAATGGTAAACATTTCTTGATGTTAAGTAAACCATTTGGTGAAAAATACTGCTTATATTATTCTTTTAGCTTTTTTTTCAAGATTTGGGCTTTGATGTGCAGACATTATTTCTTTGGATTCCAAATATTTCATATAAACCTAAATCGTCATTATTTAGGAACACGTGGAAGGCTTGGGTATCAAATATTTGGAAAAGGAGTGCAAATTTTTATTCCACCTAATCTTTAGTTGGTTAAAAATCAAACCTGATTACAGGGATTTATCTGTAGCCTAAAGTTAACTAAAAAGACTAGTTGTTGCTGTTGGGGGAAAAGCGAAGACTAGTAGGTTTAGCTTCACAGCCTGCTGGTAGGTTTCGCATTGTTCTATTAAGGGACACAAAAACCTGATTTTGCCCTATACTACACCATAGCAAACCTCCATACATCTGCAATTTCTTTTGATTTACGTATAAATTTTGATCGTTAATTGACAAAAATATTATATCAATTATGTTATCAATAATGCATCACAACTTTCTAAACTAATGTATCTATATTAAAAAAAAAATAAGATTTTTTTAAATTAAGTTGAAACCTTAATAAAAAAATTGCTAATGAAATAGGTGTTATGGTGGGAGTCGGATGGTATGCTTTATTGTAACACAGCTCTAGTATAACTAAAACACCAAAAATAAGTTTTGCAACATCAGTGGTGAAATAAAAACACAAAATCTTACAAAAAAAATTAATTTATTTAATGGTGTTAAACAAAAAGGGATAATAAATTAATTAAAAAGGCACTTAAATTAAATTTGACTAGACCTTAAGTTAATAAATGAACTTCGGAGGTATATTAATTTTGAAAATTAATTTTTCCAACAATAAATACCACATATGTAGACCAATTTCGAGAGAATTTGGACATAATCTATAGCCTTTACTATATAAAATCAACAACGCATTGGGAACAGGTACTGTTCCTATTTTCAGGTTTGTCATTAGAATGAAGGTGTTGTAAGGAGTCAGGATTTTAACCTAACTTAAGGAGGTATTGATTTCATAACACTTAAACACCTTGACTACTTAAGAGAGCCTACATACAAACTATAACCTATACCAATTTTATCATGAATGCATAAAATTAAATTAAAAACCCTAATTTTTCATGTAATTGGTTTAAGTTTTAGATACAATGTATAAATAGTTATAAACAAATTTCTATGGACTCGCTTCCTTGATTAAGAATCTAATTCTCGAAAAAAATTTCAAAAGGTTTCTATTCATAGTCAGCATTAGAAAATGTGCAACTCCATGCCACAGCGAAATGTCGTAAGCAAATTTTTTCCAAAGGAAATTCGCTAAACCTAGACATGCAATAGTGTATCAATTTGTTCATTAAAACCTCCATGGCATCATGAAATAAAACAGTAATTGGAGAGAAAATAATATAGGTATCTTTATTTTTTATTTATATTCATTTTTAGTGCCTCCAATGCTATGCATAGATTGCAAAATTTTTAAATTTGCCAATATATTCAGATATAAATTTATAAATGCCTTAATTCTTTCATCAAAAAGAAAAATGTATGACTTTATTTATCAGAAAAACAGTAATAATAATAATGGTATATTAAAACATTATAAGAAAACCAATGGGAAAGAAAGTTAAAAAAGACCCCAAATGTAATTTAGAGCCAAAATACATAACAAATAACAATTTTAAAGTTTATGAACAATTAATTATAACGAAAAAGTAGCTAAAGCTTGGCCTTTAAAAAATCAATACAATGGATACATAAGAATAACATTACTTTTGGATTATACAAGAGTGTAAGGAAAAAAGTGCTGGTCAGCTAATGATGGTAGTCTGGGTAAGGCTTGGCAATTTAAATATCGAACTTTCATTTAATTCTACTGGACAAAGTTGACTAATATTTAACCAATTGTTAATTTAAAAAAAAAAAAATGTTTTTGCGTGATCGCAAAGACATCTTCTTTTATTTGGCCACCCCGAACTTAGTGATAGAAGGAATTTTACTGATAAATTCTGGTCTGAACCTAGGAGGTTTGGACCAGAATTTTTGGAAGTGACCAATACCAGTATATTGGTTATATATCATAAAGATATATCTCAGTATATTGAAAACCTAGTTACCAAGGCCAAGTAAAACCTTGTTATTGATGCTTCTAATCAAACTTACTTGTAACATTAAAGACATTAGTCTTGAGGATGACCAAACACTTCACACACAAGCCACTAGGTTTCACAATTAGGCCATTGATATCCTGGTAGAATTCCTTTAATTTTTTGATCATAGTAATATATAAGGTTATATTAGTTGACAGCATGGGAAAATAATGCAAGAGAGTCAATGAGGTTAGTCCTGGATGTTAAACCACACCCACAGTTTCATATCAGGCCAACCTCATTACTACTAAACAATATTTTCCCACGCTGTCAACTGATTATAACTGTGTGTAATACTATAAGAGAGTTGTCAACTGATAATCAAATCTTAAGACTTTAGTTTGATCATAAATGCTCTAGTTGGTTTTAGCATTAATGCCGTTTGTCTAAACTTCAATTAACATATAAATTAGAAACTCCAAAAACCAACTCTTGATTCAGTCACGAATTATAATTCTTTTTGTGTTTATTCAATCAACTATTCAACAGGTTCTGAAACAAAATAATTATTACAAAGTTTATTTATATATTTGTGTCTATATATAAAAGTATAAGCATCAAACTCTGGAAGCAGATGCTCAGCAATTCTCACAATTCCCACACATGGGACAGTTAGCCTCCAACTTTATACCTGAAGTGTCAAGGTGGTTAGTCAACTGATAGTGCCTGGTCATTACAATAACTAAGTCATTAAGGTATAGCTAGCTGAGACTAAAGTTAATTAGATAATTTGTAACTCTTAAAATCATTACAGCAATAAACATCTTCACTTGTTGGCAACTTGCAATTAAGTTTAAAGGTTTTTATTAACTAGCTGTGTACAAGTGTCTTAGCATGTGTCATTGAGAGAAGGAAGGACAGGTTCTGGCCCAATGAATGCAGCTTTAGCTTTAAGTCAAGAGAATTTATCTGCTACATCAACACACATATGGCCTGGTATCCACGTAAATCCAACTTTTCAAATAAAGAAAGTTACAACAGACTGTGGTTTGAATTAGAGTATAGATATTGATATAAAACTATAACAACTTACGTTCAGATAATGTTGTTATCTTTGACCACCATTACCATCGGCATTCACAGATCCAGACAATACAGCAAATATTAGCAGAGGTAAAATATAAATCCACTAAACAAACAAAAACAAAATAAATTTAGCAGTTTAGTTTGTATTGGTTATTTTGTATATATATATATATATATATATATCTATATATATATATATATATATATATATATATATATATATATATATATATATATATATATATATATATATATTATATATATATATATAATATATATATATTCATTTTGAGTTTAAATTTATTTGAACAAATCTTATATAAATTGAGGGCATAATTAGAGGCCCAGAATAGTTTGTAGGAAATCTGGGAAGGGCTGCGGAAAATAGAGAGAAAAGAAACATTACTAAAAAGTAAAAAAAACCTGGGATGGGAACTTCAGACCTCCGTGATGAGAAAGGTCAGCATGAATACTGATGCTTTAACAATCTCGACCACCGCAGAGGCTCCACTAAAAATATACTGGAAAGTGTTAAGCCTTTGTGACACACGCACAAGAATCAAACTAAAACTTACATATTTGGCTAAGAAGGATCTATTGTCTTGGTTTGCTCCTTTTTCCTTAGCTTCCCTTTCTCTTTCCATTTTATGTATAAAAGTTGCTGTGTCTGGTCTGAAATAATTACATATTACTTTTGAATAAAAATAAAAATTCTACATATTGATTTCATAAAGAAGTAAATCATTTATCAAGTCTGCAGAGGTAAAGTTTCTTCTTATACTTACACTAAATGTTACTTAGAATTAGAGGGTAACTTAAATAATATAGCCTAATAATAGCCTTGGACTCTGCATACCACTTCGAGAGGAGCTAACAGGCGAAAGTCCCTTGCAAAAGATAACTTTCCACAAAAGGTTAGAAAGGTTAAGCCTCCTGGTTAGCCTTATTTTTTAATCTTGAAGAGAAGAAGTAGACTTATTTAATAAAAATTTGTAGGAGAGGGAAGAGGACCAAACACAATTTCGGGAGGCCTCTGGCTTCCTCCCATATTCCTTAATAGGCAGTAGAGATAGTAATGATTGAGAGGTGATGAGTCATCAAGCAACTAGGCTGCAGTGTTAGCCTCTGCTTTGTTTGCTAACTTCCAAAGAGAAAATATATAGCTCTCTACCGACAAACTCAAATGTAGATATTTTTGAGTCCATCTGTTGTAGAACTATCAACGATTCCGAAAATAAAACTTCCTTAAATGCATCCGCTTGATCTTACTGCCAGTCAAAATTCATTTTTAAAAATATCTAGGGTTATTGTTTGGTTACCAAATTACAATTAATTTCATAAATATCAGTAATTAAGTAACAAAGTGATTAAAATATAGTAATAAAGTGTGTAATTTAACTTAGAACAAAATTAAAATAGAGTACCAAAACAATACATTGTTTATGATAAAAGTTAAGAGATAAGAATGCAGCTAGATAAAGCATATCAATCATGCTTTATCTCAAGCAAATTTTTTATGTTTCTTGCAACCAGAGATACGCCAAATTGGGTAAAATTTACCCTTTTTTTAGCAGTAGAGATTTCAGAGAAATATATCTCTACTCTTCATAAAAATTAACTAACTACGTAAACAGATATAAAGAACCATACTTACTGTGGGCCTTGATTCATATGCTGGAAATATACATCAATATAAGGGCTATCTCCAAGCAAAGCTTTTGGAGTGGAACTAAGTACTTTAGCAGTTATAGCCATTGGTACCAAGTTATCATCTATTGAAATCTTCAACGAGTAATGAAAATTAAATTGTGATAGTTGATTCTGAAAAAGAATTACACCTATAGATTGCAATTATTATGAATAAGGTGAAAAAGTACATTAAATTTTTAAGCTGAAGCAATAATTTAATTTCTAACTACCTCCATGATTGAGGTCGTTAGAACGTCAGTATATAAACAGACAGGGGTTTGTATTCCAGGTTACGTTTAAAGAGACTGCATAGCCTTTATGTGAGCGTAGACTTGATGATAAAACTGATTTTAAAAAAATATATCTTAAGATACCCTCATAATTATTTTTCATTTCTTATAAAAAATTTTAAACATGTAGCTCTCTCTTAGTCTGGCTTCAGTCAGTTTTTTTAGATTTTTTATAAGTATCTAGTACTGCGACCTAAAATTTTTTATTTGTTAATATTTTTGTTTTATTTAAAGTGTGTTGCGTCTTTAGTTTTTTAGACAGCTGTAGTAAATTCATAAAGTTGGCAGCACTGATTTGCGATAAGCCATATGCGATTTATTTTCTAAACAATGCCATGACTATATTGACGCTCACAGAAATACACACTTCTTAAGAAACCATATTAAATAAGAATCACTTCGAAAAAGAAATTTTAAACCTAGGTTTAGATATATTTTTACTTTTACAGTTATTATAGTACAACACACGGCTAAAATCAGTTGACAGTATGAAAATAGTGTTGAGGAACCAATAAGATTGGACTGATTTAAAATTGAGGGTGTGATTTAACATCCAGGACTAACCTCATTGGCTCCTTCGAATTATTTTCTCACACTGTCAACTGGTTTTAGCTGTGTGTTGTACAATAGCATAGTTAAATAATTTTATGACCAAGTAAGTCTCAAGTCTGAAAAAATTTGCAGGGTACCCTGTAAGAGAGTTTTTGTTATTTCTAAATAAAATATATGCTTGCATTAATCCATGTTCTGTATTTACTTCTTTTGTATAATGTGGAGATAAAACATTTCATTTTAGGTATAAAAGGGTTGCATTAAAAAATATTGGATTGTATTTTCAAAAATCTAGCAACCCTACCTTCATAGCTTTTAAGAAAGTAATTTGTTTTCAAGGAATGTATTTTCAATAACATGATTTCAGCACCAGAGGTCCAGGATTTGCAGCCAGGATACGCTTTTAATTTTTTTGTGGATAGTATTAGATGTAAGAGATTCCGCCAACTTTAATTGGTATGATGAACATAGAGAATGAGTTACCAAATATTAATAGAGAATATATAAAGAATAATAGACATTAGACTTACGAATGGTATAAATGTGTAGAACGTGTGCTCCTTTTCTAATACTTTGAGTAAAATTTTCATTCTGTAGTATGCATGATCTATGTGAGCATTTTCCTATAATAAAGATAATAATGAATTTATAACAAAATTGACATGTAACTGAGGACAACAAATGTCTGGAGGTTTAGCAATTGGGTTATGGTTTCATCAACGAAATTAGTTTGGTCAGTTAAAAATCATATTAAAGGGAAGATAATAAACCAAATATTTACCATAATAAAATAAAGAAGTTCAAAGTTAAAAGAATATAAATTATAAAAAAAATATTACCAAAGTGGTTTCGTGAATCAAAATATTTTTCCTCAAAGTTCTACAAAACCATTTAATAGATGAAATGGCCGGCAATCTGGTACAGGAGGTTTAGTGTTAGTTGTGTTTATGTGTGTCTGTTATCACCATAGCTACCTTGAGTCTTGGTTAACTCTCTGGTAAATTATTCTTTATGACATCATAAATCATCATTAATGACTCAGCAAAAAAAATTATAAAACACAATTATAATGTAATTGATGATAGGGCACTAATGAGACATTAAACATCTCTCCAGGGCTGAACTTCGGTATACGGTACCCCCCTGTTATCAATACTATATATCGATATATTTTTAGTTTAGAGATATGACGTAGGAATAATCGATATATGCCTTTTCTTTTACGTTTAAGAACATATTTTATTATTTTTTTAAATGTTTTTTGTTGTTTGTGTTTTTATTTATTTGTTGTAAAATGGTTTATAACTATTTTTATATTTTTTTAATGTTTTTATAATGTTTTAACTATGTTTTCATAAGAATAATCAATGACACACCACATTTTATTTTATGTTGCGCGTATTTTTGTGTTTGTTATTTTCAGGTTTTTTATTTTAATTAATTATTATTTTATTATTTTACTGCTAAGGTGGGTGATGGTAGAGACGGAGAAACATAGACATCTGAAGACGGGGGTGTAGTTTGGGGGGACACGGTAAAGTACGCGCCAATATATATTGATACATGGTTACAAGGAGAGTTCGATATATATCGAAATAGGACGTTGATAACAAGGGGTACCGTATACCGAAGATTTACCTCTCTCCAGTTTATTTCATATTCTAACTAAATTTAGTATCTAACCTCGATACTAGAGTGATTTTTTAATGTCTCATTACAGCCCCATTATGAATTACATTGCAATCACGGAGACTAACATAAATTCTAATAAAACACAATCATGTTTGTACTAGAGCTAATACACGATAATAACATACTAACTAATTATTTACCCAAGAAAATAGAAATTAAGCTAAAATTTTATCAACAAAAGAACCAACCTGAATATATGAGCGAACATTTGGAGTAAGACATTGTTGTTTTAATTCTGCATTACCAAAGTAAAAATTATACAGCCCACACTCAACAAATTCAGTAGATTTCGGATCAAAGCTATGAAGAACGGTCATTGAAACATCATGTTCTGAGAATCTTCCCTATAATTACAAAAAAGAAATCATCAACATAAACTAAATCAAGTAATGTTAAATATTGTGAAACAATAAAATAAAATTCAAAGATACAATTTTATTTTCAAATATCTTGTTAATAATTTAGTTTTAGGTCTCAACTGATGGTTTTACAAGCAATTGTCAGATTAGCTGCATTGAAAAAGAAATATACATTTACATGGACAATTCAAGTAGATCTGAAAAAAGGTTTTGTGTAACCAAGGTTTAAGATAGACTAGAATAGTCTATCTCTTAATTTATTAATTATTTCATTACTCAAAATAAAGATATACTTGAGGGGTAAATATGAAATAGGTTTAAGATTAAGTTGAATGAGAGTGAGTAAACAGGGTTTCAGATAGATTTAACTTTAGGTAAACTTGATTTTAAGTTGATATGAAGTAACCATGGTTCCATTGAAATTCCTTTTGCTGGTTATAACAGTGTGATAAGATTCCACAAAATGATCTTCTTCTAAATTAATGGTAATTATAAATGTTAGTGGCAGAAATTATACTACAAAAATTGTTTGCAATAAGGTGTAAAATAGCAGTGAACTGCTGTCTTAAAATCTAGTGGTCAAAAGGTAAGTTTGTTGCTAAGCAACAAAAGAGTTACATCAGCACCATTCACTTAAAAGCAGTAACGCATTACTGGGGATATAGTTATTATTACTAAAGGCCTAATTGGTTAAATTTTGAAACAGTCAAATAGTAACCTAACCACCTTTGATAATGTAACCAAATAAACAGTATAAAATTAAAATAATTTTTATATAACAGATATTTGTAATACAAAACAATAGACAAAGGATTGATGGTCAGATGCAATCGTATGTAACATATATCCTTCTTGTCAAACTATTATTTCACTTAAATATGACTTTTTTTCTTCACATAACTGAAATAGTTTTTTAGTGTAACTCTATTATTATGCAAAGAAATCACAATTTAGTGAAGTATATTTTTTGTTTAAAACTTCATTATAACCTAAGTGAACTTTCACAATAAAAGACACGATGTTTTGGTGGGATCTGTTATGATGTTATCTCACTCGATCAACTAAACAAATATGATGCAAGAACCAGATTGCATTAAATGCTTATGTAATATGATCACCTGTTAAATATGATGTGTGTACAATTGTACATAGTATTTCTCGACTTTCATTAACTATGTTTATTGGCAGTTGGGACAGTGTTTCCGACTAGCTATCTTTCCCTGTAGTCCAATGTATACAGGATCCTTTAGAATCCTGGACTGCCCCGAAGTCATAGAGGCTTAGGGATATTATTAGTAGAGGGGCCCTACTGGTTGAATTTTAGTACATCAAAAAAATAACCGACTACCTTTGACAATCAATGTTATCAAATTAATAATACAAAATTACCGTAACTGTATTAGTTGAAGGTTTAAAACAAATAAATTAAAACGCAATCAATGTACGGGAAGCTTAACTTCCCCTATGAGGAGGTTTTAATGAGGTTACACAGAGCGCCTAAATGATAATTCAGACCCTTTAATGTATTGGCGTAAGCTATGCCCCCTCTTGAAATATACCTCTATTACTAGGAACCTTTACCTATCTACTCTGTAACCTACTCCAAGAGTGTGTTAACCTTGTAATCAATCCATTGTTTTTTATTAACTAAAAAACTAACTTTTTATGACTAAAAAACTATTTCAGTTATGTGAAGAAAAAAAGTCATATTTAAGTGAAATAATAGTTTGACAAGAAGGATATATGTTACATACGATTGCATCTGAAGGTACATACAGGGATCATGCATCTGAAGGGTATCCGGGGATCAATCTAGATTCCATCTCCCTAATTCAGTAAGCGCATCCGACTGGATTCCCTTTTTATGGTTCTTACAGTGTATAAAATTAGATATCGTACATGATACGATCCGTGGATTTAGAATACTGTGTGAACGTACTTATTCTCAAGCTTTAAAAGCAAATGATTGATAAACATAGCTGTCAACCTTCTTCTTATACGACCAATCTAATTCACTTAATTTTTTTTTGAAAGCATTAGCATTTAGCTAATACTTAATATTTATATCTGTCACCTATTAACATATAATAAAATTATTTCAATTAGTAAAAAAAGCACTTACATCAACCAAATGAATACATTTAAGCAAAGATAGGCAAATTAAATAAATAATTACACCAGTCATTCTTTATCAAGCCAACTAAAACCGTGCATAAACAAATCAAGATTACTTTAAATTAAAACTAAACTTATGTTGAGAATAAAAAGCAATATTTCTAAAGAAAAACAAATTTAATTTTTGAAACTGGTTAATTCATGACATTATCAATTTACCGATACCAACAAGTCTTTCTAACAGCATTGGGACGTAAGAGCAACAGAAACGTCCGACCAACAATCGTTGGCTCTATTTTGTGCGCACTCATAAAAAGATTATGATTACGGTAGGGTTGTCAGGCGTCCCGGTTTTCTGTAACAGTCCCGGTTTTTAGTCTCAAATACCGTGGTGCCGAAATAACATTTTGGGGAGCTTGATTGTCCGGGTTTTCAAGAATAGGCACCATGTTTGTCAAAGTAAGTCAAAGAAAGTAGCATTTCCCAGCCGCCCCTGCCTACGCTGGTAAAGAAAGTTAATAGATAATTTTTGTAAACATGATTGGTTAATAATAAAAAGCCTATTGAATTTATTTAATAATTTATATAATGAATAATTACATTATTTAACTAATTAAAATAAAACAATTTGCAATGTAAATCTTTAATTAGAAATACATTTTATTGATTATATTAAAGGCAACACTTTTTGTCTTGGGTTTATTATCTCGTCTTTTTTTTGTCAAGTCATTTACTACTTTTATCATTCGAACCCGTATTTAATACAGTTTAAAAGTTAGTTTATTCTATAGCGATTCTATAGCGTTTTGTGATGAATATCGTCGAAGATATAAACGAACTTTTCGAACATACCCCGCCGGATGTTTTGGAAATAGCTACAAATGCCAAAGAGAGGAAGTAGGTATCTCAAAGCATATGAAGTGCTCAAAGAATAGTTGGCTCAATTTCAGATATGTCTGACATTGAGGATGTAAGAGAGGGAATGGATCGAGAGATTCCTATGGTAAGAAATAAGCTAGATTGATTGATCATGATAGATTCGGTCATGGTATCATAGATCAGATCATAGTTAAATAGATTCGGTAGAAAAGTTCTACTTCTTAACAAGGTAACTACTTTCATAGGGTAGTTTACCTTTTTTGATTTTTTTTAATATTATTATGTAAATTAAGTTTGATTTGAAACAATCAGTTAATGTTAATTAAAACGATTTAGTCTCGCCTTAAATAATTTGTTTAGACCCATCCAGTATTACGTTAGTGTATTGATGGCTATAGCATCACATATTTAGTAGGCACAACATTCTCTTTAAAGCAAATACGGGGTGTTTACAAAGACACAGAACTGATTTTTGCCGCATTGATTCCAAGGAGTCAATGCATAAATCTAGCCAACTTTCAAACATTTAAATGTACAATAGACGACTCGAGTAATTTAGTTAAGATAAGCAAGACAAGGAAAACACTGTTTGTTGCCCGCGAGTTGTAATATAATATATTGCATGTAAATACCGATGTTTAACCACGGGTATTTGCATGCAATATTTTAATATTTCTATTTATTAATTAAAATTAATAATTTTAATATTTTTTGAGGGTATTGAATAGTTTGATATTTGCCTTCTCTACACGACGTGTTTAACACTGGGTTGACCACCAGGTTGAATCCTCGACACCGATTTTACTCCCTGTAGACGGGGGTTCAACCCGGTGTTGACAACATTACACCGATAATGTTGTCGTGTAGACACTTATCTGGATTGAACCCGGTGTCCAAAGTCAGGTTATGTTAATAATTATTATTGCTTTCAATTTCTTTGGCTATTTAATAAACATATGATCTTTTATTATGAATTTAATTACCTTTTTCTTATAATATTTAATCAAAATATTGATTTAGCAGCATTATGCTGTCTGCTGTCGAAACTTTATTGGTAAAATAAAAGCAATCTTTAGCTCAAGTTTAAGTCACGGTTCGTTGTAATAAACGCTGCTTATTAATATTGGTTCTTCGCCTTCTAAAATAAGAGCAGTGTATTTTCTTTTTCTGTTGTTTCTTGCTGCTTATGCCCCGTTTCATAGACATATATACTAGAGGGGGCATTGTTCCGGCCTTAATGGTGCCAGCAGATACTTATTTTATGTCCTAGTAAAGCCCCACCTTAATTAATATTATGCACCCCTGTTAGGGTTATATACATTTTATTTTAATTGCGCCTTAAATGAATTTGTTGTTTTAGGCTCGCGATACATATGTGTATTGATGATTTTAGTATCGCGATATACTGCGCTCAACCATCCTTCTTTAGGTCGCATACTGTATTTTACTAAATACGTTTGAGTCACAGCTAAACTGTCTCCAGGAACTTTATTTTTAAGCACTAAGCTTCATCTTGACTATCTCTAGAAATATTTCAACCCCTTATCAGACCGAGCTCTACACTTAGACCTGATCTAAAGTTGACAACACTGTCAAAAAGGCAGTTAAAGACCCAAATCTGCGAGATTTTGTGTGTGTGATAAGCCAACCAGCAAAATGTGGACGTCCTAAGTTTTATTAACTTATTTTTTTATTTTTATTTTTTATTTAACTCATCATCTTGAGGCCTCACATCACCATATTCAGTTATTTTACTTTCTAAGTAGCCGGCAAGAAGGTATAAACTTCGTCCTACGTTTAGGGAGCCATCAGGGACTTAGAACTCGTCATCTTAAGTACAGCTAAGTACCCTTAGCCAACGACTTCACTAAAGTCCTATATTATTTCGTGTTTCGCTATTTATGCTAGCTAGCCCAGTTAGGGTATCTCCAGCTTCATCTAGGCTTAATTAGAATTCTTAGTATCGGCTCCGTTTTCAGTTTAACTTAATACGCACTCACTAACTTAACTAAGCATTTTTTATAATCATATTATTATTATTATTATTCTTTATTGGTTAAGTGACTTAATATATAACAAGTCAAATAATACACAAATAATTAAATAAAAAACATAACACACAACTACATAGCTAACAATATAAAAAAGCACAATATATAATATAGGATTATATTATGCAATAAAATCCTGCAATGAATAATATGCTTTTTCTATCAAATATTGTATTGTTTCTTTAATAAAAGAATTAATTTTTTCAAATGACCTAACTGAGTGAGGTAGTTTATTGTAACAACTTATAGCCAGATTGAATGGTGACGCTTTAAATAATGATGTTCTACATTTTACTGGGTACAGATCCAACTTATTTCTAGTGTTCAAATTGTGAACGCTGGAGTGAGTTTTGAATTTGTTGGGATATTTTCTCACTAGCTTACACGACTCTAAAATAATAAAGGACGGAAATGTTATGATCATGTTTGTTATAAAAGCCTTTTTACAAGTTTCCCTTGGGCCAATATTAAAAATTAAACGAATTAATCTTTTTTGTAAAATAAAAACCCTTTTTGCCTCAGTGCTCGGGCCCCATGATAAAATATGATTTATTAACTTATATTGTAACTTATTATTATATTGTAAAGGTGAGCATAATTATATGTATCCAGTTTATTATTGTTTGTATTTATTTAACACCCCTAGGCTAAGCTATTTATCGACTTTTATCGCTAGGAAATACAGTCCTCTTTCAGCTGTCTATTTCACAAGTTTGGTGAGCCGATGCAATTACTGCAAGTCACTCTCACGGCTTAACAGGCATAGCTTATCTCAATACATTGAAAGGCCTAAAACATCGTTTTGGGTCTATTAGGGGCTCTGTGTAACCTCATTGAAACCTCCTTCAAGAGTATGTTTTAGGTTATAATAAACCAATTGTTATCGGCTTTCCGCACAATGTCTTCTATATAAGTTAGTGTAATTTTGTAATGATTATTTGATTACATTTTTAGCGAAGGTGGTCAGGTTATTTTTTAGATATTTTAAAATTCAACAAATAGAGCCACTCTAGTAAAAATATCTCGATGCCTCGTTTAGTAAAATCACTAGTTTGTAGGTTAAAGCAGCTATAATTATAAATTCATTATCAGCATTAGTTAAATTTTTATCGAATGACATGTATACGTTTTTTTTTTAAATTAAAAATAATCTAACTGAATTGAAATTTAGTAAAAGTGCTTCCTTTTATACAGAGTGGAACTAAAATCCCCTCTCCTTAATTTTGAACCATCAAGCATAAATTAATGAAAGTTAAGTTACTAATTTTGTGTAAAGGTAACCTTCTTGTGTCTACACCACCAAAAAACAAAGTTATTTATGTTATTAGCTGCTTATATTATAAAGCCTTTAGGAAAGGTTACATTGTAACCTGGATGGTAATTTAATATTGTCAGTAGCTTAGGTAGTTTGTCAGTAGCTGCTTTTATTATAAAGCCTTTAAGAAAGGTTACATTGTAACGTCGATCGAAATTTAATATTATCAGTAGTTTAGGTGGTTTTTTAGTTGACCATAGGTAGTTCAAAATAAACCTTTCAACGAAGGTTACAAGGTTAATAAGGATTATTATTTAATATTGTTAGTAGTTTTTTAGTCTAAACTCTAAGGTTGTAGTGAAACGGTAAGCGAAAGGATGTAGGTAGATCTAATAGGTTCTATTATACTATTTGGATTGGTCGTTAGTTGCCTCTGTTGATTTGTAGGTGTCTTAACTTATAAATCTACTGGGAGATAGGTTTAGAAAATTTCACTTGAGTTAGGGTATAGGTTCGGAATATTGGGAACCTTGGATAAGGTCTGAATCTTGTGTAGGGAGTTAGATAGCCCTTGTACAAGTACTTGGTCAATAAGTGAGAAAACTGGTTTAAGTGGAAGGTGTTTAGAATCGACCAGTTTCCAAAGGGGAGGCAGTGAATATCGTGACTTGCGCATTGTACCTCCCGATATCTAAACTTTCAGAAAGGCTCTGGCCCTTAAAAACTTCTGTTTACAAATCCAAATAACATCTCAACGTCTGTTTAGGTCGCGCGATCATATGGACGCGACGGATGAAAATCAACTGGTCTTTAATCGGAGTGACAGACCCACTGGAGAAACCGACAACGGTAAGTGTAGCATCGTAAGCTAAATATCTTACAAGTAGCGATTATTGTCATCTGTTGCGTAACCAGTCCCTACAGACTCACGAAACAAACTAGCTTCACGCTATTGCATCGACTGATAATATAACTTTTGCATTAAACATAACATTCTAATCCCTTGTAATTACCCTATTAACTATTTATAACACCTAGTAAAGTACTAAAAAAGTAAATTATTAAAAAACTAACTGAACTTAACAGCAATTATGTGAAAATGCATGATTTATATTATACTACCTAAAATATTTATTATTAAATAAAGAAAACAATTTGTAACGCAAAATATTGCTTCCTAACTTGCATTGCTAATATTAAGTCGAGTTTTAGTGAGTGCGAAAGCTATGACATTACATCATAACATAAACTGCCGGTCTGATCTGGCTCTGACGAAATCGCATTGTCACGTGTGTCATTAAACTTAATAATGTACTTATTATATGGCCATTAACTAATTGATCGTGGTGGCGTTGAGAGCAGTAACTTATGATTTATTTATTATCGTTATAATAGTATTGGTATTAGAGTATATTTTTGATACTATGGCATGTGATTGTGTGATAATTGTTTTGCTGATTTAGGCTCTGTCGCGCGGCATCGAGGGGCCTGTTGCGTGTTTCATTTCTTATCTTTGTTCGTCTAAACTTTCAATGACACCTTTCGCACAATTATTTTACTTTTCCTCATACGTACCGAAGGTATAAAGGAAAAGTATTATGTTTGTTTAAAAATCCGAAACCGGGAATTCAACTGAATTTTCCATTTCAGGTGTTTTTAAAACCTCCTAAGTTGTTTTTACTTTTCTTCATTTATAAGTATACTTAAATGTATACGTATAAATATATTTATATGTATAGGTATATAGAAAAAGTATTGTGTTTGTACAAATATCTGAAACCTAGATTTTACCCAAATTATCCTTTTCAGATGTTTTTAAGACCTCCTGAGTGGTTTTCACAAAGTTGTCTGTCTGTCTGTATGTGTGTGTGTGTGTGTGTGTATGTGTGTGTGTGTGTGTGTGTGTGTGTGTGTGGGTATGTCTGTTATCATCTTATCTCCCAGTGTATTTGCAAGAGAGTTAAAACTTGATACAAAAATCAATCTTTAAGTCTAGTTGTACTATCAGGAAAATAATGTTTACATTATTTAACCAGAAATAATGATAGCAAAAATTTCGAAAATTTATTAAACACAAAAAATAATGACTTAATGATCCGCAATAATGACTGTGAAATTATGAAATTTTGAAAAATCATAAGAAGCGGGAAAATGTTGCTATCAATTTGAGATGTGACACGCATGCAATCATATAAAAGACTAACATGTGTGCCAAGTTTTATCTCATTATCAGCATTAGTTCAGTGTTTATGGCTGTAAAGTTTTCAAAAAATATAATAAATCGAAAAATAACACAATTGGCATGCAATTTAGTGCAAGTGTCTGAATTTACGTAATAAATATGTATAGTAAGCTTTGTTTCAATACGTCAAGTATATCAGAGGATTTTGTTGGGTCATAAAATTTAAGCAGCGTCGAGCGAGTTATCCAGTGCATGGATGGGTGACTGCTGGGAATAAAAAGAACGTAATAATGGTTGAGGACGAGCGAAGCGAGTCCGAAGTTGTAAGGATGAACGTAGCGAATCCGACATGACGAAGAAAACTTCCGAGATACCCCGCACAACATTTTTTACCATAAGTAAAAAACCATAATTAAGTTATCTGTTGTAATTGTTTCTATTAATATTGTAGCTTCCATTGTGGTAATGCGAGAGAGTTGAAACTTGGTATAAAAATTTATCATCAGGTCTAGTTTTGTTCTCCTAAAAATACTTTTTTGGTATTTTTTACTGCAAAAGTATTAAAAAAAACATAACTTAGAAAAATTATTATGTTTTTTCGAAATGTGGAACACATTTCAACATGTCAACATTCAACAGCAATGCTGCATCTGGGAACTGTTCCATCATTCGACATTCGTCATCATTGATGGCTCGACTCAATGTCATGTCCCACTCTGTTTATATGTATACTACATGTAATACTAACAAATAATGTGCTGATTTTTATTTTATTATCAGCATTGGTTCAATTTGTATTGCATATTATTAAAATGTTTTTAATGATAAATCATTCACATCATTCTCGTCTCTGGTAAACACTTTACATTATATTCTTCGGAATTTTAATTG
Organism: Microvelia longipes; assembly: GCA_018340805.1. Taxonomy (NCBI): domain Eukaryota; kingdom Metazoa; phylum Arthropoda; class Insecta; order Hemiptera; family Veliidae; genus Microvelia; species Microvelia longipes. Next base: position 21,666,859 of record JACMZG010001893.1, on the reverse strand, counting down.
AAGGTCAGAGTGTGTTCAGGCTCTGTCTGCGCCCTGATAAGTTAAACGTAACGAAACATAGTGGGACATTACATTGTGTCGAGCCATTAATGAAGACGAATGTCGAATGATGGAACAGTTTCCAGATGTAGCATTGCATTTTGCTTGTTACATTTCCTAGGTGTCTCTCGCACAATTTTACTGTGCTGCTATTCATTTACTTCAATTTAACTTTTTAAAGTTACCGTAGAAAAACACATTTTGGTAATCAGAGATTACCATACATGCCAAACAATTATCAAACAAATAATCGGATATTTGAACTTTCATAGGTCAACTTAGCTTCTCACAAAGCTAATTTAATCAGGCTAATGTATTTGAAATGCATCATCCTGTACGCTAGAAACAAAAATCAACTCTGGTACAGAAAAAAACTCAAACTTTGAACAAAAATTAATCTTTAGGTTTCGTTGTGCTGTTTAGAAAATAATTTTTTATGACGTAATCAACCGCAACACAGCAAAAATTGCGAAAAAAAAACTATAAAAAATTGTCGATTGGTTTGACATTTGGCACGCATGCAGTCATACATAAGATCAATAATTGACAAGTTTTATCAAATTAGAAGCATTAGTTTAATTTTTATCGAAAGACTGTTATACGTATTTATAAATAGTAAAACATCAGAAAATAATTTAATTGAGTTGCAATTTAGTACAATTGTATCACTTTGAGTAATAAATAAGTATACTAAGTTTCGTTTCAATACGGCTAGGAAATCTATGGTTTTTGTTAGATCATAAAAGTTAAGCAGCATCGCGCGAGGTCAGTCCTTGTAAGGGGGACCGCTGGGAATAAGAGTAATGTAACTTTATTTTGTGGACACAAACTGTCTTGGCTTAGCTAAAATATATAAAATTAGGTGCAAAATAATGTTAATGCAAGGCTTTTATCAACGGACTTAATAGTTATTTACAAAGAAAAACTGAATAGTGTTTGGAGAAAATTAACACAAAGCAAGTGTTTGTGTAACATTTTTCTTGGCGTTGTTGACACATTGATCGGCCTCTTGTGTTTAGCATTAATATTAATACTAACTAGCCTAATATTATGTGCTTAGGATAATATTTTGAAATCGATTAACCCTAAAAACTCTAACCATTTATTCCAACAAACGTTTAAGCAACAACTTATACATTAACATAATACACACGACATTTTATTTACCATTCGTATAACGATAGCTTTACTTATCCATTATAAGTATGGGAAACATGAATACTAATAATGCGTTAGTATTTGTTGAGGGCGATAAACATTTCAATATTATTTTCTCCTATATGAGTATTACTTATTGACCATATTAATTGCAAGTATATCAATATGGCAAGTATATCTGCGGTTTTTGTTGGATGATAAAAGTGAAGCTGCATCGAGTGAGGTCAGTGCCTTGATAGGTGACCGCCGGGAATAAAACGAATGTATTTACGGTCTGAAGACAAGCGAAGCGAGTTCGAAGACGTGCTGCAATACATTTGATGATATTTATTTTCTGAGGATGAGCTAAGCGAGTCAGAATTAGTGAGGATGAGCGTAGTGAATCTGATGAGGTGAAAAAACGTTTCAAAGTACCCCGTAACCGATTTTTATTTTACTTTAGTTATGTACGAGAGAACATGGAGTGAATAGAATGCTTACCCCAGTAGTTATATACACTCTCTGGGTGAGATGTGAGAATATAGATAGATTCCCGTCTAAACTTCTTAAATATTATTTGTATTTCTTAAATATTTTCGTACTTCTAAATACGTAACTAAATATTATTCGTACTTCTTAAATATTATTCGTACCTCATAATATACTTATTCATTTACTTAAATATTATTCTACAACTTAAATATTATTCGTACTACCTTAAATATATTCGTACTTCTTCGTCGTACACACTTAAATATTTCGTAACTTCTAAATATTATTCGTACTCTTAAATATTATTTTACTTCTTAAATATTATTCGTACTTCTTCAATTAAATATTTCGAAATTTATCTTAAAATATTCGTACTACTTAAATTAATACTCTTAAATATTATCGAATATTATTCGTACTATCTAAATATTATTCGTACCTCCTTAAATATTATCGTACTTCTTAAATATATTCGTACTTCTTAAATATTATTCGTACTTCTTAAATATTATTCGTATATTATTCTAACGTTAAAATATCGTACTTCTATCACGTCGTATTCGTACTACTTATACTCTTAAATATTATTCGTACTTCATAAATATTATTCGTACTTCATAAATATTATTCGCACTTCTTAAATATTATTCTTACATCTTAAATATTATTCGTACCTCTTAAATATTATTCGTACTTCTTTATATCTTTTGTTCGTCTTAGATATTATTTGCACTTCTTAAATACTATTTGTAACTTTCATATATGTTTCGTACTTCTTATATATTTTTCGTACTGGTATTTGTAAATCATGGACTCACATGAAGTTTGATCTCGCTGACCAAAGATCAATTAGTAGTATTAAAGGGAACTTTGCCGAGGTGTTAAAGTTACAAACTCATTTTTACTGCTGCTGTTGTCACCTTTCTTAATTTTAAGATAAAAAGTTTTATGTTGCACGCCAAGCGTTGTTACTATCGCAACATGAGTTTAAATACTTAATATTGGGGGAGCCAAGGCCGTGCTAGTGCCGTACCGCTTAGTTAACACGGGTCTCGATGCGTTTCCGCTAGAAAGAGACACTGTCGTCGGCTCTTGTCTATTTGGAGACGGCAGTATTACTAAAACAAATAACTTAAACAGTTATTCGTAGTCAGTTGTTAAAAACGTACATATTAGAAACGATCGGTGGACGGGTAAATTAGACGCTAAATATATAATAGAGACACAGTGGGAGATTCTTGGAGGTGCCAGGCGGTAGTAGCCGGTCGGCATTAATAGTATAAAAAGCTTTCCGCCTCTGTGTCATGTGCTCAAGAGGACTTTTTAAAACTCTCTCCGCCGAGAGTACCAATGGCGAGGCGAGACCATATTCGCCTATGGAACGGTTTATCGAATCAGGTAAAGTAATTTTTAAATTCTAAAGATGCGAGTTTGTACGCATTTGGCAGTCAAATAAAAACGAATATTAACAAGAAGTGTTAAGTAATCACAGTTTGGTTAGCCATTGACATCCATTGTTAAAATACATTAGGGACTTATAAGGTTTTAATTAATTTTGTTTAATTGCACCTATCAATTAGAGCATTGCTTGATTTAGAAGCATTTTTAAGGAATTAGGCCTATTTAAAATTACTTTGATAGTACAACACAATTTTTGCAGGCTGAAATGATAAGAACTGATAATTCTTGACCGGACTATACAATAAAATAATTGACAAATAATTATAATAAAATAATTATTTTATGCATTATGAATGTTCTCTGTCTTTAGTGCTGCCTTTTTAATGAATGAACAACCGGACAGAAGTTTTAACCCAAGATCTTTTAAAGATTAGTTATAATCGAGCCTACTCGATGCACCTTGCTGACCTCTTCGCTACTCTTTATCGACCTCTTGTATGCTCTTTGCTGATCTCCGCGCTTAACATTACAAACCCCCTGATTTCCCTTGCTGACCTCTATGGCTACATTTTACCGATCTCTTGGATTCTCTTTGCTGACCTCTACGCTACACTTTACCGACCTCTTGTATCCTCTTTGTTGACCTCTTCGCTACTCTTTATCGACCTCTTGTATGCTCTTTGCTGATCTTGCGCTAACATTACAAACCCCCCTGATTTCCCTTGCTGACTCTATGGCTACATTTTACCGACCTCTTGGATTCTCTTTGCTGCTCTACCTTTACCGACCTCTTGAATGCTCTTTGCTGACCTCTTCGCTACTCTTTACCGACCTCTTGTATGCTCTTTTCTGATCTCTGCGCTTAACATTACAAACCCCCTGATTTTCCTTGCTGACTTCTGCACTACTCCTTATCGATTTCTATAACACGTACCTTCTATAACTGACCTCTAAGAAACTCCGTTTAAATACTCCTTACTGGTCATTACTACATTCCTTCTTATGACTAGTCTATCACACTATAATCATAAAAGTCAGAGAATTGACCTCTACGAAACATAGTTTGTAGGCTTTGCTATCCACAAAAGAAGTTTCTACCAATTTAAAATTGGTTTAGATTTGAAATTTGAAACATATTTTGCCATAATTTTTACATTTCCTCATTTATACCGTAGGTATATAGGAAAAGTATTGTGTTAGCAAAAACTCCAAAACCGGGATGTCACCAGCATTATTCATTTCAGGTGTTTTTAAGGCCTCCTAAGTGGGTTTCACAAAGTTGCCTGTCTGTATGTGTGAGTGCGTGTGTCTGTTATTATCGTAGCACCCAGTGTGTTTATATTAGCGAGTTGAAACTTTCTACGAAAATCAGTCTACCGCTGTAGTTGTGCTATTCAGGAAATATTTTCAAAACGTTATTAACCTGTATTAATAAATCAAAAAAATTTCGAAAAATATCATGAATCATTTCATAAAAATGATTCAGCACGCATTTAGCCGTGTAAAAAATAACATATTTGCAGAGTTTCATCTCATTATCAGCATTACTTCAAATTTTATCAAATGACTTGTGTATGTTTTTTTAAAAAAATGTAAAAAGTCAGTAAAGTATCCAATCGTGTTAAAATTCAGTTCAAGTTTATACCATTAAATAAATAATTACACTAAGTTTCGTTTCAATATGTCAAGTATATCAATGATTTTTGTTCAATTAAAAAGTTATGCAACATCGAGCATGGACAGTAATTAGATGGGTGACCGCTGAGGATGAAATAAATGTATTTACTATATGAGGACGAGCGAAGCGAGTTCGAAGAGTTTTTGCTGTAATACATTTGACCTATTGTAAATTTTAAGGACAAGCGAAGCGAGTCTGAAGTAGGGAGGATGAGCGTAGCGAATCCGATGTGATGAGAAAAAGTTCCGAGGTACATCGTGCCCGGTTTTTTAAAATTTAAATGTTAACCATATAAATCTATTCTTAAAAAGTGAGTAAAAATCTAAAATAATGGGTGACTCATTTTGATACTTTAATTGTTTGCATTACTCTCCGGTTTTTAAAATTTATTTTCGTACTTAATTACAAACATGCTAGCACCGAAGAAAATTTCAAAATAAATAAATCAATAATAATAATTGCATAATCATATTTCATCTTTATTGTGACTTCCAGGTGTAAACATGACAATTATGGCCCATAATCGTCATAATTTTTGACGTAATAAAATATTATTTTAAACATGAAATAATGGTAAATTAATTAAAATATTTTTATGTCCACATCCAATCAAGTGTCTAATAAGAGAATACCATTTTAAATAGTTTTTACTTTTCCTTATTTATCTCTTAGGTATATAGAAAAAGTAATGTGTTCGTGAAAAAATCCGAAACCGTGATGTACCGAAATTATCCGTTTTAGATGCTTTAAGGCCTCCTAAGTTGTTTTTACAAAGTTATCGGTCTTATGTGTGTGTGTGTCTGTTATCATAGTAGCTCCCAGTGTATATATACTCTGAGTTGAAACTTCGAACAAAAATCAGTTCACTGGTGTAATTATGCAATC